>OZ038480.1:92904323-93149323 GCA_964036315.1 Acanthosepion esculentum | reverse complement strand
TTATATTTTTTCCATTTGTCATTTGTTTGTAGGACTTGAAGATTGAGAGCTGATATTTTAGAGCTCTCATGAAATAAAATTATTATTACCTAGGGGATTTTAAGTGTTTGATAATTTTCAATTATTAATAAAAAATATTGTTATATGCAATTTATATAGACACAAATATTTAAGTAAATGCTCAGTTTATAATAAACAGTATTAACAACATTTACCGGCCTGAACGTTCAAGACATATTCATAAAAAAATATGAGTCCTCCGACAGGAATCGAACCTGTATCCTACACGAAAACGTCATATAGCCTGATGTACTATACCAGTTTAGCTGCGAAGGTGCATCTGGGTAACAAGATTGTTTTTACTGCTTTTAAACTACAATTTTCTATGATATCCCTCGAACGATCATATCTACTTGAAGCGTATCTAAACCTAAACAAATGACGTCAAACACTACGAAATGGACAAATTCAAACAATTATTTTAATATATTTTATAGTTATACGTTATATAAATATATATATTTAAGGAATCGAACCTGTATCCTACACGGAACCGTCATATAGCCTCACGTGCTATACGGGTTTAGCTACAGAAGAGCGTCTCGTCAGCAAAGCTGATATGCTCGTTCGAGAGAAATCATGGAAAATTGTAGTTTAAAAGCAGTAAAATTGACTTTGCTAGCCAGACGTTATTGTTATAAAAATTAGATAGAAACGCTACTACTCCGACTACTACTATGACAGCAAAAAATAATAAGGATATTTTAAAATTATTAAATGCCTTGATGCTGCACCAGTCATTGCCCTGATGACTTCTGATCTTAATTTATCCATACATATTAATTATATAAATCAAGATGTGCCATAGTAAATACCCCGTACAGTACCACAGAATATCTGTTCATGAGCGGGGGTTGTTGGAGATCATTATATCCGGGTATCAAGATAATTGTTTTTTTTTTATAAGTTTGAAGGATAAGGCAGACCAGTTGATTTGGGAGACATATCTGGATATTTGGAAATACAATACACCCTGGAGAATTTGAGCCGACTTGGTTAAATTATTACTCGCCCGGCATCATGTGCAGCTTTTATAAAAAAAACTAGTCACTAATTGCGTATAATTGGCTGCGGTGCGTGTGCAGTGTATACTCTTATCAAACCGAGTGTCATGATTGGTATATTGTACTTCGTACACTTGTACCCTGGCTTCATTTTCTTGGCATGGTGTTCACTCACAAGACTAATTCCGTAATAGAGAGCCTATAAATTCAAAAGGGAATATTAAGTGAATGAAGAAAAGCAAATAATCCACCTGCTGCAGCAGCAACGAACCTAAAGAAGAAGGCAAAAGAAAATAGAATAGAACAAATGCCGAAAAGATGGCAAGATTAATCACTTCCTGGCCAATGCCCGTGCCACACCAGCTGATGTAGACAAACCCCAAACTCATCAGTGGTTGCGTGGGGTATTATTAAAAGCTGAAACTGAAAGTTTTATTCTTACTGCACAGGACTAATGCTTGCGAACTAGAAATTATCAAGCAAATATACTAAAAACTTGTGTCGATCATGAATGCAGATTGTGCGATGGATATCCAGAAACAATTGGCCTTCTTCTATCAGAAACGTCGGCAACCCTCGGGTCACATCCGGCCCACGAAAGATTTTTATCCGACACGCCAACTTAACACGTAGACAATAAATATTTATTTAATTTGCGGAGCGAGACACAGAAAAATATCCGTTGGAATTAATCGACTTACAATGTGACAATTTTTTTAATCAAAATACATTCCAAATCCACTGCTGACTTCTACAAGAAATACGTTTTTTCCATCGGAAAATATAAAGCTTCTTGAATAATGTGAAAATGATGCTATCAATATTTGAAAGTACATGTGCTTTTGAACAACATTCTTTCGAAAATGAAACAATCTAAATGCCAAATTTAGAAAAAGGTTGTGTGATGTCAACCTGAATGATGTTTTACTCCTGTCATCGGCAAATAATTCATCTGGTGTGGAGAAGTCAACTGTTGTGGTGTCTTCCCTCTAAGGAGTCTATTATGGACTCTTCCACTCACTATAAAGTAGTAGGAAAAGTAAGCCTCGGGGGAACGGTGATATAGACAGTTCATTACTGTCAAAACGAAGGGCAAAGTTTCGTCCGGGGAGGTAAGCAGGCCCTGAACCCGTTTATACGTGTTCAAAGGGAATCATTTTGGCCGAGCCTACGGGATCGGAGAACCGAAAATAAACCGGCCTTGTGCCACATTCGACCCACGTGGTGCGGGGCGTTAAACATAACGGCGATATAGACTGTACTTCCGAGGCTGTGATTGTTCGCAGCTCCAGTCGAACAATCTGCTTTTGGCAGAGAGGAACCCGGACGATGCTGTGGCGAAGGGCAGAGTTTCGTCCGGCGAGGGAGACAAACCCGAACCCGTTTATGCGGGTTCTACGGCGATTTTTTGGCCGAGGATACGGGCTCGGTTGACCCACGTTAAACTCGGCCTTGTGCCACATATATCCCTCGTGGGGGCGATGTTAAATATTAACGGTGATATAGGCTGAACGCTAGTCAATCAATACACACACCCAAGTCGTGTAGCATACTTCTGTTGTATTTACTGTTCAATACACTATTTATCTGCAATCTCTTGTTTTGTTTTTTCTTAACCAATTACTTGGTCACAATATCATCAAACAAAAGGCAGAAACAAATCTCTCATTAAACAATTTGCTATTTCTAACTATTCAGTATGTAGTAAGGAAATTGCAGCAAAATAATGAACCTTGTTTAAATAATATAACATTAACTTTGTTGTTGTTTTTTCTTTAAGCCTCCAGACTAAAGCAGCCTTCTGAACGGAGGGATCTGTGTTCGAGACATTGATATCATGTTCGCCTCCGAGGCACTCGCATAGCTGTCTGGCCCTCTCGCTCCAAAAGGTTGCTGACCCCTCTTCTATAAGTTTGCCCAGTATTAGCAGCCACCTAATATAAAACTCGGTATTACTGGTTGGGTTAATATCTGCTTTATCTATATAAAATGTGTGTAAGTTGTTTTATTTTTCAGTTTTTCGGAAATGTTCAATAGATAAGGCCATGTTGACATTTCTGGGCTTCGGTCTTTGGGAAGATATGATACACAATAGAAACCAAAGGAAATAATAATAATAATAATAATAATAATAATAATAATAATAATAATAATAATGATAATAATAATAATAATGCAACAACTACTACTACTAATAATAATAACACACTGACAGAACAATCAAAGCCAACCGCCCAGACATTGTTTTTAAAGATCACAAACAAAAAAAAATGCTTCCTTATTGATATGGCAGTCCCTGCAGACTGCAATGTATCTTTGAAGATATTCGAAAAGCTGTCAAAATACAAGGACCTTGAAATAGAAATCTCAAAAATGTGGTACATGGGAACATCAACAATCCCTGTTGTAGTTGGAGCCTTAGGATTGGTTGGAAAAGATTCCAGTAGACTAATTGAAGGGATCCCTGGAAGTTCATGCCTGAAAGAGATACAACAAATTATTCTGACAAGTACAGCCCACACTTTACGAAGGGCTTTATCTATGTAAATTTTTTTTTGCAGTGGAAAGTGTCATGATACCATTTCTAACCTTAGGTCCCTGGCCTGAACCCAGAAAGAAATGTGTAAACGCCAGATATCAAAGAAAATAAAGACAATAATAATAATAATAATAATTGTGTTAGCCTAAAATGCAGATTCTGTGATAAATATCCAGAAACAACTGATCACCTTGTAATAGATTGCACGGTATTGGCACCCACTGAATATAAATCCCGACATGACAGAGTGGGCCAAGATCTGCATTGGAAAACCTGATCTGCGGAACATCAACTGAAAAAAATTGGTATGAAAACCATCCAGACACGGTTACAAAGATAAAACCTGTTACAATTTTATTGGACTACACAATACACACAAACAGAACAATCAATGCTAACCGCCCAGACATCGTTATTAGAGACCGCAAACAAAGAAATGCTTCCTTATTGATATGGCAGTCCCTGCAGACTGCAATGTATCCTTGAAGATCTTCAAGAATCTATCAAAATACAAGGACATTGAAATCGAAATCTCAAAAATGTGACACATGAGAACATCAACAATGCCTGTTGTAGTTGGAGCCCTTTGATTGACTGGAAAATATTCAAGTACACTGATTGAAGGGATTTCTGGTAGACCATGCCTTAAAGAAATACAAAAAAAATGTTCTCCCGAATACAGGCCCCACCTTACAAAGAGCTTTATCTGTGTAAAATATGTGTTGTTTTTTGGGCTGTTTTTATTGCTCAGTGGAAAATGTCATGATGCCATTCCTGACCTAAGGTCTCTGTGCGTGACCCGGAAAGAAATGAATACCTACCAAAAATCAAAGGAAATAAAAAAAATAATAATTTTTTTTTACTACAAGACAAGCAACGTTTGTACAAAGACTTATAATTTTTGTAGATTAAATATATTTTTATACTTGAAAAAAATTTTGTTTAAATATAACCAGAAGAGAAATTTTGTTGAAATATTGTTTAACACTGTGCATTTTCTTTTCTAAATCTTTTCTTTCTGTTAACTGCTGTAATAATAATAATAATAATAATAATAATAATAATGATAATAATAATAATAATAATAATAATAATAATAATAATAATAATAAGAAGAAGAAGAAGAAGAAGAAGAAGAAGAAGAAGAAGAAGAAGAAAAGTGTCATACTTTAGTAGGAAATATTCCGCTACATGAATTGTTCTTAACCTTTTTCTATCCAGCACCAATTAACAACCTGATATTCTCTCCGGCACTCCAAGTGGATAAGACAAAATAACTTGAATTTTCAAGTCGAATTATCTTCTACAATTTGATGCCCTTGTAAGAGTAATTATCACAACTTTATTGAAAATATAAAAAAAAATAATGTCAAAGCAAATTATTTTAATCATTAACAAAACATTTGTCCAAGATTGCTTTCAAATATGTTTAAAATGCGCAGTTCCTTTTTGCTGGGAGTGAAGCGCATCTCGTGCTGTGGAATCGAGACGATTTCGGAACTTGATTTTCACCTGAAGGAGATTGGTAAAACCTGTTTCACAATGATATATTGTTCAGAATAGACCTCTACTACAAATGCTAGTTAGGGAATATTGCTATTTGTGATGCCCAAAAATTCTGCAATGTTTTCATTTCTAAAGCCATTTTTGTGGTATTATCATATTACATGTCAGAAGACTCCTCGAAGAATCATTATCAGGCATAGTACTGAGTTGAAATAGAAAGTGGTTCTTTATCCAATCGTCGCTGGTTTCCAAATTTTCCACAGAGAAATACCGATCAAAATTCAATAACGGCTGAAGATGCGTCTATATTGCGAAAGCAACGTCTAAGAGCGCAGACAGATCTGTTTCAACAATTTCTTTCAAGGACGAAAAATGTGTCAAATTCCCTTTCTCGGTATTATTCACCCCCTAGTGGAATGTGTGCTATGGAAGCGATTAATATTTAACGTGCAATAACAACGTTTGTATTACTTCCTTGAAGAAATTCAGAAGATTCGAACGCAGAAGAATGATCGATACTTTGCTCTTCTAATAAATGTCTTTAACACAAAACGAAGATCAAATATGCATGGCAATACTTATCTACGAGACAACTATCTTATCTCAGTAATTTACAGAAAAATAGTTTGTAAGGGATCAATGCTTTCACAAAATTCTTGAAATAATCAATGATTCAGGTATTGTCCACTGAATGAATACACAATTTTCACACAAACTGATAAAATATCTTGCAATGTTTTGGTAAAGATTTCGCTGCCAGTGCATGCCGATGAAAGAAGTATTTTGTGACACGAGTGTCAGGAATTTCCTATTTCAGGAGAACAGCGAATCCAAACTCGTTTTTGTGCATAGCAGAAGCACAATCTGGACAGATGGAGACAAGATTCACATCTAATTCATTTTTCAAGAATTTCTCTTTTATGAAATCGAATACATCCTGTCTTCAGTGGTAGTTTCGTGGTAGTTCACAAAATAAAATAAAAATATTTTGTTTCACTTTTGACATATCGGATGTCATTAATTCTGGAAAGTCCAGTTTTAAAGACTGGATTCGCTTTGGGATCATTGATCACTTGCTTCAAAGCACATATCAACAACTCTATTCTAGATGACATCGTCACACTTTGGAACTTGTGTCTCCACCCTTTCTGCGTCTTTTCCTAGAATTATGTTGAAAACTTCCAGGCCACAGGGTTTCACAATTTCTTCGGTGATTGATCTATGGTAGTGAACCTTGACAATCAAAGTTTTATTATTTTTTTGTCTTTTTTTATAATCATTTCGCCCCCAAGCAAGGCGGTAATGCCACTAATACGCAGTGTGTTACTGGGAATATACGTGAAAGAGAAAATTGAGAATAGGGGGATTGAGGAAAGGACAAAAGATGGTCGGAGTTCAAGAAGACAGAAAATAGCGATTGACGTTTCATTTAAATTTTTGAAGATTGTATTTATCAAAGAAACAGAAGTGCGAGAAAAAACTGTTGGAGTAGGTGTGGCGATTGGATTTAGTCATTTCAACAGTAAAAGAATAGGACTTTGATACCAAGCTAGCAGCACGCTTAAATTCATGTGTTCAGGGTACCAAGGAAAAAATGTCGTCAGAGCAGTCCCCATGAAAATATCTGTAGAAAAGGCTACATGATATCGGTGAGTAAGTGATTGATTTCGAGATGCCTTATCAGGAGAGATTGCATTACAGATCCTTCTTTGGATTTTGTCCAGAATCTCTAGTTATGCAGCAGGAGCAGCAGACTACAGAGATTGGACAAAATAATTGAAACATTTGTTAAATTCAAATAAAATTAATTTAATATGGAGTTGGTCCTCCTTTAGCCTCGCATACAGCTTTAATACATCTAGGAATGGAATCATACAGATTCCTAACTTCATCCAGAGGAATTTTCAGCCATTCTTCCATTAATACCTCCTCCAGGACTTTAAGACACGATGGTGGAGGATAGCGTCTCCTAAATTGTCGCTCCAAAATTCACCATAAATGTTCAATAATATTGATATCTGGAGATTGGGAAGGCCACTCCATGTGTTCTAACTCACTTTCATGCTCTTCGTACCAATTCTTAACCACTCGAGCGGTATGTATTGGAGCATTATCGTCTTGGAAGATGCATTCACAATCAGGGAATAAAGTCTGGGCCATTGGGTGAATATGATCTCCCAAAATGTTCAGGTAATCTTTACTGTTGATTCTACCATGCAGAGCAACTATTGGACCGAGGCATTTCCATGATAAAGCGGCCCAAACTATCATTGATCCACCTCCATGCTTCACTGTTGGAAGAAGGCAGTCAGGGTTGGAAACTTCTTTGGGCTGTCTCCACACATAAACTCGCCCTGAAGTTGGGAAAAGAGAAAAACTGAACTCGTCTGAGAATATGACTTGCTTCCATTGGTCTGCAGACCTCGCATTGTGATCTCTGCACCACTTCAACCTCTTCAGAATGTTGCGAGTGGAGAGAAGAGGTTTCCTTACGGCGGCTCTTCCATGATATGCAGCCTTATGGAGCTCACGACGAACAGTTTTAGAAAAAGGACTATTTAGATGATTATTCAACTCAGCAGTCACTTTGGCCGCAGTAGTCCGATGCTTTTTTTGCCACATTGCGTTTCAATGCACGTCGGTCTCTGTCAGTACGTTTGCAAGTCCGGCCCGAATTGCTACGGTTGCTAGAGGTTTTGCCTGTTTCTCGAATTGCGTCATAGTTCTTGATATGGTAGCTCTTGAAAAACCAAACACTTCAGCAACCTTACTGATCGAGGCTCCTGCCATGCGAGCTCCAACAATTTGCCCTTTTTCGAACTCGGAGAGGTCACGCATTTTGCTTAAATTTTACTAAATTCTAAAAATAAATAAGACAAAGAGAGTAAATTAGATAAATAAACGTATTTACAATAGATATAACCCGCAATTACAAAGTTTTAGATAACGTTCTTAATATAATAGGTCTTTGAAATATAGGATTGGAATTTGCACCTATTCCAATTATTTTGACCAACCTCTATACATAACGAAAACGAAAGTAAGGTACTTAGTCTCAGATATTTTACAGTGATTTTTCTCACTATTTTGGGGTATATTTGCCTAAAAGAAAAAAATAGGGTTTTCCAAAATAATTCAGGGCATACGAGTATCTACGATGTCTAAAAAAATGTGGTGCCGAGGGTGTGACCCTCAGCTATAACTTATTTAACTCTATTGCATATATTTATAAATCTACTATTTATTCACGCTTCAAATATTGCTGCCACATCTGGTCCGATGCTCCTACTGAATATTTAGAGATTCTTGATAAAATCCAAAGAAGAATCAGCAATATTATTGGTAATGATCTGGTATCTCTGCTTCAGTCACTTTCTCACCATCGTAATGCAGTTTCTCTGTGCTTTTTCTATAAATACTTTCATGGTAATTGTTCGGATGAACGCTTTTCTATAGTACCTAGACTTTATGAATTTAAGCGCAGTAGTAGATTGGCGGCAAGGTCCCATCAATTCACAGTTGTATTAGCTATATATAACCTTAAGTTCTATGCTATCGTTTTCTTTTCTTGTACTTCTAGTTTGCAGAACTCTCCTCTGGCTTCATGCTTTCCACTCAACTTTAATCGTCAAAAAGTTAAATACAATGTCAATCGTTGTCTATTGTCTTCCTGATTACACTTATTGTCCTCGCTCCTTAATAATGCTTCTGGTTTCTAATTCTTTCACACTAAGTAACACCTTGTGTCTTAGTGGCTTTACTGCCTTGGGTGAAATGATTAATATATATATATATATATAGTGTAACCCGGATATAAGAGAGTTGTCGGGACCGGAGAAGTATCTTATATCCGGGTTTGGTCTATTTTATATACATTAACACAGGCTCTAATTGTTGACCAGAGAAAATCTCTCTTATATTAGGGTTTCTCTTATATCCGGGTTACACTGTATATATTATAATTTCCTTATACAAGGTTATTGTTATTACACAGACTCATAATTGGTATAGCGTAATTCGTTAACTATTCTCTATATGTAATGTTTAAGCTATTGCTGTAACGCTTGTATAGTAAAATGAATTGTGTCACAAGGTCGGGATTATTGTGACGAAACCCAGCGTTTCTACCCAGGCCATTGGTCAAAAATTTAACCAACCCCGACAAAACGGAATCGGGTATAGTACTTGTCTGGTTTCCTCAGCCGAATCCCTATCCGAAAACAGAAACCAGACTGAGTCAACCACGGCCTGGAAAGTGAGGTCTTGTCTCGTCTAGAGCCTGAGGCTGACTCCAATGCGCCTGGTTTTTATGTGGAGTGATTCCGAGTCCGTAGTCCCGGACAAAAATTCCCCGAACTTATTTCTTTCTTTTCCTTTTATGAAATGAATAATTTTTTTATATATATTTTTGTCTTTGCCTTCTATGGAAAGTTTTCATGATTGTTTCATAAATGGTATTTTTTTACATAAAATCGTTTATTACCACCATTGTTAACCGCCTGACGAGATATCGAAACAAATATGCATTTTTGGCGCAGTAACTTGCATGTTCCAATGTAACAGATTATAATTAATATTTATAGCTCTTCTCATGTATTGAGCAATTTTAAAATTAATGTAATGAACGTCTGAATTTATATTCTTTACGTTCTTTTATATATATATATATATATATATATATATATATATATATATATATATATATATATATATACTAGCAGCATGGCCCGGCGCTGTCCGTGCTTGATTAAAAAATCGTACGACTCATACAGCAATCGCTATCACTTGACTTAAAATATTTCTGCCCTTCCTTGCCTTTAAAGGAGTGCCCTTTGCCGTGCTGATGTTGCTACATGGCTTACTTCTTGCCTATATCACACTGCGAATTTTTTCTAAGCTCTATACTAAACATTAAATCTGTTACGAAAAAAGAACTAAACAAAATGAACACAAAATGATCAGCTTTAAAAAAGGACTCGGAACTGGAAAAACCGAATGAAAAAAGAATGTTAACAACAAATACTTTTTCACACCCAACCCAGTTCTGCGGAATCAAAATCAACCTTGACTTTAAGCAAGCGAATGAGCCAATTGGAGTAATGTGCCATGCAGATTGAAATTTTTCCCTCTTGTGACCAATGCAGCAATCTATTTTTTGCATGCTAGCATGCTAGTTAAGATTCGTGTCAATCAGCTGTTGGCTCTCAAGCTGGCCAATAGAATCTTCTTGCCTATTCGTGGCAGTCAGCTGTAGGCTCTCACCGCAAACTACCAGAAAACTGCCGTAGAAGCATGAAAAAATCGATTATTTCCACTATCGATGGGAGTTGGGAAATGCAATGTCGGTTTTGGCCTTTCCACTACCTTAGAGCATGTGCATGTAAATTTTGGTGCAAATCCGCCGAAAGTTGCACACGTGCATCCGTTACACAGACACACACACACACACACACACACACACACACACACACACACACACACACACACTTCCTGTTTTGATAACATTGTGTCTAATTGTACGCATTTTGAATATACATTGTATATATATTGTATATATGTGAATATCTATCTATCTATCTATCTATCTATCTCTCTCTCTCTCTCTCTCTCTCTCTCTCTCTCTCTCTCTCTCTATATATATATATATATATATATATATATATATATATATATATATATATATATATATATATATATTCGTCTCACTCCCTGATGTTTCTTTTTTGTTTTGCCACGCTCACTGACCCCTTGTTTCTTTGTGGCTTTACTGCCTTGCATGGGGTGATATGATTTTTTTTAAGTTATGTCCAGCACTGTTTGCACTAGTATAAAAAAATCCTTGAAAACAATTTAGTTGAAAGCAACTGGCACCAATAAAGATTTGGACAATTTTTGCATTCATTGAATCCCTAGAAAAGGTAATATTTCTTATACAAAATAAAAATACAATAAAATTTAAACAAAAGTACCTTGTGACTCTTGTTCAGTGATAAATGCACTAAAGAATGATTGCTGCCCAAATACTCTCTCTCTCTCTCTCTCTCTCTCTCTCTCTATATATATATATATATATATATATATATATATATATATATATATATGGGCTGATGATTGCGTTTGTGTCGCCTCTGATTGTTGACTTCAATGTTCACTTTTATATTTACATACGCTCTCTTATATTGAGCATTTTATCACATAAATATAGCACACCTTAAAACTATATATATATATATATATATATATATATAAAATACATTTCAAACATTATGCCTGCTTATTTTTAGTATAATCATTTCATATTCCCGAATATGTTTCCGTGTATTACAATCAAATTATGCGAAAAATGCACTGTAACAGTGAAAATCACTTTTATTTCCCAAGTACCTTCCATCTCCTTCTGAGATCACCATCAGGGGTGCATATTGTAATACCCGGAAAATATTCGTGAATATGAAAGGATTGTGCTAAAAATAAGCAGACATAATGTTTGTAAATTATTTAATCAGACATGGCTAAAATAGAATTTGCTGCCTAAATACACAAATATATATACACATATATTTATATATATATACATATATGTGTGTGTGTGTGTGTGTGTGTGTGTGTGTGTGTGTGTGTGTGTGTGTAAGTACACACACAAGCTGTAAGGATTATACACCCACATTTACTGTCCTTTGTGTGTTCGTCTACTGCATCCAAAATAGCAATGTCATATTGAACATACTTAACTATGTTTTACCAATTCAGTGGTAACGTCGTCAGCAGCAGTAGCGATGAAGACGACGGTTAGCGGCTAAGACAAGGGCTTTTGGGTATTTTTGTTGTCGCTGCGATTGTTATTGTATTCGTTGTTGTTGTTGTTGCTGGGCAGTCTGGCCATTTATAGACTGGCCCTAACCCACTGACAGCAGGCGAACGGACATGCTCGGTGCTTACAATTCAACGCCAGTAATCACATCGCCAGACATCGACATCCCGTATCCACGGACCGCCTTTCCTTTTATACGGAGCCGCCATGATGTCGCCAGTAACGTCAAGGCGCACAGGCCGGCATTGTGAAATCGTTCCTGTCGCCAACCATACTGCTGTCAGTTACGTAGTCTTCCGCGAGAAATTTACAAGGAGACGATAGAGACGGTGGCGGCTCGGTGGCGGCGGTGGCGGTAGTGGTGGTGTGGTGTGTCAGAGAGGGGGAGTGGTTGTAGGTAGGAATGCTATAGGCGGCTACGTAGGAGAGAGGTAAGTAAAGGGGAAAGTGAGATCTAGATAAACATAAAAAGAGAAACGTAGGTAAAAAAAAAAGACAAATGCAAGACGACATAACGGAGAGAGATAGAACAGAGTGTTCCGAGAGAGAGGGAGTGATAGAAAGAGAGAGAGAAGGTAAAAGAAAGAAGAAATAGAAGAGAAAATGATGAAAAGAGTGAAAGATACAGATGCAGTAGTAAAAAAAGACAGAGGAAGGGCAGTCTTTTACAAGAGAAAGAGAGAAAGAGAGAGAGAGAGAGAGTTTGAAAATGTAAATGTGAAAAAGAAATAAAGAATAATGTGAGATTTAAAGAACAAATTAGAGAAACAGAAAAAGAAAGAAAGAAAGAAAGAAAGAAAGCGAGAGCGAAGAAAGTACAAATATTGAGGCAGATAGAAGGGGAGAGTTAGAATACGACTGACGGAAGCCGCTATCTAAAAAGAAAGATTAAGGTACAGTAGAAATGAGAAAGAGAGGACCGACTGCTATTTAAGTAAAAGAAAAAGAAACAAAACTACCATAAAAGCAAGGCATAAAGTCTCAATCTTAAAATAATGCAAGAATATTTGAAGAGAATACTAAAAAGGAAACATCTTCGGAATGACGGAAACAAAATACAATCTTCTGTTTTCATATAATAACCAAATCTATACCTCTTTTATTTGCCATGCCCTTATGGGAAGGCCAGTGTGAAGATCTCGTGACCCCCTCTCCAGATCTATGATACGAGCCCTTTTCATTCTATGATACGGATACCCACTATATTAATAATTTTTATAAGGTAGTATTCATATAAAATGCAAATTATTATTGTAACCTAATTATGTACAAAAATGGATTTGACGGAATATAGGGGAACAATAAAACTAGAAAAATTGAAAATAAATACAATGTATCTAAATAAAAACAGAGACGTGTTATAATAGATCATTCCATCTTACATAAATCAACAATCATTTGCGGCCATTTTGAATATCAGCATGAAATGTTCCATGTTAATAATTCTAAGACATTTAATATTATGGATAAAACATATAATGGATTTTATTAAGCGTTCTTTCGAGATTTAGCATGAGCAAAACCAATTCACGGATTTGGACAGACAAAAAGTACCTAAAATGACGTCGAAATCCACAAAGATTTTTCATCCTTTGGTAATCAGATGTACTTGTAACGTATATAAACTTATAAGGTAGATAAAAAGCAAATGCTGATAAGGTATCGTGGGTCATAAAGCCTGTCTGGGGCCCCCGAATGAAGCTTGAGACCCGTTCAGGAGTTTCAGGGGTACTATGCACAGATCATGCTTTCCGTGCGCAGAAAGATTATTGCTATCAACAATTTTCTGTTTTCAGTCCACAGTTGAAAAGCATCAACGCAGACTTGTGGGTAATGAATTACTTTCCGCTGTACAACCTTTTCACCACAGACGAAACATTGCAAGCCATTCTTTCATTTTTTTCCTATTTCCGCGATGTACACCGAGGAGAACCAACCTAATTCATTTTGTATTTCATTAGTGAGAAGGAAGTTCCGCTTGAACATCTTCGTACCTCGAGGCACCACATTTTGGAACGTACTCCCGAGAAGATGCTTTCTCGATCTTTACAATCTTCCCCTCTTCAAGTCCAAGGTTAACCGTTATCTTTCCCACATATCCTTATAAAATTCTCGTCTTACCCTTACTGCTTTTACAACAACCTTTTTCAGCAACTCTCTACCTTGAGTGAGACTTGAGCCTTGTATAGGATGAATATTGATAAAATTTACCAACATTTCTCATACCTTTGCCATCCATTCAAACTCGTTAAATATGTTACTCGCTGTTTCACTCAGTCCCTTCTGCTTTGAAGATGTCATGTGCGTATTAAATTCTCCAAGCGCTTTTCCTCATTATGTGTCCGAGAAATTTCAGCTGTAACTTTCTGAGTTTAAGTATAAGTGTCCTGACCTGAAAACCTCCTCATTGTTCAGAGAGTATTCTCAGCATTGATCTTTAGAATCCCATGTGTATCGCTTGAAATCCGTGGGAATTACTTCCATCTGGTTTATCCAGACGTACGCTAGGTGGCGCTGACCAGGACTACAAAAAAGAAGGAGATAAACGCTGTCTTTCTCTCTTTCCATTCTAAAATGCTGTAGGTAGAAGACTTGTCCATTTTTTCCTCCTGGGTAGACTTAGTCACCCAAACAGTTAGTGCGCCTCACACACGCACTTATACACATCTCCATGCAGCATTTTTGTTCTTTTCCAGCTGTGTTCAGAAAAAAAATTCTCTTCTTGTACTGTTATTTATTACATTATATATATATATATATATATATATATATATATTATACTAATAGTAATACTCGGTTGGTAGCCAGATTACCACTGAAGATCTGTTTAAGTAAAACCAAGGTAGGTTGTTCCTGGCACTTTAGGAATTATGTTATACATACATATATATGTATATATACACACACACACACACACACACATATATATATATATATATATATATATATATATATATATATATATGTATGTGTGTGTGTGTGTGTGTGTGTGTGTGTGTGTGTGTGTGTATGTGTGTGTGTGTAAAATTCTTCTTTGTGCAGTGTCCCTTCAGGATATTGACGATCATGGCTCTCCACAATTTCCTGTATTTGTACCCTTTACTAAAATTTGTCTTCTTGATGTCGTCCTAAACATTGTTCCACCGTACAAACGTCCATTTACCCAAGCACGTTAGATAAATTATGCGTTGTTTTCCCGCTGTCCCTCTTGCCTTCAATCTGTCCTGTGAGTATCAGATTTCCAAGCCCTCTTTCCAAATTATGTGCCCTAGAAATTTCAACTGTCTCTTCCTGCTGTTAATCATAAGTGTCTTTTTCGTTTCCATTTTATTTTAAACTTTGTCGTCGCTCACAGGTTCGGCACAACGTATTCTCAGTATACTTGCTGTGAGCCTCAAAATTGTCGCTTATATATGGCAGTGATTACAGGACGGTTGGGATGTCGTGACAGATAATGAAGCGATTTGTTATTCATCTGTGAGAAGATCGACCCGCATTCACTGCCATATAGTGACGGGTTTACTTAGAGGTAAAGAAATAGTGGGGACAGTACAGAAAGAGAATTCAAGGAGAAAGATGATGATGGTTACATTGCATGTAAACTTTTAAAGACAGTAGTTGACAGGAGACCTGGAAGCGAGAAATGTGGAAGAAGAAAATATTAACATAGAACTTACGGTCACAAATACCAATTTCAACATTGAAATTATGAAACCTACATTCCACTCTGCTACTGGGCTTAAATTCATGAAGACGCGCTCACCAAAGATATAAGCTCGCTAAAACAGTTGTCATGCAAATATTTATAGATAAGGCATATGGAAGCAATGTTACCGGTGTGTGAAAACTACTGAACTCGAGATGTCAGTTTAGGACCGATAGCCTTGCACATTTATTTCTTTAGATTTTTCAAGAATTTCTAGATATATAGCAGAAGCTCCAAACCAGATGTGGCAGTAGTATACGAGAACGAATGAATAGTTGACATATAAATGTGTAAGATTGGTTCTGGTTAGAAAAAATGTCTCGCACAATATAGTGAACCTGCATTGCTAGCAACAGGCTTAGCAATGGATTCAATATAAATATTCCCTATCAGGAAAAAAAAAAACGAAACAAAGAAGGTGGACTGAGTTGCTCTCCTAGAAGTTAGCATCAGCTATGCAAAAAAGAAAAAAGAAAAACAAAAGAAGGTTAAGATGAGTAATAGAAATTAGTTTGGCGTTGGGGATGTTAAAATTAATAATTTGCTTCTTGTCCCAGTTTAAAAAAATGATTGGCGGTCATTTCTGTGATTAGCTGCAAATTTGATTTGTCAGATTAAGACATGAATGAATGATTGAATGGTAAATGGTGATAGTAACATTAACCGCTTAATTATAAGGAAACATTCGCTATCCCTTGACTGAATAGCTAATGCAGATGAAATTTTTTAAAAAATTTATATTAAAAGAGTTTTTTCTAGAAAAAAAAGTTTCTCAAATAAACTAACTGTTATTGTTCTTTCTAGATAGGGGTTTCCAGTTTAACCTTTTATTTGAAATAATGTGGAAGGTCAAAATATTTTTTATGCTATATTTTCTCTTCCAGTTATATGTGCTTTCCGTTTTTGCTGTTGTCATAGTTGAAAGTCCTCAAGTGATGTCGTCTCTGCTGTTTGATACAGACATTTTTGTGTGATCCTGTAGCGCCAGCTCACGAGATCCAAACAAAGATTTATATAGATTCGATATGATAAAGCGTTTGGATACCGTTTAGATATTACTAAATGGCACTATGCATGACATAAAACGTCACGATTTGTTGAGACTATTTTTTTCGCTCAATGATTTATTTGGGTTTTTCTGAGCAACTAGCGGTGTTGTGCGGGACTAACCCTATAGTATAGCCTTGTAGTATAGTACATATTCTATTCTCAATTTCCATTCCTCTTATACTAATTTGAGTATAACTGATCCATAGACCGAGATATTTGAATGTTTGGTAATTATTAATTCTACATCCTGTATTTTAGGATGGATTCAGGGAAGGTGTCATCACTGTTTTTATTCCAATTCCAGATCATTATTTCCTTTTTGGAAAGGTTCATCCTGAGTCGCATTTCTTTGAACACTATGAAGCGCACAATGCATACCAAACTGAAAACAAAAATGTTGCACAAAAAAGAACCAAAAAGAATCCCCTTTGTGTAGTGTTAGGGTTAGGAATCCCCTTTTTGCAGATATTGGAATATCCAAGTAACTGCATTAATACGGTTCACCTTAGGCTTTCAAAAAGATTTTTTTTTATATCCACAATAAGTTTTTCATAAGAGTGATTCTTCTATCAACTATAATGAAGTGTACAGTTCATTTGGCCTTATCCTCATAAATGTTAGCAGCAGGCCTGCCAGCGTGGGAGCTATCTCCAAGTTCAATTGCACTCAAAGATTCACACTAAATCTAACTCCTTAACATGTGTGCTTAAACGTCAGCCTTTCTATAAACATTTATTAAATTAACATACTATGAATATTTGTAATATATTCTTCATTCAAAATAAAAAAAAAACATTTTGAAAGATAAACAGCCATTTTGAAAGATGGATTATGGGTAGAAAAATAGGAAGTACCTTCGCCTATTTTCCGGAGCTTCTAGATCGTTTATGGTTATAGCAATAATAATAATAATAATAATAATAATAATAATAATAATTAATAAATAAATAAAAATCGTTTATGGTTTATAGCAATAATAATAATAAATATATATTCTGACTGGTGGAGTCGTAGAATTATCACTGCAACAAGAACTAATCCTTTTTTCAAATCTTTTTTCATATAATATTAAATTACTTACTTCAGATTACAAATCTAAATTATTGTTATTAAATTTCATAGAAGTTAATATATAGATCAATTTCCTATATAAATTTATTGTAAGTTAATCCCACTATGAAATCCAAAACTAAAGATACTCATAATATGTGATAAATTAAACATTAAAAAATTAAATTTACAATAAGGAGTTCATTTTCTATATATTACTATTCCCTAAGCACTCCAGATTACAAATTTAAAAAAATAATAATTTTAAGAATTCTTCTCATACGAGCATATTTGTTCTTGCTTTCGGAGGGGGATCAATTTACACTGGATATATATATATATATATATATATATATATATATATATATATATATATATATATATATATATATATATATATAGCAAAATTGAACCCCTATTAACTGTTATCAAATTTAATTTTTAAATATTATTTGGTAGTTTTGATTTACAGTGAGTAAGCAATCGTCCGTGTCGTTGACTTTTCGTACTCCCATTTACAAGGGCTCTTTACAGAGGATATTCGCTGTTTCTTCCCGCCCACTTGCCGTCAATATGCCATAGGAGTCCTTAATTTTTTCCCTACAATAGACATAAGCTCATCAGGTAGGTTACGCGCTGTTTATATCTCTCCATCTTGCAGTCAATATACCCTGTGAGACCTTACCTCTTATTGCACACAAATAACTTAAGATTTTTAGATAGGTTACTCGTTTTTCTTCTCTCCCTATTGTCGTCAATATGCCATGTGAGTCCTTACCTGTTATTGCCCACAACTGACATAAGCTCTTTAGGTATGTTACTCGTTGTTTTTTCTCTCCCTATTGCCCTCATTATGCCATGCGAATCCCTATCTCTTATTGCCAAGAAATGGCATTAAATTATTAGATAGTTACTCGCTGTTTTATTCTCTCACTCTAGCCGTCAATAATCCCTGTGAGACCTTCCATCTTATTGCCCATAATTGACATAAGTTCATTAGGTAGGTTACTCGCTGTTTTCTTCTCTCCCTCTTGCCGTCAATATTCCCTTTGAATCCTTAGCTCTTACTGCCCATAATTGACATATGCGTATTAGGTAGGTTACTCGCTGATTTCTTCTCTCCCGCTTGATGTCAATATGCCCTGTGAGTCCTTACCTCTTATCGCGTACAATTGACATAAGCACATTATGTATGTCACTCTCTGTTATCTTCTCTCGTCTTGCCGTCAATATGCCCTGTCAGTCCAGATCTGCTATTGCCCACAATTGACATATATGCATTAGATATGATACACACTGTTTTCATCTCTCCCTCTTGCCGTCAATATGCCCTAGGAGTCCTTACCTCTTATTGTCCACAAATGACATAAGCTCTTTAGGTATGTTACTCGCTGTTTCCTTCTCTCCCTCATGGCGACAATATGCCCTGTAAATCCTTACCTCTTATTGCCCACAATTGACATAAACTCATTACGCAGCTGTTTTCTTCTTCCCCTCTTGACGTGAATATGCCCTGTGATTCCATAACTCTTATTGCCCACAATTGACATAAGCTCATTAGGTAGGTTACTCACTGTTTTCATCTCTCCCTCCTGCAGTCAATAAGTCTTGTGAGTATCAAATTCTCCAAAACTTCTTTCTTCATTATGTATCCTAGAAATTGCTATTGTTTCATTGCTATTCTAATTAAAAGTGTACTTTTTGTTTCCGTTTTTCTTAAAACCCCTTCGTTACTCACGTGTTCAGTCCGTGATATAAATCAAGATTCCTCTGTAGACCAAGATTTATGTTTCTCAAGTCTCTTCGTCATCTCTGAGAAATGTGTCCATGATTCACTGCCATGTAGATGGGCCGATATTACATAAACATTGTTTTGTAATATCGGTCTTCCCATGAAAAAGAACTTTGAAAAAAAAAATGACTATTTCTGATAGCAGTTTTTATAGTACAACTCCACATTCTGGCTAACCATATAGACAATTCTGCATTGCAGAAGATCACAGGATCACCACGTTTCTGATTACTAGGAGTTGCTAACCTCATATTTAATCATTTTCTTTGTTTTTAAGGACGGGAGAATTCAGTGCTTCCCTTCTCCCATTTAGTTTTGCTAACCCAAAAAGTGAGAACACTTTTCTCAGCCATTAAACTTTCTGAGCGGGGAGAAGAGATGGATTCATAGCTTTCTGAGGGTATTTCTGCAAGAACAAACTCACCTGGAATTTGAACTCGATTCGATAATACAACTTCCTGCGTCAATATTAATTTCCGCGCGAGTTACATATACGAGGGTCGAAAGAAGGTTTATCGGATGACCATGATAAAAATGTAGGTAGACATACTTGAGGTTAAACTAAAAGACTTTCAAGTGTGCGAATATACAAAAGCCGACCGACCAGCTGTTGTATTTTGTTAAAATTGCATTTATTTTAATCTGCCAAATGGTGTGTCCACGTACATTTATATCTTGGTCAGCCTATGAAGACTGCAGCTGACCCCCCATATATATATATATATATATATATATATATATATATATATATATATATATATATATATATATATATTGGGTGTAACAGCATCATTGTCAATCTCACTATATCTAAAAAAACATTAAACTTATTCAGTTTTTTTTTCAGACTTACAGACATAGACGTTTCATCATCTTTATACCAATTGTCGTAAGAATCTCTGAAAAACCCTTTGAGCTATTCAGATAGAAACAAAACAGGTTAAAATCGTTTTGTGTCAGTCCCATTGTCTTCCCAACTAAGCAATGATTTGAAATAAAATTTAATTCAGGCCTTTACTAATAGTACCAACATTCATACTCTGGTTCCAAAGTCCATTCTAGAGCCCGTAGGAGAATAGCGAATAAGTTTCACCTATAACAGTCCAAACAGCAGTGAAATAAATCCTACGTGAAACGTGTGAGGCACCTTTTTATTCTAGGACAGGAAGTTAGTTTAGAAAAGGCGAAGTTCATGTTGAATAATTTGGAAAATCATCCAGGAATATATATATATATATATATATATATATATATATATATATATATATATATATATATATATGTATTTGTATTTGAACTATATTTCAATCCTTCTCATGACGCTATGGTTAATTAATGATGAACGTGTCATTTTCGTCTATGAGCGATTTCATCACGATTCCTCTGTTAAGCTTGGAGAGTAATTATACATTCTTATAGCTCAAAGTAGTGTCCAATAGTGTTATAAAAACCTCTGAGATTTCCTGTAAGCTATCTTTAATTATTTTTCAGATACAACGGTTCAAAAGTTATCTAATAATTGGACAATTTTGCTGTTTCACCCGGGATTTATATATATATATATATATATATATATATATATATATATATAATCACATTAAATAAATCGCATTAAATTATATTTATATTCTGTAAATTTAATTTTGTAGGCTTCAAGCGATTTAAAAGACCAATTACCAAACCCTGTTGAACAGTGCTACAAAATAGCAAACGAAGTGCTTTAGATAATAACAGAATCACCTCACTTAGACATATTTATAACACAAAATGCATAACACATGTATTTAAAAGAGGAAATTATATACAGTTAATTTTCGAAACTCGCAAAAGCAAATTGTTAGGGAGGAAAGTCCCATCATTATTAGAAACACTATATCATTCACTGAACTTGATATAGCTAATGTCCTGAAAAAATATTTTAAGTATAAAGATATTTATAAATTACAACCAACGGTAATACTAACTGTTTAGTCAACGAATAGTGAATGCTTCCTGTCTGGAAACGGGTGATCTCGCCATTGCCATTACGAGCATTTATTCACTTTATTCATATTTCTGTTGAAAGACAGGCTTAGTTTAATATACTGCACAAAGTTAAAATAAAGACCAGGTTATAGATAATGTTGTGACCATTTGTCATAATACCACGAAAGGCAGCATGCCCATTGCTAATCGTGATGTTTCATCCGGAAATAGTTCAGTTTCGAAGCAGGCCTACATCTATAGAATAAATGCAAATGTCAGTGTGTCACTGTGTCAGACTTTTTCAACTTTACTCCTAATGGCCGTAGCCCAACTTACACCATTTTGGAATCAGGCCGACTCCCTGAAGAAATTACAAACATTCCAGGCCGTATTCATATCCGCAATCCTTGGATTCCTTTTTTTTTTCATTACTGAGATTGTTGTCTGATTCAACCATCTTGTCTGTTAAAAACAGTTAAAAAGGACACAGCTTTCTAATTTTCAATAGCTCATGTTGAAATAAAAAAAAATACTTTTCTTACATTTTGTCTCCAGTCAGGACAAGCGTTTGTAAACTCAATGGGTCTCTTTACCAGGAATGTTTATATGAACTCGAGCACACATCAGACCTCAAATCTTCTGTCTTTCTCATTTAAAAAAAATCTTTTTTTAGCATTTCACCCCAAGCAAGGCGGGAAGCCACTAGCACGCAAGAGGTTACAGAGGATTTGGAGCGAGAGCAGATAGGAGTGATAAACGAAAGGATGAGAAGAATGATGAGGAGAAGGATAGTGGATAGATCAAGGCAACTAGAGATGTCGATTGACATCACATTTGAATAGTTGGATATTATAGCTATCAGGGAAACAGGAATAGGGAAGGGAGTTCCACATGCGAGAGGTGCGAGATATGAAGCTGTTGGAGTAAAAGTGACGGCTACGTTTAACAGTTTCAACAGTGAAAGGGTGAGAGCGGGACGTAGGACGCATGAATTCATGAAGTCTGGGAACCAGCGTAAGCAGATCATCGGAGCAATTACCATGAAAGTATTTGTAAAGAAGACAGAGATAGGCGACGGCCCGTCTGTGAGAGAGCGACTGCAGATGAGATGCCAGCTCAAGGCCAATTACGTTACATATCCGTCTCTGGATCTTATCAAGAACCCCGAGGCAAACAGAAGGGGCTCCTGACCATATATGGCGGCAATACTCCATGCAAGGGCGAATGGTTAATTTGTAGATTTGAAGGATCGATTCCGAGGAGAAAAAATTCCTGGCACGGCACAGGGAGCCAACTTTCCTTGCGGTGGACGAAGCAATTGACTCAATGTATTTGTTCCATCTCACGTCAGCAGACAACGTGAGACCGAGCAGCCGCTGAGAGGGGCTCTCGAGAAGTTGAGCGTCAGACATCTAATGGGGTGTAGGGAAGGATATCTGTGGTCATTAATAGAGAACAGTTTTGTTTTTGAGGCGTTAAAGTTAACCAGCCAATTCCCGCCCCAGTTCGCAACAGATTGGAGATCCTTTTCGAGACGAACGGCCAGGTTAGTTTTGTCAGCGACACTAGATTTGTTTTTGAGGCAGGAGTAAATTATAGTGTCGTCCGCGTAGATGCCTACTTGGGAATCCATGGCGTCAAGAAGATCGTTGATGAAGATAAGGAACAGAGTAGGGCCAAGGGTGGACCCTTGATGAACACCTGCTTTCGTGGGATAGGAGCTGAAGGAGAATCTGTTGAGAACGACCTTCAATTCACGGTTTCATAGGAATGATTGTATTAGGTCAAACAATCGACCTGTAATACCATAACCCTGGATCTTGCGAAGAAGGCCGGCATGCCAAACCCTATCAAACGCTTTGGAGATATCTAGGACCTCGACACGAGCTTCTCTGTTATTTTGAAGAGCTTCGTAGACAATTTCAGTGATGGCCGTAAGCACATCAGCTGTAGATAGGGCAAAGCGGAAACCATATAGCTTGTCTGAGAGCAGATCATTGGATGTAAGGTGGTTAACCACTTCGGCGTTGATTAAGGCTTCGAAGACTTTGCCGAAGAGGGGTAGGAGACTGATAAAACGGTAATAAGAAGGGTAAGAGGGGTCGCCATAGTTCTTAAAGACAGGAACTATAGATGAGGACTTCCAGCAGTCTGAAAAACAAGATTTCTTGAGGCAGTAGTTGTATAGTTTGGAGAGGGCGGGTGCCAGTTCAGGCGCGCATTTCTTCAAGACAATGGCTGGTATCCCATCTCCACCACTAGCCTTGTGAGGGTCTAAATTAGAGGTAATGCCCAGTACCAATGACGGGTTTATGTGCAACTCGCTCAATAGGGCCTCAGTTCTAAGAGGAAAATCGGGTATGGGTACACCGGAAGAGTCGAGCGTTGAATTGAATGAATATTTTCGAGCAAAGCATTCAGCCTTCTCGGCAGTGGAGGTCAGGACCTCAAACTGGTTGAACATAGGAGGTATAGAGGGTTTGCTATTGTTAAGTACGCCCTTGCATAGACACCAATAATCCTTTGGGGCCGAATTTGCGAGATGCAATACGTTCTTTCATTCGAGAAGCAAATAGTGACTTAGCTTCGTTGAGGACACGCTTACACTCGTTACGAGCAGTCGGACATCTCGCTACGGAAGAATAGGTGGAAGAAGTGGTTCCTATGGGCAATGGCGGGTGAGCAAGCAGCGGATAACCAAGGGGAGGAGTGCGATTTGACCTTAAATTTCCTTGAGGGGATGAAAGCGTCGATTTCAGCTTTAACCCAGGAGGAGACCTCAGATGCACATTCTTGAACGGGGGAGCGTAAAGATATACCAGGAGACATCGCGGAAGAAATCACGGAACGAGTCCCAGTCAGCTCGTTGATAGCAGAACGAGGTTCTACTGGTAAGAGGTTCTTTCAGGGAGTGGAGTTGAAGGAGATGTTGACAGACACTACAGCATGATCGGAGTTACGAAGAGGGCAGAGCTGCGTGGGGCTACAAGACTTGGGGATGGAGGTAAAACACAGATCGAGAAGAGAGGCCTTACCGTCCCAGTTGTAGGCAAAACGCGTGAGGAAGTCAACTATGAGGGGTTGAGAAACTGAAAAATTAAGTGTTTGAATGCCTGCAAGGTCAGTAGAAGCATTCTTAAGCCACTTGATATGATGGGCGTTAAAATCGCCAAACACTAATATGTGAGCAAACGGGTGGAGAGAGAGAGCCTTGTCTGTGCTGTCAGAAATGCTATCGATTATTCCACAGACTTGAGAGGATGGAGAGCGATAAAGGAAGAAGAGATAGCTTACAGCATTGAGAAGAGATAGACGGAGACACATGTACGAATGGTCTGGCGATTCGAGAGACAACTCTCTAGCCAGTGGGAGATGGTCCATGACGTAAACACCAAGGCCATGCATGTGGGTTTGAGAGTATTTTCTGAGGAGAGGAAGGTAGCGGGGATCGAGAGATCAGAGGAGGGACACCTTTCCATGCGCGACATGGCACTACAGACACCCCGGTATTAAATAACTGTTGATCAGAGCGGCCGCTCAAGACGCTACGCAAGAGTTAGGGCTCCTAACTACCAGTCGAAAACAGCAACCAGGAAACTGTCAACCGTGTACCCTCAGAAAGAAGAGGTAATGCCACATACTGCACACATCATGGGAGAAACACAACAGCACTAGTACAGAGGCCAGAGAAAGAGAGAGTTCCGGGAACCCCTTCCTAACCAAGAAACAAAGAGTGAGCCTCTGCTCTTGTCCAAGAGAAGGGGGGAGTATTGACCGGGCGGTAGGAAAGCCTACCTACTCCTATTACATATAACACATACAAGAACAACAAAAACAACAAAAAGATAAGAGGGGGAGGTAGTTGGCAAAGTGTCCAGGCTGACACTAGATGTATTTTCTGGGGGATAGGAATGATATTTTATTTGTATTTTACCCTTTCACTACACTAAGTTTTAACTTAGTATAAGTCCCATTGTCCTATTCTAAAAAATAAATAAAAAATAAGGTTATCCAGCTTTGTGGATATGACATAAAACCCAACTCACTTATGGCAGCAAGTGTTCATGTTCGTCCGCTTTCATTCTCATAGTCACTAGTGAAATTTCAGGCTACCTTTATCACCAAGCTTCTTGTTTCAATGAACGCAGAGCTGGCGGGGGGGGGGGGGGGCAACAGGCATTCCTCCCCACCACCAACAGTGGGCTTGGGGGACTTGCTTTCAATAAAATTAAAAACAACGGGAAGAAAGATACGGCTAAACAATTCCACATTGGAATTTTATATAGCAAGATATTCGGCCAACTAGAACATAAGAATACTGACGACGTGACTTCGCCTGCTGTCCAAGACATTTTTTTTGGAAGAGGGGGGGTTCCAACTAAACGAACATACTGGGTTACAAATTAGGTTAGAATAATTAGAACGCAAATAAATACGTTAGATTAGTCAAACAGACAGAAAAAAAACAACAACAGACTACATAGGTTGGCAAATACACAGAGAGAGAGAGAGAGAGAGAGAGAGAGAGAGAGAGACAGAGCGAGTATCCTTTGGCTAAGTTTTGGGTAGAGCGAATTATATTCACTTATGGCAGCAAGTGTTCATGTTCGCCCGCTTTCATTCTCATGGTCACTAGTGAAAGTTCAGGCTACCTTTATCACCAAGCTTCTTGTTTCAATGAACGCAGAGCTGGGCGGGTGGCCAACTGGCATTCCTCCCCACCACCAATTCCTGTTCTTTTTATTATTTCCACTCCTTAATAGCGTTTTCTTTTCTCATATTCTTACGTCTTTGTGGCTTTATTGCCTTGCTTGAGGTGAAAAACAATGGTCAGTTCTTTCTGGCGCTCCAGAACGTACATGATGTGCCAGATTATACCAAATACGGAGGGTTGCTGCCGCATCTGGGCAGAAAAATGCCCGATCCTGACTTTCCAGTTCTGAATCGTTTACCCGGACTTAAGTGTGATGAATTATTTCCCACCCTAAAATCTCGTTCCCACGAACGAAACTTTGGTGGACTTTCGTTAATATATCGTCAATTTAATGGAAGATGTTCAGACGCGCCACATTGGTTGGTTCCACCTCTTCTGACGTTCACAGTTTGGATGCGCCATGTTACGAACATCGAGTCGACTGATCCTCATTACCTCCGTATTCCACTGAGGAGGCAGTTCAAATCAGACAGATTCTTCTCCCCGTGATTATCTGGTCCAAAAATGTCATATATTTCTTTTTTTTTCTATTTTGAGTAAGAAGAAGAAAATAAGAATTTAAATACTGCAGATAATTTCGATAGGAATACATTTTTCGGAGTGTTGTCCTCATCTTCGTTGCCATATGCACGACGCTTCGAATGCTGTTGTAAGCTCCGGCCTCCTTCGGGTAACTGGAATTTCGAACTGAGCACTTTATTTCGTCCATCGGGGGGGGGGGGGTAGATTGTTCTAGTTCCACGTGCCATGCCTATTTCAGGTGTCACCGTATCAGTTATCTCCCTTTTAACTCAATTCAGTGTTATTTTCATTTTTGATGCAATTTAGATGACAATTTATCCATCGAACCCTCTCTATATATTCCCTCGATGAGAAAAAAAAATCTATGTTTATTATGTATGTAAATTATAGTGGGGGCTGAACAACACCAGCCTAGATTTGATAGCAAAACACTATTCTTGGTCTGATCTTACTTTTATAAAGATGGAACATAGCAATAGGTGTTAACTATTTTCTGAATATATAAAAAATAGAAGAAAGAGCCCAAAAAGTACAACACTTTAGACATCTGGGAAGTGTTTTAACAGAGGACGGAAAGTGTGACATTGAAATCTGAAGGCGCATTGGGACAGGCGAAGATGCGCGTTAGGATTTGCCGTGTCACGTTTATCGTCGTCTTTTCTACAATCTCCAGGGTGTTAAATTTTTGTACTTGAATTTTTGACATTCCCAGTACGCAGTTTTCTGTCTTCATACAGCCAATAGTCAGACCATTTTTCTTGCATTCCATTCCTATTCTGTCTAAGAGATCTTTCAATTTCCCTTGATCTGACACCAGCACCGTGTCAAGTATCTTATATCGTTAAAATTATGCCCGCTGATAATCCGTAGCTTACATGGGACGTTCTTGCGACGTTGCTAATAGGTTTTACTTTTGCACCAGGATATGTAACGTTGTGCTGACGTTATTGTATCGTTGCAATCAGCTATATTCCTGAATTTCAAACTTGAGCGATTATCTCCAACTTTGGCACAACGTTATAGGGGAAAATTATGTAGCTGAAAAATACCGCATTGGTCAGATAACATCAGAAAACTTTTTTTTTCACTTAACAATATACAGGGTGAGCCAAAAAATCGGGAATTTTTGAAGTGCGTATTGCCAGACATGAGCAAGTGGCAACACTGCGAGACAGTGACCTTGAGCAAGTAAACATTTCGCCATTTTAGTAACGAGAATGAAATTCACAGTATCCCAGCTGAGATGTTGCAGCAGTCAATGAGGAATCTCAACAGCAGATTTCACGAATGCATTCGTACAGGAGGACGCCATCTACAGGACGTAATTCCATTATTGTTTCTTAAATGGCATGTTTTAAGGTTTCAACTGCTATGAATTAAATATTTTTCTTACATTACTCTTGGTTTTATTGGATTGATAAAAAGTTCCCGTTTTTTGGGGGTCACCCTATGTATAGAATTTATCGACCCTTTTCGTATTTTCTAATGGCGTCACTAATTTTGAATAAGTCTATCTTGCTCATTTACACATCTGCTATTCGTCTGAGTGTTGAATATTTCTGTCATGTCTAGTGCTCCGTCTGTATATCTCGTGATTCTCGGCAAAGTCCAAAGAAGGTATCTGTAATATTATAACCCCTGGCCAGGCATCTCGACTTCTATTACTTTCCTGTCACCGTGCTGTAGCTTCCCTCTGTCATTTCAATAACTTTTTTTTCATGGCAATTGTATTTATGAGCTATTCTTTTTGTTACTTCGACCGCATGAATTTTAGCGTACAATTCGATTGGCAAATACGTCTCATCTTTTTCTCGTGACATTTTACAATAATTTCGGTTCTAATATCTTATTTTCCTGCGTTTTTCTCCCGTGGAACTCTCTTCTGATTTCTTGCTTCCCTGCCACCCACGAATTGCATAGGAACACCGAAGATATCAGAAAATATCATTAGAAAAATAAAATACTACCGAATTTCTCTGTAATATCTTATCCACAATATGGCAGTTACTGTGAGACAGTCTCTTCACGGATAAAAATTAGATACGAAGCAACAGAGATGTGCTTCTACCAACGAATGCTAAGACTAAACTGAGTAGAACATGTGAGAAACGTGGATGTTTTAAGGAAAATAAGATCAACAAGTAATCTTATACTTACAATCAAAAAGCGATAGGTAATATTTCTGGATCACGTAAGGAAAGATGGCCTAGATAATTTAACACTCACAGGGTATGATGAAAGCAAGATATGCAGAGAAAAAGAGTGTATACGAATGAATGTTCGAGAGACAGTAAAGTTTTTAAAAATACTCTGGAAATAAAAGATGGCAAATTATGGAAAGTCAAGATCGTTCCTGTTCTAAAAGGACATCGCATATAAAAGACTTCGATGTTAAATAACATGTCACAGTAAAGCGCATGAATCGTGCTATATGAAACATGACCCTAAGTGAACTTAATTTATATATGTTTTTACTAATTGTTCACATAATATAAGTCCTAAGAGCCACTCAAGATAGAGTGTCATTAATTGAGATTGATGCACGTAAGAGGCCAAGTAAGAAGTGATGTTTATGAGAATATGCAGGAAACATAACGGTTAATCTTAGACTTGAAGAGATTAAAGTTGTAGCGATCGGCGAAGAATCCCTACTAAATGAGTCTTAACCGCAGAGTCGCGGTTCTTGGAAAGGAGTATTCGAATGGAACCAACGGAATACGATGAGTTTTTCCAGTGTAAGTGGCATGTCGTGTCTTAGCTGTGAAGATCTGAAATTGTGCAACTAAGGAATGCAAAGTGTCAGAACTTTTGTCATGAAAATCGAAATAAAGTGGTGAGTGGCTGGCAACGTTTCGTTCCTTGTAGAGTGGAAAATAATTCTTCACTGGCGAGGAGGCGAAGACGCTTTTGACCTCGATCGAAACCGTAAAGCGGGAACTGGGAAACTCCAGACCAAATATGGCAGTTGTACTCCGTTTTTGGTCTGACCTGGATCTTGTAATAAAGCATAGTCAGGTACTTACAGGAACAATAAAATGATCTTTTTTTTTCAGCATCTTTAGCAAGGTATCGTATATATGACTTTCACTTAGGATCAGAGGTGAAACTTTCATCCTGTTAGGCGAAAATTCAGGTGTCTACACAGTGATGAAAGAACGTTACTATTATTGTTTTGGAAGTATTTAATGTGACAATCCAATCTGCTAGACAACTTTTCTCGCCAGAATCTTACATTTATTTATAAGTCTACCATTCATCCATACTTTGAATATTGGTGACACATTGGTCTGGTGCTTTACGTATTTAGTAATTCTTGATAAAATACAAAGAAGTATCTGCAATGTTATCGGTCCTGACACGGCATTTCGGCTCCAGTCACTTTCCTACTGCCGTAATGTGCATTTTCTATAAATACTTTCATGCTAATTGTTCTAATGATAACTAGATTAAGGAATTTAAGCGCAGTATTAGGCTGGTGGCAGGCCCTCATCATTTTACAGCTGAAATGGATTGATGTAACCGTAAGTTCTATGTTAACAGAGTCTTCCATAGCACTTCTCGCTTGTGGAAATCACTTCCGACTTGCTTCCCAGTCAAGGTTGATCTTCAAGAATTTAAATATAATGTCAGTTGTTATCTACTGTCTTCTTAATTTCTGTTCTGCTATTGTTCTCTCTCCTTAATAGTTTTTTTTTAAATTTTCTCATATTCGCTCATACTCAGTAACCCTCTTGCGTCTTAGTGGCTTTATTGCCTTGCTTGGGGTGAAATTTTTTTTTTTTTTTTTAAAAGCCAGTTTTTCTTCCATTGATCTGTTAGAATTAGTTCGGAGGAGGGATTAGCTGCCAGATTCCAAATTTTTGGAGATGTACTCATAAAAAAGAAATTTGTGAAACTTTATGAAATTGCAAATTGATTATTTAGAGGGGTACGCAAACACCCACAACTTGATGCCCAATCCTTTAACCTCTCATCTATCTGCCAGCTGACTACCCACCACTTGGAGTTGTATGTGTAGGAGTGTTTTAGGTACACTGAAAGTGACGGGGTATTCTAAGATTGACAGATTTAGTTCTTTTTTTTTCTTGTTCATCTTCTATCATTCGGCTTGTGTAGGGCCGAGTTTTTTTTAATTGTTTTTTTTTCTATTTCCTTATTCGCCATTGCTAATGTTATTTTTTTTTTATAAGATCGAGCACAATCCACCTTCTAATCTCAACGGTTACCACCACCACCTCTAGCGTGGGAATTCGCGCAGGTAAACAAGAAACCCTTCCACAGAGAAACTTTCTTTCACCGTCACTCTTTATAGACAAATACAAGATTAATTGATCTCTGTTAAACGTTATCACTTTCTTCCCGCCACTAAGACCAACGCTACTCATCCCCCCCTTCTTAGTGCCTGAACGTGTTCTATTGTTGATCTTCGGCTTTTGCCGATCGCATCTTCTCACCTTGTCTTAACACATTCCTTCCCATCGCTATGTTTGACTTTTTAATCTAAATTTACTAGTAGGCCTTTTCTCTCCATGATGTATATTTTTCTCCAGCCCCTCTCTCATGCTGTATATTTTCTCCTAGCCCCTCTCTCATGTTGTATATATTTTCCCCCTAGCCCCTCTCTCATGATGTATATTTTTCTCTTGACCCCTTTAATATATCTCTACAGTGCTTTTTATTTTAGGTCATCAATCGAGCTTATTCATGTAAAAGTCGATCTCCTCTACGAGGTGATATTGTAAAGCACTGAGATTAGATATTTCACATATAGTTCCATTCAATATAGTTCCAGTTCCATATGTACTAGGTGTAACAGCAAAATTGTCCATTTCTTACTTTCAGGTTTGAACCTTTGTATCATAGAAATGATTAGAGATATCTTACTAGAATTTTCTGAGGATTTAAAAACATTATTGGGCTCTACTTTGAGCAATAAGAACGTATAATTACTCTCGGGGATTAAAAGAAGAATCGTGATGGAATCGATCATAAACGACAATGACATGTTCATCATTAATTAATCATAGCTAAGGATCGAAAGATCATGATGGATCCAAATTTAGTTTATATATATATATTATTTCAGAATCAGTTTCCATCTTATTCAAGATGATCTTCGCCTTCTCTAATATTCTAACTTTATGTCTTGGAGTAACAAGCTGCATCACACGTTTCACGTGTGATTTAATTTTCGAGTCTTTTTCCACTGCTCTTTGAACTGTCAAAACTGAAACTCCTCTCACACGTGCCAAACGTCTTATGGATTGATTTGGATCTTTTCTAATTGATCTCTTTAGCTCTAAGTTTAAATGATGATCCCTACTCCTGTTGCGACCTCCTGATCAAGTTTTTCTCTGTACTGTTCCCTCTTTCTCAAAATTATTCACCATTCTCTTGATCGTTCTTGAATGACCTTTGAAGATGGAAGTCAGAGTATGAATATTGGTACCATTAGTGAAGGCCTGAATGATCTTTTTCCTCTCACCATTGCTCAGATGGGGAGATATAGTGGGGCTGACAGAAAACGATTTTAACCTGTTCTCTTCCTATCCGAATAACTCGAAGGGTTTTTCAGTGACTCTTACGACAAACGGTGTCAAGATGACGAAACGTTTATATCGGAAAACCTGGAAAAAAAGAAACTCAATTAGTTTAATTGATTTTTTTAGATATTAAACATTTTAGGGGATGGACAATTATACTTTACACAATTTTGCTGTTACACGCGGTAGTTCCAATCAGATAAAGCAGAGGTATTCATTTCGATTGAGGATCCTAATAATACGTCTTCATTATATTTTTTCATCTTTTCTTCATTTTGCAGGTGTCGAGTCACTTGAGCTGAAACTCGATCTGCTGTGAAAGGCATACGCCCTTCCGATATGTGTATTTAACATTATAAATGCCCACCACGACACTGTCAAATCCTTTAAATACTTTCAGTAGAAGATTTCTTGAGTTTAACGCTAAATATGACGCATACCCGTCGGTGAAATGTGCCAGTCAACGTAAAGATCTCAGAGCCGTTACAGCACAAAATTACTACATTGCGTTATACTTTAATACAAGTAGAGAGTAGTAAGCCTATTGAGAGAGTAATTTAGTAGGCAGTGGAGCAATGAGCGTTATTTACGGATATATTTCCGATAACCATAGCACAAAGTGTCCAGTAATATTCAGGTATCATGACACCTGTTCTGATGATTGTCAACTGAACCCTTCCCCTTTACCGTCCTTTCCTCATTTTTTCTGACTTAAATCTTCCCATTATCTTTAGGAAGACAGAAGATGACGATTGATTTTACATTTAAATTTTTTAAGATTGTAGTTATCAGGGAAGAAAGAAATCAGAAGGGAGATCGACGGGCGAGAAGTGCAAAGAAATAAACTGTTAGGATAGTGTCGTTTGCAACTTGCTAGTTCAAGAGTGAGACCTAGTTGCTAATCAGCAGAACAGATATCATGGTACCTGAATAATACTGGACTCTATGTCATATTCAGTTAATGGCGCACCAAAAATGTCTTTTCCATGACCTGACGCATCCGACACACACACACACACACACACACACACACACATACATATATATATATATATATATATATATATATATATATATATATATATATACATATATATATATATATATATATATATATATGAAGACATAAAGTCTTAAGATGTGCTATATTTATGGGATAAAGTGCTCAATATCAGAGATAGAGCGTGTGTAAATATAAAAGACAATACTTAGAGGCGACAGTCTGTTTCCTGCTAGACGCAATCGTTAGGCCACGAGTGCTGTCATTTTTCTGGGCTATTTATATATACGGGTCAGTGGTGCATTGTGGGTAGTCTACTTTAGTGGATATTTTACCGGATTCCCAGCAAAACTTACATACTCACCACAGAACACAAAAAAGGCCAAGAGGAAAAGAAAATATCATATGGTTCAACCCACCGTACTGTAAAAACAAACGTAGGAAAAACATTCTTCAAACCTTTACACAAACACCTCCCGGAATCAAGCACATTACACAAAATATTCAACAAAAACACAGTAAAAATCAGCTACAGTTGCACCGAGCACAAATAATAAAAAACCGCAACAGGAAAATAAACAACAAACCACACGAACATATTAAACCCACGTGCAACTGCAGCATAAAGAACGAATGTCCCTTAAACGGTAACTGTTTATAACACAACGTAATATAAGAAGCCACGATAAAATCACCAGATAATGAAGAAAAAGTATACATAGGAGTAACTAAAGGACCCTGGAAACAAATAAATTATGCACACAAAACATCTTTCACAAATAGTAACTATGCAAACAGCACAATGCTTTCTAAGTATATCTGGGAAATTAAAAACAAAAGGCACATCACACCGGAAATATTTTGTAAAATAAGTAAAAGTTCATCAGCCTACAACAACCAATTAAAAACTTGCAAACTTTGCTTAGAAGAAAAAATAGCTATCATTACCTTTCCAGTCCAAAATAAATTAGTAAATAAAAGATCCGAGCTCATCTCAAAATACAGACATGAAAACAAATTTTTACTACGTTACATAAAAATAGAAAACTGAAAAAATAAAATAAATCAATAAACAAAATGTCAATAAAATATGCAAAATAAATTAACCCAAACAAATTACTAAATCACACCTGTTAGGATAGACGAAATAGAAAAAAATAAATAAAAAACAAAATCAATTAACCCAAATAAATAAATTAAATAATAAACAAATTAACAAACCATTATGACCAAAATATTAGTTAGACTATAATAATTAAACCAAAAATCGGTCAAAAAATAGCTATAACTATTATATAACTATAAAAGAAAAAATACTGCGTTACTTAAAAATCGAAAACCGGAAAGAGTAAATAAAAATATACAGTATAATAAATACATAATAAAAAAACAAGTAAAATAAATTAATCTAAATTCATCAAAGAAATAAATAAACTAACAAACCGATCCCGATTAAGTAACCTTTAGAAAAAACAAATAAAAATAATCAATCCAAATAAATACATGAAATAATAAACAAATTAAAACTGCACCCGCCAAAATAATAGTTAGAATAAACTACAACAATCAACCCCAAAATTGAATTCATAGCTTTAATTATCTTCCCAAAACAAAACAAAACTATTAAATAACCGATATAAACAAATTTTTACTACGTTAATAAAAATCATCGACTAATAAAAATAAAAAATAAATATATAAGATGAGAAATAAAAAATAAAAATAAAAATAAATAAAAACAAGCCAAATAATTTAACCCACATAAATAAATAAGCAAATAAACGACTCCCAGTAAAGTAACCGCCAAAATAGAGGACCCACATTGCACCACTGACCCGTATATATAAATAGCCGAAAAAAATAACAGCACTCATGGCCTGATGATTGCGTCAAGCATGAACAGACTGTCGCCTCTAAGTGTTGACTTCTGTGTTCACTTTTATATATATATATATATATATATATATATATATATATATATATATATACTAGGTACCTCCAAGTGATCGATAAAAAAATCAGCATACTGTGATGAAAATATGTTCCAAATGTAATGAAAACAAAGTTTTTCGTCAAAATCTCTGTTATTATTAAAAAGAAGGATCAACGTATTTTGTTATTATTTTATTAAATTTCTTACTCCTTTTTAGAACATTCAAAGTTTTGATAAAAGAAATGTTTTTCTTGCGTCGGCGGTTGAATTAACTTTTACCATGGCAAATTTTCGCCTCTTTTTGCGGTGACAGACACATTAATTTGGAAATTCTTGCAAAAATCAAATAATTCTCGGAGTTTATTTAAATTATTCAGGGTTTATACTTAAATAAATTAAATTATTTTAAAAATATTTTTAATATCTTGGTAACAATATTTTTTACATGTGTTTATCCCCCTTACTTTTTTCCCTTATCTTCAGAAATTCCTCGTGATAATTTGTAGTGGCTATATTAGTTAAAAGCAGAATATTTTGAAGAATTCAAATCACCGATTTTATTTTGCAAAATCGGACCGAAAATCAGTTCTGAATCAAAAAATAAAAAGAATGCAATAAATCTAAGACTTTATTTAATTAGAGAAGCTTTTAATTGCTTTTACGAATAATATAGATTAAAGACAATATTATCTGTAGAAAAAAAATTTCAATGAATTTTTCCAAGATTTGTTTTGATTTTTTACAATCTTTTACAATTTAAGATTCAATAGTTTATGCATCTTTTACAGTTCAGCTTCGATGAGATAATTTTTAGGGAATATTATTAAGTAAAACTATATTTCCTAACCATATATTTTAAAGCTTACCATAATCTGAAGAACCCGACTATTTTTAAAAGAATTTCGATTTTGATTTTCTATGTGCGATATACGCGCATAATTTCGAACTATGGATGTCCAAACCTATACTGTTGTCATTAAAGATTCACGTGCTTTCAGGGTTGTGCTCCCTTGCGATTAAAAAAAAAACTATTGAAAATTGTCGTCTGCTCTTCCCTAGACAATTATGATCACTTTCAGCGGTCAATCCGCCGTTAATAAATCGGTTAACATGTTAGAAAAACAAGATCCCGTAGTTAGAAAATGATTGTATACATCTTATGCTATAAATAATATTTGTTTCAAATGAGATTAACTTAACTTTATATTTGCTAATTTTTCTCAAATAACGTTTAAGAAATATATATTTTATTTTTGCAAGATTTTTAAAACGGACAAATAAGTTTTATTTTAAAATGTCTAAAAAGTGACTGACGTGGTCTACTTCGCTGAAAAAAATGTAACTCTATGAAAATCAACATAATTTCTGCCCAAAATGTTTTGCTTACCGGATATAGTAAATTTTGCTCTCCTTTCTTAATGGGCTAGAGAAATTTTCAGCGCCTCATTGTAGATATACGGTATTTAACAACATATAAGACACTTTTTGCAGCAAATTGGCTCAAGTGACGCCTTGCATCTCATATACGAAGTTGAGCACACACGTAAGAAAATTTCTCTCCATCGCTCACTATCTTTACCTACAATTTTACCTCATTTCTGCCCAACCTCAACTCTCTAATATTATTTACTCAGACGACAATATTATTATTATTGAGAGAGTATCACACTAATTAAATGACGGTGTAGGTAAAAACATACGGATTTCAAGATAACAATCATGAAAGTCAGTTTAATAATGACGTAACGGACACATAAAACATAACCAACTGTACGAGATAAGGTGAGAGGTTTTGGTAAAACAATGAGGGCATATCTTTGCACGTGTGGGGCAGTTAGAAACACATTGAGGTCATGTAACCTATTCAATTCAGTATTAGATTGAGAGTGTCCCCAAGCATCTAGATGTGACTCCCAAGTTGTCTTGGCTACTTTAACCTTCAAATTAAGACAAACAAACAAACACATAATTTGATACCCAACCATGATGTTCCCACAAACATTCGTTAACATAATGAATAATTGTTGTAACCTAGTGAAGGTTACTGAATAGAATACTCAAACGAGGGTTGGTAATAAAGGATAATACTTATGACAAAAACCACACATCTAAGATTCGCCAGCGGCGCGTACAAGAAGTAGACAACTGCCACAAGTGAATTCCACAATGAATCTCCAACTGCAGGATATCTACCAATCGCCCCACACGGTCATATGTGGCACAAGGCCGAATTTAATGTGGGGTATCCGAACCCGTAGGCTCGGCCAAAAATTCCTCGTAGACCCCGTATAAAACGGGGTCGGATAGCTGTTTCCCGAGTCGAGAATCTGCCTTTTAACATAGCTTCGTCTGGGGATCCCCTATGCTCGGTGGCAGAGAGTTTGACCAGCACAGCTGGATACGAATCTCCAACTGCAGACCAACATACAGTATTTACTACTGTATTTATGCGAATGGGGACATACCGATTATCATCCGTATGCTATGCTACAAGAAGAAGAAGAAGAAGAAGAAGAAGAAGAAGAAGGAGAAGAAGGGGGAGGAGAAGGAGAAGGAGAATAATATTAATAATAATAATAATAATAATATACCCAGAAGCATAAAAAGGTAGCGACATATGTGCACTGGAAGATATGCAAGAAGAACAAAATCGAAACCACTGAGAGATGGTATGAGCACCAACCAGACACAGTTACCCAAAATAACGATGTAACTATCCTCTGGGACATGCCAATTCAAACTGACATGGAAATAAAAGCCAACAGATCTGATATTATCATAAAAGACAAGAAATTCAGGAAGTGTATATTTATTGATATAGCAGTATCATATGGGAGAAACACCTCCATAAAAATTATTAGGACCTGGAGATTGAGATTAACAGGATGTTAGTAATGAGACTGTACCAATAGTAATCGGAGCATTGGGTCTAGTGAGGAAAGGAATGGACAATTTTATTAACAGTGCCTAGGTAACATCAACATAAAAGTTGCCCAGAAAATCGCCCTACTAGGAACATCCTATATATTAAGAAATGTGCTATCAATTAAATGACAATTCCCCTACAGGGCCTAAGGACCATAGTTTGGACCCGACCCTACAGGATACAAAGCAGGTTATATAACACACAAAGAACAACAACAATAATAATAATAATTATTATTATTATTATTATTAGTAGTAGTAGTAGTAGTAGTAGTAGTAGTAGTAGTGTATAATTGACTGATGGATTTGTTTTTTTACGGTTTATTTAAATATCAGTTTATTTTGCAAGAAATTTTAGGAGATAATTATAATTTTTACTGATACAATTTCTTATTATTAGGCCGTAGACTGGGGTGGGATGGATTGGCACCTTTCCCAAGTTTATTCTCACATAAGTGAATATAATGAACCCGATTTGAATTAGAACTCGGCTTTCCGATTTCCAATTCCGAGCCGTTGTCCCTTATATCACCCGCATATCCAAGCTTACAGCTCCTGGTATTCCCAAGTGATCACCTATCTAGGTAATGACCAGGCTCGACGTTTCTTAACCGGTGTTTCGAGAACCGGTGTTTCAACGTAATATGGCCATAAACAAGGTACTGTTAAAGGGATTATATTAAAATCGCTTCATGGACTTTCTTCAATACCAGCTAATTTTGTACACGTAAATGTTCCTCATTACACTGCTATAATTAAACAGCTGGAAAATTTTGAAGAAAACAACAGAACTTAAAGAAAATACGATTAATTTTAAAATACTATTCTGAGAACATATATCCGTCATACGAGTCGGCCAAAGAAAAAGGTCTGGTAAAGATGTCGGTGTATTTATAATTAGCTCTACTACCAGCTTGCTTTTTTGAAGGGCATTTAGTATCAGAAAGCGTCATTCGAAATTTCTGGGACACATAATGAGGAAAGCGGGTTTGGGGAATTTGACACTCACAGGTCATACTGAATGCAAGAAGAACAGAGTGAAGCAGCGAATGACCTTAGATAATTAGTTGGCAGAACAGGGATAGCAAGGCGTCAAAGATTAATTAGTGCTACGAAGGATAGGAACTTGTGGAGAACCATGATCGCCCATTTCCTGTAGTGACACGCTACATAAAAGAATAATGTTTTTTGTTATAGCGGAAGTGACTCTTTTTATGTTTTTGTAATTTGGTGATAATTTTGCTATAATTAGAAGAAAAAGTTAATTGTATCTCACTGAGCCTTACAGAAATGGGGTTGGCCCTATCATTCATGTTTGTCAGTTATGCTGTCAAATGCTGTAGACAATTTAACTTGATCTATTACACTGTTGGTATTATAAGAATTGAACACATTACGAATCTAATTTATTAAACTCGTGACCGGTGTTAAAATTACGGGGGAAAGAAAAAACACAGAATAAAGTCACAATTTTTGTTCAGAAAAAGTCACAACGTGGTTTTGCAACTGACGTGTTTGTTATACATGAACCCATTACAACAGATTTTTGCACGCTTATTACTGCAAATAATTTCGAAGACGGGAGGCGTCAAAATTATTTTTCATTACATCCAGCGTTGGAATACTCGTTAAGCAAAATAAGCACGTGCTTAGGGCATCAAGGGAAGAGGGCCCCACTGAAATTGTAATGATATGATGTTGTTGTATATGTCTAAAGAAATAAGTCAAACATGATTAGCATTTAGATCAATGGGGTGCCATTATGAACGAGGAGACAACTGACACGCAGATAATCTTTATTGCTATTCTGATTGGTTAATAAGGAAATGAGCTAAGGGAGATAATAAGGTTTTATTTACCAAATATCATCACATCAGCTCTCTTGAATAAGTTAGTATTACTAATTAACTTAATGGGATTTAATTTTTGTGAACAGGGAGAGACAACATTCATGTTCGTTTGACATTATGCTAACCAAGTTTATGTGACGCGCTTGTTTGTTGATTACACGACCACTTCCGGTCACGGTTCTGTTAGAATCTGGTTGTGGCTCATGAGACAGTGGCTGCTCATCTGTGATTGGTTCTTTCTTGGATGATGATGTTCTGGGTTGGAACTGAGGATCAGCCTCTCTCGATGGTCATATGAGCCTTCAGTTCCTTCTATATTTATTTCCAGCTAGTGTTTCCACGTCGCACGTTCTCGGTTGATATCCTTTATTTGCACTACTCAGCAAGACTCCCTACTAGCATACTTAACTCGCAGATGTATGGTGGCCCGAAAACCTTTTAAGTGCGTAGGGCCCCTACGGGTCTTAAACCGGCCCTGATTAAATTCATTTATTGTTAATCACACAAGAGCACTACGATCGAGATTTCTATTATTCAGGGTTATGGCTAAGGGTTAGCGGTACGGATACTAGCATTAGAGGTAGGGATACCATAATTAAGGTTAGTTTTACAATTAGGGTTAGTGTTAAAAAAAAACCTCTATTAAATACAGAAGCAGAAAGAGTGCTAACAGTGTCCTGGCTTCCGGATATTGGCTCGGAATTATTCATCGGAGAGTCGTGTTCCAATTACAGTTGGGTACATTATATTCACTTACGCGCAAATACCATCGAGAAAGGTATGAAGACTATTTACATTATTCGGACTATTGTCCTCATCTTTGTTGACTTATTTATCACAACGTTTCGGCCGTTGTACGCCCCGGCCTTCTTCAGGTGGTTGGAATGTCGGACTGAACCCTTTATTTTGGTTACTGGGGTAGACTGTTTTACTTCCACGTGTCATGTCTAATGGATGTCGGTTATCAGTTATCCCCTGTTAATTTCTCTCTCCAAGTTCTCCCCCCGCTTTAACCAGGTATTGAACTCACACTCTTTCGGTCCTCTCACTGGATCTAACTAACGCCTTTATCCACTGTGACATGTGTCTTCTCCCCTAGATATAGGCTAATTATTAAGACTTGTGTCATTTAATAAAAATTATCCCCACCAAAAATACTTAAAATATATTTCTCTGATTTCCAAACCAGGAAAGTGTTGATAAGCCGTAGAAAACGAATCAGTCGATCAATAACATTGTCCTGTTTGCCTGTGACTTTTTTTTTCTGTGAAAGTTTTCCATGACTTTTTCCTGTGACCTTTTTAACTTGGGATTCGTTAAACTATATTCTGCAACAGGCATCATCTGGATACTACACTTATTTTTGTGTCACGGATCGAACTCTTGACAGAAGCAATTGTCGGTATTTTTTTATCTTAGTGACTGCAACTGTAGGGCGTTCTGTCTGCATTGCTTCCTACAATATCTTGAACTATTTACTATTCCAAATATATTAGGTATTGATCTTTTTAAACAGCTGGTTAAATATCAATCGCTCGACCGGCCGTTTCTTTCCTCGAATCGACTTTTATCTTCTTGACCTGTAAGTTATGTTTGCATCTAATTTTTTTCTTGTAAAACGTATATTATTTAAATGCGAATCACAGAATTATTTTTTTTTCAATTAATTCTTTTTCTTATTACCATCATAGCTAATGATTGTAATTTAATAACAATTAATCATTCAGTGGTGAGATCTCACCATTGTCGATTTTTCAGGAAGGTGACTTTGATGTTATCGGTGAGCTCAGAGTGCGGCACCCTTGAAAAGTGGCTAGAAACCATGCCACAAGTTGATACATATTTTGTTGGTAGAATTAGATGTAAAGAAATTGGGTGCTACTATAGCGTGAGGTCTACCTCAATACAGCGTGAAGTTTACCTCCCGTTTCCACGTGTTTAGAAAATGTGCGACAGATATAATTATACCTGTTAGACGTCACCTGATCTGATCCATGGTAGACGTCACCTGACCTGATCCATGTTAGACGTCACATGACCTGATTATCACATGAGGAGAGGGGCATGACATAGTGTGGTAGACCTCACGCTATAGTAGCACCAAAAAAACGCAGCTATGATTACACAAAATACCTTCAAATACTATAGCGTGAGGTCTACCTCCCGTTTCACGTGTTTAGAAAATATGAGACAGATATAAATATACATGTTAGACCTCATCTGACCTGATCTATGTAAGGCCTCACCTGGCCTGATAACCACATGAGGGGAGGGGCACGACATACTGAAGTAGACCTCACGCTATAGTAGCACCCGGAATTGTTCGTTGATGGTAGTACGAGCCCGAAGTCACAAGTCGCCGTGACCGGGTGAAGGTCCACTCATCTTAGTTGAGATATAAAACACAGCTGGGGTCTTTGGGTGGTGAACAAACGCAAATATGCCTGTGCAGGCATCTATAACAGGGATTAATGGCAGGCCGGCATAGTCGAATACGAGCAGTTAGCCATTATCTTATGTATTGTAATCATTTAGTGATATCTAATTTATAAGTACTTATATATATTGTAATATCATAGGTAGGGTTTAGTAAAATAATAATGTCATTTCAATAATACTAATTACGCACGCACACACACGCACACATACACACACACACACACACATACATATATATATATATATATATATATATATATATATATATATATGAAGAAGTATAGTTTTAAGGTGTGCTATATTTATGGGAGAACGTGCTCATTATCCGAGTTAAAGGGTATGTAAATATAAAAGTGAACATTGAAGTCAACACTCAGAGGCGACAGGCTGTTTCATGCTAGACGCAATTGTCAGGCCATGATTGCGTCTAACATGAAACAGCCTGTCGGCTCTGAGTGTTGACTTCAGCGTTCACTATATATATATATATATATATATATATATATATAGAGAGAGAGAGAGAGAGAGAGATAGATAGATAGATAGATAGATAGATAGATAGATAGATATGTATGTATGTATGTATATGTATGTATTAATTGGTGCAGTATATATAATATTATAATAATAAATAAAGTTAATGTAATTAATGGCGAAATCACTTCGCTAATGTATCAATAAATTATTAAGTTATTAACAACTCTATGAATGACGCGATCCTTATGTTTAAAAGTACGAGATGGATTAGATGTTCTGTTGCAAGAGACTTTCAAAAAATTCGCTTCTTCATCGCCAGGTATTAATATTGTTTTCATTTCAGGTAAATTTCCAAGACGAAAATAAATGTATTGCAAGCCGAAAGATGTATTTTTTAAAGTGTGCTATTTATTAACGGTACAATTTCGCAAAATACAACTCCAGTGCCGAGACACTGCACATTCCAAAATTGTATGAATGTCCGTGCGTGTGCGTTTGTGTGTGTAAATCTACAGAAAAATATAACAGAAGTGGAAATAAAAACGCCTACCGTTTAGAAAAATAAAAATTTCTGAATAAAATGTGTTCAACGTCGTTTCAGAGAATAGAAAATGATGTTACAATGACCTTCACTCTGAATGAGGTCCAAGGGTCACACAAGGTTGTGGGTTACAGATTAGGTGGCACCACTCCAAACAGGGTGCTAATGTCACAAAAACGTTATGGGGCCACCGGAAGTGAAAGAGAAGGAAACAACTTTAGAGAGAACCGGAAACACAATCCTAAACAGGAAACAAGGGATAAATCTCTGCTCCTGTTTAAAAGGCCGGGGCTAAGTGTTAACCGGACGATAGGTGAAGCTATTTACTCCTAAAAAAAAAAAAGAAGTAAAGAAATAGTAAATATATATCCAGAGTTTTAGGCAGAGACATTAAAATATAGAATATAAGCAGACTTTAGAAGGAACTGGGAATCCAATCCTAAACAGGAAACAATCTCTCTCTCACTCTCTCTCTCTCTCTCTCTCTCTCTCTCTCTCTCTCTCTCTCTCTCTCTCTCTCTCTCTAACAACAATCTTTTCATTTATACCGATCTATTGGTTAGTAATAAATTTATGTTTTACACGTTTCAATTCTATACTTGCAACTACAGATACTTTGTATATAATTTTATACTTTCAGGTTGAACGTATGTTTTTTTTTAGATATATAGTTTGTAGATTATCTATTGTACACATGTCTGAGTAAACATCCTCTTTTTTAAAGACAGTTAAATTAATATCTACTGATCGAAAATCTTACGAAAGAAAGTGTGGCTCTTGAAAAGAATCGGGGCTGTATTCCATTTTTAAAATACAAAACCACTCTCAATCAAAACTGCTTTATCATTATGCTATGGGTAGCCATTGCAGGTTTCAATTACCCTATTTAAGAAATGCACGTTTCTCAATGTAATCTTGAAAAATCTCTATCTGCTAACTTTATTTTCGTTTCCGAAATGTAAATACAATATTCTCATGAGCAATTAGTGGATTTTTAACTTGATAGTGTATCTTATTACTATACATATTATATCCAGTGGGAACACGTTTTTGAAATATCATGTCTGCTTTCAATCAGGGAAATTGTTATCTATTAGACTTGATAAATGTCATATTTAAGCTATGTGTCTCTTGGTAGGAATAGAAACCGTATTACTGTTTTTTTTAATTTGGGGAAACTACTTTCAAGGAAACCATAATTTAACATCTAGCTCCGAGAAGCTACTTAATGAAAGCGTCCCCCAATCCCCTTATCTAAATAATGGACGCAACTCCACTAATAATAATAATAATAACAGTAATAATAATAATAATAATAATAATAATAATAATAACAATAATAATAATAATAATAATAATAATAATAATGGCCGTTAGTATCCCATTATGTCTGTCTACTAGAGCGGCTAACCGATCCCTACTGCAGACCCTTTCTCAGGCACATTTATGCTTGTTCAACACCCACAGAGCCCAGGTGTAGTTTATACTGCAACTATGCTGAACGGACCTTAGTTCTGGGAGAGAGGGCATTATCTGACGTGATCAAGAGTCTGAGCAAGGCCAGTACACTAAAACCCTCGGTCACGATGACTTGTAACTTCGTGCTAGCACAACCATCGACAGCTCCCAAACAGTTCCGTATTTCCAGTTTCATTCACAAGGCCTGGGTTAATCCGTTGTATGGGTTTCAGGCACTTTGCAAAAGTGCCGCGCTACGGGGTCGCCTCTCCAGGCCGATAGCGCCAAGAAGTCATTTTCCTGAAGAATCGACCATGTGGGGATTCGACGCTACGTTACGACGGTGGGAATTTGACTGAAGCGGAGAGGACAGTTATGCCATCAAATTCGTATATAGAGATAACTTTTTAAATCGTATGCATAAATAATCAGAATAGCTATTTTTGTCACTGCTACGGGCGTCAATTTTCATTTGCAGCGATAATTTTCATGGATAATGACAATATTTTTGATTATATAATCTGCTTGTTTGCTTTGAATTATACGAATCTCTGCATATTATCTCATGATTGAGCCCTGCTTTGCGGATATGTCTTCACATAGCTTAATGGTAAAGCAGCCTTGACTTGAAAGTGCAATACAGCAAGCTTTCTTTCGTAAGACTTTTGACCTTTAGTTCGGAAGACATTAATTTAACTTACTTTAAAAAGAGGATGTTTACTCAAACATGTGTACAATAGATTATCTACAAAGTCCATATCTCACAGGCAACGTATCGTAGCTTTTCTGTGCCTTTTCTATAAATAATCCATGATAATTATTCTGATGAGCTTTCCCCTTTGGACCCTCGACTTTACGAATTGAAGAGCTGTACTTGATTGGCAAATCGGTCTCGTTGTTTTACAGTTGAAATTGTTAGATATAATTGTTCTGTTGATCCCTTCCCTATAGTAGCTAAACATTAAGCCCAGTTCCGGATTGGCGGCAAGATATCACCATTTTAAAGATGAAATAGCTAAACGTGAATCAGTTTCTTCTCCCGCACTTCTTGCTTGTGGAACTCTCTCAGGGCGCCTTAATTTCTAGTCAACATTGGTCACGAAAAATTTAAATGCAATGTCAATCGTTTTCTTCTGTCTTCTTAATTCCTGTACATGTGTACAATAGATTATCTACCAAGTGCATATCTCACAGGCAACGTATCGTAGCTTTTCTGTGCCTTTTCTATAAATAATCCATGGTAATTATTCTGATGAGCTGTACTTGATTGGCAAATCGGTCTCGTTGTTTTACTGTCCTTTAGTATTTTATTCTTTTTCTCGCATTCTTTCACCCTTGCGTTTTGCCTTGCTTGGAGTGAAATGATTAAAAAAATATGTCAAGTATTTTAATGCTGTATTTTAAAAGGATATGATTGATGCCATAATGCTTTTCTTTTAAGTGCCGTGTCTCCATAAGACGTGGAGGAACACGAAAAACACATAATCTTGAATCTTGTAACCCTAAGCAAGGTTTAGTGATTTATTGTCTTTTTTGTTCATCCATTCGCATAAATTCATTTGTCTCTCACAACTTGTGGATATTAACATTTCTAAGCTCTCTTTCCTCGCTGTGTCTGCGAGTATTTTCAAGTGTTTTTTTCCTTATTTTATGTCGGTGCCTTTCATTTTCTTTATAACTTCCTCGTTGGTCACATGATCCGTCCATGTTTTTCTCAACATATGTCTGTAGATTCTTATTTCTCTAACGCTGAGTCCCCAGTTCATCAATAAAATAAAATAAAATGTCCAGCATTCAATGCCATAAAGTTGTGGTGGGTTAGCTTCGAGGACGCAGTTCAACATGCCGCTTGAAAAATTAACCAGCAGTTAAAAATTCTGCTTGTTTACTGCATATTTCACACGAGCGTCCATGTCTTGCAAAAGATCGAATCTTGATTTTTTAAAAGCCAGGGAAGACCTCTCCAAGTAGATGAATGTCGAAATACATTATCTTTTTATAGTTTCACTACCATTTTCGATTAGTGACAAAATTAAAATGAGTAAATATCAATACTTGATTGCAACATTTTATAAGGAAACATAAAGGAAACATGAAGGCGTGGATTGTTATATTCGCACACATCTGGAAAGAAAAAAATGTCAGCCCAGAGAAGATGAAGAAAAGAAAATGAATGGAACTCGTTCTTTTAAAGTTATCCTAAAGGATTTATACACGAACTATTTTTATCTAACTACAAATATGTACGCACTTGTCTCTGACAATTTCAATAATTAAGCGTGCAAACTAGGTTTATATTTATATATGATACTGTCGAGAACATTAAGACGAACAGCGGGGGCACCGGACCATATATGGCAGCAGTATTCCATGCAAGTGCGAATGGTTGATTTATAAATTTAAAGGATGGACTCGGCGCCACACAGGGAACCAACTTTACTTGCGGTGGATGAAGCTATTGATTTAATGTATCGAATAAGACAGACAAGGTGTTTTGATCTACGTTTTTATACAATTTTTCATTTGATCTAATAATTTATTTTTTGGTTGATAGATTATATAAAAACTGTCCAATTCTTCTTTTTATCCAAGCACGTTCGGCTACACATTTAGCCATTTTCAAGTTTGAAATATATTATCTGTTAACAAGAAATAATATGTTGTATGTATGTATTTATATGTTTTTATTTTCAAAACAGGGTCAAGATATTGTGGCCATGTTCATATTTGATATTACTGAGTGTTGGTTCTTTTATTTTTATTAATAAGGCTTCCATTATTTTTAGCCTTTTTTGCCTGTAGATGATGCTATTATATTTGTGTTATCAACAAGTATGTTACGAATAGGGTCCGGTAGGTCGCCATTAATATTTAAATGAGACCTAATTGAGGTATGGCAAGAAAGGTCTAGGGTGAGTCTTCGTATCAAACATAATATGATGTCTAAATATACATTTATTATATATATATATATATATATATATATATATATATATATATATATATATATATATATATATATATATACATACATATATATATATATATATATTTCTTGTTAACAGTTAATATATTGCAACCTTGAAAATGACTAAATGTATAGTCGAAAGCGCTCGGATAAAAAGAACAATTGAACAGTATTTATATAATTTAAAAAAGAAAAACAACATTAGATCACATGAGAAATTGTATAAAAAACTAAATCAAAGCACCTTGTCTGTCGTATTCAATGAAATATGCATATATATATATATATATATATATATATATATATATATATATATATATATATATAGGAATACAAGGTTGGTGTAGATGGAATAAAATTCCAGTAATCAGAAACAATTTTTTTTTTAAAAGTCCTCAATACAAAGTAGAGCGAATAATATTTATTTAAGAGTTATAAATATATGCCGGTAAATCCTTCATTTTTGAGTCATGAAGTTTAAAGTTTACGGTAGGCGCTGTTAAATGTACTGTACAAATTACAGTGCAAAAATAGTTTAACAATTTGGGGGGCGTGTTCCTGGTACCAACATATGGTAAAATGTCCATATAAACGTATGTCCAAAAGCCCATCGGTGTTACTCAACATAGTAATTCATAACAAATATCCAAAATGTCCTCCGCTTCCTTCTACACACGCATGCATCCGATGGACTATTAACTGGTGGAGCTTTTCACATACTCCCCCACGGTGTCGAATGGTTTCGCAGACCCCCATGACATGTTGATTCATGAAGCATCTCTGTATTATTAATGTCAACTGAATATAGCAATTGCTTTAAGTGGCACTACAAATAAAAATCGAAATGATTGAAGTCGTTGGAACGTGTAGGCCGAGGAACCGCTCCCCACTTACTTATCCATCTATCATGGCAGATGTCAGCCAGTAAATCGCGAACAATGTGATTAAATGTGCTAGATCTGGAAGTGTTGTGCGTCCGAAATAAAGTCCCTGTAAGACAGCTCCTGTAAGACGTGCTGGGAGAACATATGGACCTACTAGACAATCATCTACAATTCCAGTCCACACATTAATCGTAAACTAATGCCGGTGTCTAGCCTTTATTGTGGCTTTGGGATTCCGATCTGCCTACAATTGTTGGTTGTGTAAATTTAGTCCATCGCATCCAAATGTTGCCTCATTAAGAGACAAACAACGAATCGACGGTTTGTGCAATAAACCACCGGTAAAAATTCTCCCGTGGTGATTGATCAAATAAACCACCGGTAAAAGTTCTCCCGTGGTGATTGATCAAATAAACCACCGGTAAAAGTTCTCCCGTGGTAATTGATCAAATGCAGAAAGTCCATGCACACGTTGCAAATGCTACGGATACACTAGATAAAATTAATTATGAGTACAATAGAAATGTTTTAAAATGTCTAAAACAGCAAGGTTTTAAAATGCCTAAATTGTATTTTCTTAAATCACCGTTATAAGAGCAACGTTTTAAAATACGTAATTGTAATTTCTTAAATATTACAAATAAAAATTTAATTTACCTCCCTTGATAACGTTAATTTTTGAATCAACAGAGCCCATTTTATGCACATTTATAAATTTTTGGTTGGTTGGTTGTATGGGGTTTTATGGCATATCAACCACTATGGGTTATTTAATGCCAAATACAGTTCCCACATATTTATAAAATATATGTACTTTGTAAACGTAATTTAAGGATAGTGTTGGCAACATCATTGTTTCAAGAACGTATAGCTGGCAACATCATTGTTTCAAAAACGTATAGTTGGTAACATCATTGTTTCAAAAACGTATAGTTGTCAACATCATTGTTCCCAAAACGTATAGCTGGCAACATCACTGTTTCAAAAACGTATAGTTGTCGACATCATTGTTTCAAAAACGTATAGTTGGCAACATCATTGTTTCAAAAACGTATAGTTGGCGACTGTTTCAAAAACGTATAGCTGGCAACATCATTGTTTAAAAAAAAAGTATCCCTGCCAACATCATTGTTTCAAAAACGTATAGTTGGCAACATCATTGTTTCAAAAACGTATACCTGGCAACTGTTTCAAAAGCGTATAGCTGGAAACATTATTGTTTAAAAAAAAATGTATCCCTGGCAACATCATTGTTTCAAAAACGTATAGTTGGCAACATCATTGTTTCAAAAACGTATAGCTGGCAACATCATTGTTTCAAAAACGTATAGCTGGCAACATCATTGTTTCAAAAACGTATAGCTGGCAATATCATTGTTTCAAAAAAGTATAGCTGGCAACATCATTGTTTCAAAAACGTATCAAATATGCGGATGCAGTTTACCGCCACACCCAGGACGCGGATGTAGTTTATCGTCATACCCAGGACGCGGATGTAGTTTGTCGTCATACCCGGGACGCGGATGTTGTTTGTCGTCATACGCAGGACGTGTAAATGTGCTGGAAAAGATCTGGAAGTTTGGAAAAGACCTGGAAGTTCACTATTTGCCCATAGCTGGGACCCCAACAGGTGCTACCACCCCTGGTCAGGGTGGACCTGGGAACACCAGCAATTAAGAGGTGGTTCCACGCTTCCTCAAAACCTCCTGATCAGAGGCCTTGCTGTTGGATGCAGTTTAACGTCGTACCCAGGACGGCACATTTATAAAATAATCACATCTATTACATGAGTTTTTGTCTTAGCAATTAACCACTGAAGATGATTTTGCATGAGATTGAAAATACATGGCAAAATAAAATAACCAAAACTACGGTGTCTTTCTTAATCAGTTTAATAACAGCACTAAAAAAATTATCATGAATTTGAGAGGATGTAAATAAAAATAGAGATATATGTTGATTATTCAACCAAACAATTTTGAGTGAAGATATGGAGCCTAAATATACATTTGTAACACACACACACACACACACACACACACACACACACACACACACACACACACACACACAAATATATATATATATATATATATATATATATATATATATATTATATATATATATATATATATATATATATATATATATTATTTTATTCATTCCTTGCCTTCTACGTTGATCTCTGGCTTATTGTTTTCACCATGTAATTTAGATTATGGCAGGATATTTGTGTGTGTATGTATGTTTGTGCTGGCGGGTGTTTATATGTGTGCCTCTGTATATGCACACATGTACGTATACATATATACAACATGCACGCAGATACTCACCCACATGTGTGTTTTTGTGCATGCGCGCGTGTGTGTGTGTTAACTGTATATGTATTTTTAGTAAGTTGTATTAAATAATAATAATGGGAAAAAAGGCAGGGAGAGAAAGAGAAGTCAGCAACCAATCAACATCCATCTAGCGAAAAGGATGATAACATACACATAACACAATAAAAGTGCAAAAGAATAGAGAAATATCAGCAGTTTAATTTTACTCTGCGTGGTTACATTTATATAGCCAGAAATTTTATTTTGGCCACACTGCTAACCATTGGAAAACCAAGTATTACCATCATAAAATGACACTTACCATTAAGCAATATTCAAATACCACAGCATTCTCTAAATTTTTATGGGAAATTAAGACAGATAACTACACACCTGTAGTAAATTGGCATCTCATCGCTATAACAAAAAGTTTCAACCACAACAAAGATAAATGTACTCTGTGCCTATTAGGAAAACGAACTATTCTGAAACATATCGATAATCATAATCTTCTGAACAAGCGAAATGAACTTTTGATTAAATGCAGCCACAGAAGAAAGTCTCTTCTCAAATACTTTGATGCTGGCTAGAGCAATTGACCCATCATCTCTGTAGTACCCCAACTGTCCTGCCTCTAATATTTATTCATATCCAGTTACCTCCCTTACACCATCCTAGCGTTTAACGTTTTTATAAAATAGCGTTCCTTTTTTGATTTTTTTAATTCGTTCATCATTTTTTCTTTTTTTCTTTTCTTTACCCTATATTCATTCTTTTGCGCTTACCCAGGTTTTTTATTTGATAACTCTCAACTTTGTTATTTCGTATTGCAAAAATCTTATCCGTTGACTTAAACGTTAATGGACCAATATCCATATTAAGATTAACATTAATAATTTAGTTTATTTTTCGATATCTAACTGCAAACATTCTATATTTTGAATTTGTACCTCAATACTATATTATATTTCTAATAATCTTGAACTTTTGAATCAACATAGTATGTAATGTTGATCCCATGAGACCCAGAAATTAAAAAAACAACCGTATTGAACAGTTTAATATATATATATATATATAATTGTTACTAATGTAATATAATATCTGTTTGTAATCACTCGTAATATTTTTGATTTTGAATAAAATTGAAAGATATTAGATTTCGTATTTGTCATTTATGTTATCATACTTTTGGATTCCGATCCATATCTGACCTGTATTTATCCCTTTCATATATATATATATATATATATATATATATATATATATGTGTGTGTGTGTGTGTGTGTGTGTGTGTGTGTGTGTGTGTGTGTGTGTGTGTGTGTGCGCGCGCGTGTGTGTGTGTGTGTGTGTGAAAGGGATAAATAGGGGTCAGATATGGATATATATATATATATATATATATATATATATATATATATAATGCTTATATAAAATATGCATAAATAAACAGATTTTTCTTTTCAAAGAAATAAATTATCTGGAAAAATTAAACGAAATGAAACTTAACAGGAAGAAAAAGATTTACAAACTATCAAATGATAAAAGAGAATCCCCAATGAAATGAGCCGTGTGCAGGACATGTGAGATGAGTCTGGTGTGTCGAGGGGTCGAGCGCTTAGAGGAGGCAGTGGAAGACTGCGTCCCATAATGTCAAGTGTCCACACGATACGACGTTGCTTCACCTCCTGTCGCCACCAACGCCGACGCCACATTTTCTGACTGAACGTGTCAAAATGGCAAATGTCAGAGCTGCGGGGTGTCAGCTCTTCTCAAGATCGTAAGCGGCCTCGGCAAAATGTCACTTGTACACCGTGACACAAGGGCCAGGTAGAGTTTTTGTGCAGCGATGTAAATGTCATCTGTCCACGCGGTGCGACTCTTCTTTATCAACGCTAGAGATGTTTTATTGGGTCAGATGTCAAATGTCTTTGCGACCTTCTTTCTACATCAATTAGATATCCACCATTCTTCCTCTCTCGTACTTCTTCATTTTAATTTTTTTAAATGTTTTTTTTTTCTTTTTCTGATTTATAGTACATTCACAAACCCAGTTGATAATTCCGATATTTATGGAGAGGAAACAGACCTATATGAAAATCAATGATTTCCTTGAATTGAGTTAATAGACACTGCTGCAGCCTCTCTATTTCTTACGGACTAAACAATGTTGGAGCACAAGGTTGGCTTGTTGTTATATGTCGAGCCGTAAATTCTTTTCGCTTTCCCTGACATGAAAAGGTATCGAGCTACCTGTGAGGATACGAAATCAAGCTGTCGGTGTTTATCGAAAGTCTAAGGCTATTTATACAGTCTTTCAGATCGGAAATTGCCCAAGATATAACATCTTGTTGGAGTGAATATTATCCACTAAGTATCGTCAAATAATTCAATCTAGGGGCGAACTGAAAAGTACTGAATGAAAAAAACCTGATGAATTAAAACAGTTTTATACATCTAATGAAAGAACAAAGGAAATTGCATAATTTGTCGAAGGACTATATATATATATATATATATATATATATATATATATATATATATATATATATATATATTCTATAAATTTTGTATATATATAGTCTATATAGACTATATATATGTATATATAGTCTCTCTCTCTTTCTCTCTTTCTCTCTATACATATATAGAGAGAGTCTATATATATATATATATATATATATATATATATATATGTATATATATATATATATATATGTATGTATAAGAGACCAAGCTTTCGACTTTCTTTTGTCATTATCACGGTAGATAAAGACAATTGGTGAGTTCCTTAGAAAAACTCAGTATTGTGACGTAAGCGATGGTCAATAGCATTTCATCTGACCTCTCTCTCTCTCTCTCTCTCTCTCACACACACTATATATATATATATATATATGTATACATACACACACACACACTCACACACACACACACCCACACACACACACACACACACACATATATATATATATATATATATATATATATATATATATATATATATATATATATATCTGTCAAAAAATAATGAATATTTTTAATTTTAAATGCAATAATCAAAATTAGATGTTTTCAGCTATAAGTTATAAAAACTTGAAAATCGCCGGGGAAATACTTGTGGAATCTACCCATAATTCAATGTGAAAATGGTTGCTCATTTGGATATGTATAGGAAGCAAATTTTTTAGATTTAGGAAATGATATGAAAAGTGAAAGTTTATGGAATGTGTTCACTTAATTTAAGCTGAGTAAAGAAATGTGTTAGCGGGGTGAATGGCATTCCTTGACAGAAAAGAAGAGACTGACCTTAGTGGAAGCCATTCCCTCTCGACCCCGTCTCTCAACGTGTCACACTGACGCAATCACTACAGATGAAAGAAGAATCCACTTTAGTGCGTGTAGTTTGGCACAGTCAATTGGTTATTGAAATACATGCGCAAAGGGGTTTTTGCGCAAGAGCATTTGAAGCTGCTCAACACGCCGGAGAGAACGAAGAAGACCACGGTTCGCCAGGGAACAAAAATATGAAGATGCAACACGTGTGCATATATATATATATATAGATAGATAAATAGATAGATAGATAGATAGAGAGAGAGAGAGAGAGAGAGAGAGAGATACATACATACATATATATAGAGAGAGAGATAGATAGATAGATAGATAGATAGATATAACAAAAGTTTTCTCTGGCAAAAACACACAATATACAGCATAACTCTGGAAGATAACATTTTTAACCCAGCAGTCTAAGTGATTTTGTAACAAATTGTTCGAAGATAATTGTTTGAAATCAATTATTCCAAAAACATTTGTTCGACTTGTAAATTGTTTGAATGAAAATTAATCGAAAGGAGAATAATACTAAATCATGATTATTGGAAATGCAAATTCTTCATGGCAATAAAAATGTAACAAAGAGGAAATACACAAGTGATAATTATTTGAAATAAAAATATCGCTAATAAAATAATTTAGTAAAAGAAAATACATATAACATTAAGTTATGTGATACTGCACTCAAATAGTCAACTACGGAAGATAAGTAGTTAAAAGAATTCCACTAACTTTTTAAGTTTCCATTTACTCCGCTGTATTTTTGATATTTTAGCAACCAAATCTTACTTTTGCAATATGAATTTCTTGCAAATCCTGTTCTCTTTTAAGAGCTGTCTAAGAATTTCAGTATTGTGGGATAATAGGGTGCCACTTGCAACAGAAAAGCCCTATGCCATGATTCAAGGGCATTATTAATTATACGTATTTCAAAGATAGGCATTTCGAATAATTATCATTTGGTATAATTGTCCTTTTGATTAATTTTCATTCAAATAATTTACAATTCGAATAAAAGTTTTTCGAATAATTGTTTTCGAACAATTTTCTCGGCACGGTTTTAGTAATTAAAAACTCAATGTCGAACGCTTCTTCTTCAAGTATTAATAAGACCTACAAGGATAGGAAATTGTGGGGAACGATGATCGACAAATTTCTGAAGAGATACGTTACATAAAACAATGTGTTCTCTAATAGTGATTATTTTAATGTGCTGTAATATAATGATAGCTTTCTTGATATATTCTTCTTCTATGTGCCATGTCCCTACATGACGTAGGTGATCATTCTCTGACCTTTGTACTGCTTAATATATATATATATATATATATATATATATATATATATATATATATATATATATATATATATATTAATATTAATGCGTTAATATTTTAATATTTTAATATATATATATATATATATATATATATATATATATATATATATATATTAAAATTAAGAAATAATGTGGCTTAATTAATATTAATAAAAAATTTCTAAAATCTTATTTTATATATATATATATATATATATATATATATATATATATATATATATATATATATATATATATATATGTAAGCAAATATGTGGATATAGATACGACATTTTGAGGAAAAATATGGAAAAACAAAAAATCCGAATATGCAAGTTTACTGTTTTTAATTTTGTTTCAATGTCGACGTCAGACGTTTCGGTCTAGTAGACCTTCTTCAGGATATTTAAATTATGTTTTAATAACTATGTCCTGAAGAAGTTCTACTAGACTGAATCGTCTGACGCCGACATTGAAACAATATTAAAAACAGCATATTTTTCGTCGTATATATATATATATATATATGTGTGTGTGTGTGTGTGTGTGTGTGTGTGTGTGTGTGTGTGTATATATATATATATATATATATATATATATATATATATATATATTTATATATACATACATACACACATATATATATATACTGGGTGTCGCAGTAAAATTTTCAACATCGTGCAACAGCAAAATTGTCCAATTTTTAGACTAAGATTTGAACCATTGTATCTTAGAAATGATTAAAGATATCTTACTGGAATTGCATATACATACATATATATATATATATATATATATATATATATATATATATATATATATATATATATATATATATATATATATATGTATGTGTGTGTGTGTGTGTGTGTAAATAAATGTAGTCTTAGCGTGTCCTATATTTAGGGGGTAAAATGCTCAATATCAGAGATAGAGCGTGTGTAAACATAAAAGAGAACATAGCAGTCAACACTTAGAGGCGACAGTCTGTTTCTAGATGCAATCGTCAGGTGGCCTGACGATTGCACTAGCATGAAACAGACTGTCGCCTCTAAGTGTTGACTGCTATGTTCTCTTTTATATATATCATATATATATATATATATATATATATATATATATATATATATATATATATATATATATATATCCATACACACACACATTTCACACGCACATATGTGTGTGTATATATATATATATATATATATATATATATATATATATATATATATATACACACATTTCACACACGCATACACACACACACATACACACACATACACATATATATATATATATATATATATATATATATATATATATATATATACGATATTCCAATACCGCTGTTTTCCAACGCTTAAACCATCGTATGAACGCTGAGTTTATTATAAAGCTGTTTCACAATGTTGAGCCTGTTCAAAACAAGATAATCAATTTTGGCCTTTATTTGTCCTTGGATATGGATTGCGATATATAATACGCGAGGAACGGGAAGAGATGGATTGGAAATAAATTACTTATATGTCTATAACTATGTAGGGTCCTTTATAATTACGATCCACCAATGTAACAAATTTACGTTTCAGATCAAACGTTAAGTCACGGAAAGACAGTAATATATTTTCTTATATTGGCTCAGTCTATATATTATTTTATATTTCACATCGAGGACAGTTCTTATGGCGTCTTTATTTGCTTTTTATTATACAATATATATGTGTGTGTGTGTGTGTTTATATATATATATATATATATATATATATATATATATATATATATATATATATATATATATATATATTCATGATACCTCTAATGGCTGTTCCTTTTCGTGGTGTAGGGACTTGTGAGGTCGAATGATTCTACGAGCGAGGCCGTCAGAATTTCGAAACTCCTGTTAGGGCCACCCTTCGCGGCAAGTTCGAAGACGAGGACCAGACTAGGCACGACCAACCCCAAAAACCCCGAACAGGGGAAGAAACGGTTGATGATTACAACAGATCTCAACGGTGGTGCCAGCGGAAAAAAGAGATCTACCCATGATGGACATGCTACAGAAGGTGTCATTCGAAATTATAGCAAGTGTCAACGGCGGTCCGTTGCAGTTTCATAACTGCATTCTACATGTCTCATTTCATATGCGCCGCAGAGGAATGTCATGAAATCAAGTGTGTGGGTCAATTATCGGCAAATGCACGCCATCGGCACGTTCATCTACTCTAATTTCCTTTCAACTTCAACCAACACTTGCATGGACAAACGGCGATAAGGAATGGATGCTAGGAGCAGATTTTGATGAAACTAGAAGCTTCTAGCCCTGAACCTGTACGTTTGCAGCGAATTTCGTCATCAATGCCATGATCATAATGGAAGCAATCAGTAAAGGATAAATTAAATACTTAGATACGAGATAAAGCTGGCGACGACTATGTTTATGATAAAATTTAGTTTTACGGTATGGTATACAGTATTTATGTGCAAAAGTGCTCAATATAGGGGAAAAGCGTGTTCAAATATGAGTGGCAACAGTCTGATTCGTGTATAAAAACTTCATACCCAGAAGATTACGTTCAAGTATGAAACAAACTGTCACTAAACTATTATATTATATATGCATAAATATATAGGTATGCCTCTATATGCGTTAGTAACACTAGTCTCAAGATCTTAGATGGTGAGTTAGTTGAGAGACTTGTTTTTACTGCCTATCGAATCTTTGTTGGTTATTTAAAACCGAAGCTTCAGCCGGATTGTAGGAGGTCGCTTGCAGTAACTGGTGTTCACAAGCCGTCTACCGAGTACTGACAGGCCTTAACTTCGATGATCAAAAGAGAACAGGTGTGTTCGGCGTAACACAACAAGAAGGAAATGAAAAAGAGAAATCGATCTGTAATATTTTACGAGCAATTTTATTCAATGTTATTCTAATTTTCATTTTCTACAGGAATATTTTGCGGAGTTACTTCTTTTAGTCTTTAACATATCTGCATATGTGCAGATATGAGTTAAGCAAATATTTGAGAAAAATGGAGTTTTTTTTTTCTTCAAATCTGACGGATTTATTGCTTGCATTAAAATGCGAATTTGACCCTGAAAGTGCAAAAACATTTGAATACAATTCTTCGTTGGAATTTATGACCTTTACGTGGTTTGCGCATGCCCGGCTTTGAAGTACTAATTATATAAATCACCGGACCTCTTTCTTCATGTGACATCTACTCAGATACAGGGGCTTGCCAGTAGATACTTATGTGCGTCTGCTGTTACACGGACTTACATAAGAAAATTGGGCAAGAAGGCAAATGAGGAAGTATTGGATATTTGTATATGTACATGTGTATGATGGTATATTTACACACATACACGCACAAGAAAAAACACAGAAATGCACACGTGTGCACGAGCGAGCGCAAAACACCCCCACATAGTCACAAAGACACACACACATACACGCACACACATACACGCACATATATATATATATATATATATATATATATATATATATATATATATATATATATATATATATATATATATATATATGTATATGTATGCAGACACATACAGAGAGCGAGAGAGAATCAAATGGCTTCAGAAACATGAATTATGAGTGCGTGGAGTCATTTCTAACACGATTTTAATAGGACATTAATCTGATTACATAATATATATATATATATATATATATATATATATATATATATATATATATAGTGCCTGTTTCGCGTTGATATATACTGTATATATATATATATATATATATATATATATATAGGAAGATTTATTATAAAATTTATATTTCTTAGGTACACAAACACACACACACGCATATATATATATATATATATATATATATATATATATATATATATATATATATATATATATATATATATATATATATATATATATATATATATACATATACATATATATATATATATATATGCGTATTAGTTTGAACGTTATATTTAGTTGGTACACGTGTTTCAGGAGACATCCCTGATTTTTAAATAGTCAAATTAATGTCTGTATGATTTATGTTGATCGGCAACGCACTCTGTGTCCGAGTCGGTCTAAAGCACGCCAGAATTACCGGCGGATTTTCCCGGCAAGCTTTCGAATCCTGCCGAAAAGCGTATATTTTTCTTTACGATCAAATATTCGAGCAAGACGACTAAATATACTGTTTACTAAATAAACGAAGAATCTGCTTAACTATGACAAATAAAACTGTTGGATTAATAAATTAAAAAAATCATAGATTTTCTTTCGAAATTGCCCTACATATATATATATATATATATATATATATATATATATATATATATATATATATATATATATATATATATATATATATATATATCTTTATATATATATATATATATATAATACACATACAGACACACTCACACACATGCACACACACACACACACATATATATATATATATATATATATATATATATATATATATATATATATATACATATATACACACACACACAATATGAATAAAAATTTTTGACAAAGCTGATTGATGTTGCCTTCATTATGCAGACTCCAGAGTTGTTTCATAGGCAGAATTCTCCGCTCACTCTTCAAGGGCCTCAGAAATTTACTAATATATATATGTGTATAATTTACTGATATATATATATATATATATATATGTATATGTATAATTTACTGATATATATATATATATATATATATATATATATATATATATATATATATATATATGTATAATTTACTGATATATATATATATATATATATATATATATATATATATATGTATAATTTACTGATATATATATATATATATATATATATATATATATATATACATATATATTTATCAGAAAATATTTCTTTCGCCGACATTATTATCCAAACGTTATTTTGTCGATAAAATCTTTGTGTATATTATGTTTTATTTTATTTTTTAAGAGTCTAAATTATATCGACCCGCGATTAGGTGACTTAATGAAGAGGATGTGCTATCCGACAGTAAGTTTCAAACATAGTTTCAAAGCCAACCGGATTGCACATTACATTTATCAATCTCTGCTATGCAATATCAATCTTATTTAGTGTACGGCGCTGATTTAAGAATTCACCGAGCTGAGTTAATTCGCTTTGTCATTTGAGTCATCTTACTCTATCTGTCGCTTGTTTTTATGCTAATAAACGCATGTGTGCTGCCTTGAAATCTAGCTAAATACAAATGACATAGAACCAGTAAAATTATTATTTTGGTAATGCCACACTTATGAAGAGCTACGAAGGTTTGGAAGTTGTGAAGACCAAAATTGCCAACGTCCTGAAGTATTTCGACACTTAGAAGGCCTTTAAATCTATTCTTCATGATAGAAGACAAATCAGAAATAATTCTGTCAAATTTCTTTTTTCCCCATGGCATCGTATGATCGATGATTTGTGTTGGTTATTTCTCAGATTGATTTATAAATGCCTTTAAGATCTAGTTTTTCACTAAATTGACCATAACAAAATTTCCGAATTTTTCTGCATTCATTGTGAATATGGACAAAGGTAATGCTTAACCTTTGTGTGCACACACACACACACACGCGCGTGCGCACAAAGCGTGTTTCAAAAGAACGGTTTGATACCGCTATTCTACATGGCCCGGTGGAGAAAAAGACGTAAGTTAGATCCAGTGACTAGACTCATAGAGTTGTGAGTTCAATACCAGGCTACAGCAATGAACCCAAAAAATAGAAGATGAAGATAACAGCAGTGAACCCAAAAACTGAAGATGAAGATAACAGTCCGAATAATGTAAATAACCGGCAATGTTTATTTATGGGATTATAACAATGTTTGAACCAAATAAAATGCGATATTTATTAAAGGGAAATAACTGAGACATCCAGAAGAGGCATGGTACGTAGAACTAGAACAATCTACGCCGGTGGACGAAGGGTTTGGTTCGGAATTGCAATCACCTAAAGAAGGCCGGAGCGTGGAACGACTGAAACGTTGTGAATATGGCAATGAAGATGAAGATAACAGTCCAAATAATGTAAATAACCGATATTGTTGTATACACTTTTCATTCCCTCGGCAATGTTTATTTACGAGATTTCACAATGTTTGTACTAAATAAAATGCGATATTTATTATATAATTTTTATAAAGATTTACGAGATTATAACAATGTTTGAACAAAAAATAAAATGCGATATTTATTATACTCTTTTTATAAAGATTTATTTTTTACCATTTTATAAAGAAATACATTTTCAAAGAAATGTTTTTATTAAAAAAATATTTAAAAAATTTATAAAATTATCAAAATATGTTAACCAAATTCAATGCAATATTATTATTCACCATTATGGAATACTGCTGTCATATATGGACTGGAGCCCCCGCTGTTCGTCTTAAGGTACTCGACAAAATCCAGAGACGGATATACAATGTGATTGGCCCTGATCTGGCATCTCGTCTACAGTCGCTCTCTAACAGACGTGCCGTCGTTTCTCCCAGCCTTTTCTATATATAGTTTCACGTTAACTGCTCCGACGAGCTACTTTCGCTAGTTCTCAGACTGCATGAATTTAAACGTGCAACTAGGCTGGCTTATCAGTTCCACGCTTGCACTGTCTAAACAGTTAAATGAAGCCGTCTCTAATACTCCAATAGCTTAATGCCCTGCTCTTCCCGTTTGTAGAACCCCCTTCCTCTTACTCGCTTCCCTGATAGCTATAATCATCAATTATTCAAATGCAATGTCAATCGACATCTCCAGATGCCTTGATCTAACTCCCCGTCCTTCTCTTTATCTTTTTTTCTCGATCAGGCCTCTTTACTCTTGCTCCCAAGCTCTGTAACCTCTTGCGTGCTAGTGGCACTCCCGCCTATCTTGGGGTGAAAAGCTTAAAAGAAACTATGAAAACAAGTTTGTTCATTCATAATTTTACAGGAATATCACTGAACTATAAATAAAAAAAAAATTGAATAACAATTTGATATTATCTATTTCTCTGTTTAAGTCAATAAACATTGTTGAGTGAGTTTAAAGCTTATACAATAGAGGGAGTAACCGTCCTTTAGACAACTCATTTATTATGGTCAAAATGGTTCAACATTGCTTGCTCGAAATAATTCGATGTTGATTAATCTCCAGATCCATTAGTTAAAATTTAAAAGAACAGCGATTTTGAAATCTTTTCTTAATACTCCATTTTTAGTTAAAGAATATATGAAGAAAGGATAGCCATTAATCGTATATAGAAAGAAACTATAGTTATTAGTAAAAGTGACAGCTGAAAATGCGAATTAAAAATTGTAGGTATGGTTATCAAGTTAATCTGGAGAATAGATGTAAACATGTGACAAGGACATGCAAACGCGCGAAATATACATCCCAAAATCTAAATATAGTATAAAAAAATACGACAGTTGTGAAAAGAGCGTCTAACTGTCAGGCAGTTTCAATCCTTCTATGCAGAGATGAATGATGAAGTGGCTTGAGATGCGATTATACAAAAGATTCCAGGTAATAACCTAAATGGAACATGTGAGCAACCAGGAAATTTTAAAGAAAAAAACCCACAGACGAAACGTTGTTAGACTCTCACTACCCTATCCCTATTACTATGCTAGATGCTCAGACGAATTACATTCCTTAGTTCCACCACCTTAACACCAATGATAGTTTCGCGATGGCCAATTATTCCCACTCCCTTCGTGTTCACTTGGTAAGGAGTACGTTCCACTGAGATTACTTCTTTACCAGAATTGTTACTTTGTGAAACAAACTCCCGAAAGTATGCTTCCCTGACCATTAACCTGACCATTAAAATCTTAATATCTTCAAGTCCAGGTTCAACCGGTACACAACTTAAATAATTCACTTTTTACTTCCTCCTCTCTATACATACCATAATATGAACTTCTTACTTCCTCTTCTCTACACATCCCATAATATGCACTAATTACTTCCACCTCACTACACATGCCATAATATGCACTTCTTACTACCTCCTCGCTAAACATCCCATAATATGCATTTCTTACTTCCTCCTCCCTACATACCATAATATGCACTTCTTACACCTTCCACTCTACACATCCCATAATATGAACTTCTTACTTCCTCCTCTCTACATATCACATAATATGCACTTCTTGCATACTCCTCTCTACACATCCCATAATATGCCCTTCTTACTTACTCCTCTCTACACAACCCATAATATGCACTTCTTACATACTCCTCTCTACACATTCCATAATATGCACTTTTGCTTCCTACTCTCTACACATTCCATAATATGCACTTCTTACTTCCTCCTCCCTACACATTCCATAATATGCACTTTTACTTCCTACTCTCTACACATTCCATAATATGCACTTCTTACTTCCTCCACCCTACACATTCCATAATATGCACTTTTACTTCCTACTCTCTACACATTCCATAATATGCACTTCTTACTTCCTCCTCCCTACACATTCCATAATATGCACTTTTACTTCCTACTCTCTACACATTCCATAATATGCACTTCTTACTTCCTCCTCCCTACACATTCCATAATATGCACTTTTACTTCCTACTCTCTACACATTCCATAATATGCACTTCTTACTTACTCCTCTCTACACAACCCATAATATGTACTTCTAACTTCCTCCTCTCTACACATTCCATATGCACTTTTACTTGCTACTCGCTACACATTCCATAATATGCACTTCTTACTTCTTCCTCTCTACACATCCCATAATATGCACTTCTTACTTCCTCCTCTCTACACATTCCTTAATATGCTCTTTTACTTCCTCCTCTCTACACAACCCATAATATGCACTTCTTATTTCTTCCTCTCTACACATCCCATAATATGCACTTCTTACTTCCTCCTCTCTACACATCCCATAATATGCACTTTTACTTCCTCCTCTCTACGCATTCCATAATATGCACTTCTTACCTCCTCATTCCTCACTCAGTAATATTCTCCCTTGTGTAGCTCTTGGTTCTTGTATTTGGTGAACTTCCAGTAAAATAAGGACCTTTTACGGCGTGAAAAGCGAAATCTGTGGGATGTGGTCAAAATCCTGTTTAGATTGTTGCTTTGACATTCGCATTAACGGCCTCGGGCACAGCATGAATCTCTCTATTCTTCACATCTTTCAACTATTGGCTAATTATTTTTCATTCACTAGGCACGCTATTTTCTTATTCTCATACCCGTACTTTTAGAGACGATACCCCAGTTGTCTAATTTTCTGGCAAAGTTTGAGTCGTTCAAGATGGAAACTATGAAATTATCAAAATCAAGTCAGCACAGTAATTTAAGTATATGGGAAAATATGATGAACTATGTGACAACAAAATGCGAGAAGCTCATGAAAATAGCGGAAGATGCATTCCAAAAGCGTCAGAAACAAAAAGGGTGCTGCACTGCTAATGAATATCGTCTTTTATGGCAGCCGTCCTGGGTAAGACGATTAACTAGGTCTGACAGCAAGGCGGTTTTGATCAGGAGGTTTTGAGGAGCGTGGAACCAACTCTTAATTGTTGGTGTTCCCTGTTCCACCCTGAACCGGGGTGATAGCACCTGTTAGTATCCCAAATATGGGCAAATATTTAACCCCCAAACTGGGGTCAAAACACTATGAAAGTGTAAAAATAAGTTTTAATAACAGAAATTCTTTGTTAAAAAAAATAAAAATTATAACATACATTTTTGAAAACAAAGATTACGAGCAATACATTTTCGAAAAAAAAAAGATATTACCAGCAATACATTTTTGGCAAAAAAAAAAAAAATGATATTACCAGCAATACATTTTTGGAAAAAAAAAATATTACCAGCAATACATTTTTGAAGAAAAAATATTGCCAGAAATACATTTTAGAAGAAAAAAAATATTACCAGCAATAAAAATTTTGTCGGCATTAAATAACCCATTGAGGATGATATGCCGTAAAGCAAACCAAACCAAACTTTTATGGCAGGGAAAGAGAAGCCAAGAGGCAATAGAAATATGGTTCCAGGGAAGGATGCTGAGAATACCATGGTCGGAAAGTGTAAGTAAAATGAAAACAAACCTGGTATTTGCGCTTAAGTGAATGTAACGAACCCGACTGGAATTCGAACTCGGCTCTCCGATTTTTTAGCCGCTATTTAGTTCATCACCTGCGCATCCACTGTGAATCTACATAAGGATGTGAGAATACCATGAATCTGAAAGTTTTAAGGAAAACAAAAACAAAAAGGACACGTATTCAGAATCAGAATAATACAGTTGAAATTTCATGGACACACAATGAGGAAGAGTGGCTTGGAGAATCTGACACTCAAAGGAATTATCGAAGGCAAAATGGACAGCTTGTGTAAATGGATGGTGGAACGAGCGGTGAGAGGGATACTAAAATGAACGTTACTAAGAAGTACAACGGACAGGAAGTTTTGATTACCCATGCCCTGAAAGCCTACGTCTAACTTATACTCCTAACGTCTCCAACTGAGCTATGACTATTTATTTTTCTTCCCCCTCCCAATAGGAGTAGACAGGTTTGCCTATCGACCGGTTCACTCTCCTTCCCAGTCTTTTGAACAAGATTAGGGGTTTATCCCTTGTTTCCTGTTTAGGATCGGCTTTCTGCTTCCTTGCAAAATCTACTTCTCCACCTGCACGCTGATTTGTTTTTTTCCACTAACTTTTTTTTTTCCTTCCCCAATAGGAGTAGATATGTTCACCTATCGTTTGCTTCACCCTCCTCCCAGTATTTTTTTAACAGAAGTAGAGGTTTATTACCTTGTTTCCGGTTTAGGATTGCTCTTCCGGTTCCGTCTAAAATCGACTTCAACAGTATACATCTAACGACTCCTACTGAACTCTGAAATGTTATACACTAATTAAATCTTGACCTCTTTAAGTCAGGACTTAGGCCATCTACATAGCCTCAGGTACTACACTTCTTGCCCTTTCTTACGCTAATATAACACCACACAGTAACCCTCTACCGTGACTGGCTCTTAGTCCTTGTATTGGGTGAATATTATTATAAAAATTAATACAGCGCATTGAAGTAACAATTAAGGATAAACTTCCTTTTTTCAACGTTTAAACTCGCTGCCATCACTATTTCTAATTAGTTAAACCTAAAGAGAAATGGAAATTAAATTAAAGTATCAGTATTTAAAGTCTATTTACATTTTTCGGGGCAGGGGGAAACTTTTTATATTGTGACAGTCTATATGGGAAGAAAAGTGATCAGCAGTACGCGGCATTGTTATTTGTAGTGGATCAGAAGAGGCGCTCACTGTGTAAGGCGAAGGGTGAAAAAAACCAAAAAAAAACAAGAAGAGATGATTGAATCTTGAACCAGTTTCAAAGAAGTAGAGCAGTTAAAGGTGCAGGAACAAGCAAGCTAAAAGGTATTGGATGAGACAAAGAAAGAAAGAAAGAAAGAAAGAAAGAAAGAAAGAAAGAAAGACAGAAAGAAAGTGAAGATAGGGACGGTTGAAGTGCGTCAATTATAGATCCCCGCTGCGAGAAGGTGTATCAGGTGAGGGGTGTGTACCGAAGTCGGCCAACCATAGGCCGGTTCGATTGAAACTATCAATTACTCTGAGCTAATGAACGAGGCTTCGTTTGAGCACGTGGCGTCTTGGTCCCTATACACGCGGTAAATGATGGGCCTGGCCAAGATGAACATGGCAGTAGCGTCCGAGGCCAACCCTGATTTTGAATGTATTGCTGCATCTATTGAAATGCATATCCGATATCTAAAAGGGATAGGAAACTAGACGACGAAAAGAGTATTTAAAAAAATATTTAAACAAGGGGAAAGAGATAACGGAATAAATGATAAAAGCGAGTGAACAGGGAGAAAAAAGAAAGAAAGAAAGAAAGAAAGAAAGAAAGAAAGAAAGAGATTGAGACGGTTTGAGGGAAAAGAAAAGTGAAAGATGCAATGGTCGAGAGGGAGAGGAATAAATCAGAATTAGGTTTGGTTTGGTTTACGGCATATCAACACCTCAATGGGTTATTTAATGTCAACAAGATTTTTGTTGCAGGTAATATTTCTTTTAAAGTATTGCGGCTAATATTTGTTTATTTTTAGTTTTTTTTTATTTGTTTTTCAAAAATGTATTGCTGGTAATAATTTTTTCTTCAAAAAATCATTGCTCTTAATAATTATTTTGAAAAAATGTATAGCTGATACTAACACCTATTTTTATACTTTTATAGTGCTTTGAACCCATTTCAGGGGTTAACTATTTGCCCATAGCTGGGATCCTAACAGGTGCTAGCATCCCGAGTCAGAGTGGACCTGGGAACACCAGAGGTGGTTCAACGCTCCTCAAAACCTCCTGATCAAAGTCCTTGCTGTTCGATGTAGTTTATCGTCTTACCCAGAGCGCTCAGAATTAGGATTGAAATTAAATCGTATTGAATTTTTTACTATTGTTCAGCTAATATAAGGCATAAGTGCCACTCAATGTAGACGCCTACCAAATCATTGGAAGGGCATATAGGGTTACATATTATGAGGATATATAGAAATGATAACGGTTGGCCAACGACTGGAAGAGGTAGTGATCAGGAAATTACCTTCTCGGACGATCTTTGAACATTGCAACAGTTCTGTGTGGAACTGACACCTCACCAATGAAATATGAAGTGAATGACGATGAGTCGCATATCGGAACCAAGCTGTAGAATGGTCTGGTTTAGTGTAACTATGGAAAGTAGCTCATCGAAATATCTGCAGTGAAACTAGCGATAGAATAGCGAGAGGCAAGCAACATCTCGCCTGTGAGGAAAGGTGATGTAGGGTAGGAAATCATTAATCATCCAAAAAGCTGTATGAACGGTTTCGAGCATCCAATCAAGGGTGAGGATAACTCTGTGGTTCTAGTATTGAGATGTGGAGCAAATAAGTGCAAATTATGACGATATGTAGAATAGATAGCGGCAGGTCCTCGACTTGAAGAGGTTAATAGCGATCGGAAAAGCATTCTCTCTGAAGTCTGTTCCACAAAGTACTGGTTCTCAGAAAGAAACTGAGAAGAACTTCCTTGTAACCAATGGAAATTAAATGGAATGAGGATGGGTCACTCCTGAGGATGCGGCATGACGGGTCTTAACTGTGAATTTATGAACTTGTGACGATCTACATCACATACATACATACTTACACAAATACAAATCATACAACGACAAACATTCATTGGATAATAAATCAACACTACTTTGTAATAGGCAATTTACAAATCGCAGCGATGCGACAATTTTATAATCGCTCTATTTTCATGTAGTCGATTTTGTGCACTTTGGGGAGAAACAGATCCCAGAAGCTTTCTTGAGTCTCCCCAAAACTCGCTCGCTAATTGGTGAATGCCAACCAATCAGATTGTCTGCACGTGAAGAATAATTCTTCCCGCGCAGCGATTCGGAGCCGATGATCACCTATATAAGCTAGAAATATTCTTAGATCATCAGTGAGATTTCAGCTGCCAAACGAATCCACGACAGTTGAAACCATGTGCCAATCTTCTCACTCACGCCACCACTCACATGCTGAATATTCCTTACACTCACATAATCTTTTCCTTACACAGCGAAACTGTTGAAAACATTTATTACCAGAAACTATCACAAACTTTCTTTCTTTCAGTGAACTTTGGAATACAAATAATAGTTAAAGAGAGACAACTCTTGTTTTACTCAATTCATGCCATCTTTCACATCCTAGTTTGTACATTTGTTAAATACATATTTTATGTGTAATGATGTCTTTGGCTTATCCTTCCTTCACCTCAGTTGGTTTCCTAATCTAAGTTAAATTAATGTGGTGAATTCCGCCACAAACCGGTGGAACTAAAGGTTTATCTCGTGTGTACAATTTTTTTTACATGGCAACGTGGCTGAGTGGTTAGAACGTTCGCTTTCTGACCATGTGACCCGAATCTCACCCTGGTTGATTTGTCAGGAAGATTTTTTTGTTGATGTTATCGGTCTGGAGGAGGCACCTGAAAACCACACCACAAGTTGATACAAGCCTTGGGAGTAACATTGGGTAGACGGAAACATTGGATGTCGTCGAAAGCTGTTCCAGTATGAAGTCATAAGTCATCATGACCGAGGTTTTGAGTGTGCCAGCCTTGTTCAGATTGTTGATCACGCTAAATAAAACGCTTCTTTCCCAGAAACTTCAACTAAGGTTTGCTCTGAGGGTATTGAACAAACACAAAAAATGTAACTGAGCAAGAGTCTGCAATAGGGATTAACGAGTTGCCCTAGTAGACGGCTATCCGCGAATACGAGTGATCAGCTATTATCGTAACGTTATTTCACAGTGAGGTTCTTCGCGCACAAGACCCGGTAACAACTCGTGGTAGAGGGTTACAGAGTAAGAGGCGCGGTTTATGAGTATATGTGGTGAAGATAAGGGTTGACCTTAGAATTGAACAGGTTAAGATTGTAGTGATTAGGAAAACATACTTCGAATCGGTTCCACAAAACTGTTGAGGGAAGAATTTGCTCGACTTTCAGTGGAAATGGCGATAGAGCAGGGATAGGCTTGTGACATTTCGTCTGTGAAAGGTTTTGGTGTCCTCCCGCTAAAGAGTCTATGTTGGACTCTTCCGCCTACTATAAAATTAGTAGGAGAGAAGGCCTTTGGAGGAACAGTCGAATAGATTGAACGCTGATCAACCGACCCACACTCACTAGTATGTGTTATACTCTTCTGTTGTACTTACTGTTTAATACATGATATTTCTCTAACACTTGTTTTGTTATTTCTTTAACCATTTACTTGGTCACAGCATCTTGGCAACGAGGATGAGATCAAGATATATCATATATTAAACAGTTAGTACAACAGAAGTGTATTACACGACTAGTGAGTGTGTGTCGGTTGACCAGCGTTCAATCTATTCGACTGTACCCACAAAAGCCTTATCTCCTACTAATCTTATAGTAGGCGGAAGAGTCCAACATAGACGCTTTAGAGGGCGGGCACCACAACAGAATTGCAGGGTGAAACAAAAAGGACGCGGAGAGGCTTTTGGAATCTATTGAGACTGGAAGGTGGGGACTGGCTGCTCCTGTCAAAATATGACGGCAATACTACATTTTAGGTCTGATCTTTCTCTTGTAAAGGTTGAGTGTTGTACGAGAAGCCAAGTCTTACTAGAGCGGTACAGGGAGCTAAACATTTTTTCCTGCATCTTTAGCGATATCTCGTATGTACGAGCTCCACTTGAGGTCTGGGTTGAGTTTAAGGCCCATTAGTCGCTTAATGCACGGGGCTTCTCTGAGGGAACATCTATTATGGAAAAAGCGATAGGCTTGCGACGATTCGTTTATTGAAAAAGGATTGTAGGGTACAAAATAATCGCATACAACGACGCATAAATGCATCTGTAATTTGGAAAGCGAACATCGGACAGCTCCAGTCTAGATAGGGCAGCAACATTCCATTTTAGGTCTGATCTAACTCTGGTAAATTTAGATTGATTCTTTCATATTTTTACGGCTTATCAACCCTTTGCATGTTATTTAAAGCCAGAAAATATTTTTAGATCGTAAAAATGTTTTTATAATAAGAATTTAGTGATAGAAGTCCTACTAATTGCTGGGGGAGAAGAGGTGGATTCATACCTTTCTCAACGGAATTTGCACGTAAGTGAATGATATAACGATATATAATTTTGTATAATTTTATATAATTGTTATGATATAAAGATATATAATTTTGTATAATTTTATATAATTGTTATGATATAAAGATATATAATTTTGTATAATTTTATATAATTGTTATGATATAAAGATATATAATTTTGTATAATTTTATATAATTGTTATGATATAAAGATATATAATTTTGTATAATTTTGTATAATTGTTATGATATAAAGATATATAATTTTGTATAATTTTATATAATTGTTATGATATAAAGATATATAATTTTGTATAATTTTATATATCAACAAACAGTATTTAGAAAAATATGACAGTGATGCATTTCATCAACAAAGCCCAGTCGGATGAAATGCGACAAAAGAAATTTTCGAGTTCGTCATATTTTTCTAAATAAGTAAGGGAATAGAGCGAAACCAACAGGAATTGGAACTCCGCACTCCGATTGACAAATCTGAGCCATTATTCAATGCACCACCTGCACATCCAAGCTTACAGCACCTGCTATTCCCAAGCGGTCACCCATCTAGGTACTGACCAGAATGGACGTTGCTTAACATCGGTTTGGTTTGTTTTATGGCATATCAACCTCAATGGGTTATTTAATGCCGACAAGATTTTTATTACTGGTAATATTTTTTTTTCAAAAATGTATTGCTGCTAATATTTTTTTAAAATGTATTTCTGGTAATATTTTATTTTTTTCAAAAATGTATTGCTGGTAAAAATTTTCCGAAAAAAGTATTGCTGGTATTAAAACCTATTTTTATACTTTCATAGTGTTTTGACCCCCTTTGGGGAGGTGACTATTTGCCTATAGCTGTGACCCTGACAGGTGCTACCACACTTGGTCAGGGTTGACCTGTGAGCACCAGCAATTAAGAGGGGGCTGCACGCTTCTGAAAGCCTTCTGATCAAAGGCCTTGCTGTCGGATGTAGTTTATCGTCTTACCCCGGACGCGGATATAGTTTATCGTCATACCCAGCACGGCTTAACCTCGATAATCGTACGGCAACCGTTGTTTCAATGTGATGCGATCGTAAGCCTATTTGTAAATTACTATGATAAAAAAAAGTACTTTCTGAAGCGGTGTGTGGAAACCGATCATTTTACCAGCACTTTAGTGATGAATCATATATTCGAGTTCTTCCTGAGGTCTGGAGGAGCCTGAGTCCCTGTAGACGTCCCAGGTAAGAAATCTCATTTAGAATGCAATCGTTCGTCATGATTCAAGAAAATATCACTTTAACAGATATATTTAACAAAATTTCGTAAAAATATCTTGAAATAGAAAAGAGTAAATTTATTTAATAAAATCGCCATTGGCTTCAATCACGGCGTCCATACGACTTCGGAATCTCCTGCATCTCTTCCCTGTTTAAGTTGGTGAATGCTGCCATAATCCTTGCCTTCAGTTCATCTTTGGTGTTACAAGGAGTGTGTTGGTCTCCCGCACAACTACGTCCCACTCATAATAACCAACAGAGTTGTAGTCCGGGGAGTTAGGTTACCAGATGTTAGGGGTGATATGGTCGCAGAAATTGTCTGACAGCCATGACTGGGTTCTCCTCTTTGTGTGGTCTGGTGCAGAGACCTGTTGCCAGACAAAGGGCCTTCTAGCAGCACTAAGACCTCAAGGGACTTCATGTAAGCCTCGGTGGAGAGTCTGAGGCCCTGTTGGAAGATGAATGGAGACATAACATTGCCATCACTTGTGATTACTCCAAAGATCTTGGTAAATCACGATTAGACTCATTAGACTCTTTCTGAATAAACTGAACATTTCTCAGATTGAAGCCCAAACACTCTGAAATGTTCTTATTGGCGCGAATGCCAAGCAGTACAGCATAGCGTTTCCAAATTTCAGGCGCAGTGTATTGTGCCATTATGCTACGTTTCTCACAGAAGGTGCTCAACTGACCCTACAACACTGTGCCGTCGACAAAATCTGAAACAAAAAAAACGCATGCATCTAGACAGGTAGGCGTTAAATTCTGTGTTTAACAAACAAGATATTCATTCTAACACGTGTCCCCAGTATATGTAACGTTTACAACAATAATAATAATACACACACACTTACATATATACATATCTATATATATATATATATATATATATATATATATATATATATATATGTATACATATATATATATATATATATATATATATATGTATGCATATATATATATATATGTATATATACTTACATATATATATACACATACAGCGTGATTCAAATAAATAATAGAGATTATTTTCACCAACTTGTTTTTCCCCAATAGACAAGCACAAACTCTGTTGCACACTTAAAAAAGAAAGTGTTGCTACATTCAAATTTTTGTTGAATTTTATATATATATATATATATATATATATATATATATATATAGACTGTCATCAATTTTCACTAGTTAGCGACTTTCTTTCGTTGTATAAACAAGTGTGGAGATGGTAAAGGGCAGATTTAGTCCCATTTGTTTGTGGATTAACGATCACACCACAAGCGGATATGATTACACAATACGAATATTTATTGTCCAGACATCGACATCCTTTGAAACAAAAAAGAAAAAAAGAAAAAGAAAGAGTCTGTTATGCTAGAGAGGGGTGATGACACCCCAAACACTGCACCCACAAGGCAAACTCACATCAGCATGTCAGTGACACTTAAAATGATTTAAGATTCGCGGTCGTTAACCCCTTTAACTTACATAAGTATACATACACGATAACGCAGCGAACAAGTGAAGTTAATATTAAAGAGTGATGCATATATATATATATATATATATATATATATATATATATATATATATATATAAATAAAGGTGTGTGTATGTTGATCCGTTGATATATATATATATATATACATATATATGTGTTTGTGTGTGCTCTTTATTCTCTTTGTATATAGGTGCTCACCTGCAGTCGTATTTTCTCTGAGCCTCAAAATTAACAGGAACCAAACAATAGTAGTATTATCGGCTGTGGAAAGATCAGATCTCACTATATAACGACTCTCATCTGACATGTACAGTTTAGCTGGCTTCCTTCTTTGATATCTGTGGACATACTTTTCTTTGTTATTTTTTTAAACTTTTTTTTTTAAACTATTGTTCAGATACTTTTCGTAGGCGCGTATAGCAGTACATTCTTTTTACATTAAAAAAGGTTTTTGAATCTGGTTACTTTATAGGAAAAATGAGAATTTCGATCTGAAATTAAGTCTACTCGGTGAAGAAGCAGATAATTTTTCACGAAAACAAACGTACTTTGTGTCCATTTGTATTTATTTATTACTGTGTTAATGTTTTTGTGTTCAATTTGACCCATACTTTATTAATATTTCGTCTGTTTCTCATAGTATACACGTCTGTTCTGTTTTATACACACATAACATACATCAGTATAATATACATATAACATAATAATATACAATGTAATAATATACACATAACATAATAATATACAATCCAAAACATAATATACATCTGTATAATACTAAAAGTTCGTGATTGCATGCGTGCTTGTGTGATGCGTCCGTCCGGTGCATAATGATTTTTTTAAGCATTTCACTAAAACACAAAGGGTTACAGCGAGTGAGTGCAAGGGTAAAGAGGTGATAGAGGAAAGGCTGAAGATAAGTACGAGGAATTAGATCAACTTATCTGAAGATGTCGATTGGCAGTGCATTTGAATAATTGAAGATTATATCTATCAGGGAAGCGAGTAAGAGGAAGAAAGTTCCACAGACGGGAAGTACGAGACATGACGCTACTGGAGTAGAAGAGAGGGCTACATTTAACAGCTTCGACAGAGACAAGGTGGGACTGAGATGACAACCTTGCAGTCAAATTCATATAGATCTTCGTACCTTCGGAAGTAGTTTGCAAAAGTTTTATCTTCGTCGGGTGCGTACTTGAAATCTTCGATAGTATTCCATATAGCGTCTTGTGAGAGAACTGTTTCGTTCTCGGATTTTTGCTCTTTATTTGACATTACACGTAACAATAATTCCTGTAATTCCAGATGTTTCTGTTCGTACTTTTGCTGCTGTTCAAATTGAATTTTGATAAGTTCCACAATGGTTGACTTAAAATATTCCATGTTGACGTAATTTTGTGTAGAAATTTTACTTTAGTGTAACCTGATGTTCTGAAAACTGTGCACGCAAAAAAAAAATTCCTTTGTTGCCAGTAAAATTGATATCCAAAAAGAAAATTTCAATTTTTTTTTATGTGTTCGCGTAGAACTTGATTTGTTAGAAATCTCCACGTAGAACTTGTTTTTTAGAGTTTACTCGTCGACCACTGTTATGTGCGACGGAGAGCAAAAAAGGTATGTCCTCCGCGTAGAGAGTTCGTTTTTCTTTTGGGGGTTTCCAGGTCGCCACTTATTATGTGCGACGTATAGCAAAAAAAAAAATGTCATCCGCGTAAAGAGTTCGTTTTTTCTTGGGATTACCTCGTCGCCACTTGTTATGTGTGACGTATAGCAAAAAGTATGTCCTCCGCGCATAGAGTTCGTTTTACTTTAGGAGTTTCCTCGTCGCCCCTTTTTATGGTCCAAGTTCCTTGTACCACGGTGATGGTACAAAGTAGAACCAATGAAGAATAACTTGTACACAGGTATGAAATAACACAGATATATTACAAACATAAATATGTAGAAAGAAGTAGAAGTATTAGTAATGAATATCAGATTTGGTTAGAGTGAACTATGTTGTCTCGACAAGTATCACTATTCCAATGTCTTACTCTGTCTCTGAACTGAACCTGAACTGCTGCTCCCTCTTGAGGCGCAGTATTTATGATGTACGGAATAGTCCATTATTATTATGGGTAAGTTCCCATAACAGATAGATAGATAGATAGATACTTTCCGGTGTCTAATTTGTGGGAGGAGTCAACTCATATTTTATAAAAGTGTTCCGTTTATTTTGACAAATTTAACTTAAAATATTTGATTTCTTAGGGCAACAACGTCAACTTATGGGTTCAAAAAAGAAAGCGTTGTCAGAAACTATTTATTATGATACCACAACCTAAGAATTCGGAAGAAATTTTTACACCTCTTCAGTTTTCCCACACTTATTAGGAACAAATAGTAGATTGATATAAAAAGATATGGACCTACAAATGAACACAGCGGAGTAAATCATTTGAAATCATCAGATCACTAATTACTCTTCACCAATAAAGTAGGTAAGCTTGCATGTAGCCGGGTGGCTAGAACGTGTACTTTCCAAACAGGAGACGCTGGTCTGAATATCACCATGATTGATTTTGTAAGCCACAGAAGACAATACCATGGGTTGCTCGAAGCCTTGAGAGTGAAATTTGTTACATGGAACTCTTTGGAAGCCGACGAGGATTGTGTCAGCACAAAGTCGTAATTTCATAATGATCGTGATTATGAGCGTGGTAGCGTTGTTCAAACTGCCGATCCTGTCAGATTATGTTTACTCCCAAAAGCTATAACGAAGGTCTGCTTATTTTAGTTGCAGCATAAGCTACAGGTGGGCTCTGTAGGTGTTGAACGCAAATAAACCTGGGCTATGAAAATAACCGATTACCTTTTACTTTTTAATTATATATATATAATATATATATAGTACCTTTTATATATATGTAATATATATAGTAATATATGTAATATATATATATTACCTTTTACTTTTTAATTATATATATATATATATATATATATATATATATATATATATATATATATATATATATATAATTAAAATTAAAAGGTAACCGGTTGTTTTCATAGCTCAGGTTTATATATATATATATATATATATATATATATATATATATATATATATATAGATAGATAGATAGATAGATAGATAGATACGTTGTATATTTGTTTAGATGAGTGTGCGTATGTATATGTATGGATGTGTGTAAGGTTTTATGTATATGTGTTTGTGTGGACATATGTGTATGTCTATGTGTATATGTGTGTATGTGCATATGTACGCATGAGTTATATTTTCCGAATTCTTTTTGAATTTGTAGGTCTGATGAATTGAATCGTGATTTCGATTCCAATGTAATAAATTATAACCATGGAATATTCGTGTTTGAGCCTTTTATATTATATTCTTACTCTGCCCTGGACATTGAATTCTACCTGGATTCTATCTTCCTAGAAATTTATTTATATCGATATATATTTATATATTTTATATATATATATATATATATATATATATATATATATATATATATATATATATATATATATATATATTAACCACTAATATATATATATATATATATATATATATATATATATGGTACGATATGTATATATATATATATATGTATATTAACCACTAATATGTATATATATATATATATATACATATATATATATATACATATATATATATATATACATATATATATATATACATATATATATATATATATATATACATATATATATATATATATATATATATATATATATATATATATATATATATACATATATATATATATATATATATATATGTATGGTACGATATGTATATATGGTACGATATGTATATATATATATATATATATATATATATATATATATATATATATATATATATATATATATATGGGTTACGATGGGTAAATGGTGGCCATTTTATATATTTATTTTCGGGCATGCGCATGGTTTTTTTGATTTTGTGGAATGCAGAGTATAGTAGGTTCAGTTGGGCACCGTCTGAGAGAAAAAGATCACCATGATGCAATTCACTCCGCCAGAAATTTGGAAACAGTATGTAGTACCGCTTGGCATTCGCAGCGGAAGTTCCAATACGAATATTTCATAGTATTTGGGTGTCAACCTGATTACAGTGCAGAGGACTCGGAAAGAGTTGGATGAGTTTAATGATGATTACGAAAGAGTTTGGAGTTATCACTAGTGATGGTGACGTTATGCCTGCATTCATCTTCCAACAGGACCTCAAACTCAACACGGAGGCCTGCTTCGAGTGATTTGAGAAGGTAGTGCTACTCTAGGTCAAGAGAGTGGCTGTTGTGTTGTGCCTAGAAACTTTCTGCACCTCCCGTAATTATACATACGAAGAAAATCTAAAATGGATAGCCAGAGAATTAAATCCAAATTTATTTGGAGAATAATCATAATATATGAATAATCTCGAAACGAGAATTTCAGTCCTGTGATTTCGTTTTCTACTTCTTTTGCTGGAAGTCGAACGCTACATTCAAAACAAGGTGAAACCCCATCTAACATGTACCCACCAAAGTACAGGGTGTTGCAGCAAAATCCGACACTTGTAAAAAAGAAAACGAAATAGACAGTAAAAACAAAAGTTTTATATGCAGAGACCCAACAGTTTATTTAGCAACAGTTAACTTATATACTACATTATTTTTCAATGTAACCGCCACCGGGCGACGACCATCTCAAGGCCGGCGCGGAATGAATCACACGCTTTGGCGACCATGTCCTTGTCCATAGGGGCGAACGCCTCCACGATGACAGCCTTCATAGAGTCGACCGTGTTGTGGGCGTGCTTGTTGGTCTTGGCCTAGATCACGCCTCGGAAGAAATAGTCAAGTGGTTACAGTCGGGTGAGGAGGGCGGCCACAAATCCGGTGACCACTGGTGAGGAACATTGTTGAGCGCTCACGCCTGGGTCGTCTTGGTCTTGTGTACAGGAGCTGAGTCCTGCCGGAAGACGTAGGGCCGTCCGGCGGCGATCTCGTCCATCCAGGGCTTCACCACGCTCTCAGCACCTCCTGGTAGATCTCAGCGATGTCTCTCAGGCTTTTTTGAAAGAAGAATGGAAAGCATGACGTCCTCCTCACTGGAGATGACGCCAAGGATCATGACGGAGAAGGGAAACTTCGTATGTTTCACAACAGGAACCTCCTCGATGTCTTTGCAGATCCACCTGTCGTTCTGCCTGTTGCTCGTCTGGTCCTCAGCAACCCGGTGGACCCGTGCTTGAGCTCGTTCAGCAAAGCCGCCGCCTTAACTTTCCTAGAATCCTTGGAGGCATTCGTGATGAGCATGCGGTGAGACTTGCGGTAGGAGGGTAACCAATGTCCTTCTTGCTCATTCGGCAGATTGTCGACTTGTGATAGTCCATGATAGTGGCGATCTTGACGTATCTCTGGCTTCCGTCATTGTCGACTGTCTCCTTGACTGCGGCGACGAACTCGTTGGTTCTAACGGTCGAAGAACGAACGTTGTGAGCCTTTCATTTAACAGTAAACTCCTTATTGTTCTCTTGAACCCAAACCAGGCCATCACTTTCGCAGGTTTATTCCTGACGCGAAAAGAAGCTACTACCGCTTCTCTGCGCTCATATTCCATTCTGGAAAAGGGTAAAGAGAAAAACGTTAGTTAGATGTCAAACTGTCGGATATCTGCATACACAACTTTTGTTTTTATGGCCTGTTTCGTTTTCTTTTTGTAAAGTGTCGGATTTTGCTGCAACGCCTTGTGCAATCAGCTTCGGCCTGTGTCTAATACGAATACAAATGTTTGAAGTGGAAACATAACCCCATGTTGAATCGTCTGAAATTTGATTGTATTAAATAAGGTTAAGAAAAGAAAAGATGAGACAGTTCAGAAGAAGCAATTATAAGGACAAGAAAACAGCGGCAAAAAATCATAGAACGATACGCATCAGTACAGATAGCAGTTCAAATCACAGACTACCAGACTCGCTAGCAACCACGAAAACATACCAAACGTTTTTGTGGAAGAGGGCAGGGTTAAATGTCAACGAACAAGAAATTAATCGGAGTCTTGTCTTAAGTTAGATAAAACGAAGCTTAAGAAACAGGAATAAAACAATAGTATAAAAGGAGAGAAAAAAATCCAGTGTTCCTAATTCTTTTATTTCTCCTTTAATGCATTTTGGTTGCTATAATTTCGAGGTCAGACGGTGGTGATGTCATTTTTTATGATAGTCATTGCTTTTGCAAACACTGGATTGATTAGTAATCAGCCAAAAAAGAAATCTTGTTATAAGTTTTTGAGTGGGTTTATTATTTCCTTTTACTATAAAAGTTATTTTTCTAGAAATATTGTTGGATTGAAAAAACTCGTCAATTGATATTACACACACACACACACACATATATATATACATATATATATATATATATATATATATATATATATATATATATATATGTATATATATATATAAGAAATTGATTAAATGCGACATATTGTTATTTTTAATTTATTTTCTTTAAACGTTATTTTTGATGGATACTCATATTCTAGTAAAAGCTCTGTTTTTTTTTTTAATTAAACAGTACTTTTTATCCAACTACATCTACCGGCCTGAATATTCGAGAAATCTTCCTCAAGTAGGATGCGTCTGCCGGATGACGCATAATCTTCTGACAAGTGCTGGCAATTCTATTACGTCGTACCACGCGAACGAACGAAATATTAACAAGTGAACTATATGCAATATATATATATATATATATATATATATATATATATATATATATATATATATATATATATATATATATATGTGTGTGTGTGTGTGTGTGTGTGTGTGTATAAACTCTTATCACCAAGTCCAAGAAAGACATTTGAATCAATACTAGGCATAATATGTGGAAATATCTATTCTTTGCCTGAAGAAGGTCACAAAACCAGTAACGTGTGTAGCAGAATTATTGAAAACAGAGTATAATACATATTTTAAAATAAAAACAATCCACATTTGCGGTTTATCTTCTTTTTAAAATATACACTTTTCTCTCGTTGGAACAACTATAACCTCTTCCCTATATATAGAGACTTACCACATAGGTTTTACAAACTATGACAGATTATATATATATATATATATATATATATATATATATATGAGTGTGTGTGTGTGTGTGTGTGTGTGTGTGTGTGTGTGTACCGCCAAGAAACGCTATACATAAGGTTTCATAGTAATTTTAAAAAATGAAATGTCATTCTTGAAGATTTTTTAATTTGTTATTGCAAATTAATAGATTAAATGTAATGTTTTCAGTATGCAAAATACTTTGTTGTATTTCAAAGGAATATAAATTGATTGGAATTATTTTTAAATAGCTAAAAATCTCTGATTTTAGCCATTTTGACTCTCTTGACAATCAAATTGGCTAAAATTCAGAAATTCTGGTAATTAAAAATATTTCAAAAATAAAATATATGTTTCTGAAATTTTATTTGAAGAATATTAGCTGCTTTAAAGTTTAATTAATCTGAATTAAAACAAATATTTCTTTTAGTTTAAAATATCACAGAAATGCATTTTTAACACAGGTAGGTTTTATGTTAGATATTGATATCCTTATTGACAAACTGAACGCCAGAAACATAAGAATTCTTTTCTACGGGGAAATATCTGTAAAAAAATATACTTCAAGAAAATAATAGCAATTTTTATATAATTTAAAATACTGACAAATTAATCTTAAAAATTAAGAAAAACATTCTCCGTAATCTAATACTTCATTGAATTTTAGATACTTTTAAATTTACTATAGTTTGATCAAAGCTGATTGAAATTATATTGAATCGATTTGTTTTTACCTATAAGAATGTCTACTAAAATATATTGTTTTCTTTATCAAATAAAATGATTACCTCAAATTAAAATTTATGCTCAGATACCTGAAGCACATTTAATATTTCGACTGGCGTTCTCTATTTCTGAAAATATTATGTTGGTCTGCCATAAAGCAAAGTTATCCTCTCGTCCTGCCTGACTGCATTCCATACCTTCGGGTATAAAATGCACGGGGCATCATAGAATAGGTATAAAAAAAATTTTCATTTGTTTATAATTTTATTCAATACTCTGTGACACATTTCATGTGATGGAGGAGCTTGGCTCTTGTCGGTAAGTAAATCAGTTCAGTGAACCGTTTCAGACAGACACATAAGTATGCTGTCAATTGTCAGTCTTAAAAGAAATTTGATTTTAATCATCTGCGAAATCTTATTCACAACGCTAAGTGATTCGAAAAAGCAAAAGACTTACCACATAGGTTTTACAAACTCTGACAGATTATTCATAGCAGGCACAGAAAGAAAAAACTACAGGATCTCCTACAGAAGGTAGGAAAAGAAAGCGAGAAGAACCAACAAGGCATCAATTGTAAAAAGACGGAATGGATAGCTGTCAGCGAGAGAAATAACCCAAGATGCAACGTACCAATTGGATATACCATAATAAAGCTAGTACGACAATTTAAATATCAAGGACGTCCTTAGAAAGAGGACGGGAAATATTACAACAGAATCCGAAGGCGCATTGGATTGAAGAATTATGCCTTCCAAAAGCTAACCTCAAAGCACTAAAAACAGTAACAATATATTAGAAACAAAAAAGAACGCTGAACCGTTACGTCATATTGGTCCTTCTATTTGACTGCGAATTCTGGACAATCTCCTCAAAGATGAAAAACAGACTTGAAGCAACAGATATATGGTTCTACAGAAGGTTCCTGAAAATACCAAGGACAGAACTTGCGAATAACTTGAAATTCTTAAGGAAAAACGGACAAAAAAAGATACTTTTACTCAGAATCAGAAAGAGACAGAGAACTGAAATCTCTAGAAAACAAAATGAAGAATGAATGCTTGGAGAATTTGAAACTCACAGGGCGTACTGAAGTCAAGAAGGACTGAGGAAAGCTGCGAATAATCTAGCTAACGGACTGTAAATGGATACCAGAACAAAGACTAAAAGATATGGTAAAAAAAGAAAACTTATTATGAACATCAAAGCATAGGGAATCGTGGAGAGCCATATCGCCAACGTCCTGAAACGACACGGTAGAAGAAGAAAAAGAAAAAGATTATGGCTTCCACATGGAACACCAACATTTGAAAAGAGTGAGATTTCATAAAGATCTTTGATCCCTGACTCAGTAAAAAAATTGATCTTCTAAATTGTCTAGAAGTGATCAGGAATTAATTGAAAAAGAATTCCGAAAAAGTTGAAAATGAAAATCATTTATATCAGGGAAATAAAGATGTAACTAACCGCATAATGAATTCAAATTCTCCCGAGTTAACTCACTGATTCAATTCATGCCATCTACCACCATTAATGAAGTGTCGAAAGCGAGGAGTTCTTGGTCGCTTAACCATTGGAGCTCTATAACGAACGCCCATTGATACGCGCACTGAGGTTTAAGAATATCTACTAGTGAGTATGACTTTTTTCATTCTATTTGATTCACTGCACTGATTTAATCATGATATGACATTTTCCCCGTTTTTATAAAGAACTGGACCACCTATACACCCGTTGGATTCCTTGTAAAAATGCTTCATGATACAAAATGATGAGTTAACAATATTAACAATTTTATTAATAATTACACATAATTTAATTGCATCTGCAATACAAGTCATAGTAATAATCATTACTAATCACATTATACAATATTACTTTGATCAAGCGCAATAAAAAATTACTTACAGAAATTTAAATTAAAGAAAATTTTAAAGAATTTCTGAATAAATACAGTACAACAGAAAAACAGCAAAACTTTCAACAAATTATTAATACGATATCATTGAAATAAACGTAATAGTTTTAACAATTCATATCTCACGAATAACTCTTAATTTGTCAGTAGGGGAAGACATTCCGCTTAACGTAGCTAATTACTATGAACTGATTACATATGATGATTTTCGAAGATGGAGGTCATTCCGCAAAAATCAAACAGCATTCTTCTGCTTAGGGAAATTAAAATTTATTGAAGTAATATAAAGTATGGATACCTCCTTTTTGTGCACTTAGTTTTCATTTATTTCTAGATAATTTTTTAAAAATAATAATTATATTTTTTATTATACATTGTTTTCCCCTAAGATTTAATTCGAAATACGTAACGGTGAAAAACCAGCATGTATCTAGTTATTTATTCACCACTAAGACACGTGAAACAATTTTCCATCCATACAGGTTACGTTTTACAATTGCGCACCAACATAGCCTCTTCTCCTATCAAATACTTGCCAGACATCCGAGATATTTTATTATGAAAATGTTGTAATGTAGTGTACTGAATTGTATAGATATATGAGTTATTTATATTTAAATTTATTTTACAATGTTGTTGTAATGTATTATGAATGTTTATTATTTATCACACATATAATAGTTAAAATATCATATGCAAGTGTTTGTTTATATACTTCTGGACCTACACTACAAAAATAGTCTAATTTCTGTACTTGTTTGATTTTGACGTTTCCAAATAAAAGCGAAAACTTTTCATTGCCACTTTTGCAGACGACCAGATTTTTGTTTTATTATATTTAGTATGTAGTCCATTATTCACGAATTTCTTTGTAACGTTGCCTACAAAACAGCCATTAAAACACTTTCAGCTGCTTAAAGTAAATTCTTAAGATTATGTCCGCCAAAGACAATGTCCTGGTAGACGATCTAGTTCTATTTGGATCAACTCGTTGTATAGGTCAAAAATCGAATGCTTGATTCGTTTTTTACGGCTTATTTAACACCAGAAAATACTTTTAGATTCTAAGAATTTTGTGGGGAGATAATAATGGTTTAGTGATACAAGTCATACTAATTAACCCATAGCTAGGGGGGAAAAGCTCGATTGATACCTTTCCCAATGGTATTTACGGGTAACTGAATATAACGAACCTAACTGGAATTAGAACTCGGCATGTCGATTAACAATTTCGAGCCATTATCCATCACGCCAACGGCACTTCCAAACTTACAGCACCAGGTATTTTCAAGCCGTTATCCATCTAGATACTGACCAGGCTCGACATTGCTTAACTTCGATAATCATCTTACCGTCAGCAAAGCGACAGATATCGAAATAGTAAATTATTAAAATCAAAACGCAGAACCTCCACTTGACAGTTGGTAACGATAAATTATTTGCGATATAGAACTTCAAAGAAGTATATATGCAGCCAAGGGATTTATCTTGATTGATTGGTTTTACGGTTTATCAACCCTTTGCATGTTATTTAAAGCCAGAAAGTATTTTTAGATGGTAAGAATATTTTTTTAGATAATAATGATTTAGCGATACAATTCTAACTAGATAACGTATAGAGAATATGCGTTTTCATGGCTCTCCCTGGGGTATTTGCGGCTAAGTGAATATAACGAACCCAATGGGAATTGGAGATCGTCTCTGCGATTACCACTCGCACATACAAACTTAGCGAACCTGGTATTCCAAAAGGTCACCCATCTAGGTACTGACCCGTATCGACATTGCTTAACTTCGGGAACCGTTGTTTGAAGGTGATGCGAACGTAAGTCCTGTATAGTTTAAAAAACGCATCCATGTCTTAGGACACTTTCTGTTTTAGTGTACTTGCTTAACTCGTTTCCTGTTCGCTTGCAGGCGTTGTATTAACGACAACAATAGTACTTAGTAACACTCTAGCATGAGTGGCTCTTGTGCTTTGAATGAGTAGAACAATAGCATTAAATGTTCGTCTACTTCACAAATACGTAGTACTATTTTTAAACGAATAGTAATTAATAACACTCTAGTAAGAGTGACTCTTGTACTCTGAATAAGTTGAACAGTAACGTTAAAAATTACCTCTAGTCCATAAACAAATAGGACTTAGTATTATTATTAAACAAATAGTATTCAGTAACACTATAACATGAGTGGCGTTTGTGCTTTAAATGAGTTGAACAATAGCGTTAAAAAGTACCTCTAGTTCACAAATTAATAGAACTTAGTACTACTATTAAACTAATAGTACTTAGTAACGCTCTAGCATGAGTGGCGCTTGTGCTTTAAATAATTTAAAAAGTAACGTTAAAAAGTACCTTTAGTCCATGAATTAATAGTATTTATTATTATTATTAAACAAATAGTACTTAGTAGCACTCTAGCATGAGTGGACCTTGTCCTTTGAATGAGTTGAACAATAATTTTAAAACGTACATCTCGTTCACAAACTAATAGTACTTAGTATTATTATTATACTAATAGTACTTAGTATTATTATTATTATACTAATAGTACTTAGTATTATTATTATTATACTAATAGTACTTAGTATTATTATTATTATACTAATAGTACTTAGTATTATTATTATTATACTAATAGTACTTAGTATTATTATTATTATACTAATAGTACTTAGTATTATTATTATTATACTAATAGTACTTAGTATTATTATTATTATACTAATAGTACTTAGTATTATTATTATTATACTAATAGTACTTAGTAACATTCTCGCATGAGTAGTTCTTTTGCTTTGTTTGAGTTGAACAATAGCGTTAAAAAGTACCTGTAGTTCACAAACTAGCGAACAGAATCCCTTTTTTTATTATTTCTCTTTTCCATTTTCCTATTTACTTCACTCTTTTCACGAATTCGTGGAAATTTGTCTTTATTTTCCTTCATTATTTTTACTTCATAAACTTACTTTTATTTTTGTCTTTCTTCTTTATTCAACTCTTACTTGATTTGCTCCGGAGAATAAAAGAAGCAGGTATTTTGGCGTGTTTTGATGGCTGGAGATGGAAGTATACAACTTCTTCTTCGACTATTTTCACTTAGGAGATGCGGCAGTCGCTTCAATCCAGCTTTATAGCATTTCGAGACGCAACCAAACATTTTCTTTTCCTTTTGTTCCGGGTATAGAAATATTCAGTTTGATTATGGTTAAAAATTTTCTGATCTCCAGGTAAATCGTTTTCTTTCGTTTAAAGAAGAAAATCGATTTTCTTTTCTCTTCTTCTAGGGAAATTTATATCGATAAAAACAATTTTTTGCGTAAGAAGCTAGTTCCCTCAATAGCAAAACACCCCCATATATATATATATATATATATATATATATATATATATATATATATAGGCGTGTTTGTATTGAACTGAGATTCGGTAGCAAAAGATATATGTATGTCACTCAGTGAGGAATTACATCTCTACGGAATGGTGATGTTTTGCGAGTCTTTTTCAGTAGTCATTACCTGTTCTGGGAGACGTTCCTGGCATTTCCTAAATTTCACTCAGCACCATACATTTAGAATATAATTTAAGAATTGATTTCACTGCAGCAGTAACAGTGATAAGCTCTCTTGATATTCATTATACTAGGTTCGAAAAATCAGAGAGACATATATATATGTATGTATATATATATATATATATATATATATATATATATAGAGAGAGAGAGAGAGAGAGAGAGAGAGAGACCAGTTGCCATAGCTGGTGGGTGAAGTAGAGGATTAATACAATTCCCAAGGGTATTAGCACGTAATTGATTCGACTGGAATTCGAACTCGGCTCTCCAATCCAAGCCGCTATCCACTGCTATCGTGCCTACTTATATATATATATATATATATATATATATATATATATATATATATATATATATATATATATATATATATATATATATATATATATATATATATATATATAAATTTGTTAATTTATGAATGTCTCTAATTTGCATTTATTATTATTATTTCATTGAATTCTATTGTATAATCATTTTTCCGAGTCCCAACCAGAGACCTAAGTTCAGAAATGGCATCAGGACATTTTACACTGAAGATTTTTGTAAAAAAAAAAGAAGAAAGAAATTAGCTTAAGAGTACACATATTTTACATAGATAATGCCTTTCGTATGGTGGGAGCAGTATTCGTGAGAACAATTTAATAAAAAATCTTTAAAACATGACCTACCAGAGATCACTTCAATAAGCTTATAAAAACATTTCCCAGTCAAAACCCTTGTCCCAATCACAATTGGAATTATTGATATTTTTATATGCCCCATTTTTTAAAATTTACAGTTCGAAATATTTGTATTTTGATAAAGTTTACTGAAAATCTTCAAAGATACATTGCTCTCTGCTGAGACTTCCATGTCCATAAGAAAGTAATTTCTGTTTTCATGGTCTTTGATCCCAATGTCTGGGCGATTAACTTTGGTTCTTCTGTTTGTGTCTAAAACTAAAATAAAATTGTTACAGGTCCTATCTCTGTAACCCGGTCTGGGTGATGTTCATACCAGTCTCTTGCAGTTTCCTTCCCGTGAAAGTTGCAGATTTTCCAGTGCAGACATTGCCCCACTCTATCATGCCGAGTTTTATATTCAGTGTGTGCTAACACTGCGCGATCTGATACAAGATGTTCATTTGTTTATCGATATTTATCACAGAATCTACATTTGGGGTCAATACAATTTATTATTATTATTATTATTTCAGTTTTATTGTTGCTTTCATCTGATAGAGATTGATATGGGTATTGCGATTATTGATTTTTAGTATTTTTAGTAAACCTTTAGGGCATGGACTACCAGGAAACCCTTAAATGACTCTATCGGAACTTTTTCAAAACAATCCGAGAGCTCCAACTACTACTGGAATTACTGATGTCATGTGCCACAATTTTTAGATTTCCACTTCAAGATCCTTGTATTTTGATAGTTTTTTTTTTTAAGATGTTCAAAGATACATTACAATCTGCAGGAACTGCTGCCATGTCAATAGGAAAGATCGTCTGTTCATGGTGTCTGGGCGATTAGATTTGATTGTTCTGTTTGTGTGTATTGTAAAGTCCCATGAAATTGTTACAGGTCCTATCTCTCTAACCGGGTCTGGATGATGTTCCTTACCAGTTTCTTGCAGTTTCCTTTCCGTAACAGTTGCAGATTTACCAGTGGAGGTATTGACCCACCCTGTTATACCGAATTTTATATTCGGTGGATGCTAACACCGTGAAACCCGCAACAAGATTATTAATTCTGGATATAGTTTCTTTTCTCACAATTTTTACTTGTGAAACTCTCTTCACTACCTTGAACAATCTTCAAAAATGTAAATGAAACGCCAATCGCCATCTCCTTTTTTCATGGATTGTTTTTTTTTTGTTTTTCGTATATCTGTTTTATGTGATCATATCTTCATGGGACCTCTTTTCGGGAGATTTGATTGGGAAATAATAAAATATCCATGATACACTTAATTGAGATATAACAACAACTCTGTGAAAACATATTCTCTCTCTCTCTCTCTCTCTCTCTCTCTCTCTCACACACACACACACACATATATATATATATGTGTGTGTGTGTAAGCAAATTCAGATATGATTTCAATGTATCTGTAAAAAGACAGTATGAATAAAGTGAAAGTATAAAAAATATGTATAATACAGAAATTTATGCCATAATTTACCTAAACTTTTCATTTAATCTGATAAATATTCTTGAAAGTCTCTTAAATTTTAAAAAAAATTTCGGGAAACTAACAATATTATTACTTTTGTTCATAAATACTTGTTGCAAAATAAAATCCTCACATTTGCCTAGATTAAGTCCGTAAGAGGACGAAACGCATCGGCTCAGATAAATTTTCCTTTTGTCTTTAATCACGCACATACCCTCTCTCCCTCTCCCCCTCTCTCTGTGTGTATGTGTGAATGTGTGTGTGTGTGTGGGTGAGTGTAAAATAAAAGAAAGGTTCTTTTTATAGGTATCCCACACGGGTAAAAATGGAGCAAAACTAGCTCAAAAGCTTCCCTATTCTGTACAGGACTCTTGATTGGGACTTCATCACAATAGGTAAGGATGAGTAGAAGCGAGAAGCGAGAAGCAACAATAAGCAACAGATTAACACAAAATTGATCGTGGCATTTAAGTATTGCATTAATATTTGAGCTTACCTTTTTAAAGTTCAACGATAATTCTTCTGCCGCCACTTACTTAAAAGAGAGCTTGATGTATGTAGGTCCTTACTTTCCGTACAAACAACTATTTTTATTTCATGGGTGACTTTCGTCGGATTTTGCAATTAATTTCGATTATTTTCAAGTTAAAAAAATTTATCGTACAAAAGAATTCGTCGTAAAAAATCACGTAAAAAATCGCCAAAAACAATCGCAGTAATGGAAACTTGGGAATCCAAAATTTCAGGATAGCGGGTCCAGATCCAGCTCGGTATGTTTTAATTCGTTCCCGGATTCGACCTGATTCCAAAATGGTATTATATGTTGGACTACGGCCTCTAGGAGTAGATTTGAAAAGGTGTGACATAGTGACACACTGACATTCGCATTTATTATATAGACGTGCATTTTTCTTTAAACTATACAGGACTTACGACCACATCACGTTGAAACATCGGTTCTCGTACGATCACCGAAGTCGAGCTTGGTCAGTAGCTAGATGTAGAATCGTTTGGAATACCAGGGGCTCTTGGTTTGAATGTTCAGATGGTAATCGCGGAGCTCCAATCCCGTTTGGTCAATTATATTAACTTATCCGTAATTAGACTTGGTAAAGCTATGAAAGCGCATATTCTCTATACATTAATTAGTTAGACATGTATCGCTAAATTATTATTGTTTAAAAAATATTGTTAGAATCTAAAAATACTGTCTGGCTTTAAAAAAAACCGTAAAGGGTTGATAAGCCGTAAAACCAATCAATCAAGATAAATCCCTTGTCTATATATATATATATATATATATATATATATATATATATATATATATATATATATATATATATATATATCTTTGAAGTTCTATATCGCAAATAATCTGTCACGTAGAGGTTCTGCGTTTTGAGTTTACTTATTTCCTATTTCGATATCTGTCGCTTTGCTGACGGTAAGATGATTATCGAAGTTAAGCAATGTCGAGCCTGGTCAGTATCTAGATGGATAACGGCTTGAAAATACCTCGTGCTGTAAGCTTGGAAGTGCCATTGGCGTGATGGATAATGGCTCGAAATAGTTAATGGAAGTGCCGATTTCTAATTCCAGTTAGGTTTGTTATATTCAGTTACCCGTAAATACCATTGGGAAAGGAATCCATCTAGCTTTTCCCAACAGCGAAACTGGCCAAATGGGGAAACGCTTGGAAATACCAGATGCGGGATATGCAGGTTGTGTAATTGATAAGGGAACGGAATTGTTAATTTGAAAGCTGAATTCGGATTCCTGTCTGGTTCTTTATACGAGCTAATACCCTTGTGAATGTTATGAAAAAATCTTTTCTCTCCCTGCTATGGAGTAAATAGTAGGAATCGTATCTAAAAGAAGTCGTTATTTTCTCCAAAATAAAGTGTTAATAAAATATTCATTTGCAAAAAAATAAAGTAATTATTCTTATAATTCAAAACTGATTCGGCCTTAAATTAACTACAAAATACTGATAACCCGTAAAAAAGCAAATCAAAATATATGTGCGAAATTAAGGGTATGTTTATTGTATTACATTTATTTCTATTTAAAGAGATTTTTTCTTGTGGTCATTTCCTTTACAGGACATTCTATGACAACGAAGATTCATCATTTTATCCATGACAGCTGTGACAAGAAGTCGGTGTCAGGCGAGAGTGCATTTTTTCCTTAAAGTATTTATAGACGTTAAGTGCGAAGCATAAATGAAAGAGAATCAAAATGAAAAACCCCTACTTGGGAAGGGCTTAGGCAATGACAACAGGGGAGACCACAAACGTAGTCAAGGGTCAACGACAACTGAAACGTATCTTCTTATTCTAAGAATAACACAAATGATCAGGAGATTTAAAACATCTGAAACTAATAAATTACTAAGTGAATTTCGTTTATAGTGGTACAAATATATATATATATATATATATATATATATATATATGTATGTATGTATGTATATATATATCTATATAGATAGATAGATAGATACAGTTATAGATATATATAGATATATATGTCCACTGGGTTGGTGTTGATAGATAGATAGATAGATAGATAGATAGATAGATAGATAGATAGAGTTATAGATATATATAGATATATATGTCCATTGGGTTGGTGTTGATAGATAGATAGATAGATAGATAGATAGATAGATAGATAGATAGATAGATAGATAGATAGAGTTATAGATATATATAGATATATATGTCCATTGGGTTGGTGTTGATAGATAGATAGATAGATAGATAGATAGATAGATAGATAGATAGATAGATAGATAGATAGATAGAGTTATAGATATATATAGATATATATGTCCATTGGGTTGGTGTTGATAGATAGATAGATAGATAGATAGATAGATAGATAGATAGATAGATAGATACAGTTATAGATATATATAGATATATATGTCCATTGGGTTGGTGTAGATAGATAGATAGATAGATAGATAGATAGATAGATAGATACAGTTATAGATATATATAGATATATGTCCATTGGGTTGGTGGTCTATTATCAGGCATTTTTTAAACAACGTTTATTATGAAAAATCATAACAATTCCACAATAACATTTTTAAATGATTATTCGGGAGCGTATGATTATCGAAACGCAATTTGATAACCTGAAAATAAAATAATATTTTTATTAAATAAAGTAAACAAAACGGCATTTTTTATTAAATAACTCACCTACAAAAACGCCTGATAATTATACACCAACCCAATATATATATATATATATATATATATATATATATATATATATATAGTTATGACAAGGAGGAGACACCCGGAACCAACCAAAGGAATCACAATGCGTATATTTCGACACAACGTTATCAAAGCAAAAATAAGACTACTAGATTATTGGCGTATGAAGGCAAAAATGCATTGGTCAGTTTGCATTCACATTCCCTACGGACGCCAGAAAAATGTTCACATTGAAGAAAAATTAAATAAAAATAACTTAGAGCTTTAACATCATAGAGCTTTACTTGGTTTGCAGATAAAGGGAAATATATCTAATTATATATATATATATATATATATATATATATATATATGGGGCGATGGATAAAAGGTCTTCTAAATTATGCAAAAATGAAAATAACATTTACATCTCATTTCTACAGATATATTTATCAAAATTACACAAATAAAAATCGCCATTGGCTTCAACCACGGTCTCCAGAAAACTACATAAGCTTTTGTATCTCTTCTTGATGGTCTCCTTGTTTAAGCTGGTGAATGTTGCCATAACCCTTGCTTTCAGATCATTTTTCGTGTTACAAGGAGATTTGTTGGTCTCTCGCTCAACTGAAACCCACACATAATAATCAAGATGCTTGCAGCCAGGGCTTAGGTGGCGAAATGTGTGGAGTGATGAGATCGCACAAATTGTTTGCCAGCCATGAGTTGTTTTTTGCCTGCTTGTGTGTGATGGTGCAGAGTCCTATGGCCAGACATAGGGTCTTCCAGTAACCACTCTCTTTACCCATAGCAGCACTATCTCCTCAAAGCACTTGATGTAGACTTCCGTATTGAGTCTGAGGCCTTGTGGGAAGGTGAATGGAGGCATGACTTAGCCATCACTAGTGATCACTACAAAGGCTTTCGTAAGTAGCATTAGACTCATCCAACTCTTTTTGAACCCTCTGCAGAGTTCTTAGATTAACGCCCACACACTCTGAAATGTTCGTATTGGAGAACGCGAGGCAGTACTGTATGCCGTTTCCGAATTTCTGGCGGAATGAATTGCGTCATGGTGCTCTTTTTTCACAGACAGTGCCCGGTTAACCCTACTGTACTGTGCCGTCGACAAAATAAAAAGCAAACAAGTCCCATGCGCGAAATTAATAATCTAAAATGGCAACAATTTACCTATCGCACCTTGTACTTTTACCAATTCATGTAAACTTTTAAACTTTAAGTGTATAGATACGTTTGTTCTTTATTTAGAAGAAATCTTTTTTGTTAAGAAATATATCTTTACGTACGCAGAACAGCCTGATAAACTCCCTAAAAATTTAGGACCTAAATTTACACTACTAAAACGATAAAATTCATTTCTTTTCGATTCTGAGAAATGTTGTGCCGCGAAGGAGCTCGATGTAATGCTAATCTACAAAAATGATTCCCCGAAAAATGTGTCCTTATATTTTACAAGTGGACCAATCTACCTAAATACTGACAATAAAACAAGTGGTTTATCCGTTTCAAGTTTTATCCTATTTCTTATCTGAATACTGTTTATGGCCGAGAAGAAATGGAAATAAGTTCTGGCCGATTACGTAAAAAGCAAACGTAAGTTTTAATCTATTTTCCTCTTCCGTTCAAAATTAATAATTGTCTGCAGCTATTTAATAATGAAAATCTAGATACAACGCGTTAATATTGTAATAAATATAGTAGGCAATGACTGAACACTTGACATTTCATATTCTTTTTTTGAAGGGAATAAAGATTTTATGTAAACAGTAATAGAGTTGGTATTTGCTAGTGTTTTATTAAAAATCGTGGCATTAAAATCAAACATAGGCAGCTGATAAGAAAGAAAAACTAGTAATATCTGCAACAATTGGCAATGGTCTGCCAAACAAGCTGGCCTAATGAGGTCAGTGCTAACGACAAAACAGTTGTACTCGTAGGTAAAATTATTTTTGCATATGATTTTGAATATTCAAATTGTAATATGTACGGATTGAAATTTATGAAAGTAAATTAAATAAATAGGGTGTTGATACGAATGGAATATTTCCAACGACTGCCCAAGCAGGATTAGTGTTAAAACGAAAGCAGGATTATTATGTTAGATTAAATAATTTTTGTATGTGGTTTTTTAATTGTAACAGGTACGAATGGATTATGAAGATAATTCTTTCTTTTTGGCTGACCAAGATGGGATTCCCTACTACTTTTTTCTTCTGATGTTTGGTTAATCGATCAGATTAAGGGGACTAAACCATATTATGGATATATTATCACTTCCAATGTGTTATGTCGTTATTCTTCACAATATTCATTACCTTATGGTTCATAAAACAGAGATTTTACCAAGGGATGAATGTTGTGTTGCTTCATTTTATAAGGTCTACTCTCATTTAGAAATTATTCAAACGTGTTTGATAAAGAAGGCCCCAAAAGAGACATTTGAACTACTTGGAGAGCTTTATTTATTGGAATATATATTAGAAGCACCCAGAACGTATACTAGGATCAAACCGCCTGTATACAGATAGGAAATGAATTCAATGAATACGCAAAAACAGAAATATGACAAGGATGCGTATTTTTGTCAGATTTATTCAACAATAACATGCGAGGCGATCATGATAGAACTAGAAGTTCTACCGGGATTTATCATAGCCGGACACAATCTTAACAAAATAGGATATTCAGAAGACGCAGTATAGATTACAGACAGAGAAATTAAACTGCAGGAACACTTACAGAAGAACGAAATAGAGACACCAAATCTAAGTGCAGCAATTTAAAAATCTGGGAAGCGTTGGAACAGGTGACGGAAAATGTCACATCGAAATCTGAAGGTGCTATAGGATAGCGAAAGATACCTTCCAAAAGGTAAACAAAGTATTAAGAAACGAGAAAATTTCGTTCAAATATAAGGAAAGAGTACTGAACTGTAAAGTAATATCAGTCCTTCTATAGATTTGTGTTAATGGATGGCAAAAAACAGTGTGGGGGGATGGTAAAAGACAAATGTTATTAAGTGTTACAAAGGATAGGAACTTGTGGAGAACCATGATCGCCAATGTCTAGAAGGCACACAACTGATAGATTACCCGGTAAATATAAATACAAACGTTCATATTAAATGGGATAATTTAACATGTGAACAAATATTTGGTTATTTAAGTCCAATATATGTCCTATAAAATCTCACAAAATTAATAGAACATAAGACGCAGGTACAGTTTGCAAGAGGAACAAAAAGGAAGATATCTCGTCTAATTCTTATTTATGTCTGCTCAGTTATTGCTCCGCTCCCTTTTCCCACTGAGCACCAGTACACACTGCTTGGCCCAGGCAGTGAACTTGCAATTTCTACGTCATCAAGATCACGAGCGAACATTTCTTTAATCCACGGGAGAACTTCAACCTAACTTGCCGGATAATGATAAAATAATGTCAACAATTAACCATTGTTTAGTTTATATGATTTCAGATTACTCTTAGCATGTTGATATATTTTTACATTTCAAGGCTCAGTGCTGAATTTATGTATGGGTCACCCTGTGCGGATTGAACTCATTGCTAATGTTAAACAGACTAGCTTCATTAATCACTACCAACCACTGAAAGATCATTGAATGACAAAAGTACAAATAACTATGATCTTGCCATTGAATCACAAAGCTTTTTCGCTTTAAAATAAACAATTTTTATAATAAAACTTTTCGCTTAATACATTTTTAATATAAATGTATTTTTACCTGTGTTCCCCAATAAGATGCTCGAGTTCTACTCAAGGTAGACGGTTACGAAGATGGAAGTGAAGATCCTGAGGAAATGGTGAATATTTTAAATTGAAGAAGTTACGATTTTGTTTGGGTAAGCTCTTCTTGGAAAGAAGTTGCCTCAGCGGAAATTCATTTTTAGAAATAAAGTGAATGAAGGTGATTACACCCTGTGGGCGCAGCAAAGTGAGTTATAGCTGTCAGGATTTGAACTGCTGGCACTAAAGAATGCAGGTCATTTGAACGTTTCCGGTGGAAGTAGCGATAGATAGGATTGCGACGTTGCATCTTGGGAGAATGGGCTGCATGGTGGAAAATATGTCATCTCTTGGAAGGTCACGTAAACGACCTTATAAAAGCTTTAAAGCGAATTTAAAACACAGATATGGCACCGCTTCCTTTTAAGTAAAAATGTGAATATTACTCGGTTACGGAAAAAAATGTATATATTCGTAGATATAACAACTTTAATTATGAATCTGAAATTACAGTTGATGCAGGTCTGAAAGATGGTCTCGAAAATTCTTGGATGCAAATACAAGTCTGTTTTTTTCTTTTCAGCAGGGCTTAGAATACGCTGATTTCTTCACCAACATATGGATAAAACCTCATCAAAAGAGATCAGGTGATATAAACAACACACATGTGTAATGTTTTGAATTTCATGTTAAGCGGATCTGTGTCTACCTTTTAGAATCTAGCGTAAACCGCGACGTTGTCTACCTTTTTGTTCCCTGTGCAAACCGCAGCTCCAGTATACGATGGAGTAAAAAAAAAGGAGACACAGAGGTGTCTTCGTTTTTTTTCACTCTATCGAATACTGGAGCTCCGTCTACATTTTTGACATTCGTGTAAATCGTATATATGTCTACCTATTTTAACTCTAACGTAAAATGTGTCTACGTTTTTTACCCTCATGGAAACCGTATATGTATCTACACAACTTTGCGCTAGCATAAACTGCGAGTGTGTCTACCTTCTTGCCCCTCGTGCAAACTGTAACTGCATCAACCTATTTTTACTCAGCGAAACTATGTCAGATAGCCAAAAGAAGTTCGAACTTGAACTAAGCAAAACCCTCGAAGTGGTCGGCCGTTCACTTTTTATTCAAGTTTTTGACCACGCATGCAAATTAGCGATAGTTTTAAAAGAGGTAGAACCACGCATACGCTTGAACTAAATTGCAAATGGCGGCTCCGAGTGGACTGGCCCCGTGTCGTCTTAGCCTCGGGTAAGCCGGAGTTTATTGGTCACATTTCACCACCGAGACAAGATTAATGTATCACATACACGCCGTAATTCAAATAAAAGTTTCAGTTCAAAATTCCTTGCACTTGATGAAACCCGGAGGGTACAATGACGGAAACATTGTTATAATAACAGCAATGATGAGTAAAATAGTCCACCGGTAAATAATGAATACAAGTATTTTATTTAGTCTTTCTATGATTTTTTTCTTCGCAGACAAAATCACTATTCGTTGACAAGAAAGAAAACAGTAGAAACTTATCATAAAATAAAGACATTTTTTTAAATTTATTTTTTATGTTTAGTCTTGGGGATTTTTTTCTGAGAAAATTTAAATTTAAAAGCGGTAGTTGCCATGTTAGTTATTTTATATAAAAATCAAAAACAAACCATGGAAAGTAAAAATTGATTTTGAAAATGTTGACGTGAATATAGTGAAATCTTCGCATAGAAACACGCTATCCGACACTATTCATTTAAATTCTATTCCGCGCTTCATTACACGTATATGTGTCTACGTTTATATCTATTCGTACTGATACTTCAAGCATAAATAAATGTGAGCTAGTGAATTTGAGAGATAGCGAGTTTGTCTTTCTCTGAGTTTTATGAGGGTAAGGACGGAAAAGGAAGTTGATAGGCATCATTATATATGCGTTTTTACTCTTACATATGTTTATAAATGGCAAACATTTTTTAAATAACTTCACCCATGCAAAGCGATAACAGGCAAGATGTTACTGAGAGTGAAAGAAAGACGTTAGCGAGGGGGAAAGGACTATTAAAGAACATATTTCAGAAAAAAAAAGAAAAAAAAACGATTTCAAGTAACGTCACATTTAATTTTTTGAAGATTGTAAGTGGCAGGGAAGCAAGAAATCCGAAGAGCTTTGTAAATACTCATTGGGGTTAATTTTTTAGAATTGTTATTTTATCCCCACCCTCACAGACATTGAATTGTAAATATGGGGACTAGTTAGTATTTTCATAGAGACAGTGAGGTATTATGGTGGTTGTAGTAAGAACGGTTCGTATGAATGTGGTGTTTTGGTGTAAGGAATATTGTTCGTACGATTGGGTCAATGTTTGCGGCTAGCTAAGTTATAGTTAAGACTGATGAAGACCGTCCTTTTTTCCCCAATCCCCACTTTGGCCTTGTGCCGCATTTCTGTAAATTATACAGAATAAATATCGCTTTCCCCGGGGGAGAAGTACGAGAAAAGAAATTATTCGAATAGAAGTTACGGTTATAACTAGCTCGTTCAACAGATAAGCCCTAACTGCCAATTTAGCAGTATTCTTAAATTCAAACGGTCCAGGTACAATACAGGAAGACTCATCAGAACAATTGACATGCAAATATTTATAGAAATGAAATAGTGAAGCCAGGTTAACGGCGGTGAAAAACTGACTTAAGTCGAGCTGCCATGTCAGGACCGATAACGTTACAGGCACTTCTTCAGATTTTTTCAGGAATCTCCAGATATATAGCCGGAGACCAAAACCGGATACGCCAGCAATATTAAATGAACGGACGAAAAGACAATTTAGAAAACTTCTGCATGGATATATTTGCTATGTTTAGAATTCTGGTTGGACCATGTCATTTGTCTTAATATTAAACCTCGAAGTATGTTGTCATATTTTTTTATTTATTTCAAAGATGGGTTAATGGATTTTCTTCTTGTGTTCAATAGCCCCTTTTTTCTATTGTAATTGTTTTATTCATTTATATATTTATGTACCAATTACTTAATTCTTCGTTATTGCTGTCGTTATTAAAATATTATATTTTACGACTGCCCACTGAGACGTTATCTCCCAGATACGTAAGTCCTTACAAAAAATTGTGATGTTTTTTTTAAATTCTATTCACCTCATGCTATGAAGACAAAAGGGTTACTGAGTGTGGAAGAACAAAAAAAAATTAGGACTAAACAAAACTGTAGATAGCGGTTGACATTGCATTTAAATTTTTGAAGATCAAAGTTGTCTGGAAATCATGAATCCAGAAGATAGTTCCACAAACGAGAAGTGCGAGAAAAAAACTGTTAGCATAGGAATTACGGTTACATCTAACCATTTCAGTAGTTAAATGATGAGACCTTTCCGCCAATCAAGTACTGCGCTTAAATTCATAAAGGCTAGGTATCGTAGCGAAGAATTCATCCGAACGATTACCATGAAAGTATTTATAGGAAAGGCAGAGGCAATTTTACGGCGGTGGAAAAGTGTTTGAAGCCGAGACGCCAGATCAGGAACTATAATATTGCTGATTCTTCTTTGAATTTTATCAAAAATCTCGAAATATATAGCAGCGAGCACCGGCCCAGATATGACAGCAATATTCAGAGCATGGACGAATTTGGGAAAGATGATCGAACTGAGTACTATTCATCCCACCCTCGTGTTGTTCCTGTAATGTAACCAATGTTATTAATACTTTTTATCTTCGCATGAGATATATCTTAGTCGCTGCGACGTTATTATTCAGTTGATAGGAAAACTTAGCTGAGCCGTCATTTTGTCAGAGAAATCTGCATCTGTAGTGTTTACTTATCTTTCTCTTCCTTTACACTTAGTATATTGGCACTTATTGCAAACGGCATATGTTTTCTTTACAAAACGACAATGATTATATATTTACAATGTATGCATGTGTGTTCAAACGCAGTCAAATGTAGTACGTGATTTACAAGCGTTAGGAATACTTCAGAGACTAGGAAATGCCCGTTCCAAATGAACTTACAGAAATAAATATCAGCAACGATTTAAACGCGTATTACTTTTCTTACACGACAAGAACAAATTCTTGGACGAGCTCGTATTAAGAATTAAACACGTTACTATTCAGTCAATTATGCGCCATACGTGATACACGCTTAGGCGATCATGTATCTTTCGATACATGACTGACGAGGCAGATTTTTTTTCCCGCAGTAGGTTGCCATTTCTTTCAGCGGGAGACCAGTTGCCATCCAAGGCTATAGAACCCTGTCTGTCCTGATATTTACTCATAGCTGGGGGGAGAAGAAGAGGATGCATAGCTTTTCCAAAGATATTAGCACATAAGTGAGTGTATTGGATCCGACTAGAATTCGAACTCGGTTCTCCGATTCCTCAATCCGAGCCGTTATCCATTACTTCACCTTGCTATTAGTGAAACATTATCATCAGCAACAATAATTGGTACATAGCTATGGTATGCACTTCTTTGCCATTTCATGCAGTATGTCTTCTTCTTTATGTGTCATTTTCCTTCAAGACATAAATGATCATGGCTCTCCACAATCTCCTGTCATTTGTAGCTCTTAATAAATTTATTCTTCATGTTATTTCTCCTAAACCTTTTACGTCACCTATTTATAAAATCTCACTAAGTATGTTATGCGTTCCTCTTGCCTTCAATCTGTACTGTGAGTATCAGATTTTCCAAGCCCTCTTTCCACATTATGTATACTAGAAATTTCAACTTTCTCCTAATGATGTTGAGTATGTTTCCTTTTTGCTCCCATTTACTCATATATTCGGTCCATGGCATCCTCATCATCCTTCTCTTTTGCTGACAACCATCCCTTCTGTCTTCTTACAGTTAATACTTTGTCCAGTCTTGTCTAAAATACTTTCAATTTTCCTCCTGATAAAGTGTCATCGACGTATCTCAAGTTGACCAGAAAATCCCCTAAATAGAATTGAAAATTAATAAAATAAAAAAAAACTGAAAAATATATAGGCCTTACGTAGGAAGGGAAATGCATTCGAATATAAATATGACAGTTATTGAAAATTAACATAGCAAACTCGTTTTTTTCTAGTTTTGTTTGGTAAGCAGTTTAGAAGGTTGACATATCTGATTTCTGAGCAGGCAGTGGAATCCCATTATAATAAGCCAGGAAGGCGTTGAAAAATGGGAAAGATACAGAGTAGCAACGGTGATCGTCTTGGCTATCCCCAGCATCCCGGTCTCTCTCCAGATGATTTTACGATGCCCGACTTCCAGATGCAGGAGTAGCAATCAGAACGAATAGACTACTAATGTGCGTAACTCATTCTCCGTCACCATAATCCAGCAAATGATTGGCATAAGATGGTCGAGCCATTTGACTACGAAGGGAAAACATTAGCAATTACATGTCTATTATTAGTTATGCTATTCGATGGTCTTCGATGGAGCATCAAGCGACTGATTTTTTCCTCATTAACGCGAGCACTTTCTGTTTATTCGGTAGATGTCTTCTGCTTTCCATAGAATTGTATATTTCCTCTCCTATTGTTTTTCTTTCTTCGTTTTTCACCATTTCACTCCAAGCAAGGCATTAAAACCACTAAGACGCAATGGTTTACTAAGAGTGTACCAAACTGGGAGAACATTACTGAGGTAAAAGAACAATAAAAAGGAGAACATTCAATGAAGCAGAAGATGAAGACGTTGCATTTAAATCTTTGAAGTTTGGAATTCACAAGAACTCAAGAAACTGGAAGAGAGTTCCAGAGATGAAAAATGCAAAAGAACAACCTATTAGAATATAACGTATGTTTGCATTTAAACATTATGCAATTTTTATGCAGTTACGTTTATTCTCGTCCAAGTTTTGCTACTGACAAGTTCTTACATGCACGAGTTAGGGTTGGTCTTCCTCTGGCAACATATTTTTCAATCTGTTTACTCCTTGCAAGGCAGTAAAGTCACTAAAACACAAGCGGTTACAGGGTGTGGAAGAATTAGAAACAGAAACATTGCTAATGAGCGGGAACAGAAAAAAGTAATCAGGTGAAGTGTAGATAGAAATTGACATTGCATTTAAATATTTGAAGATTAAAATTGGCTAGAAAGCCTGGAACCGGAAGTTCCACCATCGATACGTGCCGAAGAAGAAACTGTTAGCATAAAACTTATGTCTATATTTAGCCAGCTCAACTGCAAATTGAAGAGATCTCGACGCCAGCCTTGTACTGCGCTTAAATTCAAAACGTCTAGGTATCATAGCGAGAAGCGATATTTATTTGTAAATATTTACAAAAATTTGACACAAGGCCAAATGAGGGAATAGGGGAAAAAGGGCATGGTTTTCATCTGTCTTAATTTTAAACACTACTCAAACCTACCACAATATTCCTAACACAAAACAACACGTTCTTACATACCTTTCTTATTACATTCACCATAATACCTCATTGGCTCTATGAAAAATCCTAACTAGCCTCCATTCATGGTCTGTGGGGAATAAACCAACAATTTTAAAAAAATAACACTATTGAGTGTCATAGCGAAACATCATCCGAACAATTACCCTGAAAATATATATAGAAAGAACACAGAGAAGCAACCATATGCATAAAATCTAGAATTTTGGAAACTGTTCAGATAATATGCAGTTCAGATAATAACTGCAACTTTGTGAATTAGACGCCCGCGTGTATGCTTCCCTGACCGCTACAATCTTAATCTCTTTAAGTGTTAATCGTTATCTACTTTCCATATCCGCGTAATCTTCACTTCCCACCACCTGCAATTACATTCAAATTCAGTACCCCACTATTTTCAATGGCTATGGCGTGAACTTTGTTACAAAATAGCTTTAAAAGTCTTGCAGAATAATAATGAGGACGATTATTATCCAAGGGAAATACACAATCACAAGGAATAACAAACCAGATTGGGAAATACGATTAGAACGATAGATCTCGAAACATCATAGAGATGCAAGATCACTAAAAGTCACAACTAAATAAAACACAGTAACAGATGGGATACAAGAAAATAAAACAAATTATTAAATTATATATTGGAGTAACCTATCCAAAATTTACTGTTCAAAGAATCGGAATTTCACATATTCGTTGAATGTGTTCCACTCAGTCGATATTTACTGACGTTTAAAACTAATTTGGTCTTTATCTATTTGATTCGCTTTGCATTGTTTTTTTTTATTCGGATTGTAATCGATTAAATTTATCAACCAAAATTTACTCTACATAACCATGTCCTTGTAAGTTCATCTTCAGAAGTGTCTATAGAATTGTTTTTCTTCCTGCGTTTTTCTCGACATTATGTTTGCTGGGTTTCTGGCAAGTTTTCTAGGCGTTGTGATTTAAATATCTTTCTGTCGTAGATTTGGCACTCTCGTATGTTCTTGTTCTTTTCAAATATTCTTAGTTGACTTTTTCCTTCACCCGTTCTTGATTGACGGTATCTATTTTCATAACACCGTGGTATTTATAGCTTCTTTTTTTTACTGATCTTCTGGATAGTTTTCAATTTGGCTTGTTCCTTTTTTTGTTTTTCACTTGTTCTGTACCAGCACTACATATTATTCCATGCGAAATTTATTTCTACATTTTGACTGAACATTCTGATAATCTTTATAAGAGTTTCTTTCCTCTTTCGCAAATTTGGACAGCGTATTAAATTTCTTTGCGATGTGACTTCCTGTTCTGCGCTCTCTCAACCAGAACTATATTTTGTAATATAGTCACGGCATGATATATGATTAAGTATGTGGTGTGAAATGATGTTTGGCGAACATTGTCGTAGTGGATGGAGGCCGTGGTGTTGCAATATTAGTCACTATGGCTCTCTTCAGGTAAATATACGAAAATTGCCGTGTCTTTGTCTCTGAAAATCAAATCAGACGTCTTTTCACCAAGAGGAATTTTTTTTTGTAATATTAAATAGAAGAACTCATTTGTTCTCTATTGGCTACTTTTATAGTCCCATGTAGGAAAATGATGCTGATTAGTTGTTAGTGACGGAGAGAAAGAAGTGTACGAGACAGACTTTACATTCTTCAGAGTTGCAGACTGAAAGTTTTTCTATGAGTCGAAAATTATTAGTGATAATTTATCGGAGAAAAAGGCGTTGCCAACTAATAAATCTCGCCTTATCACCAATTGACGATTCGTCAATTCTCGGGTCAATGAAAAGGCACCGCAACATTCTTCTTCTTCATTCTCCTGTGTTTTTTTTTTCTTTTTTCGGAAATTGTGTCAATCAACTGACTCCGTCAAATAGATCCTATTTCTAAAATACGATATTTTTCCAAATTTCCAACAAACCGTGTGACTATTTTTAAATTTTTTTAAATTTTTATTGTTTTACTTTTAGGCAGGCGTCTTTTGACTTCTTTAAAATCCTTACTTTTAACTTATTCTCCTCTATTTTATGGACACAATGTTATAATTTACTGTTTTTTACTATTTTGTGTGTTTTTGCAATGATTGTTATTATTATTATGTTTCGTCACGCAGTGTAATGCACCGAATACATTAAGTTATCTGTCAAGTTATATTAAGGAACTCAGACACTTTTCACAGAATATGCGAAGTGCTCAAATGTTTGGATGATACCAACTTAGTATGGTATTCCAAGATGGTTAATAAACTCACACAGTTTTAATGGGATTGATCCCAGTGCGCCAATCACCACTGGATTCACGTTGACATTTCCTTTCTGCATTCCAAGCAATCTTGCCATCTCAAATTTCAAATCAGAGTAGTTTTTAATTTTCTCAATCACCTTGTTTGCTATATTTGTGTCATTTTCCATGGTAACATCAATAATATGGCAGTTCTTGGTGCCTTTATCTAAGACAATAACATCCGAATGGCGATGGTGTATCACTTTGTTTTTTATTATTATTATTATTATTATTATTATTATTATTATTTGCCTCTGATTTCTCTTTTTTCATTCATCTTAATTCACTTCGTTTTCTCACGTTGTCTCCGCCATTTTAACACATTTCTAATTCTAATTTTTTTTCCCCCTCAGACCATATTTCACTTATATTATTAATCTATTTTCCTTTTAGAAATTTGGAGTCGTTGACGTCGATCTATTAATTTTTTCTTCATCTTTTTCCCCTGGCAGTTGACATGATGATCTAGCTTGTATTTCCATTCACACTGCGCACTGACACATGAATCCAGTGCATCAGCTCGGCGCCATGCTCCATATCACGCTTTCTCCTTGCATCTTTCTGTTTTTGCTCTCAATTCTATTGTTCTTGTTATAAGCGTTCATATTCATAATAGTAGCAAAAGCAGCATTTGTATTAGTGTCATAATCAGGAGCACTATTAATATTATTTCACTAACAGAATCGTCATGCTTATCACCGTTATTAAACACATTATTTGCATTATATGTCTGATCGTATTATAAAGTAAATAATCTCTGTGTTTACTTTGTTTTTTACAACAGATATTAAGACAGTCAATTAATTATTATAATTATCATTATTGTCATTTCTCTTGTAAAAAGATCTGAAACAAAGTATTGTTATTATTCACTCACCCGTAATGTATAAGATCTCCAATCTTATTTGTATAACAATATTTCTACCGTTTTACTCTCTAGAGAAGGACAAAAAACTTCTTGTTTTTTTTATTTTAATGTCGATTCTACATACAGTTATAAAGAGGAGTTTCATAACACAAGCGATATGTTTTTTGCTTTATTTTACTTATACTATTTACATTGTTCGGACAGTTGTCCTCATTTGTTTTTCCCATATTCACGACGTTTCAGCCGTTGTACGCTCTGGACGTATTCAGGTGATTGGAAATTCAGGTGCAGTTGGTATGACGTTTGCCTGATATCGTAACTGACCGGGTTTCAATTCTCGGTAGTGGATGCGCACTGCTGATGACTCCCAAATATAGGACGAAACGGCCGTCCAGTGCTTTCTGCATTCTGTTGAGGTTTCTTCTAGACTCGATGAATTACTTAATTATGATTATCTCAAATTCTCCTAATAATTTCTATCACTTGTATAGCTTTGCTTGAAACGGCTTCTAATGCTCTGAAATTGAGCGGCTTGGGGAGAGTAGTCGTGGCTCGTAGGGACACAGTGCTATGGGTAAGGGAATCTCGGATGAGTTACAGCACGGAATATGTGATCGAGCGGCGCTATATCGAGTCTAATTCGTTACCTCTTCGTCACTGATGCCCGTTGGTACAGTTGGTAGGACGTTTGCCTGATATCGTAATTGTCCATGTAACGGCCGTCCAGTGCTTTCTGCATTCTGTTGAGGTTTCTTCAAGACTCGATGAATTACTTAATTATGATTATCTCAAATCATCCTAATAATTTCTATCACACACACACACACACACACACACACACACACACACACACACACACACATATATAGGGTGCTAAGAATGAATTCTCTTCTAAATTACGCAAAATGAAAATAACACTGACATCTCATTTTAATAGTTATATTTACCAAAATTACAAAGAAAATAACTTGAATTACTAAAGAGTAAATTTATGCAATAAAATCGCTATTGGCTTTAAACACGGCCTCTAAATGACTTCGGAAACGTCTGCAAATCTTCCAGACAGTCTCCTTGTTTAAGTTGGTGAATGCTGGTATAATTTTTGTCTTCAGTTTATCTTTGGTATTTCAAGGAGTTTTGTTGGCTTCTCGCTCAACTGCGACCCGCACATAAAAATCAAGCGACACACAGCAAAGCACCGGTTATTCGCCTAGTACGCGCATGCGCGCACGCACACACACGCGCGCACACACACACACACACACACACACATACACACACACACACACACACACACACACAGACACACACACACATACACACACATACACACACACACACACACACACACACACACACAGACACACACACACACACATATATATATATATATATATATATATATATATATATATATATATATATATATATATATAAATATCCAACGCTGACAGCACGACTCGGAATTTCATGCACTTCCTACAATCTCCATGTGCGAAGATTTTTCTGACCGTCATAGCGTTCGCGTTCTCGTGGTAATGATTGAAAATTGTGTGTTAAAACTTGTTTATTTAATTATTTTTGCGTAAAATATTAGAATTAATTATTTATTATGTATATAATTCAAATTCTTAATTTCTAAAGGCGAAGGATTAAAAAAAATAATTAAATTAAAAATTTTAATTCATCAAGGGGGATAATTCTCTTTTTTTACATAAAATACTATAGTTATACCAATTAAATTAAACTAGTATTTGTAAAGTTTTGGGATTCTATCGTCTATTTTAAGTTCAGTCGCTGTAGCTTTGGCATGATTAATAGCTTAATGTTTAATAGCTTCTCCCCAGTTGTGATCCGTTTTTTTAATTCAGTTTACACTCTTTTGTAGTAATCAGAGAATGTTCTCAGTTATTGGACAATTTTATTTTTACATATTTACCGGAAACTACAAAATTAGTCTGAAATGTAGAAAAATCATTAATTTCCTTGGTCTTTAACCAAACTTTTGTGAATAAAAGACTAATCTCCAAATACAGCCAATATACAGACAGGCATAAATACGTCCGGTTCACACTCCTTCCCTGTCTTTTGAGCAGGAGTGGACGTTTTTCCCTTGTTACCTGTTTAGGAGAGGATTTCCGGTTCCATCTGAAGATTATTTCAACTCTGAACTAATTTTAGGATCGCCAATCACTCGCTTCACACTCCTCCCCGGTCTTTTGAACAGGAGTAGTTGTTTATCCTTTGATTCCTGTTTAGGATTGCGTTTCCGGTTCTTTCTAAAGACTACTTCATCTCCGTGCTTCTAACATTGAAATTTATGTACTATTTTTTTGTTCTCTCTCCTCAACTGGAGTAGATATGTTCGCCTATTGTCCGGTTCACACCCCTCCTCAGTCTTTTGAACATGAGTAGAGTTCAATCTCTTGTTCTGTTTAGGATCAGATTTATGATTCCTACTAAAATCTTTTCATTCTCTTTCACTCTCAGTATCCCCCTTGCGCCTTAGTGGCATTATCGCCTTGCTTAGAGTGAACTGATTTTTTAAAAATATCATGCGTGCGTGTATGTATGTAAGTATTCACCTTCATGACCACAGAATACCCAACCAACTTCTCTATGGTGTGTTGCTCAACGGTACTCGACTCCAGAATATACCAAAAAAGTGCTCCAAAAACTGTTTAAAACAGTCTTTAAAACTGTTTAAAACTACTTTATAATGATCCTGAGTGAGAAACTGATGCTTGTGACCGGTGTAAGTGGAGGTGTATAATTCATGAATACACTAAGATCTCCAAAGAGCATGCAATGAATTGGGTAAATGTGAAGGGTGCTGCTAGGAAAGAAGAAACCATTGATCCTGCAATTTAGCAATTTACATATGATGAATGTGTCAGAATAGGTTTCGCAAATGCAGGCCTCGTTAGACGAAAGAAGACTCATATTGGTCGAGCTTTCATAAATTATGATAAATTATGATCCGTAATATACTGGAAAGAAAACTTAACATGTAACGTGTGTCAAAAAAACCTGCAGCCACCGCTGCGGTCTCCCGCGTCACATAAAAACCCAAGAGCAAGTTGAACGGAACAAAGCGGTACAAAACAATTTAGCATTGCAAGTCATTTGCAGGCTTCTAGGAGCAATTCGACGTGGTGTAATGGTTAGCAAGATGTCTTGCTAGATCAAATAGAAACTGAGCACTGAGTTCGATCCTTATTGCTCGTTCTAATATTTCGGTCTTTTGCCACGTCTAAGCTGCGCTTAGAAAATTATTGGGCACTTCGACGTGGTATAATGGTTAGATCAATTACAGCTGAATAGTGGGTTCAATCGTTACTAGGTACCCGATACTTTTAACTTTGTGCCACATCTAAGCTACGTTTAGAAAATCAACACTTGCAGTCCTCAAGAGAAATTGTCGTTCTCACGAGAACCTAAAACCTTGATCAAATTTACCAGTAATGATCATACTCGTCAAACGAGTCATCATGTATGTGTTCGTTCAAGCAAGCGGGTTCATCTCTGGAGACAGATTGACAGCAAATATGTTTCGGCTCTATCTTGGTTATTACAAGCAAATATCTGTTAGACGTTCTTACATTCAAATGAAATGTAAATTAGTTTTTCTTTTCGATTTTACTGGCTCTTACTTTAATTCCGGTTTCTTAAATGATGATCCAAATTCATCTTAATTCATAATGTTCTGATGATAATGAGAATTAACATCGAAATATTAACATACTTACAAACGGTTCCGGTGTTTTTTTAACGAAAATTGAGAATTTACATGCTTGTTTTTTCGAAATTACATTCATTATTTATATACAGGAATAGCATCATAGCCGCAAATGTGCACACATATTCGCTTGCATATCTACAACAACACTTACACAAATATATGCAAGTGCCCAGCAAAAAAAATATTCAATTGTTTCTGTATTGAAGATACTTAGGAGAAAATAAAAATGGGAAAAATCATTTATTTCCGATTATTAACAAGTATTTTCAAGCAATATATTTTTTACAGTCAAAAATATCACAAAAATATCCAATTAAAAATATTAAGCAAACAACCTACAAAGAATGTACATATTTATTCCGAAGTTCATCTGTTAAAAAATGTGCAAGCCTGAAAAAAATCAGAGTAACTTATCCTGGAAACTTCACTGTTTATGAGACATTACCAATTTCCAATGACATTCTACTGTCTCTGTTTTGTGTTTATTTGTTTTTTGTTTTTCAGATTTTGGTTTTTACCCTTCCTTAATTATGTATCAACCGTGTTAAATATGCGCATCTATAAAAGAAAAAAATAGTCTCATAAAATCCCTAAAGATAGGGAAAATCATTTTGATGCGAAACTTCTTTGAAACATGTCGATTGCGCGATGAATGTGTCAGTGTTACAACAGATATTTTAAGCCAGTAGAAAACGAATCGATCGAATAGCTTTCGTAATGAACGTGATGTTGTGGCGATCCTCTTGCACACTAGTCTTTCCTGTCCAACATGGTCCACACCATATATATATATATATATATATATATATATATATATATATATATATATATATATATATATATATATATATATATATATATATATATATATGGTGTGGACCATGTTGGACAGGAAAGATTGCACTAGCATGAAACAGACTGTCGCCTGACGATTGCACTAGCATGAAACAGACTGTCGCCTCTAAGTGCTGACTTCCATGTCCACTTTTATATTTACACACGCTCTATCTCTGATATTGAGCACTTTACCCCATAAATATAGCACACTTTAAGACTATATTTCTGCATATATATATATATATATATATATATATATATGTATGTATGTATGTATGAATGTATGTATTAATAAATATACATATTATCCCTCACCGATAGCATGCCTAGAGGTTTCCTGAATAAAGCAATCTTCAGGGGCTGAGTATAGATTGGTTGTTACGTAATTATTTTTTTTTTAAATATATCTGGTTATCGCAATTTTGCCGCAGTGAAATATTATACTGGGATTACATTTTTATTAATTTAAAAATTATATTCACCATTTAAAGTAAACGGGATTTGTATATTTATGCAAAAAAATTGTTAGAGTTGTCAATATTATTTTTTTTTTACTAAAGAGACATTACTAGTTTTTTTTGTATTATTTTATTACACACACACACACACACACACACACATATATATATATATATATATATATATATAGCATGAAACAGCCTGTCGCCTCAGAGTGTTGACTTCAATGTTCACTTTTATATTTGTATTTACATACGCTCTATCTCTGATATTGATCACTTTATCCCATAAATATAGGACACCTTAAAACTATATTTCTTCATATATATATATATATATATATATATATATATATATATATATATATATATATATATAACGTAGTTTACCTAAAAAATAAACTGTGATTTATATTAAAAATTAATCTGGATCACCCTTCGGTCTATTCATATTTCCTTGGTGGTTTTTCTAAGCATAGCTTAGATGTGGCATAACGCCGAAAGTACGTTATATCAAGTGAGGATCGAACTCACTATTCAGTCGTAATCTAGCAAGTAAAGGTTGGTAACCATTACACCCTGTCGAAGTGCTCCAAAATAATTTTCTAAGCATAGCTGTGGCACAAGGCCAAACGGGTGGGTCCACCATTGAGGATCAAACTCATTATTTAGTTGTAACTGATCTAGCGAGGTAAGCTTCTTAACCATTACAGCGCGTCCAAGTGCCCAAAAATGATTTCTAAGGATAGCTTATATGTAGTACAAGGCTGAGTATGTGAAGCAGCGAGTAAGGATCGAACTCATTACTCGTAATTAATCTAGCGAGACGAACTTGCTAAATATTACGCCACGCCTAAGTGGCGAAAAATGATTTTATAAGCGTAGCTTAGCTGTGGCACAAGGCATAAAGCGCGGAGCACCTAGTATACATCGAAAAAGAGAAGCTTGCCAACCATTACACCACGCCAAAAGTGACCTCTATCCACATTTTTACAGTATTTTCGAAATCCTTCTGTAGAACAATATTAGTGTTACCTCAAGTTTTTTTTTTTTACTTCTGTGAAGAAATTGTGCAGCATTCACTGTAGTGTTTACTTATCTTTCTCTTCCTTTACACTTAGTATTTAGTATTTCAGTACTCTCTTCTTGTTTATATTAAACATTTGCTGCGTCTAAAACTTTTAGTTTTTGAAGTCATCTTTTAATATTCGTATTTTGAGGACGCATTTCCATTCTGTCATAAGACTTTTCTGACAGATAGATTTTTGCTCTTGCTTCAAAAGTTTACATTATTTATATTCTAACTAATATCCTCATCCTTTTCTATAATTATCGCAACGTTTCGATCGTTTTGTTCTCAAGCCTTCTTTTAGACAGAATTTTTTCAATTCGCATCTTGCCCCTTGGAATGTTCCTCTTGCCATCGAGCGTATATTTTCATTTCTTACAATAAAAAGTCAATCATTTCGTCTCGCTTTCCTTTACTACTTGGCGTAGGTGTGACTGCAGTTTCCTTCTGTGTCTGTGATAGAAAATATTACTTTGACATTTAAAGAAAGGGTGTCTGTCTATATTTCTAAGATGAGGTATTATGTACACTATTTACATTATTTGGACTATTGTCCTCATCTTTGTCGCCATATTTATCACAAAGTTTCGTCCGTTGTACACTCCGGCCTTCATCAGGTGGTTGGAATGTCGAACTGAACCCTTTATTTCGCTCACTGGGGTAGACTGTTCTAGTTCCACGTGCCATGTTTAAGGGATGTCAGTTATCAGTTATCTCCTGTTAATTCCCTTTTCCAAGTTCCCCATCGCCTTAACCACGTATTGAACTCACACTCTTTGTGTCCTGTCACTGCAATGTGAGCATTGTTAAAAAAATGGTTGCTGAAGACTTCAGGTTTATAATACCCAGAAATTCATACACAGATGTCCTCAAGGTCACATGACACAGTGGATAAAGTCGTTAGATCCAGTGACAGGACCCAAAGACCATGAGTTCGGTTAAGGCAGTGGATAACTTTCAGAGGGAAAATTAACAGGAGATAACTATTAACTGACATCCATTAAACATGGCACGTGGAACTAGAACAGTCTACCCCAGTGAGCGAAATAAAGGGTTCAGTTCGACATCTGAACCACCTGAAGAAAGCCGGAGCGTACAACGGTCGAAACGTTGTGATAAATATGGCGACAAAAATGAGGACAATAGTCCGAATAATGTAAATAGTGTTAAAGAAAGAGGTATTTCGAAACGAATGATAATGTTGGCTAATTAACTGAAAACAACATCGAAATTTCTCCTTTGATTGCTTCTTATTATTCCGCCGCGATAAGAAATAGCGAGCACATATTATATATATATATATATATATATATATATATATATATATATATATATATATATATATATAGCCATGGAAAAGATTATGGGGTTTATAATTAGCTGTAACGTGGAGTGGCGATTCTCTGATCATCACTGGGGTCGATGAAGTCGGTATGCCACCAAAGAAACGGAAAACTCTGATTTCGAGACCGTGTTGAAGGTAAATAACTCTAATTTCACAAGGAGTAATTGAAATTCACACGTATATAAGGAAATTGTGGAGAGTCATGATCGCCTACGTCCTGAAGGATTATGTTGTTTGTGAGTTAAAATACTACGGCAATCACCAAAATATAGACGTGTTTTTTTTGTATTTTTTTAAGCAAAGACCTAAATTTGGAGCGTTCGAATGCGGACATTTGGCGCCAAAGAAAATATCTTCAGTTTGCTTGATAAGACACCCGTTGGTTCAAGAAGACTTTTCCTTTTCTTGTTTCATTTAATATTTCTGTATTTTAAAATGTTTGTTAGCGTATGTACCTTTCACTATGTATGAGTTTTTCATGTTCGGTGTATGTATGAATAGAAAACCGTATGCGTGTATCGTTTTTATCCTCTACGGATGGCCGTGCCTTTATCCACGGCCGTATTCCAGTCACGCCGGGTGGGCGGAAGACTGCCAAGACATATGGAACCGGGCAATCTTAACGGGCTGTTTTAAGTGAACTGAACACTAAACCTTGGGGGCATTTTAATGAAATGCACGCTTGTAGATTGAAACACACCCACAAGCCTAGAAGGAGTTGCAGCAGTTAATGTTTCGCTGTTTTCGTTTTTCACCTTTTCATATCTATCTCACCCTATCTTTTCAGAACTACCTAACTTTTTTTCTGTCTATCGAAATCAACTCGTATCAGTCTGACTCTCTCTCTCTCTCTTTATATATATATATATATATATATATATATATATATATATATATATATATCGATATCGATATCTATTAATATCTATTTTAGTCTGCTCGTATCTACAGAGCATATCTTACGCTGACACACAGACAAACTAGGTTGATACACAGTGAGGACTGCACTCACAACAGAAGCTGGTCTGGTCTGGTAGACAAGCATGCTAACCAGTGTTATAAGGAAGGTACGTGAGTCTTCAGGTATCTTACATATTTTTCTATCGCAGCCCTTCGGTGATGCCGCATTTTCTCTATTTTGCTATCCATTCAATCTCATTTATATACCTGTTTCTCTACGAGGCTGAATTATTAAGGTTATGGCTTAATGCATGTACCAGCTGAATTTTAGTCTCCCACTATTTACTGTATAACAAACCTACGCGGTTGATGGAAAGTGTTGGATGAAGGAACGATGGAAAGATATAATTTAGAGAAAATATTTATTTAAATTGAATGCTTTTTCATTATCAGGATTTCTGATCTTAGTTCCATTAAACATTTCTTAGAAAAACATGGCCATGTACATAATATTAGACATATATTAGTTGATAACACAATAATACTCACACATATACATACAGTAAAAGTACCTTCAGATATTGGAGACCATCTACATTAAAACGAAGCACGCCACACTCAGCAAAACTACATTTCAAACAAGTCACAACACATTACATTGCATCTAGACATTGGTTCTGTTGTAATACTTCGGTCTATCGCGTGGTATAACGTCATAGAAGCGCATCTTGAACTTACAATATGCGTCTGCTATTCCGCGACCGTTAACGTCGCATAGCAATCTTCTACGCCAAAATAACAGAAGATCATATTTGACGGTGGATATCTTTGCTTCATGTCCGCATAACAAATCTTAAGATGGCTCATGTGAGCCGAAAGCTTAGGACCAACTTAATAAAAAAAATATCCAAATGTTGGACAATTTTTGTCTTTATTTTCACCAGAAATTAAAGCAAACATTAGAACAACTCATGATCAAACATAATAGACATTCATTGTCTGTTATATTTAATATGCTTAAATAAGGATCTGCTTCCTCAATACACTAAATATATATGTGTGTGTTTGTGTGTGTGTGTTGCCCATAAATATAGCATACATTAAAACTAAATTTTATCATATATATGACCATAGCTCAATTGGCACTCATTTAAAAACACAAACTCTACCAAACCTACCAAACTGCATCCTTGTTGGGAAAATCAAAGAAACATTCCTATCACTCTAGACATGCAGTTAAAAATAAAAACGATCCTTGATAATAGCTAATACAACGACTGAAAGCGTTCAGATATAGAGAACATTTGGACAATTTTTACACATTTTATGTCTAGAAAAGAAAACACTTATGTTAACACACGAAAAATTAAATCAAATCTTAATCGCAGAACTTTGACAGTTGTCTTTAATGAAACCTGTATAAAATAGGGATTGCTCCCCAATATGAGAGAGCGAGAGAGCGAGTGATTGCTGGACACAGTGTGAATATGTCTGTAAACGCTGTCTATTTATATTTAGTAGACTTCTTCCATCTTCTTCTACGTGACATGTCCTTTCAGGATGTGGATAATCACGGCTCTCCACAACTTCCTATTCCTTGTAGCTGTTAGCAACTTTTTTTCTTTTTGCCATCACTCCAAACCTGTTTTCCGTCATCGCTTAACAAAAACGGATCAGGTATGTGTTCCGATGCTTCTCCCTGACACCTTTACCTTCGATATGTGAGTGTGAAATTCTGTAAGCTCACATTCCTCATTATATGTCCAAGAGAATTCAGGAGTCTCTTTCTGATTCTGAAAATAAATTTCTTATGTGTTTCCCATTTTCCTTAAGGCTTCTCTGCTGGTGCGTGTTGATGCCCTCTCCCTTTATAAATGCATCACACACATCATATATATATATATATATATATATATATATATATATATATATATATATATATATAATTAGTTATATAAATTAGTTATTCCTACACAAACAACATATATAATATCATTAACTCACATAACAATAAAATATTAAAATAATTTTATGACAGCAACATGCTAAATAGCAATTGTAGAACCAAAGCAAACTGCCCAGTTGGAGGTATTTATAATTCAGAAAATATTATATAACTAGCTATCATCCAGAAGAAAATATTAATGATAAAAAAGTATATATCGGTATCTCTGCTGGGAGTTGGAAACAAGTGTGCTACAATGAAAGGCATTCCTTCTCTGATGCTTCTTTAATGCACCAAATTATTTCTGTAAATATTTTTGTAGACTTAAAACAGAGATTGCCCCACACATCTTCAATGGGATATCCTCTGTCAATTACAAATTCGCAAAACTTCCGGAATATGGCGATGATCAAATACGAGGTCTGACCAAAATGTATAGGAATTGCTCGAGCTAAATACTTTGGATTTATCATTTACTTAAAAAATAGTTTAACAGCTGTAGCTAATCATTACCTAATCATTGTAATCAGGGCCTGAAATCCCTTGATGTATAAAATGATTTTGTATTCGGATTCACGTGTCATTTGGGAGATTGCATCTCTAACACCAATAATCAAGTATCCTTAAATTCTCACATTGCCCATGCCTGTACCACACTATCTCGTAGGCGAACTTGTTACTTAACGCAATTTAGGCTTATGGCCATATCACTTTGAAACATCGGTTTCGGTATGATCACCTAAGTTAAGCAATGTCGAGCTTAATCAGTAACTAGATGGTGACCGCTGTAAGCTTAGAAGTGTGAATGGTGTAATGGATTATAGTTCGGAAATTTTAATCGAGGAGAGGAGTTCCAGTTTTGGCTGAATTCGTTATTCATTTCCATGCACATAACTTGGGGAAGTTTTAAAACTGCCTCTTCTACCTCCAACTATGCGTTAATTAGTAAAACTATTTTAATCGCAAAAAAAATAAATTCTTATAATCTAAAAATATTTTCTGACTTTAAATAACCTGAAAAAGATTGATAAGCCGTAGAAAATGACTCAGTCAAAAATCAAATAGTGTTTATGCGCTTATCAATCATTGCATCCCAATTAAGCATAATATTATTAACATAATACAGATATTAGTAGAAAATAGCAAAATACTTTAAAACAAACATTGTATAGAAAGACTCAGAATAATCCTAGCAATCATTATGCATATGTGATAATCTACATTAAATAAAATACAGGGAGATTGAAAAGTAATTCACTATTTTATGCATGAGTGGGCAGCCAGAAGTTCTAACTGAACACCCTGCGACTTTTTCTTTGCGGTTGGTTAAAGGAGCATGTCTACTATACCAAACCAAGACTTTGGAAGACCTTGACGAGCTAATACAAGAAGTTATCTGTTGTGGATTCCGGGCATGGAATCCTGCACAGATAAATAAACAACGCCAGTAATTTAAATAGGAAAATAAGTGTATTGAACGTAAGAATACAAACTTGAAATGAAGATTAGTAGTCCAGGAATGCGGGTTATTAGAAAGTATATGTACAAGTCTCTATAAGTGAAGCCGTAATTATTTCTCTCTCTGGACTCTGCGTATCTCAACCTTGTCTCAACATATCTCCACGTATCTCCAACTCTGTCAGTATAAGTATACTTTAGACGAGTCCATCTTGTGTTAAAAGGGGAGAGCCCCACAACATTATGTCTTCCATACCGTAAGAGTTCCTAGTAAAATCAGTTGACGCGATTCCTGGGTGGCTCCAAAAACTGATAGCGACATCTGGTGCCCACAGCGAATTTGAAATAAAACCTCATGCTAAACGTTTTCCTCTCATACGCATTTCTTGTAAAAGTTATAGTTAATAAATAAATTATAAATATTTAAAAATGGGGAGTCACTTTTCAATTACCCTGTATATTACAGAACAGCAATGGAAATTTTAAATTGCGTATAAAATGTCTAAAAAGTTTATAAAATAATTAATTTTTGTTGCTGTTAAGCTCTGTGAAACCATTCTACATATGACGTCACATATACCATGCATATATTTGAATTAAAAATGAAGCATTGCTAAAAAATGTCATGATGACGCTAGTAATGTTTTTTTTCTTTGTAACAGTGACGATATTAACATCGTTGATAATATCCAGAGATGGTCGATAGTACTTAAAAGAACAAAAGCATAAACAAACAGTCTCTCCGCCAAATTGATCCGGATGTGCCATAACTTATTCGTACATTGGAAAATATATAATAAAAAAAATTAGAATGCACAGATCTAGGTGATTGAATTACTTAAATTTTGCATGCTTATTTGGAAATATCATTAAATTCAAACACATTCAGAAACATCTATACGTTTACTTCATTTATTTTCTATTAATATGAATGTAGGCGACATTCAATCTAATTTAGATATATAGATAGCTATGGACTGTGAGAAGAATAGATAGGGAGATATGAACTGTGAGACAGATGGATATATAGATATCTATGAACTGTGAGATAGATAAGGAGATACGAACTGTGAGATAGATAGATAGATATAGGAAGAGATAGATAGATAGATAGATAGATAGATAGATAGATAGATAGATAGATAGATAGATAGATATGGGAAGAGATAGATAGATAGATATGGGAAGAGATAGATAGATAGATACATAGATAGATAGATAATATGGGAAGTGATAGATAGATAGATAGATAGATATGGGAAGAGATAGATAGATAGATAGATAGATAGATAGATAGATAGATAGATAGATAGATAGATAGATAGATAGATATGGGAAGAGATAGATAGATAGATAGATAGATAGATAGATAGATAGATATGGGAAGAGATAGATAGATAGATACGGGAAGAGATAGATAAATAGATATGGGAAGAGATAGATAGATAGATAGATAGATAAATAGATAGATAGATAGATATGAAATATCAGATAAATAACTTGCTAGATTGGTGTAAACAGTGAGAGTTATATATGTATGTGGGTGTGCATGCATGTGCGCACGCATGTGTGATTAAAAATTCTGATAAAATAAATTATATCTGTATAAAGAGAGTATGAATAAATGCAAAAGGAAAACCTTTCTTTGCGATCGCGTTTCGTTTCCTGTCTGACTTTATGAACATTTACCTTGATGACGTCAGCCAAGAGATGAAGCGCAACGGTAAAGAAAAGTTTTTCTTTTGTCTTTATTTCTATGTATGTATGTATGTATGTATGTATGTTTGTATGTATGTATATGTGAAAAGTAAGGTTCAGTGACGCGTGCGCCAAATCAAAAACAAATGGTGGTCTGATCTATCGAAGAAGATATAGACACAGTATGACAAGAAAGACATCATGGCGTTGTATATCCTGCATCGTCAGTCATATGGTTCAAAATTGTACCTCAACTACACCACTCCTGGCAAAGAACGGAACCAACTTACTGATGACTTCAGATGAAATTATGGGCCGGTAGTACGATCATTTTCGAGATTTCTTTCGCAATCCTTCCAATGTGGATGTTGTTGCAATAGATAATGTCCCTCAGCGTGCCTTTCAGCCTTACCTTGACGTGGAATCAATTCTTGAAGAAAAAATTGCTTGTATAAAACAGATCAACTCAAACAAAGCTCCTGGACTAGAAGATATTCTTGTTGAGCTATTCAAACACGGTGGTATGAATCTCCATTGTGCGATCCGCTCTTTAATAGTATCTGTATGGAGAGGTGACCCAGTTGCTCAAGACTGGACAGATGCTATTTTGATTATGCTGAACAAAGGAAAGTGGAAGAAATCAGACTGTGATAATTACTGTGGTATTTCACTGCTAGAAGCAGTTGGAAGTGTTTGCAAGACTCTTACTAAACCGGTTGAAGAAGCATATTTTTACTGGTTTACTTCTTGAGTCCCAATCTGGTTTTAGAAGCGGAAAAGGGACTCTAGACATGATATTCTCTGCTAAACAGCTTGTAGAAAAATGTATTGAACGGCATGTGCCACTTTTTCAAGTTTTTGTTGACCCAGCTAAAGATTTGACACAGTGAATCGTGAGGCTCTCTGGAAGGTGCTTAGAAAACCTGGCCGTACACCTGCTTTTATTGAAACGTTCAAGCAACAGAATCACTGTATGAAAAGTCGTGTCAGTATCAATGGCCATCTCTCGGAGGAACTTCCAATCGATAATGGAGTAAAGGTGGGTGATATACCTGCACCAACATTATTCTCACTTTACCTGACGGCTGTACTCTGGTATGCCTTCCATGACTGTGATAAAGGTGTCTATTTCAGATTCGGGACAACTGGAAAAGTTTTCAACTTGAGAAGATTCCAAGCCAGAACCCTTGTTAGTGAGCATTTGTTAGGGAGCTTCTATATGCCTACGATGACGACTTAGTTGCACACTTTCCGGAGGACATGCAGTCAGTGATGGACTAATGCTTGTACCTGCTTTGGACTGACAATCAGCATTAATATAACCAAGGTCATGTACAATCCTGCTTCCGGCGATCTTTACATGGAACCTGACATCTTTGCCTATGGGAATCGTCTTGAAGTCGTCAAATAGTTTCTCTAACTTGCTGGTTCATTATCAAATGATGGCTCTCTTGATGCGGAAATCAAACAGGGAATAAGCAGTGCATGAGTGTCATGTGGTAAGCTAGACGATAGAGTCTCGTCGGATGGTGATTTAACTCTGGCAACTAAAGTGTCTGCGTATCATACGTATGTGTTGTCAAACCTGTACCTTGTATCAATCTCATATAAAACAGCTTGAAATATTCCATCAGCACTGTCTTAGATATATTCTTAGTCTGAAATGGGACAATCGTGTTCCAGGTAGAAGTGTCTTGACCAAAGCCAAAACAGCATTGCTGTAATTGTGATAAGAAACCAAGTACGTTGAGTTGGTCATCTTGTTCAGCTAGATGACTCCAAACTTCAAAAACAGGTGTCTTTTGGTGAGATTCTTTCTGGCAAGAGAACACAGCACAAGCCAAAAGAAAAGGTTTCGAGATATTGTCAAAGAGGGTTTGGCGTATTTTGGTATTCCTGTTGATGATTGGGAGTCCCTAGCATCTGATCGTGGTCAGTGGAGGGCTGTGATTTTCGAGGGTGCTGAACGTTTTGAAGCCGTCAGAGCAGACCAGGCAAAACTGAAAAGTGCATGCAGAAAACAGGAACTTCTGCTGGCCAATTGTGGAGTATGTGAGGTGTGTGAACGGACCCTGCTGTCAAAAGAAGTCCTGGTTAATCAAATGAAATCGCATGAAGACAATCTAACTATAATTGTTGTACCTCCTATGCCGCGCATTGAATCCCAGGATGGAAAATTTACATGCTGCCATTGCTCTAGAGTTTGAATTTTCAGCTGGTGTTCTCAAGTGTCACATGAAAGTTCACAGTGATGCCAACACCGTGTCTGATATTTCAACCAACGTCAATACTCATGAGTGCCAAACCTGCTACAAGATGTTCAAGTCGCTGGCGGAAATGGAAAGTCATCAACGGCTCACGGCCGGTCAATCAATGGAGGAGCGGCAATCGTCTGACAAGACATTGCAGTCAATCAGCATGTACATATAGACAGATAGATACGAAATGTGAGATATCAAACTATCTAGATAGATGAAAACAGTGAGAAAGCAATATACATATATATTTTAAGACATTTTTTATGTTTATACATTCTTTTTATAGATACACATATTTAAGTAAATGCTCTCTTTATAATAAACAGTATTAACGACATTTACCGGCCTGAATGTCCGAGAAATTTTCATAGAAAATATGCCTCCTCCGAATAAATATGAATGAATAAATAATTAATCTTTAGTGTATGTCTTTCCCTTAATACCATGTCGCTCATCCTTGGCTGTTATAGTTAAAACGTTTAGGCTTTTGAACCCTCCGACCTTTTCAATTGGGTCGATACCGATTTGATATTTGTTGGAATTTTACAAGATATGGAGTTACCATTCTTATATGCTTTCCTTTGTCCGAATAGCAAATCATTTAAATCACTTATCAAAAATATCGACAAAACCTATTACTCTTTATCTACACAGACAGCGAGAAGTGGATATGCATAACACCAGCTGAATATTGAAGTTATAAATGTATAATTTAGCTAATTTGTCCCTATATTATGAGTTATCACACTCCACAGAGTAAAATGCCTGGATCACTTGGTATAGCATCAATAGCGTGCCTTACTGCTGTTAGATAACAGATTTTTCATCCGGTTCCTTGCTTTCTTTTACAGAATATATTAAACGTGTCAACTAGAATTTCCAACAAGATAATGTTCAAATCCCTCGCACCCAAAGCTAAAGGCAATGGTTTCAGAAACACAACGTTGACGTTATTAGTTGGCTAGCACGTTCTCCTGACTTCAATCCAAGTGAGAACCTAACGGGTATCCTAGCTTTTAACGTGTTCAAAATTTGACATCAATACCGTTCAACGCAAGAATTGAAAACTTCTGTACAGGATGCGAGGGCTTCTGTAGACTTGTGTAAAATTAGGTACCTCCACGAGATCGCTAAAAAAAGAGCATACTATGATGAAAAAACGCCAAACTTGACGAAAACAAAATTTTATCGTCTAAATGCTTATATTATTATTAAGAGGAAAGATCAAAGTATTTTGGGGTATTTTTTTTACATTTTTTTAATCGTTTCTAGCACGTCCGAAATTTTCGTAAAAATCTTGGGGTTTTTTTTTTGGAGTCAGCAAGATTGGCAGATAAGCGATCGTGGCAACCATTTTTTTTTCATTTTATAAAAAAAATGAAAATCTCAGTTTGAAGTTCTTTTAAAAATCAATTATCATTTTTTTCAAAACTTATTTTAAGAAAATCAGAAATTATAATGTTTATTTAAAATATTTTGAACCATTCTTAACTTAGCTTTTACGCCGAAAAGATGTAATTTGAAAATAAAACAAACCAGGTCATAAACTTTCGTATTACTTGGCAGGTGATGAATGACATATTGACGGATTATGTGAGGATAATTTGTTCTACGGAAAGAGAAAAGTGAAATCATTTACATTTAAGTGAACAAATTATTTACGTCCTTATTTTTAAGAAAAACTTTCAGCGCTCTAATTTTTTTTGTACTTAGCTTTCACCTTTACGTTTACGATGCTTTATGAAAAATATATTATAAAGACATTAAAATGAGACTGTTAAGTGTGAGATTAAATTTCATGAGAAAGGTATCTAATTAATTTTCTCATGAAATTTTATCAGAAGTGTACATAAAATACTATAATTTTATGTACATTTGCTACATTTTACTGTGTTATTTGTATTTCCATTCACTTTATTATTAATTTTGACATTTCATTTATGGAAAAATTTCCATAACTGAGATTAATATAAAAATAAGAGCATATAAATTTCATAAGATGATACTGATACTTTTAGGTACCCTTCTCAGTTGAGATTGAAAAATCAAATGAATTTTTCACCAGTGCTTCGCAAAAGTAAAGGCCTTAACAGCGGAGAGCAATGTTTAAATCAAATAACGCAACTTAATTGTATTCTGTTTGGTCTTCCGTACTTTATAATTACAGCCCGTTTATAGACACAACATTACATTTCTTAATTACTGCGATCTTCTGATTAGTCAAAATGATACAATTTACAAAGCGCGAAAAAAAGATCTATCTCATAAGGACACTTACAAAAGTGGATGCAGCTTTTAACTAATTTTATAATATTTTAACAACGTAAATGTAAAAATCTATTATAATTAAAAAAAATAACAAATAATTGTATTAAAAATTCATTTTTCATCGAAAAAAATTTTTACCTTCAGAAAATATTTTCCATATTCATAAAAACAACTAAAAGCAAATAAAAGCATTTGAAATTAAATAATATCTTTGTTTTATTGAGTTTTGTATGTTACAATTCAGAGCTGATTTTCAGGTAGTGGGGTCTAATTAAAAAAACAAAAAAACATTATTTGCATTCTTCAACGTCTTGTGCTTTTAACTATTGTAATTACTAAAGTGGACTCGATCGAATTTCTAGAGTTTTCATAAAATTAGTTATGGGGAGGGGTAATAAATATAAAAAAATATTTCTGTCATAACTTTAATAATAAAAAAAAATATTTATAATAATTTCGATCATCTGTGAATAGTTTCTGATAATTATTTTTATTTTTGCAAGATTTTCCAAATTGATGCATGCCATACCAAAAAACGTGATAAAAATTGTGTTATTTTACTAGTTCTGGTGATACAAAGAGAAACAAGGATTTTTAAATCAAAATTCAGAATGTTCTAGAATGAAAGAAACATTTTAATAAATATTTAAAATAAACTTTGATCTTTCCTCTTAATAATAATATAAACATTTAGACGATAAAATCTTGTTTTCGTCAAGTTTGGCATCTTTTTCATCATGCTATTCTCTTTTTTTTACCGATCTCGTGGCGGTACCTATGTTAAAATGGTAGCTAACTTGCCAAAACGCATTATTCAGGTTATTTACCGCCAAGGAGTAGTTACAAGTTACAGTAAACAAAGATGTATTTACCGTTCTCTCACTGGTCTTATATTTTCGCAACAACTGTTTTCATTTTTTTAAGTCTACGAAAAAATAATTTTCAAAATTTATGTGCAAAAATATTTTCTCAAAGCAACTGTATGAAAAAAAGCTTATAATTTAGTGAGAAATAAATAAAACTTAGCCTTCATTAGGTGAAAGATCAGGCATTCTTATAAATATAGACGAAACTGTACAGAAAGATTACGATGCAATATTTGAAACGCTAATATTGCAAGTGACTTGGATCATTAAAGTATGATAACGCATGTGACAGAAGAAAGTAATCATATTTAATATCCATCATGAATATATACAGGTTGCAGCAGAAACACCTCCCACATATACCACCCAGAAATATCTCCCCCTTATTGGTAAGACATTAGCAAGTCAGTGGTTCCCAAACGGGGCGGCACGCCTCAAAAGTCTGGCGGAAGAGGATAGGAGGTGTGCGTAATGATTGAAAGACAATCAAAAATTTAGAAATATTTTCAAAAGATTAATTTGCCAAAAATAAATATGATTTTAAAATTTAAAATATTATCATGGATTACTTGTAATTTCCTGCATGAGTTCCAATATTAATATTTATGAATTATTATTGATCGATTTTGTCATTGTGATATTTTTTTCATTATATCAAGTATTAAGAATATAGTAACTAATGTGCACAAATTAGAGGAAAGGGTTATCAATGATAATGTTCTGACATCGAATATGCGGTTATCTCCCTTTAAAACTCTCGCTGTTTTTTTTTAAATTTTTAAATGTACTTTTTATCACATAAAATGTCGTGAAACGCGAGTAAATTTTCATTCCGAAAATGCGCCCCAGAAAAAAAAACAATTGGAAATCACTGAGCTAAATGAAGAAACTATTGCCACTAAAGTCTTACCATTATGTGTACGGTATTTCTAGAAGGTACATATATATAGAGATATATATGTGGATGACAATAATATAGGCTCCTGAAAAATTAATTTCGGTTGAGCTCTCTGGGGAAGGAAGTGTGGGTTTTTAAACAATGACTATTAAGGCTAATATAGCGTGACTCTTTGGCAAAATGCGAATTGAGTCCTGTCGGTCACTGTGTGTTTATCTAAACATAAATACGCTAAAATTCACCTGCATCTCTGCCGTGCGCCGATGGCTTAGTGATAGAATTCCCGACTAACGCCAATTCAGTCGGGTTTCGATCCTATATAAAGGCAACCTGATGTCTAACCACACTGAAGAGCTGTGATACAGCGAAACTGTCTGTCTGTGGATGACAATATTTATATATATATATATATATATATATATGCACTGCACCCTGTATATTTCTTAAGGGGATACATGCATGTGTGTGAGTTGCTATCCTTGTTTGGCTTTTATTTTTCTTAAACAGTGAAATTAATAACAACCGGCCTAGGTTGAGTAGTCCTACGAAAGAAAAATTGTGCCTCAGACGAGAATCGAACACGTATATCTTTTTATTCATCAGGCAAAGCGCTTTTTTAGAGAAAAGTTTTTAAAAAATTCTACTTAAAGGAAGGGCTTCACTCTTTGTGACGTTATTACTATAAACGTTATTTTTAGTGGGCCCACGTGTTTCGGATGCTATACATGTTTTTTTCTGATACAGTGAAAGTAATAATAGCTGGCATAGGCAGAGAAATCCTACGAAAGAAATTGCGACTACGACAGGAATAGAACCTGTATACCTTTTTCCATCAGGAAAACCGTTCTTTTAGTCAAAGCTGGACGCTACCAGTCGGTATGAATTTCAAAGTTTAAAAATACAAAAATACGGTGACAAATTCTAACCCGTGTACCCTTCTTTATAATTAATTAATTAATTAATATATATATATATATATATATATATATATATATATATATATATATATATATATATATATATATATATATACATATATATATATATATATATATACATATATATATATATATATATATACATATATATATATATATATATATACATATATATATATATATATATATATATATATATATATATATATATAGTCTACTCAAGTTCATTTACTTTCTTTTACTTTTTGTTTATATTCTTATCATTTTCGTTAGTAAATACTCCCATATTCTGTTAATAGATATAGTGCAAAAAAAGTGAAATCTTGTTTGAACCTGAACATAAAATTACTGGAGATGATCAAACGATTACAGTGCTTTCTATATACTTTTTTCCCCTTAGTAAACTGCTTTTTTTCTATGGGGCCATTTGAAATCAATTTTTTATCAGACGCGCCAAAGAAATATTGAGGAAGTTAAAGAAAGAATTAAATATGAATGCGATAAAATGGCAGAGAAATGTCTCCGGCGTGTTAATGAATCCTGCAGGCACAGAATTGAAATGCGTTTTGAAAAAGAAGAAGGATATTTTGAAAGGTACATATAACATTTAAATAACTAGTAAATTAAATTTGTATGTGTAATTATACTTGAAACAAAATTATCTCGATGTTGCACGACTTTTGCTTCACCCTATATATATATATATATATATATATATATATATATATATATATATATCAGGTCATCCCATAAGTTCTGTCCGAATTTTGAATAAAGGAACCAAGAGACCAAATGTTACATTTAATTACAGATTCATTCAACAATGTCTTTTCCCTGATTATCTATGATTCCTTCCATCTATTAACAAGCTTACTAATTCCATTACTGTAAAATTCTTTTGACTTTGATTCGAAGAACTCACAAATGTCAGTTTTAACCTCTTCTTGTTTTACAAAAGCTGTTTCTTCCAAATGATTCTGTAAGCTACGAAACAAATGGTAGTCTGAAGGAGCAAGGTCGGGAGAATAAGATGGATGGGGAATTTTCTCCCAACCAATTCTTCGATCTTCTGTGACGTGATTTCTGCTGTGTGTAGTCGCGCATTGTCCTGATGAAACATTACTCGTTTTCGATTCACTAGAGCAGGTCTTTTTTTCCTCGAAGCTTGGTTCAAACGCTCTAATTGCTGATAGTATATTTGAGCATTAATTATTGCATTAGTTGGTAAGAATTCAAAGTGGATTATTCTTTGGCAATCCCACCAGATTGAAAGAAGAACCTTTTGCCCATGAAGTTCCCTCCTCGGCTGTGGCTGGGGTCCTTCCCCTTTACCAAGCCACTGTCTACAACGCTTAACATTTCGATAAAAGATCCATTTTTCGTCGCCAGTCACAGGTCTATCCAAAAAAGGTGAAACAAGTTGGCGGGAATGGAGAGAAGAGCAGATGTCAACTCGGGATTTGAGGTTGTTTTCAGACAATTCATGAGGCACCCATTTTCCAAGTTTAGGAACTTTTCCAAGTTGTTGAAGATGACGATGAACAGTTGTATGGTTTGAACTGAGAACCACTGCCAATTCCTCAACTGATAAAGCAGGATTTTCTTCAAGGGATTGTTCAAGAAGCTTTTCATCAAACTCAACTGGACGTCCGGTTCGATCTTCATCTTCAAGGGTGAAATCGCCATCTCTGAATTTTGCAAACCATCTTCTGCAAGTTCTTTCATTCACATATTCCTCTCCATAAACTGAGTGAATGTTTCTAGCCGCTTCGGCTGCTGGGTTTTCTTTCTTGAACTCATAAAGCATTACGTGCCTCAAATGATTCTTGGGTACTTCCATGTTAGCAGGGTGTTAATCAAACAAAATTTAATTTTATTGTTTTCTGAAATAAAATTTGATCAGTTTAAATGCATCTAAACTTAAAAATAATGTTCAGCTCCATTAGACATTATAAAATACTTTTAAATTTCGGACAGAAATTATGGGATGACCTAATATATATTGAGATCAACACCCAGTGGCGACTGTCTGCTTAATGATAAAATACAATCCTGATGACCTATCGATTAATTTAAGCATAAAAATAACTGTTGTCTTTGGCTGTTGCCATCAATGTGCACTTTTATATTTGCATCGCTCTATCCCTGATATTGAGCACTTTAACACATAAATATAACATACTTTCAAACAATATTTTCATCATATATATACTGTGTGTATCAAAGATAATTTTACAATCTTTGTGGCGGGTTCCTCACAACAAGACAAGGACAAAAGTTCAATTCTTCGTTTTTGAGTTATTAAGTTTAAAGAAAGTTTACGGTAGATGGCGCTGTGTTGCCATCTCGACTAGGTTACATTTGTCACTTGTGTACATTTGTGGCTAGTCTGTCTTGAACTTTTAACGTGTATAGTAGTGAGTTAACTGAGGAGTGCTCCGTTTTATATTCCTTTTAAATACGTCCACGCGAATGATAATGGACTGGAGGCTGCACGAGGCTGTATCATATTGCTTTTCCAAACCGAAAGCAGCCGCGTCATCCAATCTTTGCTGCTGTTTATCGTCGTGTTACTGAGACAGGATCCGTACCCCCAAAGTTTCAAAAAGTATTTTTGGATTGTATCTTGGATTGTATATTTAACAGTGCCTACCTTAAACTTCAGACTTTGAAGTTCACTTGAGCGTGAAACTCGGGTTACGACTAGGGCCATAATTTCATCGGAACTACGCACACACACACACACACACACACACACATATATATATATATATATATATATATATATATATATATATATATATATATATATATATAATTGTGGATATAAACAAAAAACGAGATATTAGCAACTGTATATGCGTGCGATAGCGTGTGTACACAGAAAAGCAAATAAATATTTACTTAAATGAATTTTATAAACAAAGAAGTGCTCAGTATGTACACACACCTATATACATACATATATATATATATATATATATATATATATATATATATATATATATATATATATATACATACATACCCGTATGTATATATATTTTGAAAATTTGGGTCTACGTTATTTTTAGTGCATATCCGTATTTGAGTAGACGCTCCGAGAGTATTAATAAATACACATATACCTACGTCTGTAGTGCAATTTAAAGTTTCAGGATTTTCGATATCGTCAGGCATGAATGGCGAATGAATCACAAGTCCGCATCTGAGGGGTTATATTTAGATTAAAATAAAAGAACTGAAATCAGGTTTAAAATTTATTTTCCATGTTTCGTATAAACAAAATAAGCTAATAATGAGTTAAATATAACGGAATTGATTTTAAGGCAAAAGAGATAAATTATGTAATGTTAATGAAAATTCATTAAATTCAGAATGTCACGTAGCAAAACAAATAATGTAACGAGGATTTTTTAATCGCTGTTGTATGATGATTCTTTCTCTTCTAATGTCATTCTCAACTTTTTCCGCATTTCGTTTTGCTTTTGTTCTTGAAATTTTTTTAAACGAAATACACTTTTTAACTCTGCGTGCGTTATTGCGATCGTCATAGCTGACTGCTGGCTTTCTTTCCATAAAACTGACAAACTTTTCAATACCTTTTTCAATTTCAGTCCAGGTTTCATCATAATCATGTTTTTTTTTTATTTCTTTGTTTATTGTAACAGTGTGAACGCTGGAGAATAGTTTCTTTGGAAGATTTTATATCATACAATGTTGACTTTCCTATGTTGAACACGGCCATTAGTTACAATGAACATTCATCAGCGTCAAGTCTGTTCAAAATTTCCACTGTTAGATCCAAAGTTGTTATTTTCCTCTTATTCCTATCACCTTTTGCACCAATACAATATATTATGGTGAAATAAGCATAAGCAATTATCCAAATAAATTTCCTGAAAAACAGAAATTTCAAATCGGTTATATATGACCCAAATAGTTCAAATATACGAATCAAAATCATGTCCGGATATGCGAGATTCCGGATATGCGAGATTCCGGATGTGATAGATTCTAATATGTGTATATCTATATTTATCTCTATCTATCTATCTATCTATCTATCTATCTATCTATGTATATATATATATATATATATATATATATATATATATATATATATATATATATAATATGGAGAAAACTACTGAAAAGTTGCAAAATAAAAGAAAAAATTGAATGTTTTTTTGTGAAAGTATTTATTTATATTTTTATATATATATATATATATTTGATATTTCAGATAGACCCGATCTTTCGCCAGAAATTAATTAAATATATAAAAATATAAATAAATACTTTCACAAAAAAACATTCAATTTTTTTTCTTTTTAATTTGCAACTTTTCTGTTGTTTTCTCCATATTATATACATATCAAAAAAGTATACGCGGCTTCTCATTATGCTATATATATATATATATATATATATATATATATATATATATATATATATATATATACACAAACACAAACACACACACAGGTGAGTGCGCGTGCCGGTGTATATAGAAAGAAATAAAGAAAGTGAAGTGCCACTGTAAAGTATTTCCTTGAAATTTCAATATTTTGATTATACTATGTACCAGGTATGTTTTGGATAAGATAGTTTTCTGTCGTAAAGTTGTTCCTTAACATGGTAAGCACAAAGGACACGTCGCGTGGATTGGGGACAAATTCGTGGTCCGACGTTTGAGATCATGTATGAGTCTTATCAAAACGACAATTCCCAAACAGAAAAAAAAAAATCAATTCCGCAAACCATCTATACTCGTGGTAATTTTGCTTATTCATAACACACAAATTTGGTCCGTGTGTGTGTGTGTGTGTGTGTGTGTGTGTGTGTGTGTGTGTGTGTGCGCGTGTGTGTGTGTGTGTGGTAATAAATGAAATGTTTCCTCATGTAATTCCAACTCGGAGTTTTGTAGAGAACAAATCCACATATCGTGGGAAGTTATTGTTTAATTCTAAAAGCAGGTCCCTTGACTAAGGATGTAAACTCCGCGGAACTCAGAGTAGAGATAAAATAAATGAAACATTTAATTATATTTAATAATATTAATGTTCTCTTTCTTAATATTTTGCCCGATAATTAAATAGGGAGATATCCTTCAAAACTTTATGATTTAGAAATACTTTGGTCGGGCATGTTTTTGTTTTTTTCTGTGGGTGTTCTTTTTTTTACAAAATCATTATTATTAATTATATATATATATATATATATATATATATATATATATATATATATATATATATATATATGTATAGAGATAGATAGATAGATAGATAGATTTATGAGATGAGGTACTACAATTATGTACGCTATTTACATTGTTCGGACTTTTTTACTCATGTTTATTGTTATATTCACGACGTTTCGGCCTTCTTCAGGTGATTGGAATTTCGAATCTAACCTTTTATTTCGTTTACCGGGTTAAAGGGAGATAACTGATACTGTGATATCCGGAAAAGTTATGGTAATTTAAACGTTATTTTTAGTTCATATCCGTATCTGAGTAGACGCTCCGAGAATATTAAAGAAACTATGCTCTCCAGCAGGATTCAAATCTACGATTCTCTTTGCAAGATAAACCACCCTCTGATCAGGCGTGCTTTAAACGAGTGGCTACAATGAGCTTAACAATCAAGCTAAGTTCTATTTGCCTTTAAAGCACATTCACTCGTTCATATTTCCTCGAAAGATATGTCTTCTCAGATTCGTATCCAAAGCAATTCGGAAAAAAATTAATGGATATTTTTATTTTTAATCTCGACATATTTTTATTGTATCTACACTCCCGGTCAAAAGTGTGCCGCCACTTTGAACTGTTTCTCTAAGTTCATAAAAAAAGGCTAATTTTGTATATTTGTAAATTCACATATTGCGTATATATGCAAAATCTTATATAACATTCAAACAAAGTTTTCTACAAGAATTATAAATTTATTTGCATAAGTGTTGTAGCATACCTACGTACGATAAAGCATGTGTCCGCATTCACATAAATACAGTAATAAATACTGTATTGTGGTCTGTAGTTGGAGATTCGTCTCCAGTTGTGCTGGTCAAACTCTCTACCTCCGAGCAGTGAGGATCCCCAGACGAGCCTATGTCGAAGGGCAGAGTCTCATCTCGAGAAACATCTACCCGACCCCGTTTTATACGGCGTCTACGGGGAATTTTTGGCCGAACCTACGGGATTGGATACCCCACATTAAATTCGGCCTTCTGCAACATCTGACCACGTGGGTCGCTTGGCAGATATCCTGCAGTTGGAGATTCATTGTGGAATTCACTTGACTCACTTCTAGCAGTAGACCACTTCTTCTACGCGCCGCCGCCGAATCTTATATGCGTTGTTCTTGTCCTAACTATTATCGTTCATTCCCAAACTTGGTTTAATTATTCTGTTCAGTAACCTACCCTAGGTTACAACAATAAGCTTTGGAAATTTTGTTACAACCTGATACAATTTCTGAACTGCAGAGATTTACAAATATTTCAACTCCTCTGACTGGTAGAGGTTCAGTTCCATCAGTTAAAATGCCAAAAACTAAACAGATTAGTATTGAAAAAGAGCCTAAGACGAATTTATTTCTATAATATTCCGAAAGTCGGATTGCAAGAAAACGAAAAAAATGGGGTGCATAATTGCCTGCAGTTATATGCAGAAACCGACACAAATTTTGAGAGAAATACATCATTTTGATTGAAATTACTGCATAATTGCATGTAGACATAGATAAAATAAATTTATTTCTTTAATGTTTTAAGTTTAGAGGAAAGAATCAATGTGGTCCAAAACTTTTGGTCGGTAGTGTATGTATATTAAACAAATGAATTAATGGTTCTTGAATTAAAGTTTCGAATTTTTTCGTCTGCTCTTCAGGTTTTACATCGTTCAATTAAATTTATTAACAAACATCGCATGTTGTTTAAAAGACGTTACATTAAAAAAATATTAATTAATTTTTGACTTGAACATGTTTTAAATTCATTCTTTCTTAAGGAAGTTATTTTATAAGTTGATCTTATAAAAGATTCTAAAATGACTCGATTATGTGCATGCACAATTTTTTTCGATATATATATATATATATAAGTAAATAAGCGTAGTAGGCGGATGTAATTATTTGTAATGTATTAAACCACAGATACAATTAATTTTCTCCAAATAATTATTAAGGATTATCGGATTAGTTTTTTATTACTATTATCGTAATCCTCAAAATAAGAGTTGGTATTCTGTTGGTACAGTTACATGTTATGTTAACTAGCCGAATTACCCACGATTCATTGTCATAATTTGTGGAGAAAAATTATGCATTTCAATATTACTCAATGATCTTGCTCCATCTTCTAGCTTTCTCCTATATTTTAAATAGGACTCATTCACTTATTTAAATTTAATTTAAAGGGGAAAAATCAGTGTTGTGGGGGTGTAGTTGTGCCCTCATCCCAGGGACCCCAGTTGATCAAAATGAAATATACTTATCCAAGTATCCTAGAAATCGTTTCCTTGTTCAAATTTAAATTTAATTTACATCAAAGAGGAAAAATATTCAGTGGGGACGTTCTGCCTCCCACTGGAGAGGGGGTGGTTGATTAAAATTAAATATCCAAGTTCCCTGGGTAATATAGTTTCAGAATATATATAGTTATGGTGGTCTCTCTCCAAATCCCTAGGAGGAGTTCGATAACAAACAGACAAACAGAGGCTACAACTTTATGTATAGAGACTAGTGTTTACCTGTCCAGTCAAAAATGACCTTGACAGTTACAATGTTTAACAGTGGGATGCAATGAAAGAAATGTTTTCAAACAATGTATTGAGATTCAATAAAGAACAACGAATTGTTTATTTAATCATTTCCGGCTATATTTTTAGACGTTCAATGATATCTATGATTCATTGATTTCTCCTGGTATCATAGAAATCGCTTTCAGCTCAACATCTTTTCATTTTAAAACTCTAAAGTGTTTGATATAAGAGTGAAATGGAAATATCTATCTGAAGAAAAAGACTACCCATAGAACGACAAAGATTTCGACGACAAAGCCTATTTCAAGATCAAGTGAGACGATAAATTAATAAAAAAGGTATCTGAGTGCCTCACATGAAAGGCTTGAATAAATAAGACAGCAATCTCAGATACGTATGAGTAAAAGAACGCGTTAATAAAACGGCTCCTTTTGTACGGGAAGTAATTTAATCTAAAGACAGATACATAAGTTATTTGTATAGATTATTAAATCGACTAAAGGAAATAATCACGAATAAATTTACTAATTAAAATTAATTTACATTTCCTGCCCCGCTACAGATGAGACAGGAAATACATAAGTACACATTGTTAATTATTATATAGTGTGATAATTATATTTTTATTTTATTTTATTAATATTAGTATATATTTTATTTTATTTATTTATTTTTCATTTAATCTTTATATAAACACACAAATACATACACACAAACACCCCTACGCGCACGCACACACACACACACATATATATAAATATATATATATATATATATGTATATATATATATATATATGTATATAGATAGATAAATAGATATGAAGAAATATAGTCTTAAAGTGTACTATATTTATAGGATAATGTGTTGTCAATATCAGAGATAGAGCATGTGTAAATATAAAAGTGAACATAGAAGTCAACACTTAGAGGCGACAGTCTGTTTCATGCTAGATGCCTAGCATGAAACAGACTGTCGCCTCTAAGTGTTGACTTCTATGTTCACTTTTATATATATATATATACATATATATATATATATATATATATATATATATATATATATATATATATATATATATATATATATATATATATAAATAAATTAATGAATATCAAACACTTAGAATCCCATAGGTAATAATTTTTATTTCCTGAAAGCGATAAAAAATAGCTTTCAATCATTCAGACCTGCAAACCAAATATAAACGGAAAAAATTACTCCAGGTTAAAATTAAGAAATACTGATATATTATTGAGAGGGTGGGAAAAAGAAAGATGCAAATTTATTATCATGTGTTAAAAACATTAACATTAACTTCCGCCACCCTTACATGATCATAAATCTTTCTTTTTCCCACTCCCTCAATAATATATTTATAGCTTTCATTAAATAAATATTATTACATATCGGATTTTAAGTGTTTGGTAATCATTAATTAATAACTTTGATCTGTCTCTGACATAGAACTCTCCTTGGATGTATATAATTCCATAAGGATAACCATTTTTTATTATTAATATATATATATATATATATATATATATATATATATATATATATATATATATATATATATATATATATCTTTCATTTTATTTTATTATCTTTTTGCCTTCTCATTCTTTACTCAACTTGTCAAATCTATCAACAATGACCACATATGGGACGTCTTCCCCACCCCAAATCCTACAAGCCTCTTCCCCCAGTTCAAAATTACACTCCCCTACCTTCCACACCGATGAAGATAAAACAGACTAATGTGTTCACTCCGATCATTTTCAAAAAAGGTTTCGCACGCGAGGAATCAAGCAAGGATCGTATTTTTTATTAATAATACCATCTACAACGAATTCAGACAAGCCACAAAAAAACACCGTTGGTGAGTATTCCCAGTTTCTCTGTTTGTTTCTTGCACCGCTGATGAAGGACACAGGCGTGCCCGAAAATTCCGGACTGATAACATTAATCTCCCTGCTTCGTTTCTGTCTTGTGGTTAACAATTAATATAAAATAAATTCTTTTCGCACTGATCACCTTGGTACCCCGTCGTTTTCCCTTGTTTTATTAACCAACCTATCTATTTTAAATGCTGCAAGAAGCACACGTGGACTCTTTCTTATATATATTTATGTATGTATGTGTGTGTGTATGTGTGTGTGTTTGTGTGTGTGTGTGTCTTTGTGATTTTCATTCAAAAAGAGAACTCATGGTAGAGTGTGCCCGATTCTTCTGTTATTATTTTATCATTATATGGTCGCTAGCTTTCACTGCTATAAACAAATCATCCATGTGAGTAATATAACAGTTCATTACAAGACCGTATCGTTCTGCCTCATAAGCCGAAATCGAATAGATAGCCCGCATGCTTGTATGGGACAAACAGAAATCATTTTCCAATATCGGCACGAAAGTAAATTACTCCTATGGTACTTAGAACTCCAAGACTCAAATGACAAAACAATTAATAACCCATAAGCTATATCTAATAAAACTATTTTAAATATCAGACGAATCGAAGAAAGAATAGAATAAATTAATATTAATATAATTAAAATTAATTTAAAAATAAACAAATTAAAATAATGAATAATACGATAATACGATAATAAAAACATTAAGCCTTAATATAAAAAATTAAACATCGCTTTCCTCTTCATCTACTTCCCATAAGCCACCAGCAGCGTCTGCATGAATCCCACACAAAATGGAGTAATATATCGTCTGGGAGTCGCTTATAGAGTAAAACTGATAGTCATCATGCAGTTATGAATTCTATTTCCACAAACCTTATTGCAATATGATGGCCGTTGAGTCATTAATCTAGTATGACCACCACTGATAATTTTGATCATTGTTTCTGGTTCTCGTGAGAACGGCAATGACTTGTGAAACCTGCAGATGATATTCCGAGCTTATTGTTTTGTACAGGGTCTGGCCTGTTATGTAAATTTTCTTCAGCCTGCTCATGGTTTTTCATGTGACAGGGATGTGGGGAGCGGAGTAGATTTGGCTGGTTTTCTGACACTTTTTTTCCAGCGTATTAATGATCATAATTTTTGATAAGGTATACTAATATGACTCTACTTCTGGGTAACGATACCTGCTTTGAAGAGACATATTCTGCGATATTCATCATATGTAAATTGAGGAATTACTGGAACAATGTTTTCCCTATTCAGAGCTGCACGCGTGACATTTGCCCAACTTATTCAAAGTTTGTCTATATTTCCGAGATGAGTTATTATGTACACTATTTATATTATTCGGACTATTGTCATCATCTTTGTCGCCATATTTATTACAACGCTCCGGCCTCCATCAGGTGGTTGGAATGTCGAACTGAACCCTTTATTTCGCTCACTGGAGTAGACTGTTCTAGTTCCACGTGCCATGTTTAATGGATGTCAGTTATCAGTTATGTTCTGTTAATTCCCCTCTCCAAGTTCTCCACTGCCTTAAACGGGTATTGAACGGACACTCTTTGGATCCTGTCACTGCATCTAACCAACGTCTTTATCCACTGTGCCAAGTGTTGTTGTAATAAATATGGCGACAAAGATGAGGGCAATAATCCGAATAATGTAAATAGTGTTATTCAATGCTCTTGGGATAAATTTGTACCTTCATCATCTGTACGTCTCCACTTATATCAATCACACACACCAGTTTCCCACATGTAGGATCCGTCGATGGTTTTGTTGGCACGAAGTCGCAAATCATTGTGGCCGAGTTTTTGAGTGCCATGGCCTTGTTCAGACTGTTGATAACGCTAGATAACGTGATATCTCCCAGAAACTGTAACTAAGGTCCTCCCAGGTGGACTATGCGGGTTTTGAACAAACACAAATATGCCTGAACAAACGTCTGCAATCAGCATTGATTAGTCCCTCTAGTAGACGGTCATCTGTCGAATACGAGAGATCAGTATATATATATATATATATATATATATATGTGTGTGTGTGTGTGTGTGTGTGTGTGTGTGTGTGTGTGTTGAGGGAGAGAAAAAATGAACTAGATACGCTTTTGTGATTTAGCAACCTCATGCATGAGTGTCCAGTCCGTAATAAACATTTTCTCGTATCTAATTCAACTTTTTCTGTCCGTTTACCAATTATATATATGTGTGTGTGCGTGTGCGCGGGCGCGTGTGTGTGTGCGCGCGGGTGTGTGCGTGTGTGTGTGTGCGTGTGTGTGTGTGTGTGCGCGCGCGCACGCGCGTGCGTGTGTGCGTGTGTGTATTTCATTTATTGGTATAGTATATAGGTAATCGGAATAAAGTTTTGCTCCCGTATAGGTAAGTATTGAGTCTGTGAATGTCTGTGCATGTCATTGTGTGGCTTTATGTAAAAGCGAGTCTTGTTTTATGTTTTACGACTGAATCCCTAACGATTAACAGGACCTTGATGTTGGGTAAGTGTTCGTTATGGGTAAATAGGTGTGTCTCCGCACTCTACTTCGTTAAAACTTTTTTATTCTTCATACTTTTATGTGAGTTTTTCTTCTTTCTTCTTGCACCTTTTTTTTTCTTGTAGTATTTTCCCTTTTTTTTACGTGTGTATGTGGTTTACTCGTAGTAATGGCAGGGGTCTTTTATTTTCATCGATGTTGGCGCCAAATCTGTCCTAGCAGGTAGACAGACGTTGCTCGCGTCTGGTTTGCTTCAAACCATAAATCTCAGTCAGAAGCGGACTTGTAGGGTGAGAAGTTCAAGATTTTGGTTTTGTGTTTTTTTTTTTTTTGTTTTGGTTTTTTTTCTTTATTTATTTTTTTTCATTTTGCATAACTTCTTACTTGGCTCTTTTTTCTGTTTATTTATTTTGGGCATTTTTTATTTTGAAATACAGTCTACTTTTTATTTTCTGATCAAGGCTATTTGGAAGTTTCTTTTACTGCTTTTTTTCTAAGTTCGATCTCTTTGACCTTTTTTCTTTTTGCATGGTGTCAATTTTTCTTGTTTTGAATTGTTTTTGCTTCACGATCGTATTGTCTACATTTGGGTTTTTCTATTTTTAATCATTTTTTTATCATTATACATTGTTTCTTTTTATAAGTTTTATACATTATATATAGATACCTCTTCAGATTCGCTAAAAATGAGCATACAATGATGAAAAAACGCCCCAAACTTTTAATAAAAATAATGTTTTATCGTCGAAATCTTTATGTTACTATTAAGAGAAAAGACGAAAGAATCTTTTACTTATTAAATTATATATTTTTATCCTTTTTAGTTCAAAATTTTGGTTAAAAATCTTGTTTTTTCTTACGGCTGCGGAGTATATGAATTTTTGGCGCGTTTTTGCATTTATTTGGAAATTCTTGCAGAAATCAAATAAATGTTGGATTTTAATGAAACTTTCAGAATTTATTCACAAATTAAAGAAATTATTTTTTAAATATTTCTACGTAAGAACAATTTCGTTAAAACATTTTTACATCTATTAATTCCTTTTTATGAAATTTCGAGACATGAAATATTGTACCGCTCAATGTTTATATGCAGAACCCATTGAAGAATGTAAATCATCAATTTTCTTTGTAAAAAGTACCTATAGTTACCAAAAAGTGCTGTGAAACGTAAAATAAAATAATGTAATAAAACCAAGACATTATTTAATGAGAAAAATTTTAATTGATTTTATGTATAAGATGGACACTATTGACTTGAGAAAAAGAATTTCAATGCATAATAAATTTTTACAAGAATTGTTTTCAATTTTTAAAATTTTAATTAGAATAACTATCTATAAAAGGCAGGATGTGTGTCTGTACGTATGTGTGTGTGTGTGTGTAACGAATGCACGGCCGCAATTTTCGACGGATTTGCACCGAAATTTACATGCACATGCTCCAAGTTAGTAATAACGCCAAGACCGACATTGCATTTCCCAACTCCCATCGATACTGGAAATAATCGATTAGTTCATGCTTCTACGGTAGTTTTCATGTAGTTTGCGGCCATTTTCTATTGGCCAAAGTGAGAGCCTATAGCTGGCTGACACGAATAGGCAGGAAGATTCTATTGGCCAGCGTGAGAGCCAACAGCTGACTGACACGAATGTTAACTAGCATGCTAGCATTAAAAAAAAATCGATAGCTGCATTCGTCACAAGTGGGAAAAATTTAAATCTGCATGACACTTTACTCCAATTGTCTCATTCGCTTGCTTAAACTCAACGTTGATTCTGATTCCACAGAACTGGGTTGGGTGTGGAAAAGTATTTGTTGTTAAAATTCTTTTTTCATTCGGTTTTTCCAGTTACGAGTCCTTTTTTTAAAGCTGATCGTTTTGTGTTCATTTTGTTTAATTCTTTTTGCGTAACAGATTTAATGTTTAGTATAGAGCTTAGAAAAGAACTCGCAGTGTGAGATAGGCAAGAAGTAAGGCATGTAGCAACATCAGCACGGCAAAGGACACTCCTTTAAAGGCAAGGAAGTGCCAAAATATTCAAGTGATAGCGATTGCTGTATGAGTCGTACGATTTTTTAATCAAGCACGAGCAACGCCGGGCCATGCTGCTAGTAAGATATAAAGTTTTAAATCTTTAAAATATTTGTATTAATCTGTACCGATTAGTTGATATTGTTATTAAGTTGAAACTATATTTACTAATCATAAATTGAAAAGTTTACTACAATTCAGCGACCACAATATTTTACAAAGAATTTTGATTTTTTTGGTGTGTATATATAAACGTGACGATTTATTTAAATACGAACATCCATACACGATATTATCAGCAAATAAGAGCATTAGCTATAGTAAATTTAATGCCAAAATACCTAAAATTCAATAAACGTTAGATTGCAGAGAATATTTTCCTAATTTTTTAAGATGGTTGGGTAGTTAAAAAATTATCTGAAAACCACGTTAACCTTATATTTTTCAAATAACTTCGACAGATATATTTCACGTTGGAATAATTAGTTTAATTTTCGTCTTTCAACCACCCAAGAAAACACCAACTTCCCTGTTAAAGAATGGTGTTCAGCTATATTTTAAACTGAAAGTAATATTTGTTTCTATATTTTAAACTGAAAGTAATATTTGTTTTTAAATCATCTAGTCTTTCTAAAAAAAAGTTTCGGTAAATTATATTTTATTTTTTAAATATTTATTTTTAATAATGATACTTATGTCGTGCTGAGAATATTGTAAATAGCAAGAAACAGCGAATGTTGACGATTACAAAAAAGGAACTACTTCTAACCATTTAAAATTCGTTTTGAAATGCAATAATGTATTTTCCTTATTAGATATATTATATTTAATTATTAGCTTAAAATTAAATTAAAAACTTCAAAAAATATTTTTCATTTTTAAAAATTAATTTTAAACCTTAGGTATAGTTTTTCGGTGGAGGTACCTAGAAATATAAATATGCTATTTTAAAATAGAATGGAGCGTATATAATTATAAAAGTGGACACTGCCGTAAACACCGAGACGCGACAGTCTGTCTCAAACTTGAAAGCAATCTTCAGGACTTCGGAATAAAGGATAAAGAGTATAGCTAACGATTAAGCCTTGGAGATGGACTGAGGATTGTGATCAAGCATGAAACGGCCTGTCACCGCTTGGTGTTTACTTCAGTGTCCACTTAAGTTTTTAATACCCGTCTTATCAGATCGAAATTGCAAATGGTTTAAATTTCAATTTATCCAGAATATTTTAAAAAAATCAAGATAACAAGAAGTCTAGATACTTGACCTTGAAAATCTATTTTCTGGAGATTTATAATAATGAATATATGTATGTGGGGAGAGTGAGGGGAGTTAGCTTTCAACGCAATTTTCATGTGTGGTGGTTGTGACAACATAGTAACAGCTAGGGAAATACACTAACATGAAGACATACACACATATATACATATATATATATATGAGCATGTACATACAAACACACACACACACACACACACACACACACACACATATATATATATATATATACATAAATACATATATATATATATACATATACCTTTATATATGTATAAAAGGGAGAAGAGAACATCATAAATTAACGGATAGAAAATAAGTGATATAAAATGAATGAATATATAATACAAATCATATATATATATATATATTTAAAGAAATTTATATATATTATGTTTAACGTTCTTTTTTTTTTAAATAAATTGTCGGACTATGTCCAATTCAAAAAAAAATATATATATATATATATATGCACGCATACACACACATACATACATGCACGTATGCATATATATATATATATATATGTATATATATATATATATATATATATATATATATATATATATATATATATATAAGAGCGAGAAGTGAAAATAATATACTACAAAAACATCTTAAATTCAATATCTAATTCATCATCATATTTATAGAATCTAACACACACACACAAACACACACACACACACACACACATATATATATATATATATATATATATATATATATATATATATATATATATATATATATATATATAACAGTAACTTTTCTCACACACCTTTAGGACAGTGTCATTTTAATCGCTCGCAAACACAATTCAAATAAAATTGATGTTTTTGAAAGAAAAAGAATGATTAAATGAGTAAAATCTACATTTGAATATTGAATTTTCGAGACATTTACCATGGTTTTCTAATACAGACTCCATGTAGCGAAATTCTCTCGATCAAACACCAGTTCACACCTGGTGAAGATGACGCTCCGGAATAGCGTAATAATATCTGACCGATGCCTGATTTCTCACAAGTGCTTGATTATAGATTAGCAGTCTCGCCACACAGCGCAAACTGACCTTATCCTTGCAGTCATCATTAATATCGATATCCTTATTAAATACTGGATAATCACATTTGGTACCGTTGAGATAATTAGCATAAGCCCTTTCTTGTCGGCGTCTCTCCATCCATCATCCTTTCGTGGGAGACACCCTCTCCTCCTCACATATTTTCTTTTACGACAACATACTATTTAACAGTTAACTGATTTTTCTTCTTCCTACTTTTCTTCTCTCTAGTTTGGAGTTATCTTTCTTTCTGTCCTTCATTATATCGGTTTTTAAGACACCACGAGGCGTTGTAATGTTTAACAAGCTTGTTTAACTAGAATAATTACGACTGAATAGTGAGTTCGATCCTCACTGGGTGTACCATACTTTCGGCCTTGTGCCACATCACTATATCGGTCTTTTTTTCTAGTCAGAACTTTCAGAACTTCCCTGTCGATCATTTTTTTTTCTTTTTCATTTAACTTTCGCCTTTACATTTATTAGCGTCCTGGGTATGACGATAAACTAACGTCCAACAGCAAGGCCTCTGATCACGAGGTTTTGAGGAGCGTGGGACCAACTCTTACTGTCTGGTGTTTCCAGGTCCACCCTGACCCGGGGTGTTAGCACCTGTTAGGGCTCCAGCTATTTATCGCTCTCCCGTCGAACTCGACGTATGAGGGTCACACAGATCAGTTCCCAGAAACTGAAAGCCCGACAGCCACACAGGATTTGTTTATAGTAGTGAAGGCTTTGTGCAGGGCCATCCACACTTTTTGGAGGGACGAATACAGGGACCTGGTGCAACGGATGCCACAAGGTCCCCAAACGACCCTCCGCAGGTTTTGAATTCAGAGTTGTCCTTCTCCTAGACCAGTTGCCATCCAAGGCTATAGAACCCAGTCTGTCCTGCTATTTACCCATAGTTGGAGGGAGAAGAAGAGGATTCACACCTTTCCCAAGGGTATTAGCACGTAAGTGAATGTAATGGAATCGACTGGAATTCGAACTCGGCTCTCCGATTCTCCAGCTATAGTTAAATATTTAACCCGGAAAAAAAGTTAGATACTTAACCCCCAAACTGGAATCAAACACTATGAAAGTGAAATAGGTTTTAATAGAAGACATACTTTTTTAAAAACTTATTACCGGCAATAAATTTTTGAAAAAAAAAAAAAAAAAAAAGATATTACCAGAAATAGATTTTTGAAGAAAAACAAATATTACCAGCACTAAAAATTTTGTCGGCATTTTATAACACATTGAGGTTGATATGCCGTAAAGCAAACCAAACCAAATTTACATGTTATTTCTTTCTTTTCTTTTCTACTACCTTCTACACGCCTTCTCTGCTGTTCGTTCTCTTCTTTCTTTCCCTTTTGACTTACGGCGACAGCACGTTCAAACACTTGTTCCCGTATGATCGCCGAATTTAAGAAATGTCGATCCTGGTCCGTATGTAAATGCGTGACCGGTTGGGAATACCAAGTGCTGTAATCTTGGATATGCGCGTGTTGTAATGGATAACGGCTCCGAAGTGAAAATCTGAGAGCCGAGTTCCAATTCCCGTTGGGTTCGTTATATTCTCTTACGCGTAAATACCCTCGGAAAAGGCATGAATCCACCTCTTCTCCACCCCAGCTATGCGTTAATTAGCAAAACGTTTACCATTAAATCATTATTATCCCCAAAGGATAATTGTTACAATCTAAAAAAAAAAAAATTCTGGCTTTACATAATCTGCAAAAGGGTTGTCGTAGAAAATGAATCAATCAAATTTCTTTCCCTTTTCACAATATTGCTCATTTCTTTCCTTCTCCTCTTTCGTTTCCTTCTTTTTCTTTTTAGGTTTTGTCTTTGTTTTTGCCATTACTCTATTCATTCATTGTATTTTTTTTTGCCTTCTTTTTTATTTTCCCCATCTATTTGCTTTATTGTTTTAATATTTATTTATACGTGAAATTTCCTCAAAATCTGTTTATATTTCTTAGATGCGTTATTGTAGTTATTTATACTATTTACATTGTACGGACTGTTGTCATCATCTTTATTATCACATTCACAACGTGTCAAGGACACATGACCCAATGGATAAAAACGTTGGTTGAATCCAGTGAATTGACCCAAAGAGTTGTGAATTCAATACTTGGCCATTGCAGTGGTGAACAAAAACTTGGAGAGTTGAGTTAAAGGGAGATATTTGTTAAATCTGGAAGAGGCGTGACACGTGGAACTAGAACAATCTACCCCGGTGGACCAAATAAAGGGGATAGTTTGAAATTCCAATCACCTGAAGAAGGCCAGAGCGTACAACGGACGAAATGTCGTGAATATGACAATAAATATGAGGACAACAGTCCGAACAATATAAATGATGAGATTTCTTTCTTTTTTCATTTTGCTTTTTTTATTTTTTCATTCTTTTGTCTCTGTTCTTCTTTTCCTTCCCCATTATCTTTTTTTTTTCATTTTCTCTCTTGTACTCTTTTTTCATTTTTCATTTTCTTCTTCTTTTTTTACTTTAGTCATTCCTTTTTTGCTTTTTTGCACTTGTTGCATTTTTTGTTTTCTGTCTTCCTTTTGGCGTCTTTTATTCATTTTTCCATTCTTTTGTTTTCAGACTCCTTTTTTTTGCGTTCGCTTTCAATCTCTTTATACCGTGTTTCTCATTTTATTTATTTTTTCAGGTTTTCTTTCCTTCATTCTTGCGTTAAGTTTAATTTTGTTTCTCTTTTTTCTTTCTCCTCTTCCTTCTTTCTTTCTTTCTTTCTTTCTTTCTCGTTATTTACCTTTCACTTATTTCTTTATTCACTCTTTTTCTCATTTTTACATTTCAATTGGTCTTTCAAAATCCGAATATGCAAGTTTACTGTTTTAATGTTGTTTTCCTGTCAACATTAAAACAGTAAACTTGCATATTCGGATTGTGTTGTGTCTTTTCCATATTTTTCATCATACCGTCGGATCTACATCCACATATTTGCTTACATATATATATATATATATATATATATATATATATATATATATATATATATATATATATATATATATATATATATGTGTATGTATCATTTAACCACCATAGAGAAACGACCCGCCTACCGTCAGAAGCAATAGCTGCATTTACTGCAAGGAAAGTCGGTTCACTGCGCCTAGCCAGAAGGTATTTCTCGTTCGAGTCCATCTTACTCATTTACAAATCTACCATTTGTCCTTGGATTGAATACTGTTGCCATATCTGGTCTGGTGTCCCTGCTGTTCACATCGAGGTTCTCGACAAGACGTGATGTGGCTTCTGTCTGTCTTTTCTACAAATATTTTCATGGTTACTGCGCCTACGAGCTTTTTTTCTTTGCTACCCCAAATACATGAATTTAAGCGTGCTAAAAGAATGGCATCTAGGTCCCACACTTTTACCGTGGAAAGAGTTAAATGTAACCGCCATGTCTACATAGTTTCTTTTCTCGCACTTCCCAACACTGGAACTCCCTACCTCCCACTTGATTACCTGATAACTACAACCTTCAAAAAATTAAATGCAATGTCAATCGGCATCTTCTGTTGCCTTGCCTTTTTTCCTGTCCTCAATCCCTCTCTCACTTTCACTCTCCGTAACTCCCTGCATGCTAGTCGCATTCCTGCCTTGATTCATATGAAATGTTTAATATATATATATATATATATATATATATATATATATATATATATATATATATATGAAGAAATATAGTCTTAAAGCGTGCTATATTTATGGGATAAAGTGCTCAATATCAGAGATACAGCGTGTGTAAATATAAAAGTGGACATGGAAGTCAGCACTTAGAGGCGACAGTCTGTTTCATGCTAGTGCAATCGTCAGGCGATATATATATATATATATATATATATATATATATATATATATATATATAGGTACAGTTGGTATGACGCTTTTGTCTTATCGTAACGGTCATGATTTAATTCTCGGTAGTGGATGCGCACTGCTGATGAGTCCCAAATATAGGACAAAACGGCTGTCTAGTGCTTTCTGCATTCTGTTGAAATTTCTTCTTGATTCGATGAATATTAATTATAATATATATATATATATATATATATATATATATATATATATATATATATATATATATATATAATAGAGGTACAGAAATATAGGACGAGACGGCCGTCCAGTGGTTTCTGCATCCTGTTGAGGCTTCTTCTAGACTCGATGAATTACTTAATTAAGATTATCTCAAATCCTCTCAATAATTTCTATGACATATGTGTATATATATATATATATATATATATATAGTGAGAGAGAGAGTGAGAGAGAGAAAAACGACATTAAACATTTCGTTAATATTGAGAGAAGACAGAAATTCTCAGTGATGTGGAAAGAAGTAAGAAATATTGAAAACTTCGTATTTTAAACTTTCGTTGTACTTATACTTAATATCAGAAAGAGACAATTAAGCGTTCTCAAATTTTGAAGAAAGACTGCTTGGAAAATTTAACACCCACATGTGGTATTGAATGAAGTAGGTATAGAAGTTAACAGCGATTAATTTATCTAATGACTTTCTCTGAAATAATGGCAGTGCGGGGACACAGAGTGATGCTAAAAATTGAAATGTGGCTTAGAGCAAGAAGAGACAGGATGTTAGAAAGTGCCATGTTCCTCTCTGATCTGAAGGAATGCAACAAGACGAAGAAATGGCCATGCTAAAATACATTTTACCAACCTTTCTGTTTTACTTTTCTGTTTTACTTTGTCTTTTCATTTCGTTTTTTTTTTTTTTTTTTTTGTTTTTCTCAGTTGTGTTTTTCAGTTTAATTTCCCAGACCTTTATTGCAAACATCATTTTGATCTTTCTTGGGTGTCCTGCATTCGGGAGTTTTAATCCAGATTAATTTTATCTATGTAAATAACACTTTGCAGGATTGTAACTTATGAATGTATATAGTTTAGGACCCGACAGATGATTGGCTGTTCTTTTATGTGTCCTGTCCTTTCAGGACATGGGTTATCATCTCTCTCCATAACTTCCTCTCCACAGCGTCATATCCCTTGTAGCTGTAAGTAATGCTTGTGTACTTACTCTCCCTACCAGTTCATAGTATGACGTCTGCTTAGGTATGTTGCTCATTGTTTCCTTTTGTTTCTTTACTCTCCAATATATACTCTAAGAGCCAAATTCTCCAAATTCTCTGTCATCTCCTGTCTCCTAGAAATTCAAATTTCTTTATGATTTTACCTTTTAGTATTTTTTGTTTACATTTTCCTTATAGTTTCCGTTTATATTATTCGCAGCATCCTTCTGTAGAACCATGTTTTAATCACCTTTTCACGATGCAGAAATGGGCCAGCATTCATTTTCGTGTAGGGGAATTGATTTTACGTAATATTAAGTTCCAACGAAAAATTTCCTGTTTCTTAATATTTTGTTTAGTTTTTAGAAAGCACCTTTCGATACGCCATTGCACATTCGGATTTTAACGTCGCTCTTTCCATCGTCCTATTATAACATTTTCCAGACGCAACCTTCTCCACTTAATTTATTTTGAAGTTTCCAAATATTATCTCGCATTCTGAACGGTTCCACCTTGCTAATAACCAATAAAATACCCATAATTTCAAAAAGAAATCCTCTCTCACATTTACCTTCTTCTAATATGTAAGGTTATCGATCCTGGTGAAAAACGCTTCTCCTTAGCCTGTCATGCAAATATTACTTTTCTTATTTCAGAAACGTAGATTCTCGGATTATGCAGTTAATGAAAGTCATTTTCACAGTTAAACTTTTATTTTATTTCTATTTTATGGAATAAATATTTCATAAAATGTCAAATTGTTTTATATTTTGCTTCCGTTCTGTGTCGTTTTCCTGAAAAACATTCAGGGTGGTACATATGGCTCTTCGGTAAATATATATGCGCACCACTTCTCAAATCAATTCGTATTTTTGGGTATTTAGAAGATTGATTTAAATTTAAAAACAAGTTTTTAGAACTACCTCACGCTTGCTCATTGAGAAATTTTATTTTTAAATAGTTTAATATTATTCAGGATTTTAGCAACTCCCATTTTTAAATAAAATATTTTTTAAATAACAATGTAAGCGACATTATTTTATTTAAAGGAAAATATACAGGTACCTTAAAAAATGTAATGTCCTTAGGAATGCATCTAATTGTCTTGTTTTCACTTTCATTTTAACCCTTACCACACCAATTCCTTTCTAGAATTGTTCCCCCAGACGGTGCAAAAACATGAACACCTACTGTTGTTAAATTGTTATAAATTTCCTTGTATTGTGCGTATAGATTTCAATTTTTGTACACTAATAAAAGAATGAATGAGTAATATTTTGATGTAATGCATTACGTTTTGAACCAAGAAAATTTCTAAGTTTATTTCATTTTCTTTCTCGCACTTGTTTTAATATTCCCGGTAACATGTAAGAAAAGAGAATTATTTCTGGGGATCTTAAGTGTGTGTAACGTTTGTAAATGCAAAAAGTTGAATCGATTAGCCGACTTCAAATTTCCACCTAGTCTGTTGCGTACCTTTCGACAAATTCCCTTGGAAAATGAAAAATCTATTTCTACCCCACCAGCTATGGGTTAAATAGGAGAGGTTATCTCATCTTGTGTGAAATGAGAACGACTAATCCAACTTCAAGATCTTGGCGAAGGCAAGGAACATTCTCTCCACAATCTTTCCCGTGAAGCCATGGTAATACATGGATAATAATGAAACGGAACATGTGAAGAGCCATCATCGTTTGTTTTGGTTTGGTTTTTAGCAATCTCAATGTGTTATTTAATGTCGACAAATTTTTCATTGTTGGTAGTACTTTTTTTCTTCCAAAAATCTATTTCTGGTAATATTTTTTTCTTTCAAAAATCTATTTCTGTTCAGAATTTTCCTTCGCTGGTAATTTTTTTGATTTTTTTTTAAATATATCGCTGGTAATATTTGTTTTCCAAAATGTATTTCTAGTAATATTTATTTTTTACAAAGTATTTCAGGTATTAAACCTTATTTGTACACTTTCATAGTGTTTTGACCCGAGTTTGGGGGTTAACCCTTTGCCCATAGCTGGGACCCCAACATGTGCTACCACCCCGGGTCAGGGTGGACCTGGGAACATCAATAATTAAGAGGTGGTTCCACGCTCCTCAAACCCACCTTGGTCAGAGACCTTGCTGTTGAACGTAGTTTATCGTCTTACCCGGAAGTAGTTTATCGTCAAACCCAGGACGGCCATGATCGTCTATGACAATAGATAGAAGAAAAGATTTACTAAAAACACTGTTTTATTTTAAGGAAAAGATTGGAAAATAATGGAAAAGAAAGAAAGAAAGAAAGAAAGGGAAATGGACGAAGCCATAAGACTTGCATATCTATTTAACTAAAATGGAAAGAAAATTCATTTTTTTATCTTTTCATCTTACTTCTTTAAATGATAAACTTCATTCATAATTATGATTAAATTAATCAAAGAATTAATCGAAGTAATAGAATATTTTGTAGTCGTGGCCATTGCAAGAACTTTATTCAATCATTGAATTACTAGATTAAAAGCCGCACGACTTTGTAGCTAGTTCCTGTGGAGGGATAATTGGGACAATACTAAAGGGAATTCTGGTCCAACTTAGAAAACAGCACTGATAATTTCGAATTCCTCAATTCACTCTATGAAAATTCAAAACCTCAATTTAACTCGGATTCGGGCTATGAGTTCAATTCCGACCAAAATACCAATTTGGTCCGAAATTCCAATTCAGGCGAAAAATTCAGTTCCTCAAATCACAAGCTCCGTGCAACTTCAAAACCTCACGTCAGGAAATTTCTCATTTTAACTCTGATTCCTTGGAATTTTGAAGAAATAAAACTGAGTTCCTCAATTCATAAAGTTTTAGAGATATTTTAAACTGAATTTAAAACAAAATCTTTTCAATTCGCAAAGTTTATGTGTTACTTTAAATTCAATATAAATTAAAAACTTTTAAAATCACATTTTTTAACATTTAGTTTAAAATTTGAATCTGTACCTGTTCCCGCCTCATCCGGTCGCTAATCCTCATGCTCTAAGCACAGATGAAGAACAAATTTTGAATACTGGGATAATCCTCATTCCAAAGAAGTATACAGTGTAACCCGGATATAAGAGACCCTGATACAAGAGAAACCCGGATATAAGAGAGATTTTCTCTGGTCCCAAATTAGAGCCATACTTACCTAAACAAAATAGACCAAACACGGATATAAGAGAAACCCTGATATAAGATACTTCTCCGGTCCTGACAACTCTCTTATATCCGGGTTACACTGTAATATGCCTATGTAGATCAAGTGCAGCTCGAGTTAGAATGATTTCAGAAACACGAACGGACAGACGGAATTTGCCGTTTATTTATTTAAAAAATTAAGATTTTTCAGAAAATTCAAATAGAAAAACCGTGAAATTTTCACCTGTATTTCTAGTTTTCATTTAACCGCTTAAACTATTTTAGCGCATTTATTTTTTTTTTCATTGTTACATTGATACACTTTCCGTAAACATTTCATAGAACTCCTCTCTGCGGCTGCTCGGTCTCACGCTGTCCGCTGATCTGAGATGGAACAAATACATAGAGTCAATTGCATCATCCACCTCAACGGAAAGTTGGCCCCCTGTGCCGAGCCAGGAAATTTTTCTCCCCAGAATCGATCCTCCAAATCTATAAATCGACCATTCGCCCTTGCATGGAGTATTGCTGCCATATATGGTCTGGAGCCCCTGCTGTTTGCCTCAGGGTTCTTGATAAGATCCAGAGACGGATATGCAATGTAATTGGCCCCGATCTGTCATCTCGTCTGCAGTCACTCTCTCACAGACGCGACGTTGCCTCGCTCTGTCTTTTTTACAAATACTTTCACGATAATTGCTCCGAGGAGCTGCTTTCGCTGGTTCCTAGGCCTCTTGAATTTAAACGTCCCACGAGGCTGGCATCCCGTTCCCACCCCTTCACCGTTGAAACTGTTAGATGTAGACTTCTCTTCTACTCCAATAGCTTCATGTCTCGCACATCTCGCCTGTGGAACCCCCTTCCTTATTCCTGTTTCCCTGACAAATACAATCTCCAACTATTTAAGTGTAACGTCCCTCGACATCTCCAGTTGCCTTGATCTATCCGCTTCCCTTCTCCACATCCTTTCACCTTTCATTCCTATCTGCTCTCGCTCCAAATCTTCTGTAACCCCCTTGCCTTGATCGATCCACTATCTTTCTCCACATCCTCTCCTTTACCACTCCTATCTGCTCTTCCTCCAAACCTTCTGTGACCCCTTGCGTGCTAGTGGCTTCCAGCCTTGCTTGGGGTGATAAGCTTAAAAAAAAAAATCTCTCTAAACAGCTTCACTGTCTTTTCTTTTCTTAATCCCTAGGGTCATCTGAATCTTTTCCTTTTGTCTGTTATTTTCTCTTGTTGAAAGTTTTTACGCCACTTTACCAACTATAACGCAGTCTCTTCTGCAAATATTAGGTTGGTGCAAAAATAATGTCGTTTTTTGACGTTCAACTTCATGTGAGAAAACGACATTATTTTTGCACCAACCTAATATCTTTCTTCCATATATTTTAAAAATCCATTCTCCTCTTTCTTCAGTCTATGATATCATTATCTGATTTCTCCAATCTCATTTTGTTTTTTCTTTTTTTCGACCTGTCCTTCGTTCGTTCTTTCTTTCTAACATTACATAATTTTCATTTCAGGATAAGAAAACGCGATTCTTGGCTCCGAGTTCAAATCTTTGACACTTTACCAATCACCGCTGTTTTCTTTAAGCGCAAACCACAGTATTTTAATGTGACCTTTGCGATGAGATGTCGTTCAATAGAAACGCCACCGCCGGCAACCTGCAGTGAGGACACAATGATAGTTATTAAACAAAGTATTGTACAATACGAAAAATGGTGGATGCAAGGTGCTTTGATTGTTTGCCTTATAAAGAAAGAATACAGACGAGAAAGAAAGACAGAATACAGACGAGAAAGAAGGAAGAAGGAATACAGACGAGAAAGAAAGAAAGAAGGAATACAGACGAGAAAGAAAGAATACAGACGAGAAAGAAAGAATACAGACGAGAAAGAAAGAAAGAAAGAAATAATATAGACGAGAATGAAAGAAAGAATACAGACGAGACAGAAAGAAAGAAAGAATACAGACGAGAAAGAAAGAAAGAATACAGACGAGAAAGAGAGAAAGAAAGAAATAAAGAATACAGACGAGAATGAAAGAAAGAATACAGACGAGACGAGAAAGAATACAGACGAGAAAGAAAGAAAACAGACGAGAAAGAAAGAATACAGATATCAAAGAAAGAAAGAAAGAATACAGACGAGAAAGAAAAAAGAAAGAAAGAAAGAAAGAATACAGACGAGAAAGAAAAAAGAAAGAATACAGACAAAAAAGAAAGAAACAAAGAATCAATGAAAAAGAAGTTAATTAAAGAAAGAAAGTAGACTATGGGAATATAAGACAAAGGATTAAAAATAAGATGAAGTGAAGAAAGAAATAAATTACCGGAAAAAAGTAAAAGAAAAGTATTTAAAAATGATTAAAGAAAAAATTGTAAAAATCATTTTTGACGAAAGCTTACGTCGTTAAAATTTTCGTCAATTGTTTTTTTTTATATATTTTTAAATAAGACAATATCACTTTGCCTTCATTTATTTAGCATTTAAATCCATGGATTCTATAATTAAAACGAGAAAGTTTATCAAATGAACTTTCAGATAAAATAAGAATGCCAAATGTTGGATTTAAATCTTTCAATGAATGATTTTTTTTTGGCCTTGAATTTTTGTGGAAATAACCATCTCTTTCACTTGATAGTGTATTTTTACACAAATACACAGATTCACGCCTACATATATATATATATATATATATATATATATATATATATTTCATTTTTACGTAAATGGAACGTTACATAAAGAACACACACGCATATATATATATATATATATATATATATATATATATATATATATGTATGTATATATATATATATATATATATATATATATATAGAGAGAGAGAGAGAGAGAGAGAGAGAGAGAGGGAGAGAGGGTTATTGAAAAGCAACTCCCTATTTTGTGTATGATGGACTCTCCCGTCTTGTAAAAATGAGAGATAGACGGGGGATGCCATCAAGCATAAAATAGGAAGTTATATTTCAATCACCCTTTGTGTGTGAGAGATTTAAGAAATAGAAACTATATATATATATATACTCACTTACTCAAGTCTCGGATATTTCACTAGGGTGTATGCTGATATCCTAAGCGTAGCTTTAATGTGTCACAAGGCCTAAATTATAGTGCGCCGAGTAGAGATCGAAATCTTTATTCACTCGTAACAGATCTAGTAAGGCAAGCTTGTTAACGATTAGACCACGTTGAAGTGCCCCAAATGATTTTGTAAGCGTAACTTAGATGTGAGACAACGCCGAAATTATCGAGCAAACAGTCAGGATCATGTTCACTATCCAAATGATTTTTCCAAGTGTAGCTTAGATGTGAAAAAAAGCCGAAAGTGTTAAGCACCCAATGAAGATCGAACTCACGACTCAGTCGTAAGTGATTTAGCGAGACAAATCTTGCTAACGATTGCACCAAGTCGAATTGCGTCATTGAGTTATCTACTGCTCTCAATAGGAGTTGCTGGTGTGTAGCAGTTGTTTTTTTTTTTCAGGGAAAGAAGATTATAGCTCCATACCCAACCAGTTTTGATGTCAGTGTCGTCCTTTTCCTAGGCTTGTTAACAATTAAGAGACCAGCTTCCCTGCTATTTAATCCATAGCTGGTGGAAGAAGAGACGAAGAGATGGATTCATATCTTTCCCAAAGGTATTTGCGCGTAAGAAATTATAACGATGTCGAATGGATGTATTTATTAAACGATTCTTTGCAGCAGCGAATGTTGGACAATTTCCTCAAAGATGAAGAAGAGACTCGAGGCGATATCGATGTGGCTCTAGAGAAGGAAGCTAATGATATCATGTACCGATCGTGTGAGCATCGATGAGGTCTTAGTGAGGATGCAAAGAAGGAGAAGGCTTATACTTAACATCAGGAAGAGGCAGCTGAAGTTTCTGGGACACATAATGAGGAAAGAGGGTCTGGAGAATCCGATACTCACGGGTCGAATGGAGGAAAAAAGACAAGTGAAAACAACGCGTGACATACTTGGCGGGCTTAAGCAAGTGGATGACAGAACGTGGTCTGTGAGAGGAAGCAGAGGGAAGGGACTTGTTGAGAGCTGCATAGGATAGAGGGAGTTGGAGAGCCATCATCGCCTACGTCCTGAAAGGACATGGCACATAAAAAGAAAAAAGATTTAAAAAGTAAACATTATCTATGATCACACATTTGTTTATAATCATATCACCCCAAGCAATATGGGAATGCATGGGGTTTACAGGGAAGGAAAGGGAAAGAGAAAACTGGGAATTGGGAGGATTGAGGTAAGGTAAATAGATGAAAGGGACTCACGAAAACAGAAGATGGCGATTGATGTTGCATTTAAATTTTTGAAGATTGTAGTTTTCAGAGAAGCAAGTAAACGGAAGAGAGTTCCACAAATGGGAAGTACGAGAAAATAAACTGTTGGAGTAGAAGTGGCGGTTGCATTTAGATATTTCAACCGTAAAACGGTAGGAACTAGATGCCAAATTAGTAGCAAGCTCAAATTCCTGTAGTCGGAAAACCAAGGAGAAAAAATCGTTAGAGCAGTTACCATGAAAATATTTGTAAAAAAGGTAGAGAGAAGCCACATCGCGTCGGCGAGAAAGGGACTGATGATGACATGCCTGGTCAGTATCCATTAAATTACAGATCTCGAGATGTACAGGAGAGCCACACCAGATCTGGCAACAGTGTTCAATGCACGGACGAATGTTAAATGTGCAAGATGTATTCAGACGAGAAGAATTTTCTTGTACGACACAGTGACCCAATTTTCCTTGCACTAGATGCAGCTATTGATTCGATGTAGTCGATCTGCTTCTTGTCAATGGATAACGTGAGTCCAAGATGTCTCAGTGTGTTAATTTCCTTGAGTCTAGTGTCAGCCATTTTGATGGCAGACAGAAAAGCTTCTCTATGGTGAACAATGCATTGCACGATAATGCCACTAGGACGTAGGGAGTTGCATTGAAAGGGAAAGAAAAGATTATAATGAGGAGAATTGGGGAGAGAAAAGTAAAGGGAAAGAGTTCAAAAAGACAGAAGCTGACTATTAACATTGAGTTTAATTTTTGAAGGTTGTAGCGAATCAAGTACGAGAAAAAAAGGTAGCTTGCATCGAGCTAATTCAACATTTTAAATCTGGGACCTAATTACCAATCGAGTATCATGTAGAGACACTAACAGCTCATCAGAAGAATTGCCGCGAAAATATTTGCAGAAAAAGACAGAGAGAAACCACTTCATGTCGGTGGGAAAGTGACTGAAGCCAAGATGTCAGTTTAGGGTTGATTACATTACAAACCGTCTGAATATTTTCAAGAATCTCTAGATATATTGTAGGACCACTAGACCAGATATGGAAGCAGTATTCAATGCACCGACGAATGGTAGGCTTATAAATGTGTAAGGTGGATTTTGATAAGAATAATTGTCTGGCACTACATTGCGAACCAAATTTCCTTGGAATAGACGTAACAATTGATTCAATATAACCACTCCACATCCTATCAGTGGAAACGTCAATCCAAGAAAGAGCAAATTGTTGTACGCCTGTAGTTATATAATAGTCATGCTGATTGCAGTCAGAAATGTTTGCTGTGGTGTTTAAATGAAAGCTGTTTTGTTTTGGATGCATTAAAATTTACAAGTCATTCCTTGACCCAGTTAACCACTGATTGGTTTTCGTTTTCGAGAGAATATATATATATATATATATATATATATATATATATATATATATATATATATTATAATATTTTTTAAAAAATATGATTCCTTCGCTACATAAGGGTTCTCGTGTTTCAAAAGCGGTCTATAAAAGACACGATGTGTGTGTGTGTGTGTGTGTGTGTGTGTGTGTGTGTGTGTGTGTGTGTGTGTGTGTGTTTTGGGAATTTTGGAATTCTCGTGACCAGACACCTTAATTCAACTTAATTTCAAAAATTATATTAGGGGTCTCGGCTCCAGCTTTTGAAACATGAGAACCCTTATGTAGCGAAGGAATCATATTTTTTAAAAAAATATTATAATATAAGCTCTACTTCTGTATGGAACACTGTCTTTTTAAAAATAAAAGCAAAAATACTAAGGAACTCCGGATTATTTACCTAACGTGGTCTTTCGTATTTTTCTGCATACCTGCACATATATATATATATATATATATATATATATATATATATATATATATATATATATATATATATATATATATATAGCGTCGGCTAAGATAAATTGTCATTTTGTCTTTATACACACACACACACACACACACACTCTCACATACACACGAAAATTTATCTTAGCCGACGCGTTTGGTCCTCTGACTGAATTTATCAAGGCAAATCAGAGACGAAACGCGTTGGCTATGATAAGTTTTCCGTTTATCTTTATTTATATTTCCATTTTGCAGATATATTTTAGTTATATCTGAAATCTTTACATTTGAGTCGTCGGTCCGCATTTTAAACAGCATTTTTTTCTTCTACCGACTTGCGTTCCGGAAAAAAAACCTAATAAAGAAAATGTGGCCTCTGGTAAGATTCGAACTTGTATCCCACTTTGTAGGAGAAAACGCCTCTTTCTGCTCGGTATCGGAAATGGGGAATATGTTCATCATCAAAACTGTATGATGTCTGTTAGTTTCACGCATTGTTTATCTCACTAGACGATCTTCACAATTGGTCCGAAGATCGTACTGGAGTGTGACGAATGCAGGTTTCGATATTTTTTTGCATGCAAGCACGCTAGTTAACATTCGTTTCAGTCTGCTGTTGGCTCTCACGCTGGCCAATAGAATCTTCCTGCCTATTCGTGGCAGCCAGCTATAGGCTCTCACTCCCCAGTAGAAAATGGCAGCAAAACTACAACAAAACTGCCGGAGAAGCAGGAAAGTATCGATTATTTCCACTATCGATGGGAGTTGAAAAATGCAAAGTCGGTCTTGGCCTCCCACTAACTTGGATCATGTGCATGTAAATTTTGGTGCAAATCCCTCGCAAATTGCGGCCGTGCATTTGTTACACACACACACACACACACACACACACACACACACACACAGACACACACACACACACACACACACACACATCATGCCTTTTATAGATAGTTATTTTTACATATTTAGGATTTTTAGTTACCTAAAATGCTCCTTTATTTATCTCTTAATTTAATTATTTTTATGCTTATTTTGATAAATTTTAAATTTTTATAAAACTTCTTTTTTTATTTAATTTATTTTTTATTTTTTTATTTAACCTTATATTGGAATTTTTGTTTTTCTTCCCATTTATCTTTCTCCTTTTTAACTTTAAAAAAGAGTCCCCGAATAACCTCGGAACCTGTGCCCCAAGAGCCATGACTCTGGATAACTGGATACTTGGATGGGTATCGGTGAACGGAACTGAGTGGCGCTATATCGGGTCTAGTTTATGTTTTATTCGTCACGGAGTTCCGTGTTACAGTTGGTATGACGTTCGCGTTGTATCGAAGCAATCCGGGTTCGATTCTCGGTAGTGGATTCGCACTGCTGATGAGTCCCAGATAGGATGAACGGCCGTCCATTGCTTTCTGCATTCTGTTGAGGATTCTAAGCTTGACGAATTACTATAAAATTAGCCTAAATCCCCAAATCAATTACTCATATATATATATATATATATATATATACTAATACGATTTGTATAAATAATATTATATTATTATTGGAACAAAGATTATATATATTATATATATATCTATAGAGAGCAAAGTTTAAGAAAATACACAATACTGAGCACAATATTTAATAATATGAAGAAGGAAATTCTATATCCGTCCTACTATATCCGCGACTAGCAGTTTCATGCTGTTAAGATGTCTGAAAAATGGAACAATTATTTACACTCTTCCGCTTCTCGTGTCAAAGAAATAAAGAGACGGGCATAAAGGCTTGACACACAGAGTGTACGATCGGTAAATCGTCCCCATTTTATATTTTTAATTTCGCGCCTGCGCGTTGTTTGCTTTTGATTTTGTCGAGTGCACAATATAGTAAGGTGAGTTGGGCACCGTCTGTGAGAATAGAGATTTGGAAACGACATGCTCTACTGCTTAGCATTCGCGCCGAAAGATCCAATACGAATATTTCAGAGTGTTTGTTTGTCAATCGGAGGAGAGTACAGAGAATTCTGAAAAAATTGGATGATTCTAATGGTGATTACGAAAGTACGACAGCTTAGACAACTCAGTCTGATCATTCAGAACTCAAGAATTTGTTGGTGTGGGCCTCAGTCTCAACACGGCGGTCTACATTAAGTGCATTGAGGAGGTAGTGCTGCCCTGGGTCAAGATGGTGGCTGCTAGAAGACCCTATATCTGACAGTAGGACTCTGCACCATGCCACACAAGCAGGTGAACTCAGTCATGGCTGTCATACAATTTTTACGACCACATCACCCTTTACATCCGCCTACCTAACTCCCCAGCAGCCTCTATTGATTATTATGTTTGGGTGCAGTTGAGCGGGAAACCCACAAAACTCCTTGTAACACCAAAGATGAATTGAAGGCAAGGATTATGACAGCATTCACCAACAAACAAGGAGACAGTCCAGAAGAGTTGCAGGAGATTCCGACGTCATCAGAAAGCCGTCGTTGAAGCCAATCGGGATTTTATTGAAGAAATTTACTCTTTAGTATTTCAAGACAATTTTGTGTAATTTTAGTAAATATATCTGTTAAAATGAGACGTCAGAATTATTTTATTTTTTGCGTAATTTAGACGGCAATTTATCCATTGCACACACACACACTCACACACACACACACACACACACACACACACACACACACACACACACACACATATATATATATATATATATATATATATATATATATATATATATCAGAAAAATAAGTGGAAAAATACGTGAGAGACATTTCGTCCTTTATTAATATATTTATAAAATAAACAAAATTAGTATTTATAAAAAAAATATTTTCCACTTTATCAATGATTCACGAATATTGTTCTGGTATATAACAATGAATATATCTGTTAGACCCAGATGTCTCGATAAATAATTTAGACAAGTTTTGTCTACTTATTTTTAATAGGATCCTTTCATAATCACGGACAGGTTTCTTAGTATCCTCATTAAAGGAATAATGAAAATTATCATGGTGATATATATTCATTTTATTCCGAGTACTTTTGACATTAGCACAATGTCATCAGCAGGTTGTTGTTTTTCTGAGACAATGTATATATTACTCTTCGTTAAGACGAATCGAGTTCTCCAGTCACTGGTTATTTATCTAAAATAAATATGTCTAATTTCACCTTCGTCCATCCTGTGTGCCAGGGGCTTAGGGATAGAATCTCCAACTCATGCCAAATCAGTTTTGATCCCGGCTTGAGTCAATTGTATGTGTAGCCACACTGATTAGCTGCGAAACAGTCTGTCTGCGGATGACTATATATATATATATATATATATATATATATATATATATATATATATATATATATATATATATATATGCACATATATGTATTTGTGTGTGTGTATGTGTGTGTTTTCAGGATGTAAGCGATCATGGTTCTCCACAGCTACCCGCCCCTTTTTGCTCTAACCAATAACTCCTCATCCTTTATTTCTGTGTTGCCTCTTTTCCCATGCATTTGCTTGTAGCTGAAAAGTACATTAACAGCGTTTCCCTGCTTCGTCTGTCTTCGGTGTGTCCTGGGTAATATTTTCCAAGCCTTCTTTCCTCATTTTGTGTCTCAGAAATCGCATCTTTTTCATTTTAGTTCTTATTTTCTAGTGACATTTTTAAGCTAACTTATTTTCTAGTGACATTTTTAAGCTAACTAACGATACTGTCTAAAGATAAAAAAAATAAACCGTATAGAAGGCAAAAGAAGAAAAAAAATTCTTCTCCCAAAGAACAATTATGACAATTCACATCTCACCGCAGCAACAGGTAAGCAAATGGATTTTAAGATTCCAGCACATTCTTGCGAATTCTAAAGCAATAAAAGGTGAAATACTCCAGTCAATTAAGCTACGCTTCCTCATAGGCTCCTTTCACACGATAAATTAACCTTTTTTTAATTCAGACTTTATGGACAAACTATTTAGTTAAGGCATTTTATTTTGGATTTTTTATTTCAATTTTCGGGTTCAAATTGCACAACAACACGGCTAATTTAACTTCAAGGAAATGACAAAAACGACATGAATTCTTTTTAGCTTAAATAAACCAAAGAACATACTATATGAAAAAATAACATTGACAACAATAACAACAAAAAAGACGCAGTAATTTCTTTCTTTTCAATTCATTAAAAAGGAACAAGCAAATTTTGCATGCAGATTTCTTCTCCATTTGTAGACAAATCAATTGAAAACAAAACTTCAGTTTCAACATTATTACACTATTTTATTTTTCGTTTTCTATTTCATAAAAAAATATAATCTTAAAATATTTTTTATCCCCTCTTTCGTTTCCTGTTGATTTCCTCAATTTTTCCCCTGAATATATTGCATTTCTCAATTGTCGACTGAGTGAAATTAATGACTTGCCTCTAATTAGATGACAGAATTAATTTCCTTTTTTTTTTCTCTTCATCGCACAGTTTTGATATCGGCATTTCATTCATATCCGGTAATCTCAATCAGCTTCCTTCTCATTTCTTTTCCGACTTTCTTCTTCTTCTTCTTCTTCTTCTTCTTCTTCTTCTTCTTCTTCTTCTTCTTCTTCTTCTTCTTCTTTATCTCCTCCTCTTCCTGCTCATTATTGTTGTTGCTCTTTTTCTTCATCTTCGTTCTCCTTTCGAGTGATATAAATCTCGGTTGAGTTTATGATTTGAAATGATGAGCAACCACTTGTTAACCAACTGATTGATGCTTTAAACTGATGTTACACAATTTTTCACTATTTTGTAGCAAGATCATTTCTAGTTTATCCCCCAAATTAAATTATCATCATCATTATCATTATTATTATTATTATTATTATTATTATTATTATTATTATTATTATTATTATTTAACACCTCCTCCCTCTTTATCTCATTCTTCGCCTCCTCCGACACTTCCTCCTTCATTACCTCCTCCTCTTCCTTCTCCTTCAACATTCTTCTTCTCTTTCTTCTCATTCTTCTTGAATGCGTTCTCCTCTTAATCCTCATTTTCTTTCTTTTCTAGCCACTATCCTTTAATACTTTATCTCTCTTACCTTGATTGTCTCTTACCCCGTTCCATTTTTTATATCTTTGTTTTATCCTACGATTTCCTTGGCATTTTCTCTATTTTTCTCCGTCTAATTACTCTTCCTTGCTCTTTTTATTCCTTCTCGACAACTTTTTTCTGTCATTCTCCTTATAATTTATACCTTTTTCTATCTCTTTCTTTCTTCCTCGTCGTCATTCTTCTCACTTTTATCATCATCAACATCATCTTGCCAATGATGTTGATCACTATAGTCTTGTTCAACATCACCATCATTACTATAATTCATCCTTACTGATCGCTTCTCCAAGACCTTTTCTTCCATGTCTTTCATTTATTATTTGATTCACACAAGGCTTTCTTCTTGATTTTCTTTTATTGTTTCTGTTTATGTAAATCAGTATTTCCTGTACTGTCAATGACGCAAACGACACGGGCACTTCGACTGGGTATCCCATACTTTCGGCCATGTGCCACATCTATGCTACGCTTAGAAAAATTCACCATGACCCCCCGCTACACATAGCACTGCTGTTGAAAGCAAGCTGGCGTTACTTAAAATTATTGTTGTACTCCATCCACACTGGGCGTCGAGTGTTTGTTGGATTGTACGAAAACTAAGCTACTCTTGTAAATAACAATTACATTCATCTGCTTGTTTTCTTAACTGTGAAATATGTTCGTTTGGAAATATAGATTATACTTTTATATGTTTTCTTTTTCCCCTTTTCTCCATTTTATATCCTATTTTTGTCATATACTGTTATATGTGTATATTTTATTATTTTAAATATAAATTTATATGTGACTAGCAGGCGTCGCCTTCTCGCTATCGCTTCGCAAAGTAAGATATATTCACTACTTGAAATATCTGAAATAAAAATTTTAAAACTCTTGTTATAGTTAAGGAATGTTTTACAAATAGATGTCAACTTACTGAAGGCCAACTAAAATGCAAATTTCAAACATTTTTCTGCACTATATAAGACAATATTTCTAAACAGAACTATTTTTGATATGAAAATCAAAACAATGCTTGAATAAAAGAACACTAATAAAGGGCAGTTAATTAATGAAATATCCTTTTTTTAAATCAATATGCAAATTAGTTAAACCTGAAGGGTGGTATCACCTAGAAGTAGATAATATATAATACAGGTATTGAGCTTCTAACGAATAAATTACTTTAAAGTAGTGTTGCGGCTTTTTTAACCCCAGAATTCGTTGGATAATTGCGCTCCAATTTCGCATTCATTCATATAGATTCCATGATATAGTTTTTACTTAATTAGCTATTATGTTTCTCTAACTCTTCAAGTGCATAACTAATTCTTATTTCTATTTTCCCATCTTTACACTATATTTATTTTATCTTATAAATTGTACACTGTTCTGTTAGCCGTGAAATAAGAATAATTGTTTGTACGGAAAATAAGGATCTACGTACATCAAATCATCTTTAAATCATCATTGAACTTTTAAAAGTTAATCTTAAACATTAATTCAATACTTAAATGCAGTGATCAATTTTGAGTTCTTCTGTAGTTTATTGATAGCTATCGCATCTACTCCTCCTTAGCTATTGTGATGATGGGCCAAACCAAGAATCCCCCTTTTCTGATGAATCCTAACTTTTAACTTAATGAATGAATAATATACTTGCAAGTGCATCGACTATTGCCTCTTTAAATACTAGCCTAATTAACCGTGCCTTACTGCATGTCACACATATTTTGTAAGAAAACGAGTGATGTTAAATCATTGTTATAATTTGTGAAGAAAAATGACGCATTTCACTATTACACAATGATCTTGTCGATGAGACCTCCATCTTCTGGATTTCTCCTTCTATATTTTGGATATGAGTCATTCCCTTGTTCAAATTTAAATCAAAGGAAAAAAATTTCAGGTGTGGTTTGTGCTCCCCCGACTCCCCGGGGACTCCCTTTGATCAAACTGAAATATACTTATCCAAGTACCCTGAGTAATTTGGTTTCAGAATATATATGTTTATGGGGGTCTATCTCCAAATCAAACAAACAGACAGATAGAGGCTACATCTTTATTTAATATAGATTTGAGTTTAACCCCTAACCCGGCATAGCCTGGTATATGGGTTTTTACCGAAAGTGTCTTTTTTTCAGACACCGACGAATAAACACGTCCAAAACATAACGTTTAAAAGCCAGCTACAGACGTCGATCATTATTTTTTTTTATGTCCTTCTGAGCTTGTAACGAGTCCAATTGTCAATTCATACGCCTTGTAGAGGTGTTATCCACCGAACGGTTACCTGAAGGTACCTCAGTTTCTTAGTCTTCCCAAACAAATAAAAAAAAATCGTCTGAAAATGAAAAAATAATTGACGGGGAATGGGTTAAGAACTTTAAGAAAATGCTACAATGTTAATGATAATGGTAATGCCAATATAAACTTTTTCCATATAAGAAAACATTTGGTATTCATTGACCAAGCAGCCAGTACTGCTTTCCATGATCGGACACTATGCCTACCAGACATTATGCCTATGGACAAAATGCCTACCGGATAACGGCTATTATACTTACGGGTATCATGCGTACCAGACAATATGGCTAACGGGCATGATACCTAAGGGGTTACTAGCCAGAGCGATTCGGCTTGGTGTAATGGCTAACAATTTTCTCTTGTTAGATCAATTGCAATCCAGTATCGAGTTCGATCCTCACTGGGAGCTCCATTCTATTCGGCCTTGTGCCACATCTAAGCTACGCTTAGAAAAATTATTTGGGCACTTCTACGTGATGTTATGGTTAGCAAACTTGTCTTTCCAGGATCAATTACGGCTGTGTAGTGAGTTCGATCGTCACTGGGTGCTCCAAACATTTGATCTTGTGCCACATCTATTCTACGCCTAGAAAATAATTTGGGCACCTCGAAGTGGTTTAAAGGTGAGCAAGCTTGTCTCGGTAGAATAAATACGACAGAGTAGATCGATCCTCACTGGGCGCTCCATACTTTTGGCCTTGTGCCACATCTAAGCTACGTTTAGAAAATCACCATGCCTACTGGACATTATGGTTCACGGACATGATGTCTAAAGGACTCCAGGCCCGAGAAGTTCGGCGTGGTGTAATGGTTAACAAGCTTGTCTTTCTAGTTCAAAGTTCCTAGCTGGGTGCACAATGCTTTCGGCCTTGTACACATCTAGGCTACTCTTACTAAAATTGCTAACGGGCTACAAGCCGGGTTTATATGAACAACATTTTTTATTTATTTAAATTCATCAAATATTTTAATATAAATGAAATAGAATGAAATATAATACGTTACATTACCCAACTTTACAAAACTCTTCGATTTGTCCGACATTGTCATAAAATCGGTACTACAAGACACTGCGACCATTTAAGTGAGAAAATTCTATTAAATTATTTGTTTCTTCAAAAAGGGCGCTGGAGGTAAACGTTTTATGGATTTAGGCGTTATCCGAACGATAGTAAGTGATCCGAAATTTGGAGTGACTTCAAAAGTACCTACCCTATCATCAGGTGTTTAATATAGGAGAAATTGTACAGCACTTTTGTGAATGGGTTCTGGACCGTGCAGTATTCTCAGCTAGGCCGTATAAAATCTAAAATCAATCGTAAAGTCATGCCTAAATTTTATTGTTTAAAAAAAACATATATAAAATAAGACTCATCACTCTATGATGGACGGGCATAGTCAGAGATTCTCTAAATTTTGAGCAATGCCAGGAAGATATTCAAGAGCTAGGATGGTGTCATACTTCACCACGAGATTCTTCCGGCGTTGATTGAGATACTCTTACTTTTCAAGGCAACTCTAGCGTTTGCGTGATCAATTATGAGTCCATTGTCGGCTTGATCATTACACAATTGGTCTACAATTTGACACAGAGTTGGGTGTTTAGTGGCGACCCTTAGGCCAAAGGCTCTGTGCCAACCTTTGAGTTGTTCCCGCGAGGCAAGTCTTGTAGAACACTTTCATAGCAGAAAAGCAGTCCTCGTTGCAACATTTCCACTCAACGCAAGCTCGAAATAGGCGACTCCATTTTGATGGGAATCTGTAAAAAAAAATTCTAAACGCCTCTTTAAATATTAAACATAAAATACTACAAACCGATACGCGAACGTATATTGCAATAACAAAAGGTGCGTTCCAAAAACTAATTATTAAATGTACTAAGTACTAAAAGTCAACAGTCTTCGGAATCATTAAGTCAATGCTAACGATCCTTTCCTTAGTTGCATAATATGTGCTTCGCCAGGGCTACATGCAGTTTTGAGTTCAGAGTTTTCCTTCTCCTAGACTGGTTGCCACCCAATGCTATAGAACTCAGCCTGTCCTACTATTTATCCATAGCTTGGGGGAGAGATGTATTCTAAAACTAAAAGTACTCAGTATTAATAAGTACTAAGAAAAGTGCAACGTACAAAAACTACTGAAAAACAGGGAAAATTCTTTAGAAACAAAGAAAAGACTGCTGTAATTCTCTTGTATGGCAGTGAATGTTGGAGAATTTCTTCACAAATGAATAAAATATCTGAATCAACAGAAATATGGCTCTACAGAAGGATGATGAGCATATAGGCGAAACGTGTAAGCAACAGGGAAGTTTTAAAGAAAATGGAAAACGAAAAGGATACTTAAAGTCAGAATCAGTAAGAGACAGCTGAAATCTTTGGACGTATAATGAGGAAGCCGGGCTTGGAAAAATTGACACTTTACACGACATATTGAAGTAAAAAGGTTCAAGTAAAGGAAAGGTATCGATTAAGGCAAGCTACTTAACGGGTTTCTGTCAATGGAAGGCGGACATGGGTTAGGATGCTTGGCAAAGGGTCAAACAATGTTAAGGGATACAAGGTATAAGAATTTGGGAAAGCCATAATCGGCACATAAAAGTGAAGACCTCTACCGACAAAGTTGATGTCCAATAAAAAAAATATTTTGTAAAATCTTTAGATATAAGAAATTTTTCAGATGGAAGTTTGGTAAATAAAGGGTGTTCCTAGAAGTTAGACCGATTTTAAATGTGAATTAAGTTTAAGCTTGTAATAATTGTTTCTTTTTTTTTCAGATTTGGCAGACGTGATATTATTTTTCACATATAATTGCCATGACTTAAATAACATGACTCAATAGAGAAATAAATAATTTTCACCAATAACACTGATGTATTTACTGCTGACTTTGATCCGTCTTAATGAAACACCCTTTATATGCTTCATAATTTCTATATTGATATATAGTAATTTTGGGGGATCAATTTATTACCTGATACGAAGAGAAAACAGACCCCCACTTTATGTTCAGCAGAGATTTTCATTGATATTATTTGAAAATTGCAGTAAAATGTGATGGACAATATACAATTGATATTTCGTTTAGTACTAATATCAGGTTTCTATATCTGAACCTATAAAATATTTCAATAATTATATTAATACATAGTAATCCTCGAGGAACACAATTAATAACAATAAAAAAACAGAATCTCTTTTTATGTCCAGTATAATCTTGGTTTAATACTAGTTTACCCATGATGTCAAAAATGGTAACATATAAAAATTGAGGTATTGTTAAATTTTTACTAAGCCTCATTTTTTTTTTCATATTATTAATTTGTAAAGAATTATTCCACGGATAGTTCGTTACTTTATCCAATTTACAAAACTCTTCGAATTGACCGCCTTTGTCATAAAATCGGTACTACAAACCACCGCCAACATTTAAGTGAGCTAATTCTATTAGATTATTTGTTTCTTCACTAAGGGCGCTGGAGGTAAACGTTTTATGGGTTTGGGCGTTATCTGCATGATAGTAAGGTATCCGAAAGTTGGAGTGACTTCAAAAGTAGCTACCCTATCAGCAAGTGTATAATATCGGGGAAATTGCACGGCTCTTTTGTAAATGGGTTCTGGACCGTGCAGTATTCTCAGCTAGGTTCGCTCAATTCCATGATGATGGGTATTGTTACGGACGTACCTCCGGACAATTCATTTGTTGATAGATGCTTCATCTATGGGTGTGACTATCACTAGCTAGTCTTGACCCGAACACACTGGTTTCTAACTATAACACCACTACAAAATTGATTTTAATTAATCAAACCCAACACCACAAAAAATAGGCCCCAGATTCACCATCACAATGTGAGGGTCTACGTTCCAGTCTTCTCAACTGTAAACCCGACCTCTTATCCCTGTCTGAAACCGTACAGGAATTCGCAATCTCGGGCTACTCGTCTCTAATAGCAAGAACATGATCAACAAAGTCGCTAAGGCCACGGACTCGGAGCTTATATTAAGGAAGGGTTCCCATATAACAGAAATCCCTAAAACGAGAATCAGGATCTCACGTATATGTGTTTCCGCTTGGAAATGTCCCACTATATTTATATTATTTTTTTCTTTTCTTGTTTTCGTTGTTATTTCTTATTTGGATTTTTGCCGCCACATTTAATTTCTCTTTATTTTCTTTCTGTTTCACTGCATCATAATTTCGTATTTCTTTAACCTTCTATAATTATAACTGGAGACCTAGTCGAGATTCATTGGTCGATCTTGTCCTACCTGTAATAAACTCCTGAAAGTATGTGCTCTGTAACAGCGGTCATCTACCCCCACTCCACTTCTGCACACATACACGCTTTGATAATACAGTGAGAATGTCCAGCGATTGATTTCTGGTCAGGCACCCGATCCTTATAACTTTTTATTCTTTAAAACATTTGACTCATTAGAGCGTTGTCTGTAACCGAAAGTATACTACAGGCCAAAATATTTCGTACTTTGGTATTTGGTTTAAGTAAATCCTACTAAATCCGAAGGCTTACTGGGATATACGAAGGTGCATTCCAAAAGCTAAGCAGAGTCTTAAGAAATAGAAAAAACGTCGCTAGAAGCAAGGAAAAGAGTACAAAACAGTTACTTGATATCTCTCCTCCTGTAGAGCAGTGAGTGCTGAACAATATCCTCGAAGATGAAAAAGAGACTTGAAGCAACAGAAATGTGTTTATACCGAAAGATGCTGGGTATACATGTAAACAAAAACGAAGTTTTAGACAAAATTGAAACAAAAAGTTAACACCAGGAAGAGACAAATGACGATTCTCGGACACGTATTGAGGAAAGGGGGCTTAGAAAATCTGATACTCACAGGACAGATTGAAAACAAGAGAGACAAAGAGAAGCAAGGCAAAACATATTTATTGAGCTTGAGTAAATGGATGACAGAATAGGGTTTAGTAGAAATAACAGAAAGACAAACTTTATTAAGAGCTGCAACAGACAGGAAGTTGTAGAGAGCCACAATCTCTTATCTCCTGAGGGGGAACGACACATACATAAGAAGAAATCCCCTACTAACCTAGTAGGGTGACACTATTTAAGCCATTTTGCACTCTCTCTCTCTCTCTCTCTCTCTCTCCCTCCCCTCTGGTTTTGCCTAAAATTTGAATATATGCTTGTCCTAATATTACTATTAGTCAGTAGATTAGGCACTTCGACTCCTCATTGCGTGCCGCTATCCATTACTCCACCGTTATGTTATTGGATGGTCCATACATTTGATATTATGCTACATCTATGCTACGCTTAGAAAAATACCTGGACACCACGACGTAGTGTAATGGTGGGCGAATCAATCATGCTAGAACAATTTTACGATTGAGTAGTGAGTTCGATCCTCACTAGGTGCTCCATCGGCCTTGTGCCACATCTAAGCGACGCTTAGTAAATCATTATTATTTCAAGATTCCGACGTGGTGTAATGATGAGCAAGCTTGTCTCGCTAGTTCAATTACGAGTGAGTTCTTTTCTCTCACGATGCTCCATACATTCGGCCTTGTGCCACATCATCTAAGCTACGATTAATAAATCTCTTTAACGAGAAAGAAAGAGTGAGCGAACGAGTGAGCATCTTTATCTCTCTGTCTTTTCGAGATTTTATGTTTCTTCATTCGTGCTTGCATTGCATTTCCTACGGTTGCCTCTGTTTTCCATTCTCGTAAAATAAATACTTTTTCATTCCACATTGTTTTTCTAAGAGTTCCCTGCCTCTTTCTCTCCCTCTCACGCGCAGATTCCCTCTCACACATACGCACACACACTCTCCATTTTTATTTCTTTCATTCGCCCTCTTTTTTTTTTCTGTTCATTCTTCCAAGACAATTTTTCTTTACTTCTGTTCGACTCTTTTCGTTCTTTTATTTTATTCCTTAGGTTTTTCTTCTTTTCTTATTCGTTTTATCGCCTTCTATTCTCTGCCTACATCTAGGCCTTTATTCCTCGTTTCCACTAATTCGATTTTTTTTCCTTCATATAAACCCCACCGCCACCACTAGCACCACCCCCGCTTCATTCCATCTCCATTTCCCCATTTTGTTTTCGTTATAATAATAATAATAATAATAATAATAATAATAATAATGATAATAATAATAATAACAACAATAGTACTACTACCGCCTCCACTATTTTATCTCCTCCTACTACTCGTCTTCTTTTATTCAAATCTACTCAACCTTTACATTTTTCTTAACGATTCATTTCCTTTCTCCATCTTCTTTATACCGGAATTTTCATTGCGACCTTCTTTCTTTAGATTTTTCTTTTGTTTTTGGCTGTTTGCTTGTTTTCCTTTCTTTCTTTCTTTCTTTCTTTTTTTTGTTTTTTTTTCTTGTTCTATTCAAATCCTTTTCCCCTTGATACCAGAAGGAATCTTTCCAATCCACTTCACCGTTTTCGAACTCTGTATATCATCTTTTTACGTATCGCTCGTTTTCTCTCTTCTTTATCATATTGCCTCACTTCAGCGAACTCTTAACCGTAACTAATTTAAGCAAAATCTTTTCAACAAAGGATATAAAAATGTCAATCACTTTCGCTAATTAAAATTTTTTTATTTGTCAAAATTATTAAAAGGATTCTTATTTCAAACCTATTTCTCTATGACGTTTCGTAACTTCACCGAAATAAAGAGATTCTTGTCTTGCGATTATTTGTTTGTTTCTATATTTAATTACTGATAAAATCGCCGATGGAAAATTTTTATCTAATTGGCCGACGTGGGCGAATGTAGCGACATTCTGATCCTAGTAGGCTCTCCTTGCAGAGATCAGGATATTGAATTCAATATCCACTTTTATATTTACATACGCACTTACCCTGATATTGAGTACTTTAACCCCAAAATACAGCATACTTTAAAACTATATTCTATCATATATCTATCTATCTATCTATATATATATATATGATGGTTCCGTATAGGATACAGGTTCGATTCCTGTCAGAGAGCGAAAATTTTCTATGAAAATTTCTCGGACATTCAGGCCGGTAAATGTTATTTAATACTGTTTATTATAAAACAGAGCATTTGCTTAAATACTTGTATCTATAAAAAGAACGTTAAACATAATATATATAAATGTCTTTAAATAAATTGTCGGACTATGTCCAATTCTAAATATATATATATATATATATATATATATATATATATATATATATATATATATATATATATATATATATATATATATATATATATTGTCGTCCACAGACAGATTGTTTCGCTGTTTCACAGCAGATCAGTGTGGCTAGACATCCGATTACCTCAAACAGGGATCGAATTCCGACCGATTTGCTATCAGTCGGAGATTTTATCCCTAAGTCTATTGGCGAACGTTAGAGATGAAGGTGAATTTAGACGTATTAATTTTAGACAAATACGCCAGTGACCGGAGAACTCGATTCGTCTTAACGTAGAGACTTGCATCAGCATCATCAATAGTCACTGTTTACAAATTCACTTTTCACCCCGAAGAGCTCAACCGAAATAATTTTTTCAAGAGCATCTATATATATATTGTCATCCACAGACGAACTGTTTCGCTATTTCACAGCTCATATATTTAAATTCACAGATCAATTTTGTCGACATGGTTAGAAAAAAAAAACTCTTAGTATAAAGAAAATTGACATTAACCAGAAATAGGCTTACGCAAAACCGTCTCACTTTTTTAAATTTGGATTTTATAATGTAAGTATAACATCAAAAATATGTCAATTTCATTTTTGCCCTGAAAAAGCCGGAAGACGAAACACGTCGGAAAAAAACTAAGATTTTTTTCAAGTTTACACACACACACACACACACACACACACACACACACACACACACACATACATACATACATACATATATATATATATATATATATATATATATATATATAGGGTGACCAAAAAAAAACGGGAACTTTTTAACAATCCAATAAAACCAAGAGTGATGGAAGAAAAATATTTAATTCATAGTAATTGAAACCTTAAAACATGCCATTTAAGAAACAATGATGGAATTTTCATTTTTTAAAAATTATGTCCTGTAGATGGGGTCCTTCTGTACGAATGCATTCTTGAAATCTGCTGTTGAGATTCCTCATTGACTGCTGCAACATCTCAGTTGGGATACTGTGAATTTCATTCTTGTTACTAAAATGGCGAAATGTTTACTTGCTCAAGGTCACTGTCTCGCACTGTTGCCACTTGCTCATGTCTGGCAATACGCACTTCAAAAATTCCCGTTTTTTTGGGTCACCCTATATATATATATATATATATATATATATATATATATATATTGTCAACCACAGACAGACTGTTTTGCTGTATCACAGCTCATACGCATTTCAAAAATTCCCGTTTTTTGGTCACCCTATATATATATATATATATATATATATATATATATATATATATGTATTGTCAACCACGGACACACTGTTTCGCTGTATCTCAGCTCATCAGTGTGGCTAGACATCCGATTGCCTCAAATCAGGAGGGAAACCCGACTGATTTGGCAACAGTCAGAGATTTTCCCCCTAAGCTATCAGCTCCCGGAAGAGAGGAAGGTGAATTTTTACGTACTTATTTTTAATAAACACGCCAGTAACTCAGAGTGATCGATTCATAGAAGAGCCTTGCATTATCAGCAGTAGGAGTCACTGTATACAAATTTGCATTTTCCCTTTAAAGTGCTCAACAGAATTTTATTTTTTCGAAGGCATATATATATATATATATATATATATATATATATATATATATTGTTCGTGGTAATAGCGAATATATACATGTGTGTGTATGTGTGTGTGTGTGTATGTGTGTGTGTGTGTAGTTGGTGATAATAGCGAATTTCATATATATATATATATATATAATAGCGAATATATATATATATATATATATATATATATATATATATATATATATATATATATATATATATATATATATGGTGGGTGGTAATAGTGAATTTCACAACAAATAGTCGACGATGTTATTACTGAATCATGATAAATAAAATTAAACGTTCACTTATCAGATCTTCAATTGAAGTAGCTTTTATTCCGAGCTTTGCGAGTCGACCGTGGCTGCAATTCGAGTTGGCGTCTGCCTATTTAAACAAGAAAATTCAACGCACTATTTCTGCTACTCAATAAGGTGAGATTTATGCTGGGTGCCAGATGATTTATGTAAATGGACTCTGTCACAGCGAGATGTTTTCGGTAAAGGGTTCTATATAGGATACTAGAGTTATCGACCAGAATGTTCCTTAACTGCTAGTGTAAATTGTGGATGGCTATGCGCCTTTTTATGCTCAGAACAATAGCTACTACGATTCAAACACCCCAAAATTACTTCTTAAACAAAAATGAAAAGAAATCAATAACGTCTAAGAAGAAAACGCTTGCGACAATGGACAATACAGACACTTTTTGCACTTTTTCTCTCACCAAACTGAAAATGCAATACGTTTATTCTTTCTCATTCTATGCTAAGTATAGTTAGATAATATTCAACAGGCTTTTATATTTATCGGATACGTTCTGGTAGCGTAACTATTATTGACGCTGAATTTGAAATAGATGGATTCAAATTCTCGCCTTGTCACTCTCTCACAATTTTCCTTTGCAAAGACATAGATAGATCTCTCCGAATCGACAAATTGGCTAAATAGAATGATGAATTGTGTCCTTCGCTGGCAACCGATTTAAGAGAAGGGAATCTCTGAATTACAAACAGGTTAAAAATAAAATGGAAATCTCTGTCTATCCCAAGACTGCATGACAATAATAAAGAAACGGGATCTATTGATAGCCATGATCATCTACATTCTGAAGGAACATTGAGTTTAAACACACACGCAGGCACACACATAATATCTCTAGCATAGAAAGTACCTGAGTAAAGCAATGCTCTATCAACACAAGAGTCAGATCAAACCAAAAATAGAGTATTCTTTTAATCAATTCGTCCCAATCAAGACGATAATGCCACTAAGACGCAAGGGACTACTGGAACTGAAAGAGAATGGAAATACTTGAGAAGAAACCGGAAACCCAGTCGGAGAAGTTAGAAGTATAGAATTGATGTAGAATTGAGAAGGAACCAGAAAACCTAATTCTAAACAGGAGACAAGATATAAACCCCTACTCCTGTTCAAAAAACGGAGGAAGAGTTTAAACCGGACGAGAGACAAACCTATCTATTGCTACCGAGAAAAAAACAGTAAATAAAGTTTCAGAGTTCAGGAGGAGACTTCAGAAGTATACCGTTGATGTAGACTTGAGAAGGAACCGGAAACCTAATCCTAAACAGGAAACAATGGTCAAACCCCTACTCTTGTTCAAAAGATCGGTGAGGGTGTGAACGGGGCGATAGGTGAACCTATCTACTTCTATCTGGGATGTAGGTGCCCAACCCTCATTTTCCAGGTCAAAAACATCTACGTTGCCGTGTGGGTGATGAATTTCCATCTTACCACTCCTTTCCCCATAGACGAAACATCGCTACTCTATAACTATTTCCAGGGTAGATGTTCTGATGAGCTACTTTCCTTAGTTTTATCATCCCAGGCCTTCACAGTTAAGACCCGCCATTTCACGTACACTGGGACGAATCAGCCTGATTCCTTTTGTATTTTATTCGTAAGAAAGAATTTCTATTCGGTCAGCTTCTTCCCAGGAATTGTGTCTTTGTTGATCACTACAATCTTATACATTTTAAATCAAGGATTAACCATTGTTGTTCCTACATATCTTCATAAAATGACCTTCTTAACTCTTCTTCATGCTCATACATCAGCTTTATTCAGTAATACTCTACCTTGAGTTATTCTTGAGCCCTTTATTCTGTGAAAAATTCTTGTAGAGATGAACACATCTCTCCAGAATATGACTTGTCCAAATAGCATATATATTGATGTCAAGAATCGTCAGGAGGGACAAAACTGGAAGCGACTCTTATATCCTTACTACAGAATTCAAACTCCAAACGACATTAGATTACATGATTGTGTTATCTTCATTCAATGAAATGAAAACGAAACAAAAATGAATAAAAATCTTGAACGTATATTGTCAGATACTTAAATTCATAGACATGAAAATATTGCCTCCCAAATTTATTTACCGAAATATGTATACAGATTACATACACTGTACATCGTTTTATTCTGTAAACTCTCAATGTGAATTCTACAATAACATCAAAATTATTTTTCAGCATCTGTGGCCAATTAACTTTGATTAAGATTTAATCGTTTCTTTCGTTTCTTACAAAGAACACGGAAACGGGGAAAGATGGGACAGCGAAAACACAGACAAAAAGAACAGTAAAAGACAATAAACTTGTTTTATTTTCACTTTTACTTCTACTTTCACTTTCACTTCTATTTTCCTCTTATTAGGCACTAAAGTCATGCTGAGTGCGGTTTATTGATCGCCCTTTATTCTGATACTCGCGGATAAGCCATAGAGAGCTCGGTGACAATGCGTGCCACGGCTGCGGCGGGAATCCCTTAGTGTTTCCCGCCTCAGGCAACCAGCTATATGATCTTATCGAACAAATTAGGAACACGGCGAGAGGTTACTTCCGCTTCTGTTTATGCTAGCATCTTCCGTCGCGATATCACCTTCTCACCACTTTATTTCCTTTTCACCGTCTAGCTTTTGGCGTCCCACCGCTACACAACATTTGTGCCTTTCCCGTTACTCATACCGTCTTTAATCTCGCAGCTTTTGTATTTTTTGTTTTCTAATGACAACACACAACCCAGCACGCAGGCTACATCTTTCTTCTTTTTTTCCCGTGATATTTTAAAAATTTAAATCGTTCAAAATTGGATTTATTTATGGCGTTTCCATTTTTTCTTTTTAGTTATTTTTTAAAAACTTGATCATTTTCTACTCGATAATATCCCCGTTCTTATTTATTTAATTTTTAATCTTTAATATGTTCCACTTGTTCTTTTCAGTTGTCTGTTCATCTATCTGTTTCTAATGTAGGTACCTCCACTAAAATCGCGATAACTAAGGTTTAAATTAATTTTAAAAAATGAAAAACCTTCCTTGAAGCTTTCATCTTAGCAAAATACTCTGGTGTATTTCAAACAGAAATTATATTGAATGGAATCGATTTTCAATTTTTTTTTTTTCACTAACATCGTCAATGTCGATTATGTTTTAGATATTTGTAAACACAATTTAGTTCTCGGGTTTAAAAATCTTGTAAAAATGAAATATACGTTTCTGAAACTACATTTGAGGAATATAAGCTGATTTCAGTATAATTAATATTTTTACCAAGATTTTCTAAAAGAAAAAAACTTATTTCAAAAATATTTTCATTTATTTGTGAATCAGTCCTGAAAATCCCATTAAAATCCGAAAATTATTTGTTCTTTGCAAGAATTTCGAATCATTTTTTTTTTACCAGAAATGGCGCTAAAATTCTCATGATAATCTTTGGCCCATCACTGACAAAAAATACAAGATTTTTAATAATTTTTAATTTTAATAATAATTTAAATATATTGACGATACACCTTTCTTTTCATCAAGTTTGGGGGCCTTTTTTCATCACGCTTTGCTCTTGTTTAGCGTAAAAGTGGGGGTGAAGATACCAAAATCAAACTTGTACTGAAGTATAAACATATGAGAAATGTTTTAACAGGGGATGAATCTGAAATCTGAAGACGCATTACTATAGCAAAAGATGCCTTCCGAAAACTAAACAAAGTATTAAAAAAAGGAAAATTCCGTTAGAAACAAATATTGATTTGATTTGAATTGATAAAAAAGAGAAAGCCAATATTCAATATCAACTATGAACACGGACACAATGTACTGATCATGTTTAGAAATTAAATAAAGCAATCCCATCCGTTTAGTAACATATAATTAAAAAGAATCCACACATTAGGTTAAAAATTTTTAAAAATTAAGAAAAAAACCTTAACAATCGCTAATAGAATAGCCAAAAGCGCCCAGAAAAGAAAACACAAACACGAACACACAACAAAATAAATAAAAAGGTTAATCGCAGTACCTTTTCAGTCGTTTTTAATGAAATTTATATAAAAGAGTGATTGCTGTCCAAATAGCCAATTATATATATATATATATATATATATATATATATATATATATATATATATATATATATATATATATATATATATATATACACACACATATATATATATATATATTGTTAATCAATTCGTTTGTGAACCAATCGATATTCCTTGTAAATTATATTTTTATTGATATTCTTTATATTCCTGATTATTTTATTTTATTTTTTTAATTTCCTCTTTATATTTGCAACTATGTCTGAGAGTTTTCGTCTAGCGTTAGCCATTTTCAAAGACTTTTGGTGTTTGTTGTCGGTTTCGTTTTTAAATATCCCGTTTCGCATGTTCACATTTAAATATCGCGTTTCGCATATATAACTGAGAGTTTCTGTCCTAAGTTTTAGTTTTTTAATGAAATATATTCATATTTGTCTGGGAAAAGTTTCGAGTAACTATTTCTTTTTACATATATTGTGACCATTTAGTTTAAAATTGGCATTTTCTTGATTTCAGATGAAAACTTTGTTATTTTACAATGTATTTTACAATGTATTTCACTGAACATTATGGGGATATGTGTTGAAGATAACGCCTAATCCTAGACTTGAAATGCCAAAATCTAATTTTCTGGAAACTTTGAAGTAACAAAAAGTGATATATGTTATTTTGCTTTCACAGTTAAATACATGGTAAATGATACTCAGCTTATATATATATATATATATATATATATATATATATATATATATATATATATATATATATATATATATATATATATATATGCCCAGTCTTTCACTGTTCACATATGTTTATGTTTGTGTGAGTTCCGGTGAGTGAGCGTGCTTGTGTGTGTGTATGTGTCTGCGTAAGTCAATGCGTATACGTGCGTGTATGTATGTTTGCGTAAGTATGAGTGGCATTCCGACGACAATTTATCCTCCCACTTACATAAAAACACCATATATAAATCCAAAATTAATCAGTTTGTCTGACGATCTCATATCAATCTAACTAAATTTATATATATATATATATATATATATATATATATATATATATATATATATATATATATATTATTATTATTATTATTATTATTAAGTAATTCATTAATTCATTGAGTCTGAAAGAAACCTCAGAATGCAGAAAGCACTGGACGTTTCGTCCTATATTTGGGACTCATCAGCAGTGCGCATCCACTACCGAGAATTGAAACCGAAACGGCCGTCCAGTGCATTCTGTTGAGGTTTCTTTCAGACTCAATGAATTACTTCATTATAATTATCAAATCCTCCTAACAATTTCTATCATATATATACATATATATATATATATATATATATACACACACACACACACACACACACACACACATATATATATATATATATATATATATTTTCCATATTTTCCTTTAGTTCATTTCATTGTATGTCAATATCGATTATTTTCTTATGTTTTTCCACTTTTTTCTTTCTTTGTATGAGGGCATCTTTCCGTTTTTATGTTTTATTTCCTTTTTAATACCCTTCTTTGAATGTACACAAGTATTTCCTTTTTTATATTTGATTTAATTTATCTTTCTTTCTCTATGTGATCTTTTCTTACTCTTGCTTTCTCTCATTGTATGAGTTCATCTGTCTGTTTTTGTTTTCTTTCCCTTCTAATTACCATTCTTTGAATGAGAGCAAATGTTTTCCTTTTTTTATATTTGATTACTTTTCTGTTTTCTTTTTTACTATATATCTAATGTTTTCTTACTCTTCTTATACTTTCTTTCTTTGGATATAGGTATATGTCTTGAATTCTGTTTTGTTTTTTTCCTTTACTGTATCTTTCTTTTCTGTTATTTTTTGCATCAAACCATCTTTATTTAACATTTTAATTCTCATCTTTTTGTTTTTGGATAAAAGCATGTATATTTCGTTTGAATAGATTATTTACTTTTTTTCCCCTATATATATGAAGAAATGCATTTTACTTTTTAAATAATTTTCTTTCTTTCTTTTCATTCTTTTTTTCGTTGTATGCATGCACGTATCTTTCATTTTGTGATTTTTTCTTTTTTTTCTCTCACTTTTTTATGAACGCATGTACTTTAACTTTTTGCTATATTCTTCCTTTCTTTCTTTCTTTCTTTCTTCCTTTCTTTCTTTCTTCCTTTCTTTCTTCCTTTCTTTCTTTCTTTCTTTCTTTGTATTAACAAGTATCTTTTCTTTTTGATAATTTTCCCGCCATTCCTTCATTGTTGAATGATGAACATATTCATATTTCTTTTTAAATATATTTTTTTTATTTCTAATTTGTTGTATTTCTTCCTTTTTCGTTTGTACGCTCCGGCCTTCGTCAGGTGGTTGGAATGTTGAACTGAACCCTTTATTTCGCTCACTGGGGTAGACTGTTCTAGTTCCACGTGCCATGACATCCATTAGGATGTCAGTTATCAGTTATCTCCTGTTAATTCCCCTCTCCAAGTTCTCCACCACCTTAACCAGGTATTGAACTCACACTCTTTGGGTCCTGTCACTGGATCTATCTAACGCCTTTATCCACTGTGCCATAGTGGATAAATACCTCATCTTAGTGTGCATAATACCTCATCTCAGAAATGTTCCATGTTCTTTCCTTTATTCTTTCTGTTTTGCTTGAATTAATGTCCTTTTTTTTAATATTCCTTCCGTTAATCTTTTTTTCTTCCTATGAACGCCTTTGTATTTGATTCTATTTAAATCATTTTTTTTTCGTAACCCTCTGTCTGATATTTTCTTTCTCTTAATCTACTTGTTTGAAAGTATTTATCTTTGTTTTTTTTTTATATTTCCTACCTTTTCTACATTCTTTATATGGCCGTATCTATCTTGTTTATAGTTTCTTCTTTGCTGTTTCTCTATTTTTTGTCTTTGTATTGACGCATCTGTTTTTCTGTTTTCTTTACTTCCATTTATTATATGAAAGCATGTCTTTCTTATTTATATTTGCTTTGCTTTATTATTTCTTTCCTTATTCTCTACAGTTTCTTTCTTTCTTTCTTTCTTTATATAAATGCATGTATCTTTTCCCATATTTGTTTCTTTTACCGTCCCTTTCTTTCTTTCTTTGTATTAACGTATCCGTCTTTCTGTTTTCTTTCTTTCTTTTACTGGGTGAGCGCATATCTTTCTGCTTTGATATTTGTTTTCCTTTATTCTTTCCTGATTTCTTTCTTTCTTTCTTTCTATGAACGAATGCATCTTTTTCCATATTTGCTTTTTCTTTTTTCTTTCTTTTATTGGGTGAGCGCATATGTTTCTGCTTTGATATTTGCTTTCCTTTCTTTATTTTTTTCGATCCTTCTTCTGTCTTTCTATGAACGAATACATCTTTTTCCACATTTATTTTTTTTCTGTTTTTTCCTTTCTTTTATTGGATGAGCGCATATGTCTCTGTTTTGATAATTGCTTTCCTTTATTCTTTCTTTCTTTTCTTCTTTCTTTTTCTTTCTTTCTTTCTTTCTTTCTATGAACGAATGTATTTTTTGCATATTTGCTTTTTCTGTTTCCTTTCTTTCATTGGATGAGTGCATATCTTTCTGCTTTGATATTGGCTTTCCTTTATTTCTTCTTTCTTTCTTTCTTTCTTTATTTCTTTATTTATTTCTGTTTTTCTTTCTTTCTTTCTTCTTTCTTTCTTTCTTTCTTTCTTTCTATGAACGAATGTATCTTTTTCCATATTTGCTTTTTCTGTTTCCTTTCTTTCATTGGATGAGTGCATATCTTTCTGCTTTCATATTGGCTTTCCTTTATTTCTTCTTTCTTTCTTTCTTTATTTATTTCTTTATTTCTGTCTTTCTTTCTTTCTTTCTTTTTTCTTTCTTTCTTTCTTTCTATGAACATATGTATCTTTTTCCATATTTGCTTTTTCTGTTACCTTTTTTTCATTGGATGTGTGCATATCTTTCTGCTTTGATATTTGCTTCCTTTATTTTTCTTTCTTTCTTTCTTTCTTCTTTCTTTCTTTTCTTTCTTCCTTTCCTTCTATGAACCAAGGCATATTTTTCCATATTTATTTTTTTCTATTTTCTTTCTTTTTTTTATTGGTTGAGGGCATATCTTTCTCTTTTGATAATCACTTTCCCTTATTCTTTCTTTTCTATTTTCTTTCCTTTTTTCTTTCCTTCTTTCTTTCTTTTCTATGTAAGATTCTATCTTATTCTTTCCTTCTTTCTTACTTTCTTTTTTCTTTCTTTCTTTCTAAGAAAGAATGTATCTTTTTCCATATCTACTTTTTCTCTTTTCTTTCTGTTATTGGATGAGCACTTATCTGTCTCCTTTGATATTTGGTTTCCTTTCTTCTTTCTGTCTTTCTTTTTACTTTCTTTTTTCTTTGTTCCCTTCTATGAACGAATGCATTTTTTCCATGTTTGTTTTTCTGTTTTCTTTCTTTCTTTTGTTGGATGAGCGCATATCTTTCTGCTTTGATATTTGCTTTCCTTTATTCTTTCTTTCTTTTTCTTTCTTTCTTTCTTTATTTCTATGAACAAATTCATTTTTTTCCATATTTCCTTTTTATTTTTCTTTCTTTTATTGGATGACCGCATATCCTTCTGCTTTGATATTTGTTTTCCTTTATTCTTTCTTTCTTTTTTCTTTCTTTCTTTCTTTGTTTCTATGAAACGAATGTATCTTTCTCCATATTTGTTTCTTTCTGTTTTCTTTCTTTCATTTATTGGATGAGTGCATATCTTTCTGCTTTATTATTTGCTTTCTTTTATTCTTTCCTTCTTTCTCTCTTTTTTTCTTCTTTTTTCTTTATTTAATCTTTCTTTCTTTATTTCTATGAAGGAATGTATCTTTTCCCATATTATTTTCTGTTTTCTTTCGTTCTTTCTTCATTTTTCATGAAAATATATATCTTCTTTTATAGTTTATGTTTTCTTTCTTTGTATGAAGCAATGCATCTTCCTTTTTTATAGTTTCCTTCAATTTTTATTTTTTGTCGTAAAGATTGTTTTCATATTTTCTCCCTGGTACATATATTTTCCATGATTCTATTGATGTCGCGTTGTATTATGAAGCGTAAAAACGTTGTAATGCTTCACATTTTCATGTTTTTGATTAATATCACATGAATATTGGTCTAAATTAAATGTATGATAAACTAAGGATAATATTTGGTCCCCTACTTTGGGATAGTCTCGGTGTTGATTTTTCTCCCCTTTAGATTAATTTGTGTTGTCTTTTCCTGTGAATCGCTTGCATCATTTTTGCAACATAATGCTACTTACATTTATGCGTTCTAAAATGTTGGTTGGCTGATTTTGTTTAGCGGCATTTCAAACTCTATGTGTTATTTAATGCCGAAATCTAAATATTTTGAACGCTATTTTATGGCTTCAATTAAATAGATTTTGAACGCAATTGTAAGCCTTCAATTTCGGTTGGTTGATTTTGTTTAGCGGCATTTCAAACTCTGTGTTATTTAAAGCCGAAACCTAAATATTTTGAATACTATTTTATGGTTTTAACTAAACATGTTTTGAACGCAATTATATCCTTTCAAATACAGAAATTATATTCATACTTTTATACTTTTAGGGTCACCGTATCTTTTATAAAGATGTTTGGTTGATTTTTTTTAGCTGCACATCAACCTCTGTCTTATCATCGATATATCATATGTACATGATCTGTGATATCGTGCTAAAATGCTTACGGTCACATCATATGCGATCACCGAAGTTAAGCAACGTTGAGCCTGATCAGTACCTTGATGGGTGCGGTAAGATTGAATGTGATGGTGGTGTAATGGATAATTGATCGGGGTAGTTAATCAGAGAGCTAACTTCCATTTCCAGTCGGGATCGTTAAGGAGGAGACTTATAATTAACACCAGGAAAAGACAGCTGAAGTTACTGGGACAAATAATGAGGCCCTGGAGAGTTTGATACTCACGGCTCGAATACAGTGAAAGAGAGACAAGGCGAAAAAGCGCATGGCATACCTGGCGGCCTTAAGCAAGTAGATGACAGAACGAGGTCTGGACGAGTTGGCAGAGGGAAAAAAACTTGTTGAGAGCTGCGAGAAGATAGAAGGCGGTGGTGAACCATGATCACCTAGGTCCTGAAAGAACACGGCACATTGAAGGAAAAGATATTCTCTTGGGAATGGCATAAATACAGCTCTTCTCCTCCCAGCTATGGCTTAATTAGTAAACAATTATTATCTGCAAAAAAAAAAAATCTTACTATCTATTTTTTCTGGCTTTAAATAACCTGAAAGTGTTGATAAGCCATAAAAAACAAATCAATCTATTGTGCTAAAATGTAGATTGGTTGCTAAAATTAAAGATAAAACAATTATAGCTTTTTATTTGTCAAGTAAACTATTAAGAAACAAGCAAGTTTCGTTTGAAACAAAATGTAAGTGCGTTGAACTGTAATGTAATATCAATCCGCCTACATAGCAGTGGATGCTGGACAATCTCCTCAGAGATGAAGATGGGGCTTGGGAAAGCAAAGATTTTCTGCTGCAGAAGGATCCTGAGAATAACATAGGTGGGGCATGTGAGCAAATAAACAACTGAAATTTCTCGGGCACATAACGAGCAAACATAAACCTATTGAATCTCTTAGAGGAATAGGAAAGAGAGAAGAATTGCTTTGAGCGACAACGGTAAGAAAATCTGGAGTTATCGTACATAAAAACAGAAGATATCTATATTTCTGTATCGTAATTATTTCCACAGTGAATGTTGAACAATTTCTCAAGTGCCGAGGAAAAAAAAAAACTAGAGGCAGTAGATCCGTGGTTCCACAGATGAATACTGACAATTCCATGGACAGAGCTAGTAAGCAACAAGGAATCTGAAAGAGAAGGTAACAGAAAGAATAACTTTTTTTACTCAAGATCGGAAGAAAGACAGCTGAGCTTCTTGGGCATGAGGAAAATGGCTTGGAACAACATTACGTGACGTATCGAGGGCAAGACAGATAGGGGAAGGCAGCGAGCCACATACCTGACGAGCTTGCATGAATAGATGGAAGAACTAGTAGAGGGGCCTTAGCAAAAAATGGAGGAAAAGTGCTAAGAACCACACGAGATAGAAAGTTGTGAAAAGCCATACAACGGCTATGTCCTGAAGAGGCGCGACACAGAAGATTTATTTCCAAATCCGACTAGACTTATGTCTAGAATATATTTATTAGTAAATACTGAGTAAGAGTAGAGAGTTTCGCCTATCGTCCGGTTCAAACTCCTCCCTGGGTTTTTGAACAGGAGTAGAGGATCATCCTTTTTGTTTCCTGTTTAGGATTGAGTTTCGGGTTCCTTCTAAAGTCTATTTCAACTCTACGCTCCTAACGTCTCCGCCTGAACTCTGAACTATTTTTCAATAATTAATTATTTTTCTCCTCCCGCAATAGCAGTAGATAAGTTTGTTTATCGTCCGGTCCATACTCATCCCCGATTTTTTGAACAGGAGTAGATGTATGCCCCTTATTTCCTGTTTAGAATTGGGTTTGCCGTTCCTTCAACTCTACCTGAAATCTGAAATTTTCATCGGTAATTATTATTTTTTTTATCTTTCATTAGGAGTAGATGGGTTTGCCTATCGTCCAGTTCACACCCCACCTGTGGATTTTGAACAGGAGTTGTTACCTGTTTAGGATTGGGTTTTTGGTACGCCTTCAAATCTATACACGTAACGTCTCCACCTGAACTCTGAAATGTTGTTCTCTAATTAAATCTTGGCCTCTCCAAGTTTGGAGTTATCTTGATTGTTACCTTGCCCTTTCTTACGCTAATACAACTCCACGCAGTAACCCTTTATCTTGACTGATCCTTGGGCTTTGTATTGGGTGATCATTGGTAAAAACAAAAATATCCGTTAATGAAATTGTTCCTTACTGTGTACCCTCAACTCCTGGTCACATACCATACTAAGCCATGAACAGTCAATATCGTTAAAAAAAGAGCTCCAGGAAGTGGCTATATATTTTCTTTACGTATAAAAGTATAGTTTTTTTTTTTTTTTGTTCTTTTGGGTTTTTTTTCTGTGGACTTTCTTACAGGAACAAGTGAATTTTCCTTTCCTTTTTTTATTACATTTTTAAATCTTATGCTGAGTAATAAAAGTTATTCTCCTGTAATGGCGGATACCCATGTACATCTCGGTTATCCGTGTTTATATGCGTATATATTTCTCCGTGTATTTGTGGACGAGAGTGTGTATCGTGTGTTCGCCTCTTACCAGCACAAGAGCATCGGAGAGCAGCTGTCTAATGACACTGCTTGTCTCCGGCTGGTCGCCCTCGTACGTCGATATTTATTGAAAGGATTAAATGAGGCGGGCAATCATGGCTGCTGTTCTCTCCGCTTGCCCTTCGACTTCCATCAAGGGGTCATTTATCCACTGCTGCCTGGCCGCTGAGGATTCTTTTCCTTCACTCGTTCGGCCAATTAAATTTTCAATATGTCTTTATTATTATTATTAGGTTCGTATATTTGCCTGCTCTCGCCAGATGTTTGGTTGTTTCCAATGAAGATTATGTGACAGCAAGTCTTCACAATTCTCAGTTATCTCTCATAAGTATACACACAGACTCAATTCTTCTTTTTCTTCTTTGTGTCGTGTCGCTTCAGGGCATGCGTGATCATATCTCTCCACAACTTCCTACCATTATCGCTCTTTGGTTTGTATTTTCAAAATTCCTCTCTCTCCGTTCCTGATCTGCCATATATCTGCACAAGCTCGTCAGATAGATTACTCGCCGTCCCTCCTACTTTCACTTTATTCTGTGAGTATCAAATTCTCCAAGCCCTCTTAATTCATTATGTTTCCTAAAGATTTCAACTGATGTTAAGCATTTTTGTTTCCATTTTCCATAAAATTTCCTCACGACAGTTTGAAATTGGACATCAAATATTCTTATGCCAAGACATTTAGAAAACGTTTTAACCTATACTATCTGCATTCGAAAGCTACAGGGAGTGTTCAGAATATCACATATAAAAAATTCCAGTGCTTATTGAATTATCTTGGCTACTTTTACATTAACATTCAATACTGTCACTCATCTTCTAAGAACTGCATCCTTTCAGAAAATGAACATAGACGACTCTCAACAATTTCCCATCTTTATATTTTTGAGTAATGTTTGCTTTTTGCTACAATTCCTAATCCTTGTTTTGCCATCCACTTAAAAAAACTACTTGATGTTTGTCTCTGTTTCTGCTGCTTTCAATAGGTCATGTGAGTGTCAAATTCTCCAAGCCTTCTTTCCTCATTATGTGCCCTAGATATTTGAAATGCCTCTTTCTGATTCTAAGCATAAGCGTCGTTTTTTTTTTTGCTTACTCGCTGCCCAGATAGTATCCATGGTATTCTCAGCAACCTTCTGTAGAACCCCATTTCTGTTGTCTCAAGATACTTGTCCATCCTTGAAGAGATTTTCTAGCATTCACAGCCATTCAGTTCCTACGTTATTTATTTATTTATTTATTTATTCTGTAAGCTTCAAATTGCTGCCCAGCACAACATTAACATGTTTTTCCTTGTTTTCTAGGATCTCAGCCAACGTCCTGAGATTTTTTCAAATTTCGCTTTTTTTATTCTGGGCTTGGTGTCTCCACACTTGAAGTAAGGTGAAACGTCAACGTCATGATTAGGTCATTATTTTCATTTCGGGTTACATGTGCTTATCGAATTTAGTCGTTTCTGCTATTCTTAAAATCCCCAAGTGATGTGGTTTCTGTTGTTACACTGATTTCCCTAACGCCAGTCTACGGGGGTTCTAACCTATAGCCCTCACCCTATTGAAGGCATTTTTAAATAATTGATCTGAGAAAGTTGTATAATTCTGACAGTTTAGATATTTCTGGTCGAGAATGGCGCTAGACTTGACATCCACATGAAAATCTCGATTTGATGAGTCTATTTAAGAACATAACCCGATTCCCTACGTGGATGTTTTGGTATTGTAGCAACTTGCGGTTTGAAAAAAAATACCCTAGCTCAGTCTATTTTGTGTTTAATTTCCTTATCTCATATATTAAATTTTTAATAACACCGAGTTATTTGAAGGGTTTTGCATTTATTAATTCGAAGAATATGACAAATTGAATAAAGATTCGTTGAAACTAGATTTGATTACGCGTTTCGACTTTCTGGGCTTCATCAGATCAAAAATGAAAGAAAGAATCATGTGTGTGTGTATTCGTGTGTATGCTGAAATAATATATCGTTAGTACTGTTTTTATGTTAAGCTGGTGTTTCTCGTGTTGAAAGAAAACAATGAAATTGTGCGACTATTGTAAAAATAAAAGCCGTTAATATTTATTCTTTATCTTTTCTTTTAAGTTTGAAACGTGTAATCTAGTTCCAATGAAACCATTTCCCATTTATCATATTCATCAAACTTTGTCTGGATTCCGTATCCTAATTTATACACATATTTATTAATTCCATATCCTGAATTCCATCGTGCTCTCGCTGATTTTGTCCCATAACACTTCTTGTTAGAAATAAATTTTCTAGACCAGCTAGAGAAATTTCTTTTTGTCTTTTTTTAATTTTTAACACTGGTGACCGTTTTCAGTGTTTTACAACAAATGAAAAACAATTGTGTGTACCCGGCCATCGTCTGTTAAGAGACTGCATATGAACAAAATCAGCGCAGAAAATAGCGAATATCTCACGAAAATGGACGTCATATTATATCTGCATGTTTCATTGATTCGATGTCAGGAGATTGAAATCTTGACTAATATCGTTATATCTATCTATTAAAAGGATGGTCGCCGCTAATAGACTGGACCAATATCGAAAGCTATCAAGAGAAATTATTTGACAGTCGTGTTTATTTACGTTGGACCACTTGCAACAGTAACAAATTGGCTCTATGATACTTGTACTGATAAGCTTTCCTTTTTCCTACCTCGACTTAATGAATTTAAGCGGAGTACTAGATTGGAAACTAGGTTTCGCTATCTTACTGTTGAAATTTCTAAATGAAGTTGTACATACTATTTCTTATACTTTCTTCTTTCGCATTTCTCACTTGTGAAGCTCTCTTCCGGTCGCCTGCTTTCCTGTAAGTACGATTTTCAAAAATTTTAAACTAACGTCAATCCTCATCTTCTATTTTTCATGATAAAAAATTGTCTTTTCTCCTCAATAACGTTTTCTTGGTTTCTTCCACTCTCTTGCGTCTTAGTGGCTTCATCCCCTTGCTTGGAGTGAAATGATTAAAAGAGAACTTGAAAAAGCAATTGCCGTGATCCATAGAAAATAGCTGGGGGTACAAAGGAGATTGACAGAATATTTAAAATACTCGCTGTCATTTAATCAGGGCCGGCGCGTCTTACCCACGAAACTCCGACCGGGGGGAGAGAGGAGAGTCGTATTTTTGGAGCTTCGTTTTAGCCTCTGCCATTTTTTCAACACTGTTTTATGACTATACGATTATTATTATTTTTAATTATTTTTAAACTGACGTTACATTGCCAGTGATCAGCTAATAATATAGGTCGTCTATCTTCATGGCTGGTGAAGTGCGTACAACGCAGGAACCCGCGAATAGGTTGGAGCCCCGAAAAGTCTAGTTTCAGCAGCGTTTTCTTTTCTTTTCTTTTTTTTTTTTTTTTTTTGCTTCTTTAGTTCTTATTATATATAATAATTGACAGAGCTGGTGCTTACTACACCGAACCTCTCAACAACTTGGGGGTCCCAATTCTTTCCGGGTTTGGTGGGGGTAGACCTGCTAATTTCAGTAGCGCTTATTTTTTAAATTGTAATTTTCTTTCTGAACAGTTCTTTTAAATTTATTAAGTGGTAATATATATCGGTAAAATCATTATTTTATTATGAGATCATACACTAAGGTGGATCTCTGATTTTTTTTTTACCAACAATAATTCTAACCAGAATCCACGGCTAGTAATTAAAATAGAATTTCTAGTCCATATTTTTACATTTCTAGAAAGATAAAACCGAGAAAATGATCGCTTAAAAATAAATTTTTTTAAAGATTTCAACACATGAAAAATTTTCCCTAAAACTGAAATACTGTTTTTAAAACAAATTTTAAAGACAATTCCGTTTGTTGGAATCTTGGTAAAACTGTTTTTTCAGCGAAGTTCCGTCACCGATTAATTTTTCTTTATGGAAATGTTTAAAATTACGACTTAATATTTTTCGTGTAAAATTTAGTCATGAAAATATTGGTGGTTATATATAAAAGAATGATATTTTCTCAGATTTGTTTTAAATAATAAAAAACTATGCATTATAAAAGTAAACAATTAATGAATATGTACTGAAACTTTCATTTAAATTGGACACTTCCTATTTTGGGGCGATTTTTTTAAAAAAAAAAGCGCTGCCCTTCCCCCACCAATTTTCATTCAAGAGTTTGTGGGTCCTCGGATTGGAAAATCTTGAAATCGATATGTAGTAGAGCGGACGGGAGTATCAAAGTTTCGCGGGGAGATCCTAGCGTCGACACTGCATTTAATCCGTAGTGTATACCATCAATTGCTTCATTTTAAGTACTCTGTCCCTTCAGGACGTGGGCGATAATGGCACTCCGCAACTTTTTCTCCTCTAAGCAATATTAATTCCCCATTTACTTTCCTTATCAGTCCTTTTTCTTTCGTCCATTCACGCAAACATGTTAGGTATGTTAATCCTTGCTTTTCCTATTACCTTCATATATTCTGTGTGAGTCAAATTCTCCAAACCCTCTTTACTCATTATTCGTTCCCGAAATTTCAAAAGTTCCCCTTTGATCCTACTTATAAATGCCCATTTTATTTGTTTACCTTGGTGGGAAATCCCAATGTCTGCATGAACAGAAAATAGACGATGTAATGAACTTTGAAGCTATTACATGATGTAGTACCAGTTTTGTTTCAAAGCGGGTTCTTTTCTTTTACCTCTAAGCCACAAATGATAGCTCCTTAAACGCTTTAACGGCAGCATGGTTTCCTTTGTGCATCATAGTGTTCATTTGTTACATCTATATTTTAAAGCTCATTTAGTCTGGTATCAGTCAACTGTTAAAAAGTAGATATAAGTAAAAGAAAGCAAAAAGAACAGACACGTCTTTTTTTTTCTTTCTTTCTTTCTTTCTTTCGCCATAAGTAAATCTGGGCGTGTCTTGAAACGAAGCAAACATATTCCTCTTTTTCTTTTTCTGTTTCTAAATTAGGGGAACCGAAACAAAACAAAAATCAATGTGGTTGGGCAGTGGGTTAAATGCCAAACAAAAATAAATTAATAAATAAAATTTAAAAATAAAAAAAATAAGGGACAAATTTTCAACGGCTCTTAATAGGGTTAATAAAGAAAGGAAACTTGGAATGTATTTACGATTGTTATTCTTTTTTAATTTTTAATTTTTTTTTTTATTTCGCTTCTCTTTTTGTTTTATTTTATTATTTTTTTTTAAGAATGTGAAGAAGGAAAGAAACAAATCCAGAGTGACGGTGGAGAGACAAAAAGAGCGGAATGAACGAAACACTGCACGCAGGTAGTCACACACACGCAGTCGGACACGCACGCACGCGCCGTGTCGTGGTAGGCTTTTAGAGAACTGAAAGGCGTGTCTTTGATATTTAGAACCCGAAAAGGGAAACACCGAAAGAACTAATGGCCGACTTAAAACTACAAAAGGAAAAAAAAAAGGTAGGATTTCAAAGGGAAGGATAAAGCCAAAAAATAAAAAAAAATAAAAAAATAAAAATAAAAAAAGTGAGTGAGTGGCATCAGAAAAAAAGGTGAACACATGGTGTATATTTTTTTTAGTTTATGTGTGACAAAAGTGTCGCTGAGTAAACGCAAGTGATTGTATATGTGTTTACACGTGTCTTTGCGTGAGAATCATCCGTGTAAATTTGCGCGTGAGAAAAGAGTATATACAACAAATAAGTGGTAAGCCTTTAGACAGACAGACAGATAGATAGATAGATAGATAGATAGACAGACATACATACATACTGGACAGACCAAAACAGAGAGGTGTACAAGAAGAAACCGTAATAAAGAGACATGTACGAGCGGACTGAGATAGATAGATAGATAGATAGATAGATAGATAGATAGATAGATAGATAGATAGATAGGTAGGTATTAAGTTGTGTCATAAATACATTCCGTTTTTTTTGCTTATCAACTTTATTCTTGTAAAAATAAAGTACATTTTATTCTGATATATATGCCTCAATATTTGCAGCAATTTGTTGTCATTTGTCGGGCAGCTGGGCGATAGCATTTGAGTAAATTCTGCAAAATACGAACATGTTTTCGACGAGATCATTCACTGGAGATAGGTTACCGCGACGAACCGTTTTGCGGCGATCAAAAACCTTTTTCTGTTGGTGCAAGGTCAGTTGAATATTCCGCGTTGGGTAGAATAGATCAACTGAGTTCTTAAAGTGTTTGCTGTGTTATTCTTGCTGTATGGGGCTTTGCGTTGTCAAGAAGGAGAAAAATAGTTCTCCTCTAATCCAGTGTGCATTGTCACTGCTGGGCAACAAAAACAAAAGAAATATAAGTTATGTTAGTTTACTCCAAATTTATTCTCAAATTCAACTTATGATTATTAATTATGACGAAACACTTGTCATCGCCGTTGGTTTCCCGAATCGAGATACCACCAAAGATTTTCTAAAAAAGAGCATATCATGATGAAAAAAAGGTCCTAAACTTGATAAAAACAAAGTTTTATCGTCAAAATGTTTATGTTATTATTAAGAGGAAAAAAAACGACAGTATGGTTTTATTACTTTAATTTTTGAATCCTTTCTACTAGCCTCGAAAGTTTGCTTAACAATTTTGTTTTTCTCGAGCCAAAAATAACTATCTGGATTTTTAACGTCTTTTTGGCGTTAAAATCACATTGTTTAGGAAATTCTTGTAAAAATAAATTAATTGTCGGATTTTAATGAAATTTTCTGAACTTATTCACAAATGATTGAAATTATTTGTGATTTTTTTTAAAAATCTTGGTAAAAATATATTTTTTTACATCAATTACCTCCACTTAGTTAATTCTATGAAATTTTGAGAGATTAAAATTTCAGCCTCTTCATATTTATATAAGTTAAAAGCAGGACTCCATGGAGAATTTAAATCATCAATTTGTTTTTCTAAAAGAGAAACACTATTTACCGAAAATATGATCTGGATCGTAAAATTAATTAGAAAAGCTTTTAATTGCTTTTATAAATAAATAAAATATATTAAGGGCACTATTGTCTTAAGAAAAAAGATTTCGATAAATAAGGAATTTTTACAAGAATTCTTATCATTTTTAATTTTAATTAGAAAAATTTATTAAGTTTTTAATCTTTTCAAATTCTGTATTAAGTTCAGTATTTTAGATGATAATATTATTAAATGAAAACTATATTTACTAATCATGAATAGAAAAGATTAATACAAATCATCAATATTTTAAAAATTATTTTGAATTATTTTGTATGTGTATAAACGTGCAGATTTTTCTAAGTATGGAAGACCATACACGACATTATCAGAAAAAAAGAGAGATAACTATAGTTAATTTAAAGTCAAAATTTCTAATATTTCATAAAACGGAGAATATTGAGAACTTAAAAATTATGTAAAAAATGTGCTCACGTCATTTTCTTCAATTATGTTTTACACATAATGTCTCTGTAGAAAAACATCAAACCTGTCATCAGGCTGTCAACACGTCATATTGACAGCACCCGGTATCCCCAATTTGTCACCATTTAGGTACTGACCAGGTTTAATGTTACTTAACTTCGGTGATATTCCTTCCAAGGATATATGTTCGAAAGCGAACGCAAGGGCTTTATCTGGAATTTAAATGAAGATACTGTCTTTGTATTATCTGCATAGGTGTATCCTACGTAGAACGTATCACACAGTTCGAGACGCCATCATACAAGAAGCAAAGTCCATTGGAAGAGCTCATATGTAGCACCAAGAAGATAAAGTTTAAATGTCATGGACGCGACGTAAGAGTCAATAATTTCTCCACCACCATCCGAAAAGATATCAACTTGGTCAAAATAGGAAGAAGGAGACAAAGAAAAAATTAGTTAACTGTAAGGTTATTCATAAAGATTCACCCATTGGCAAGCAACCGATATATATGGAGAAAACTGCCCAGCGACCATACGACCTCGCTCGATCATGATAACATTGCTACTTATGATGTCTCTTTGTTAATTACTAAGTCTATAAAAAATTCTAGTGAAAAATTTATGAGGAATATTTCTCAATGTATCATAGGAAAATTTTCAGCTTGACTTCGCAATAAAAATGACTTCGCAATAAAAAGATATCTGAAATCGGAACAAACATCTGATGAGTCAGTGTTTTTAAAAATCTCTTTCCAATCATTAAAGAGGGCGAGACATCTAGTAATCTATGATTGTTTCTTGAACAAAAACCCCATACATGTCATGGAGGATGAAGTTTAATGTTTAACAGAAAAAAGATTCCAGAATGAAATATTTAAAAATATGATTGGTGCCTTTCAAGGACAAGTATGTTTGGGAACATGTTTTTAGTTGGGTATATTAAACCTAGTGAAGAAATCTTGATTCATTCCATTTTTTTATTAACTCTTAGTTTACCTAATGCAAGACCCAAGAATTACTCAAGGTAGATGGCTACAGAGTGAGATTGTTTGTCTCTATTTCTAAGATGATTATAATTATTCATATTATTTACATTATTCAGACTGTTATCCTCGTCTTCATTGTCACATGCACAACATTTCGGCCGTTCTACGCTCCGGCCTTCTTCAGGTGATTGGAATTTCGAACTGAACACGTTATTTCATTCACCGATTGTTCTTGATCCATGTGTCATGCATCTTCCGGATGTCTCAGTTATTTCTAAGTTTGTTTTTTTTTTCATCACTGCTGTAGTCTGATATTGAACTCACAACTCTTTGGTTCTAGTCACTGGCTAAAGGCATTGGTTAGATCTAGTGACTAGACCAAAAGAGTTGTAAGTTTCAATGTCAGGCTGTCCTTCGTGACCTTCTGTCCATTGTAGACCTGAGAAACATTTTCCCTTTGCCAAAACTTTAATTCCTCGTTACGCACAAGCTCGTTAGAAAGTTGGCCCGCCTACTTGGTTATGTCCTGTGAATGTCAAATTCTCCAAACCTTCCTTCCTTATTATGTGTCCAAGAAAATTCAGCTGCCTCTTCCTGATTCTTGGTATGTGCCCTTTATGTTTTCATTACTTCTTCGTTGTTTAAGCGCTCCGCCCATGGTGTTCTCCGCATCTGTGCCATATTTCTATCCAGTTTTCTCTTCATCTGTGAACAGATTTTCCAGCATTCACTGTCATACAAAAGGTTTGATATTACATAACAGATTAATTGTCTTTTCTTTGTTTTTAACGAAATTTTCCTAACACTGAGTACTTTGCTTACCTTTTGAAAAGCATCTTTGATTAATCAAACACGTGTTAAAAGATTTTGATGGCTCATTTTCCATCCTCTGTTAAAAGAACATTCCAGAATTATTATTCTTTTATGTGCCGTATCCATTCAACACGTAGGCGATCATGGTCCTCCACGCCTCCCTGTTCCTTGTAGCTCTTAATAAGTTTTGTCTTTTTGTTATTTCTCCCAAACTCTCTTCTGCCATTCATTTGCTCAAGCTTATCAAGTATGATACGTGATGCTTTCCTCTGTCCCTCTTTTTCTCAATCTGTCCTGCGAGTATCATATTTTCCAAGCCCTCCTTCGTGCCCCAGAAATTTAAAATCCCCCTTCCTGATGTTAAGTATAAGTTTCCTTTTTGTTTCCATTTTCTTCAAAACCTCATCGTTGCTCACATGTTCAGCCCATCGTATCCTCAGCATCTTTCTGTAGAATCATATTTCTGTTGCTTCAATTCTCTTGTACATCTTTGAGGAGATTGTTCAGCATTCGCTGCCATACACGAAAACAGATATCACGGAACAGTTCAGTACACTTTTCTTTGTTTCCAACGAAACTTTCCTGTCTCTTAATACTCTGCTTAGCTTTATGAATGCATCTTTGAGCATCCCGATACGTCTTCGGATCTCAGTGTCGCACTTTCCATCCTTTGTTAAAACACTTCTCAGATATCTAAATTTCTATACCTGCTTTATTTTAGAATCCCCGACATGTAATTTGCATTTTGGGATCTTGATAACCATGCATTCTGTCTTCTTATAGTTTATGCGTAGTCCTTTCTTCTCGCTTTCCTTCGCTGCCTTCTGTAGGAGGTTTTCCTTTCTGTGTCTTGAGAGTTAAATTGACCAACGATTGTATCTTCTCTTTGTATAAATATTTATTAAACACAGTCTAATCCAACGGAAAGATTTTATAGCACCAATGCACTTAAATGATTATTTGGATTGAAGATAATAGTTTAAAATCATGTTTTACCTAAGTAACGCCCTTAACGCCCATCAGAAAATAGGTAGGGTCTTTTCTGTTAATTCACCCCAAAATAATAAAAATAAAATTATATTTACTAAAATTCAAACCAAAATTCAGAAATGTTCTTTAAAAAGTTTATAGTTTTTTTGTTTTTTTTTAAGCTTTTCACCCCAAGCAAGGCTGGAAGCCACTAGCACGCAAGGGGTTACAGAAGGTTTGGAGGAAGAGCAGATAGAAGTGGTAAAGGAAAGGATGTGGAGAAAGATAGTGGATTGATCAAGGCAAGGGGGTTACAGAAGATTTGGAGCGAGAGCTGATAGGAATGAAGTTGCTTTATACTTTGACTAGAAATAAATAATATGATTTTATAGCCGGGAAGTCGTGACCCTTGGGGACAATTTCCTTTCCTTTGCGGTTTCTCTTCACGGCATTCACTGAGATGACAGCGCCATCTGTCCCATCGATCTGTTAAGCTCGAACTCATATCATGTCCTTTCGAGCATTTCATCGACGTAGGAAGAGTATTTACTCTCTGGAAGAAGAGAAAACACCACTATCCTTGTCGACGCATTCTTGTATTAATTCCAGCAACCTTCATGGCAAGCAAATAAATTTTGTTTTAAAATTTATAGTTTCAAAAGAGTGCCAAAAATTGAATAAAAAAAACAAACTTTGATTTAACCTTTAACACACTGCATTATTCAGTATTTTCCTTTCCACTTCATTGTTTTTCAAGGCTCCTCTATGACACTGCTTAATTTCAGTAATGGCCGTTTTCTCTTGCCATAGCAGGATATGACAACATGACTACAAAATTCAAACACGCTATCGTTCATTCATCTGAGTAGCCGGATAATTTTTTTTCGATTTGAAAACAATATCACCTCCAGAATATTAAAGATTAAAATGTATAATATCTTGAGGTGAATTTATTTTGCAGTAAGTAACTTTACATTATTTGGAGTGAATTAACAGAAAATATCTAGTACGTACTCTTCCTGTACAAACATTACTATGGTTAGCTTAGTCTATCGGGAAGATTGTGCAGCGTCAGTTTATTAAGCGATTAGGATTCGTCTGTCTGAAAAAAAATGAGCATTTAAAATCTTGTATATTTTCTAGGTAACATCGACCACTAGCACCATTGGGGTAATATGCAATTACATCAACCACTAAGACGTCTCTCAAGATGTCGTCGTATATGCGTACTTAAGTGCATCATTGTGTTTACCTTTATTTGTCTATGAGAGCGTGAGGGATCGTTCCTGCGTTTTCTTTGCCGTGTTGATAATATATGTGAAAGGCACATTTGAACGACAGCCTTTTCTTCTGTTTATTTTGGGGCCGCTCCAGACCCCTCCCTCAGCCACCACCGTTTTATTCCTTCTTAGACGTCGGCTAAAATCTGAATGGACAAAAGGCCGCCATAAGTGGGTAGGCGGGCGAAACTCCGCAACGTTTTGTTATTCTCGCCGTCCATAAAAGCCTCATTTTTTTTTTTTTTTTTAAGAAAGCTTCCATTGCTCTCAATAAGGTGTGCGCTTTTCCTTTGTTTCTAACGGCTTGTCATTTTAACGAAACATCTTACAAATGCACTCAACTATCTAGGCACTTTTTTATTATTAGGCGCACAAGTGGGAATCCATTCTTATATTTTCCCAGTTTCATAACTCTCTTGTTAAATTTCGGCCCATTTGCCATTTTTAATACATGGAATAGAGTGATAATCTACTGCAAACATAGATCAATGTTTCTCAAACATTTTATTTTTATTTATTTATTTTTTTACTTCAGGTTGCACTTGTAGAATAACTAAAACTCTGGGGTGCACTTTAAATTTTAATAAGAAAAAAATTCGTCATGAACTTTGAAAATAAGAAAACAAAAAATGTCTCCTGAAATATACATTTATTTTTGCAGATCGCGACATCAGAGTGATGAAATTTAAATTTTTATTATTACATTATTCCAAAAGTTTAACACATCAGCAGATAGGTATTAATGTCAATAAGTGAGCAGAAATAGTTATTAATTAAAAAAAAATAGTAATTTATATATATTATCCATAACTACATGTACAAGAATGTCGTTTTTGATAAAAGTTAAAAAAATAACCATAAAAAATCGTATATTGTCGAAAATTACTTTTTCTACATTATAGCTATTTGTCCTATGCTATAATACTTATTACATTAAAATATATTTAAGCACATCTCCCTGATAGCTGTCGCAATCAGTAAGCATAAGTTTTCTTTTTGTTTACATTTTCTCTAAAGCTTCGTTATTGCTCACATGTTCATTCCATTATATTCTCATCATCCTCCTGTAGAACCACATTCCTATTGCCTCAAGTCTCTTCTTAATCTGTGATGTTATTGATGAATATTATATACAAATAATTATTTAACTCATTAATGCATCTTTCTTCTTCTTCAACGCCTTCATGACGTTGGCGAACATGGCTTTCCATAATTTCCGTGTCCTTTGTAGTTCTTAGTAAATGTTGTCTGCCAGCCATTTACTCAAGCTCATAAAAAATGCGTATATTGTCGAAAATTATTTTTTCTACATTATACCTATTTGTTCTATGTTATAATGTTTATTACGTAAACAATAATAATACCTGAATAGATTCTTTTTAAAACATTAAAGTATATTTAATCACACTCACTAATAGCAGTCATGATCTGTTAAAACGTTTTTTTTCTTGGTGTTTCTAGCTTTAAAAAAAAAGAAGTCTTTTTAATGTAAATAAATTATAGGAAAATATTGTTAGTAACAAAAAAGAGTGCTAAAATGCTAGACAATATCTATAATAATAATAATATCTATATCCTATATGGCACTAAATGCGTAACAATTTCCTCACAGATAACAGAGTTTACGATCACATCAGGTTGAAACCTCTGTTCCCATACGGTCTACATGGGTGACCGTTTGGTGATACCAGGTGCTGTAAGATTGGATGAACGGGTGGAGTAATAAATAATGGATCGAAACTGTTAATCGGAGACCAGAGTTACGATTCCCGTGGGGTTACATATATTTACTTATGGACATATACCATTACGAAAGGTATGAATTCACCTCTTTTCCACCCCAACCTAGGTAATAGTAAAACGTGTATCACTAAACCATTATTATCCCCCCAAAATTCTTAAAAATCAAAGAAAAACAGTATTTACATTAGTCGGACTATTGTCCTCATCTTTGTCGCCATAGTTGTCACAACGTTTCGGCCGTTGTACGCTCCGGCCTTCTTGAGGTGGTTGGAATTTCGAACTGGACCCTTTATTTCGATCACTGGGGTAGACTGTTTTAGTTCCACGAGTCATGGCACGTGGAACTAGAACAGTCTACCCCAGTGATCGAAATAAAGGGTCCAGTTCGAAATTCCAACCACCTGAAGAAGGCTGGAGCGTACAACGGCCGGAGCGTACAACGGCCGAAACGTTGTGACAAATATGGCGACAAAGATGAGGACAATAGTCCGACTAATGTAAATACTGTACATAATACCTCATCTCAGAAATATAGACAGACTCCAAAGAAAAACAGTTTTTGACATTATATAACCTGCAATTGGTTGAAAAGCCGTAGAAAACGAATCAACCAACCAAACAGATGAAGAATTGACAGGATACGACCGAATGGTAAGAATAATCGGAAACAGAATTATTGATCAACGAGAAAGAAATATGGAAAACAGGAAGAGCAAAGAAACGTATACTTACAATCAGAAAGAGTGAAATAGTTGTTTTTTTTCTTTTCAGTCCACATAAAGTCAATCGTTCACCGATGGCGATTAAAGTAATTATAAATATTTTCTGAGAGACTGTAGGGCATAATTCTAAATCTATGACCAATTTAAATAATTATAAATGTTTAAATACATTTGGTGTATGAAACATAGTAATTCCTATTAGTACAGTGTAACTCGGATATAAGAGACCCGGATATAAGAGAAACCCGGATATAAGACAAACCCGGATATAAGAGAGATTTTATCTGGTCCCAAATTAGAGCCTGTGTTAATGTATATATAATAGACCATACCCGGATATAAGAGAAACCCGGATATAAGAGACTTCTTCTCCGGTACCGACAACTCTCTTATATCCGGGTCACACTGTATGTCCACAAAGAGTGAACGGTAAAAGCACAGCAAATTACTTGCAGCAAATTAGACAATATTTAAAACAATGAGTAATCGCGGTACTATATTTACCATTCTGTGAACACGAAGGAGGAGGTGAAGAGCAATGATCGCCTACGTCCTGAAAGGACATGGCACATAGAAAGAAAGAAATAAGATAGCCTTAATAAAAGTAATTATCTTGTAGTATTGGAGGATGATGAGGATTATTATTATTATTAGTATTAGTATTATTATTATTATTATCATTATTATTATTATTATTATTCCCCTTCTTCTTCTTCTTCTTCTTCTTCTATATTCCGTGTCCTTTCAGAACGTTGGCGATCATACATTTCCACAATTTCCTGTCCGTTGTAAATTTTATCTTTTTATTATTTCTCCTAAACCCTGTTCCGCCATCCATTCACTCAAGCTCCTTAAATATGCCATACCTTGTTTTCTTTCTCCCACTTGCTTACAATCTGTGAGTATCGGATTTTCCAAGCCCTCTTTCCTCTTTATGTGCCCTAAAAGTTTCAAAATCTTCATTCCGTTGTGATAGATATTTTTTTCCCATTCGCATATTTTTTTTTTAAATAACTATCACAACGGACATATAGTCGATCATGACCCCCCAAAATTCCGTCCTTTATAGCTCGTTATAAATTTTGCCTTCGAAAACGAATCAATCAAACAAACAGATAAAGAAGTGACTTGATACGACCGAGAAATAGTTCAATCGACAAATGGTAAAAATACTCTGCAATAGAATAATTGATCAACGAGGATGATATAGGGAAAACAGGAAAACCAAAGAAACGTATACTTACAATCAGAAAGAGTGAAATGGTTCTTTTTTTTCAACCAGCATAAGGTCAATTGTGCACTAATGGCAGTTCAAATAATTATAAATATATTCTGAGTGGCTGCAGGCATAATTCTAACTCTGTGAGTAATTTAAATAAGTGCAAATGTTTAAAGCAGTGGTTTTTTTTTTAACCTTTTTTACTTCAGATTAACCAACACTCTGGGGCAAACTTTACATTTTAAGAGGGAAAGTATGAATCCACCTCTTCTCCCCCTAGCCATGGGTTAATTGGTAAAAACTTTTATCACTTAGCAATTATTATATAAAAAAAATCTTACAACTTGCAAAAGCTTATAAACCGTAGAAAATGAAGGAATCAATCAAAAATATGACTAAATGAATAATGAAAAATTATTCCTTAAATTTGAAAATAGGAAAATAATAAAGAAGTCTCCTGAAATAAACGTTTATTTTTAAGACATTACATTGCATATTTCAGTATGCTAGTGTGAAACCTGTGCTTTGGCAATCTTTTGAATGTTAAGCCTCATGTGTTATTTTTGCCACTTTAGATGTTATTTTCAGTAGAAACTCATATCTGAGTAGACGCCCTGTTTATTTATTAATCAGTATATTTATTTATTTTCGTCTACCAGCCTGAATATTTGAGAAATCTTAAAGAAAAAATAAGCTCTCTCCAACTGGATTCGAACCTGCAACCCCTGGGCAATGTGAAAGCATCGTTAGATCCAAAATGCCTTTATCGACTCGGCCACGGAGAAGCGACCACGATAAGGCATGGTTTTTAAATGAAATCCTTTCCTGAAATTATCATATTATCGCGTACCACAGAGAAAATTATCAGAAACATAAAATCAAGTGGATAACAGAACGTGGTCTGGGGGAGGTGGCAGAGGGAAGGTACTTGTTGAGTGCAGCAAGGGATAGAGGGAGGTGAAGAGCAATGATCGCCTATGTCCTGAAAGGACACGGCACAATGAAAGAAAGAAATAAGCGTGGATACGAAGGTAGTATAGAATATATAGTCCGTGGAGTCGATTTCAAATAGTGATCGTGTTGCGTTTACTTTCACATTAATACCCTTCGAAAAGGTATGTATCTATCCCATCGCTCCCCTCCTGTTTATGGGTTAATTAACTGAACTGATGGTGCACTCTTGTCTTGAATAGGGTATTTTAAGTTAGGTTTTTAGGTTAAATTACATGATACGTTTAATAATAATAATAATAATAATAATAATAATAATAATTATTATTATTATTATTATTATTATTAAACTAATAGAAAGCATTGTTGTTCTTTTATCTTTTTCACGCGTTGACTGTCAGAGGTTAATTACGAAAGCTGAATTTCAAATGTCAAGTTGATAACAGCCAATTTAGACAAATATTTTTTTATGAGTTGATTTAAAGCTTCAGCTAAAATTTTAACACTGTTTTCATATTCAAAGTATCAGTGCGAATGAACTTGTTATTAACGTCCGCAGATGAAAATATATCAGAAAATGCCAAACACGAAAAAACATATTTTGGTTGGCAGTGAATGTGTTATAAAAGAACAAAAAAAATAAATAAATAAAACAGGAATACTTTGCACACAATAGAAAATTTATACTTGTGATATGACAATTAATATAATCTGTATAATAATTCTTATTACATTGCAAAATTAATAATATTTATATAATCCCCTAAATTTAAAAACAAAATGTTTTATCAACAATATCGTTGTTATGTAAGGATTTTTTTAATTATTAAATTATATTATTTAATCCATTTTCAAACCTTCGAAATTTTGATTAAAAATGTCATTTTTTTCTAGCGACAATGGGTAACCATAAATTAGTATGGGAAGTTTGAGCCTCTTTTTTGCGGTGAAAACTCATTGATTTGGAAATACTTCTTCCTGATGTTAACTAAGTTTTCTTCTTGTTTCTATTTTCTCCAAAACCTCGTCGTTCCTCCCATGTTCGGTATTGCCCTTAATACTACGTTACTTAAAAAAGATTATTTTCATACTACATTATTACATAACGAAGATACCAAATGCATATATTTCATTCTATTAGATAACGAAGATATCAAATGCATATATTTCATTATATTACATAACGAAGATACCAAATGCATATATTTCATTATATTACAAACGAAAATACCAAATGCATATATTTCATTATATTACATAACGAAGAATTCAAAAGTTAAACAGTAAGCACCGAAGTTTTTGTAAAATTACTTCCTCGATGACTACGTTTCTTATAAGAACTGTATTTAATAAATTAATTAATTAATAAATAAATAAATGATTTCCTTGGTTGTCTTAACTTTTTTCATCAAACTGTTAAAATAGTAAAGAAGCCTCAATCCATACGATGCAGATGTCAGATGTCATTTCAGAACCCAGAACTTAGACAGAAGCTATTAATGAGCTGCTTATTCAACTGTTTATTCTGCGTTTCTTGTGAAGGATTTGTCATGAAGAAGCTTCCTTTGTTTGACTTTAATTCGATGATTATTTTGAGGTTGTTTTTATTCTATTGTTCTGCTGAGTGATACGTACGGATATCCATGAGGATACAATGAGATCGTTAAATAGACACTATCATGAGAAAATGTTTCATATTGCGACTTGTTAATAGAAGTATATACGGCGTGACACAAAAGATATAAATAAATACTTGCATAACGGTAATTATTATATACCGCTGATTAGCAAAATGATTTATCACCTTGCACGCTATAAAGCGTAACGAGGAAGATATTTTTTTAATACTTTTACTTCAAGCAAGGCGATAATGTCATTAAGATGCAAGGGGTCACTGTGTGTGTGATGGAGACTGAGAAGAATTTAGTGAGTAGAAAGGACAATAAACAACAGGATTCGCTATCTTATTTCTTCCTGAATCCTGTTGTTTACTGTCCTTTTCTACTCACTAAATTCTTCTCAGTCTCCTTCACACACACACACACACACACACACACACACACACACACACACACACTAGAAAGTACATTATTTACACTAGGGCACCTCGGCGTGGTGTAATGGTTAGATAGCTTGTCTTGCTACATCAGTGACGACTGAGTAGTGAGTTCGATCCTCACTGGGTGCCCCATACTTTCGGCCATGTGACACATCTAATCCCTGGCTTAGAAAATCTCTACATTATTCGGACTATTGTCCTCATCTTTGTCGCCATATTTATTACAACGTTTCGGCCGTTGTACGCTCCGGCCTTCTTCAGGTAGTTGGAATGTCGAACTGAAAGTAACGTTTTTTTTATATATCCAACTCGGGTAAAATGCGAGACATATCATGGCATAGCCACAGATCTCACTATCTCATTTTAACTTTTGAAAATCATGGAACTGTGAAACCGGTAAAGTTACTTTAAATAAATATTCTTAAAGGCTGCAGTTGCCTTTTGAATTTCTTTTTCCTATATATATACATATATAAATAGGATAAAGAAATTGAAAAGACAATACACACACACACATATATATATATATATATATATATATATATATATATATATATATATATATTGTGTATTTAGGCAGCAATCCTTCATTTATGCAGGTTTGATTAAAAATGGCAGCCAATGTACTACGATTAAGTTTTTATTTAATTTTTGATGTGTTCGATCTTTTTTGGGACACAGTGTGTGTAGAAACTGGACAGCTTCTACACACTCTGTGTCCCAAAAAGAAAACGCTTGTTCAAACTCAAGAAAAATTACATAAAAGGCTTAATTGTAGTACCTTGTCTGTCGTTTTTAATGAAAGCTGTATATATATATATATATATATATATATATATATATATATATATATATATACCTTTTATAATCAAGTTCTCCCCAAGCAAGGCAGTAAAGCCACTAAGACACACGGTGTTACTGGATGTCGAAGAATTAGAAAACTGAATCATTACTAAGGAGCGACAACAAAAGAAGAGTAATCAGGAGGACACTAGATAGCGATTGACGTTGCATTTAAATTATTGGGGTTTAAAGTTGGCTGGAAAGCTTGGACACTGTAAGGAGTTCTACAATGAGACGTGTGAAGAAACTCTTAGCATAGAACTTACACTTACATCCAGACAACTCAACTGAAAATTGATGAGACCAGTCTAGGACTTCGCGTAAATTCAAATAGTCTAACAAAGAACGATATTTATTACGCTTATGTACAGAAATGTGGCACAAGGTCAAAATGTTGGATGGTGGGGAGTGTGGTCTTATTCTGTCTTAACATTAAACACAACTAGCCACGTTCACTAACCCAAATATACCACAAAATTTCTTACACCAAAACAACGCTTTCTAACTCACCATTCTTACAATATCCCCCATAATACCACACTGTCTCTATGAAAGTCTTAACTAGTCCCAATATGTAAAATTCCTGACTGCGGGTGGGGAGGGAAATAAAATAACAAAGCAAAGAAATCATTCGAACAATTAACATGAAAGTGTTTATAGAAAAGTCACAGCTAGGCAACTTGAAACCGAGACACCTGATTATGACCAATAATATTGCTGGTTCTTCTTTATATTTTATCAAGGATCTCTAGATATAAAGCAGGAGCACCGGACAATATGTGACAGCAATATTCTAAGCATGGACGAATAGTAGACTTATAGATACATAAGATTGATGCCGGAGAGAAAAACTGTTTAGCACGACACAGACAACCAATTTTCTAGTAATGGATATAATATAGTCTTTCCACTACATGTCAGCCGAGAACATTAGCTCGAGAAGGCGCAACGAGTCACTCTTATGGAGATTAGCGTCAACCATGCTGTTGGAAGGCAGAAAGGGGTTTATCAGAGGATTAACAGAGAGCAGCTTATTTTTGGAGGCGTTAAAATTGACATCCTTTGCCTTAGTTAACAACAGAGTGAAGTTTGATTTTTTTGTTGAACTGATCAAATTTACTATCGTGACAGGAGTAAATGGTTGTATCAGCATAGATAACAACTTGAGACATGTTGCCATCGGAAAGTTCATTAATTAAAATCAAAAACAAAGTGCACCAATGATAGGACCCTAGGGGAATACCTGCATTAGTACGAAAGGAGCTATAAGATTGCCTGTTCAGGATATCTTTCATTTCGTGATTTATAAAAAAGACTGAATCATTTCAAAATTTGTCTTGAGATACCGTAACTTTTCAATTTGTGAAGATGATCTGTATGCCAAACCCTATCGAATTCTTTAGAGATATACAAAGTAATAGCTCTTATCCAGAGCTTGATATACTTTTTCTGCGATTATCATCAGTACATCAACAGTTGACCCGGAGAAACGAAAAACCGTATTGCTTATCTGAAACAAGGTCCGACGAAGCGATATGCTTAACTGAATCAGCATTGATTGAAGAAATCCCCGCAAAGAGGTAAAAGGGTAATATGCCAATAGTTGGAAGGATTGGACTGTCCATCCGCTTTCGTAAAAACTGGAACACTAGATGAGGATTTCTAGCAGACGGGAAAGCAAGAGGCAGAGAGGTACTTATTATATAGTTTAGAGAAAAAAGTTGCCAGCATGGGAGCACAATTCCTAAGGACTATTACAGGGTTACCATAAGGTCCACATGCTTACAGACGATAGCAGAAACCTTAGAGGGGTTTGTATTCATATCGTTCAACAGAGACTCAGTTCTGAGTGGAAAGGTAGGCGAGGATAGTCCAGATGATTCAAGAGTTGGGTTTAAGGAGAAAATACGGGTGAAACATTCAACTTTATCAGCACAGGTTAACACCTCAAATTGAATGAAGAGAGGAAGAATAGAAAATTTAAACTAATTTAATACACTATTACAGAGTCGCCAGGTATCACGAGCCATATATATATATATATATATATATATATATATTAACAGAAAAGCCGCCCTATCCGACGGCAATTAAGCTAATTCATGCGGAGGGATCTTGATTAGACCTTCGGCTTTTTCATGAGTTTGAGAGTCCCCAAGTCTGCATATTCTCAGCATTGGAAGCTCTCCTTGCTACCGTTTGATCTGGGTTTGCATTTGCATGGGACTTTCTTTTCCTCTTTTAGCGAGGCATACTGCTGCCGTATGCGATAGGCAACAATAAACTAAAGAACTCAAAATTGATCGCCGTATTTAAGAAATTGCATTAATATTTAAGTTTATCTTTTAAAAATTTCAACGGTAATTCTTCTGCCGCCACTTAATTTAAAGATAATTTGATGTACGTAGGTCCTTACTTTCCGAACAAACAATTATTTTTATTTCATGGGTGACTTTCGCTTGATTTCGCAATTAATTTCAATTATTCCAAAACTTATTTTAAAATTATAAAAATTGTCCTCGTACAAAAAAAAAAAAAAATCGTCGCATATTCAGGATTGTGTGTCCAGATCCGATGTGGAATGATTCTAATTTGCTCACGGAGTCGACCTTATTCCAAAATGGTATAATATGTTGTGTTACGGCATCTAGGAGTAAAGTGTGACACGCTGACATTCGCATATATATATATATATATATATATATATATATATATATATATATATATATATATATATATATATATATATATATATATATATATATATATGTATATATATATATATATATATATGTGTGTGTGTGTGTGTGTGTGTGTGTAATTTGAGTATTTAGGCAGCAATCCTTCTTTCATGTACATTTCATTGAATACGACAGACAAGGTGCTTTTGTTTTGTTTTTTTATACAATTTCTCGTGCGATCTATTTTTTTTTTCAACTACATGCTTCAAAAAATAAACTGCAGCGTCAATCTTCACGTTTTCACTCTTTGAACCCTTTTCTTTTACTGCTCTCTTTTTTCAGTATCGTACCTAATTTTTTTTTTTACTCTCAGTAACCCCTTGTCTATTAATGACTAGATCGCTTGGATGATGGGGTAGTGGGTGATGAAAAAAAAAAAAACACAATAAAATATAAAATTAAACAAATTAAATAAACGAATACATAACTAGTAATTTTTTAGTATTACAATAGTTTAATTTGGTTCAAATCTACGAATGATATGAGCGTCGGTAAATATGCTGAGCTGATTTTTTTTTTTAAATCGAACATTTGAATTCTACTATAGTAACATTATGGGGCTTTTAAATATTGAATTGTCGTATTCATATCGAACATTGTACACATTTCACATTTGAAATTTACTTGCACTCTGTGATTAGCACTTCTTACGTGCATGTATGAATATGATACCTGGTAATAATTTAACAGATTTATCTGACCCTGATGCGCGGTGTTTTCGCATAACCTTGAAGTCGGCCGAGATACTAATTCGACAGAACTTTTATCAATTTATTATATATATATATATATATATATATATATATATATATATATATATATATATATATATATATATATATATATATATACTTCTATCTTCTATGGACGTTCATTCCCGATAACATCTTCCAAGACGACTGTCTGTAGCAAGGTATAAAATTTATGGTTTATTAGGGAGGAGGTTCAAGCACTATTTCCATACCGGCAAATTCCGCCTATGATATCGGTTAACATCGTAATAATATAGGAGACATTGCTTTCCGAGTGGTAACAACACACAAACACACATTACACACACACACATATATATATATATGTATATATATATATATATATATATATATATATATATATATATATATATATATGTATGTATGTATGTATATGTATATGTATATAAATATATATATATATAATAAAATATATATATATACACATATATGTATGTATATATATATATATATATATATATATAATAAAATATATATATATACACACACAAACACATATATATATATATATATATATATTAATGTATATTTTGGCAGTAAACTTTCTTTTAAACATGTTTTGTTAAATATGGCATACAAGGAAAAACTGTTAATTTTTTATTTACTTCTTCCAACATACCTACATGAGACTGAGAGTACGGAAGTGGAAACATTGTCCTTATTGCCCATTGTCCCAAGCGTTTTCGACCATTTCTTTTGCCATTTTCAAATGGGTTTGTTTTTAGGTGCTGTTAATTTTTATTCATGTTCGATTGTTTATATAATGAAAACTGAACAGAAGGGATACAGTCATTCAATATCGAGAGAAGGAGTTTAACATAGAAAATGTCGTTTCAAACTACTCTCCAGAGAACCTGAGACACTCATTCCAATATAGCTTACGTTTTGAAACAGTTTGAAAATACTATTTCGCGATTGCCATTATGCTTTGGAAAATGCTAGAAATCTCAGGGAGACAAACCTGGACCTGAATAGGGTTGATAGACTTTAGTGACGCGATAGCATGCAAACATTTTTAACCTTCCCGAGACCTGAACACTCGGTGGTCGAGATATAAAATATAGCTGAATACGGTAAATTTGCTTTTTAAGCCCCGCGCTAAATATCTATTAAATCTTTTCAAAATCATCATATTTCCATGTAAATATACATGCTGAACGTGAATTAACAATTAAATTATGAAAAAAACCTACCGTTTTGAGGTTATCGACAAGAAAAAAAATCGGACTTCTTGTCGGTCATTCGCCCGCCAATACCGTCATAATTTTTAGTAATATCACTGCGGAGGACTTACGTTGGCGTAAGCAGAAATTTTGGCCTAGACAGCTACCCAACCCAGTGTATACGGAGTCTACAGGAAGTTTTTGCCCGAGCCTACTGGCTCGGTTTCGCCTCGCACTAAAAAACGGCATTGTGCCACATCTTACCTCGCGGGGAGATAAGGTAAATAACCTTCCTTCGACAATTAGTTGGAGATTCGTCTCCAGCTGTGCTGGTCGAATTCTCTACATTCGGGCAGAGAGGAAACCAGACGAGGCTACGCCGAAGGGCAGAGTCTCGTCTGAGGTGGTAGACAGCTACCCGACCTCGTTTTATACGGGGTCTACGGGGAATTTTTGGTCCAGCCTACGGGCTCGGATACCTCACGTTAAATTCCGCCTTGTGCCACATCTGACCGCTGGGGCGGTTGGTAAATATCCTCGCTTCGGCAATTAGTTGGAGATTCATCTCCTGCTGTACTGGTCGAACTCTCTGCCCGAAGGCAGATAGGAACCCAGACGAAACTTTGCCTAAAGGCGAGGCTCGTCTGGGGTGGTAGCAGCTACCTGACTCCGAGTATACGTGGTCTACGGTTAATATCTGTCCGAGCCTATGGGCTCGATTTTGCCGCGCATTCAAACGGCCTTGTGCCACACCATGCCTCACGGGGTGGTAAGGTAAATATCCCTGCTTCTAGAATTACTAGCCTGCCACCCGATTCCCTGTCTTTCAGTAGTGTATTCTCTTTTGCAATAAACCTCACTTCTTTCATCTACGCGCATAGTTGCTGTTACTTCACTTGAGTACCATCTTTGTCCGTTTGTAACCTCTTTAAGGATACAATATATATATATATATATATATATATATATATATATATATATATATATATATATATATATATATATATATATATTAAGACATTTTTCCGTTTATACGTTCTTTTTATTTAAGTTTTTAATAAAATATTTAAGTAAATGCTCTACTTATAATAAACAGTATTAACGACATTTACCGGCCTGAATGCCCAAGAAACTTTCATAGAAAATATGCGTCCTTCGACAGGAATCGAACCTGTATCCTATACGGAACAGTCATGTAGACTGACGTGATTCACGCCTCGAGCAGATATGAATGTACCAGAGATTATCATGGAGAATTGTAGTTTAAAAACAGTAAAATCGACCTTGCTAACCGAAACGCTCCTCTGTGGCTAAATCGGTCTTGTGACGTCAGGCTATATGACGGTTCCGTATAGGATACAAGTTCGATTCCTGTCGGAGGACGCATATTTTCTATGAAAATTTCTCGGACATTCAGGCCGGTAAATGACGTTAATACTGTTTATTATAAACAGAGCATTTACTTACATATTTGTATCTATAAAAAGAAAGTATAAACATAAAAAATGTCTTTAAATAATTGTCGGACTTTGTCCATTTCATAATATATATATATATATATATATATATATATATATATATACACGGGTACTAACAATGCGTTTGATACGTATTTATTACAGAAAGTTTATCTAGAATATTCACTGTATAATGTACGATATTTGTGGTTAATATTCACTACTGTATAATCTGCTTACTTATTGTTGGGGCGCACCCTCCTTCACAACCATAATAGACTGATCCTATTATTATAAATAGAACAGTAGTTCTAGAGTAGTGCAGTGCAGAGTGAGACTTCTGTAGTGATCAGTTACACTTCCGTTTCTCGACCGGAAGATACCGTTGGACTTTATTACTATTACTTATTGTTACTACTAACCTACGTTCGTTCTACTACTAATCTCTCTGATGTAAATACCTCTCTGAATATACCAGTATTTTTCCCTACGACTGTGTTTGTTCGTTATTGCCATATACTCACGTGGAAACACTCAACATCTCAACACTTATTAACGCACTTCATTGATAAGGAAGCAGATTATGCTGAAAATATTAATCTGCAATTTTTTCCAACATTATAGTACTTATTTACATAAACATCTCCTCGAATATAAACACATGCAGTTGAGACGGGTGCTGATAAATTCACGGCTCGATATCGTTTCCAGATTTTGACCAAATGACCAAAAATAGATTTTTGCATTTGGAATCGTTACTTGCTTGAGCCAAAATGAAGAAGTACGGCTCTACTGCAAAAAAAAGAGTACTGTTGTGAGGTTGCTTCATCCCGTGGACTAAAGGAAAAACCGCTGTTTACATTAGCATTCAGCACCTGGCATTATTTGAAAAGTTCCTTTCGAATCAACGTATCACAGCACCGGCGTTCAACCCTGGCGATAAATTACTCACTTATGATATCAATGAAAAACGCTCACAACTCAACAACTGGAAAAGTTTGCCCCTTCAGTAAGATAAAAGAATTATCCTTTTTTTTTTTTAACCGCAAGAAAATATAAGGCATCGTAGCGTGGGGGGGATGACATGGGGAGAAAAAGCTGAAGCCGGTAACACAGACACGCCTTTTCTACGCGTAAAACAACAAAGAACAATGGAAATGGCCAACGAAACAGAATTATTTCTACACAAAGCACATTCGATATTCAAAACAACACTTGACCACTTATAAACTCATTTAGTTACACGTGCACCTTGTATTTTTTCTAATATATTTATTGTATAACCTCATGTAAAATGTCGACAATCTATAAGAATCGAGACTAAAATTTTGACCGAAATTCGGAAATTTGACTTGAATCTCCTAAAAATAACTCTCCTTTCGTTTGTCGCTAGTATTTATCGAATTATGCACATTCTAATATTAAATATGCATATTTTTTTCTATAGATCCATCGCAAAAGATACTGGAAAAATAGTCTGTTCCCTACACCGCTAAAGTAAGTACCTTACTCTTGATATCCTCTATCATTACAAGTGCGAGATCAGCCTGAAAATGAATTTAGGCTGCTATATATTTACAGGAGCTATCCAGTCTTCACTTTTTTCAAGTCTCGATAGAGTCCAGAAAATTCTACCCTGCCTTGTCGGCGATTAATTATTTTCCACCCTTTTCCCAATGTCGAAACGTTGTTAAGACTCTATCGCTATTTCAGTGGAAAATGTTCAGACGAACAGCTTTCCTTAGTTCCCCCCGTTCTAACCTTTACAACTTAGACCCTCACACTGTAGCGAATGTGCCCCATTCCTTTGGTATTCCACTAGTGAGATTTAAGTTCCACTTGAAAAGCTTCTTCCTCCGAAACGCAACTTCGTGGAACCGACTTTCAAGAAGATGTTTCCCCCGATCACTATAATCTTAAATTATTCATGTCTAAGGTTTAGCGTGATATTCCTCACAATCTTCATAAACCGTGTCACATCTTACTCTGTAACACTCTACCTTGAGCCTTTTACGGAGTGAACATTGTTATAAAACGTGTTCTGATGTATGCGTAGCGTAGCAGTTAACGGTGAAATATTTTAGCACTATTGAGAAATCGAGAAATGAAAGAATACATTTATTCTCCCTCCAGTTCTACGTTAAATGTCAAAGCAGACTGGCGATTCTAGACGAGGAAGCAGACAGAAGGAAATTTTTGAATTCAAAACCGTGCAGAAGATAAAAGAAACCATTGCAATATCTTTCCGAAGAATTAATCGAAGTTCACAGTTAATAAACTAAAGTAGTGAGACAGGGTCGCCTCCGTCCTGAAAGTATATAGAATTCAAAAAAATAATTTCTCTAACGGAATAATTGTGTACTACTGTAAAAGACAAAACAAAATTGAGTGAGTCCAATGAAGAACATGATAAGCCAAAATCATAGGGAATTCATATAGTTACTACCAGCATTGTTGCCCGTGCTTGATTCAAAACTCGTACGACTCATACAGCAATCGCTATCACTTGACTTAAAATATTTTTGCCCTTCCTTGCCTTTAAAGGAGTGCCCTTTGCCGTACTGATGTTGCTACATGCCTTACTTCTTGCCTATCTCACACTGCGAATTTTTTTCTAAGCTCTCTACTAAACATTAAATCTGTTACGAAAAAAGAACTAAACAAAATGAACATAAAACGATCAGCTTTAAAAAAGGACTCGTAACTGGAAAAACCGAATGGAAAAAGAATGTTAACAACAAATACTTTTTCACACCCAACCCAGTTCTGCAGAATCAGAATCAACGTTGAGTTTAAGCAAGCGAATGAGCCAATTGGAGTAAAGTGTCATGCAGATTTAAATTTTTCCTACTTGTGATGAATGCAGCTATCGATTTTTTTGCATGCTAGAATGCTAGTAAACATTCGTGTCAGTCAGCTGTTGGCTCTCACGCTGGCCAATAGAATTTTCCTGCCTCTTCGTGGCAGCCAGCTATAGGCTCTCACTCTGGCCAGTAGAAAATGGCCGCAAACTACATGAAAACTACCATAGAAGCATGAAAAAATTTCATGATTATTTCCACTATTGATGGGAGTTGGGAAATGCAAAGTCAGTCTTGGCCTTATTACTAACTTGGAGCATGTGCATGTAAATTTTGGTGCAAATCCGTCGAAAATTGCGGCCGTGCATTCGTTACACACACACACACACACACACACACACACACACACACACACACACACACACACACACACACACACACACATGCACACACACACGCACACACACAGACACACACACACACACACACACACATCCTGCCTTTTATAGATAGAGATTATTCTTCGATGTGCAATGTCTCTTCCAGATGTTGCTCTCAACAATTTCCTGTTCTTTGTAGGTCTTAATAAATTTTCGCTTTTTGTTATCTTTCCTAAAGCCTTTTCTAATATCCATTTACATGTGCTCGCCAATGCGTTGTTTTCATCTGTCCCTATTGCCTTCAATCTGTGTATCAAATTTTCAAAGTCCTCTTCTCTCATCATGAAAAAATCATCTATCTCTTTGTTATGTCAATTATAAGTGTACGTTTGTTACCATTTTCTCTAAAACTTCGTCGTTGCTCACATGTTCGGTCCATAGTATTCTCGAGAAGGCAATGTATAAGTAATGTAAATATAATATACACTACAGTTCAAAGGTTTGAAAATACGCCTGGTAATTTAATTTAAAATTAGCCCAAAATATAGTTGTTTTGTACTTGAAATAAAAGAAAGTTATTATACATTATAATATTATAAAAAAAATAAATTATGATTTTCTTATTAGAAAATTACAAAAGGAAAAGAAGCATTTTTATGATTATAATTTGCTCTTGTCAAAATATCTCCCCTTAGCCTTGAGGGCAAAGAATCCCCAATATGCACGACATGCCAAGAGAAATTTACAGTGAAACATATACTGTTAGAGTGTGTAGATTTTTATCTAGTGCGAACAAAATATTACTAAGTGAGTATTTAAAAAAAAAAAACTTTTTACGAAAATAAAACCATCCAAGATTGTAAATTTCCTAAAAGAAGTTTGATTGTACTCAAAAATATGATCAATTGAAAAATGGTTCAAATATATATGTATACATACACACCTTTTTTACCAAACTATCGCTATGAATCTATTTCCAAAATTGTGTTGGCATTAAATAACCCACTGAGGTTGATATGCCATAAAACAAAACAACCAACCAACCGTTAGTCTTGATTACTGCAACACAAATTTTTAGCATTCGTTGCAAAAGTATTGAAAATAAAAGTTTCATAACTGATTCCATTCTTTTTTCAATGACTCTAAGAGCTCTTCACTCTTCTCTCAAATTCTGGGTGTTGCTTTAAACTTTTGAACTGTAATGTATATACATTATAATATCTATATCTATATAATGTATATATTATATATATAATGTAATATATATATCAAATGGTTATTAACAATAACACACATAAATATTTGTCAGACTGATGTAAACTATTACTTGAAAAGATTTTTTGAATTTCTTGGACAGTTCCTCTTCAGGACGTTGGCGATAATTGCTTTCTAATGCAGTGTTTTTGTACAATCCTTCCGATTCCCTATTCTGCCCCCCATTTATAGAAACTAGTCAGATTACGCTCTGATTCAGTGTGTCTCTCTTGCTTTCAATATGTCCTTTGGGTGCCGAATTCTGAAAGTCCTCTTTCCTCATTATGCATGCTAGAAATGCCGACTATATCTTTCTGACTCTAATATATAAGTGTCAATTCTGTTTCTATTTCCTTAAAACTTCCATCACCTATTCTGTCCATGTTGTTCTCAGCGTCCTTCTCTCGGACCACATTGCTTTCACTTCAAGTCTCGTTTTCATCTGTGAAGACATTGTCCAATATTCACTGCCTTATAGGCGGATTGTCATTACGTAGCAGCTCAGCACTCTAACGAAATTCTACTATTGCTTTATAATTTGCTTAGCTTTTTGGAAGACATCTTTTGGTATTCCAAGACGCCTTCAGTTTTGTTAAAACACTTCCCAGTTATTTAAACTACTGGACATTTTAATTTTGTCACCCCTAATTCGCAGCTCGCATCATGGACTGTTTCGCTTGGTCGTAACGAAATATTCTGTCTTACAAATTGTTTTTTTTTTCACTTACTTTTACTTCTTGTCTAGGGCGTCCTACACTTTCCTTTCAGTGTCTGTTATCAAGACGTTATCATCTGTATGCATTATGCTGTTAAGATTGTTCCCATAAATACTAAATCCTGGTCAGACTTCTCGTCCATTTAGGATATCCACGCAGTAAAGTTTGAATACATCCGGCGAGAAGACACATCCTTGTCTTACACTGTTTTATATTTTTCTCGGTGGTTTGTTTAGGTTTGTAATACGTTTGTATCCTTGCTGGCAGTTTGATAGGTTTTGTAATACGTTTATATTTCTTCTTGCGGTTTGCTTAGCTTTGAAATACATTTGTATTCTTCTTGACGGTTTGCTGAGTTTTATAATACTTGTTTATTCTTTCTGTCGGTTTGCTTAGCTTTGTAATACGTGTGTATTATTTCTGGCGATTTCGTTAGTTTTGTAATACGTTTGTATAAATGCTGGCGGTTTACTTACCTTTGTAATACATCTGCATTCTTTCCGGTTGTTTGCTTAATTTTGTAATACGTTTATATATACTTTCTGGTAGATTGCATAGCATTATAGTAGGTTTGTATTTTTTCTGACGGTTTGCTAAGCTTAGTAATACGTTTATATTATTTCAAGCTTTTGCTTAGCTTTGTAATACGTTTCTATTCTTGGTTACGATTTGCTTAGTTTTGTAATATGTTTGTATTATTTCGGGTGGTTTGCGTAGTTTTGTAATACTTTTGTATTATTTCTGGCAGTTTGCTTAGTTTTGCAATATGTTTGCATTCTTTCCAGAGTTTAGGTTAGTTTTGTAATACGCCTGTATTCTTTCTTTACGGGTTGCTTGGATTTGTAGTACTTTTATATTCCTTGCTGTGGTTTGCATAGCTTTGTCATACGTTTGAATTCTTTCTGATGGTTTGCTTATTTTTGTAATATGTTTGTATTTTTCCTTTAGTTTGCTTAGCTTCGTATTACGTTTACATTCTTTCCGGGGTTTAGGTTAGTTTTGTAATACGCTTGTATTGATTCCTGTGGTTTGCTTAGCCTTGTATTCACTGTTTGTATTCATTCTGTTGTTTTGCTTTGCTTCGAAATACGTTTGTATTCTTTCTGGGGGTTTCTTAGCTTTGTAATTCGTTTGTATTCTTTTTGATATTTTTGTTAGGTTTGTAATACGTTTAAATTTTCTGACTGCTTAACTTTGTAATACTTGTGTATACTTTCTGGTGGTTTACTTAGTTTTGGAATACGCTTGTATTTTGTCTGGTGGTTTGCTTAGCTTTGTAATACGTTTGTAATCTTTCTGGCGGTTTGTTTAGCTTTTAATACACTTGTAATACTTTTGTATATGGTTTTATACGTTCTTTTCACATAAATCACGCATTTTAACTCTGTTCAAACAGATCTTGGTCCTGTACCTTATCAAATGCTTTTACATAGTTTTTGAACCATGTGTGTGCGTCCATTGGATTGTCCTCTCTCTCTCTCTCTCTCCCTCTCTCCCCCCCCTCTCTCTCTCTCTCTCTCTCTGCTATCAATCTGATCAATCTGATCATTTTGAAGTACATTACTTGTGTTTTTTGCTAGTCTGCATCTATATTATTGAATTATTAAATTGATAATAACGATTCGGGAATCTAGTCTGACATTGAATATGGCATTTTCGATAACTAGAAAACCGATAGTATTGAATTTTCTAAGCCCGTTAATATAAAAGAAATAAATGGAATAGCTTTCCAATAGGAACGATATTCATCAATTGTGAACTAATTTCGTTTGACTATTGGCTACCAAGCACCACGCTGTCGCCCTATATATTAATAGAAAAGTGAATAAAACTCGAGAATGACAAATAAGAGATTCTAATTACGGGCAACACAATTAATAGCTTCTAATTAAAAGAAAGAAAACGTAGATACACTCTTGATAACATAAAATCAATCATCAGTCAGTGAATGAGGCGACCTGTGCATATGAAGGACAGTACCATAAAATTAACTTCTGTTAATTTTTTTTAATAATAAGCAGCGACAACTCTAATTAGCCGTGATGGCAATGAATAGATTTTCTGTTCTGAAAGGGTCTGCGTGAACCTTTTCATTTAAAAGTTCTTTTGTTAGAATCGTGTGCGTTCCGTTTTGTCTTGAAGCAAATTGCACAATTCTGCTTGAAGTGAAGATGCATCCGAATGATGACTTTATTCATACAGTATAGATTAGAATGTCTTTAAATGATTTTAAATGGCATGTCTTCATTTTTCCACATTTCTTTTGTTACAAAGAATTAGGTTCAAATTATATATACATACATACATACATACATATATATATATATATATATATTGTCATCCACAGACAGACTGTTTCGCTGTATCACAGCTCATCAGTGTGGCTAGACGTCCGGTTGCCTCTGGCTAGAATCGAAAACCGATGAATTCGCGTCAGTCGGAAATTTTACCCTGAAGACGATGGCGCACGGCCGAGAAAAAGGTGAATTTAAGCGTATTTATATTTAGATAAACACACAGTGACTGAGAGAACTCGATTCGATTTACCGAAGGGTCTTGCATTATTAGCCGTAATAGTCACTGTTTAATATATATATATATATATATATATATATATATATATATATATATATATATATATATATATATATATATATATATTAGTTATATCTGTTTCTACGTAATTTAATTTGAAGACCGAAGAATATATCGGTAGAGAACCTTTTTCTTGTAATAAATAATTCTAGATAGGTTCGCCTATCCTTTTGAACGGAAGTAGAAGTTTATTCCTGGTTTGGGGTTTAGGATTGGGTTTTACAGTTCATTCTAATGTCGACTTCAACAGTTCATTCTAATGTCTACTTCAACAGTTCATTCTAGTGTATACTTCTAACGTCTCTGCCTGAATTCTGAAATGTTATTTACTAATTATTTTTCTGTAGAGTTTTATACCTTGTTCCCTGTTTAGGAATGAGTTTCCGATTCCTTCTAAAAGTCTACTTCAACTCTATATTTATAATGTATCCGCGTGAATTCTGAAATTTGATTTACTATTTATTTTTTTCTCATCCATAGGGGTAGATAGGTTTGCCTAACGTCCGGTTCATACACCTTCTCGTCTTTGAACGCATGTTCCCTGTTTATGGTTGGCTTTCCGGTTTTATTCTAAAGTCTACTTCAACTCTATATTTATAATGTATCCGCGTGAATTCTGAAATTTTATTTACTATTTATTTTTTTTCATCCATAGGGGCAGATAGGTTTGCCTAACGTCCGGTTCACACACCTTCTCGTCTTTTGAACGCATGTTCCCTGTTTATGGTTGGCTTTCCGGTTTTATTCTAAAGTCTACTTCAACTCTATATTTATAATGTATCCGCGTGAATTCTGAAATTTTATTTACTATTTATTTTTTTCTCATCCATAGGGGTAGATAGGTTTGCCTAACGTCCGGTTCACACACCTTCTCGTCTTTTGAACGCATGTTCCCTGTTTATTGTTGGCTTTCCGGTTTTATTCTAAAGTCTACTTCAACTCTATATTTACAATGTATCCGCGTGAATTCTGAAATTTTATTTACTATTTATTTTTTTTCATCCGTAGGGGCAGATAGGTTTGCCTAACGTCCGGTTCACACACCTTCTCGTCTTTTGACGCATGTTCCCTGTTTATTGTTGGCTTTCCGTTTTTTTTCTAAAGTCTACTTCAACTCTATATCTATAATGTATCCGCGTGAATTCTGAAATTTTATTTACTATTTATTTTTTTTCATCCATAGGGGCAGATAGGTTTGCCTAACGTCCGGTTCACACACCTTCTCGTCTTTTGAACGCATGTTCCCTGTTTATGGTTGGCTTTCCGGTTTTATTCTAAAGTCTACTTCAACTCTATATTTATAATGTATCCGCGTGCATTCTGAAATTTTATTTACTATTTATTTTTTTTCTCATCCATAGGGATAGATAGGTTTGCCTAACGTCCGGTTCACACACCTTCTCGTCTTTTGAACGCATGTTCCCTGTTTATTGTTGGCTTTCCGGTTTTATTCTAAAGTCTACTTCAACTCTATATTTACAATGTATCCGCGTGAATTCTGAAATTTTATTTACTATTTATTTTTTTTCATCCGTAGGGGCAGATAGGTTTGCCTAACGTCCGGTTCACACACCTTCTCGTCTTTTGACGCATGTTCCCTGTTTATTGTTGGCTTTCCGTTTTTTTTCTAAAGTCTACTTCAACTCTATATCTATAATGTATCCGCGTGAATTCTGAAATTTTATTTACTATTTATTTTTTTTCTCATCCATAGGGGTAGATAGGTTTGCCTAACGTCCGGTTCACACACCTTCTCGTCTTTTGAACGCATGTTCCCTGTTTATGGTTGGCTTTCCGGTTTTATTCTAAAGTCTACTTCAACTCTATATTTATAATGTATCCGCGTGAATTCTGAAATTTTATTTACTATTTATTTTTTTTCTCATCCATAGGGGTAGATAGGTTTGCCTAACGTCCGGTTCACACACCTTCTCGTCTTTTGAACGCATGTTCCCTGTTTATTGTTGGCTTTCCGTTTTTTTTCTAAAGTCTACTTCAACTCTATATTTATAATGTATCCGCGTGAATTCTGAAATTTTATTTACTTTTTTTTTTTTCTCATCCATAGGGGTAGATAGGTTTGCCTAACGTCCGGTTCACACACCTTCTCGTCTTTTGAACGCATGTTCCTTGTTTATGGTTGGCTTTCCGGTTTTATTCTAAAGTCTACTTCAACTCTATATTTATAATGTATCCGCGTGAATTCTGAAATTTTATTTACTATTTTTTTTTTCTCATCCATAGGGGTAGATAGGTTTGCCTAACGTCCGGTTCACACACCTTCTCGTCTTTTGAACGCATGTTCCCTGTTTATGGTTGGCTTTCCGGTTTTATTCTAAAGTCTACTTCAACTCTATATTTATAATGTATCCGCGTGAATTCTGAAATTTTATTTACTATTTTTTTTTTTCTCATCCATAGGGGTAGATAGGTTTGCCTAACGTCCGGTTCACACACCTTCTCGTCTTTTGAACGCATGTTCCCTGTTTATGGTTGGCTTTCCGGTTTTATTCTAAAGTCCACTTCAACTCTATATTTATAATGTATCCGCGTGAATTCTGAAATTTTATTTACTATTTATTTTTTTTCTCATCCATAGGGGTAGATAGGTTTGCCTAACGTCCGGTTCACACACCTTCTCGTCTTTTGAACGCATGTTCCCTGTTTATTGTTGGCTTTCCGGTTTTATTCTAAAGTCTACTTCAACTCTATATTTACAATGTATCCGCGTGAATTCTGAAATTTTATTTACTATTTATTTTTTTTCATCCGTAGGGGCAGATAGGTTTGCCTAACGTCCGGTTCACACACCTTCTCGTCTTTTGACGCATGTTCCCTGTTTATTGTTGGCTTTCCGTTTTTTTTCTAAAGTCTACTTCAACTCTATATTTATAATGTATCCGCGTGAATTCTGAAATTTTATTTACTATTTATTTTTTTTCTCATCCATAGGGGTAGATAGGTTTGCCTAACGTCCGGTTCACACACCTTCTCGTCTTTTGAACGCATGTTCCCTGTTTATCGTTGGCTTTCCGCTTTTATTCTAAAGTCTACTTCAACTCTATATTTATAATGTCTCCGCGTGACTTCTGAAATTTTATTTACTATTTATTTTTTTTCTCATCCATATGAGTAGATAGATTTGTCTAACGCCCGGTTAACATCCTCCACGTTTTTTTAATACCTTTAGAGGTTTATACCTTGTTCCCTGTTTAGGATCGTGTTTCCGGTTCCTTCTAAAGCCTATCCTTTCTCATTCACTCCCAGCAAACCTTTGCGCCTGAGTAGCATTATCGCCTTGCTTGGAATGAATTGATTTATTTTTTTTATTTAAAAACAGCAAAAAAATTTAAGATACAAGTTTTTACTTTTTGTCTTGAAAATCCTGTATGAAGTATTTTCGAGTTTAAGTTAAAGGAAAATATTTTTTCACATTCTTTTTTTTAATGTGTCCCATCAGAGCGTTGGCGATCATGGCTTTCTACAATTTCCTGTCCCTTGAAGGTCCTTATATCGATTGTCCTTCTGTCAGATCTCCCAAACCTTGCTCCGACGTCTATTCACTCAAGCTCAACAGGTAGGTTATGTACTACTTTACTCGGTCTCTCTTACCTTCAATCTGCTTTTGAGTATCAAATTTTCCAGTCCCTCTTTCCTCATTATATGCCCTAGAAATGTCATGTATCTCTTTCTGACGTTAAGATAAATGTCATTTGTGTTGACATTGTCTTTAGAACTTCGTCGTTGCTAATAGGTTCGGTCCATGGTATTCTTAACATATTTTTGTATAATCACGCTTCTGTGGCTTCAAGTCTCTTCTTCATCTGTGACGAGATTGTCCAGCATTCACTATCATACAGGAGTACTGATATTATATAACAATTTAGTACTCTTTTCTTTGTTTCTAACGATAACTTACTGTTTCTTAATACTTTACTTAGCTTTTGGAAGGCATCTTTCGCTATCCCAGTGCTCTTTCAGATTTTCGTGTCGCACATTCCGTCTTCTATTTATACGCTTCCAAGATATCCAAATTGTTGCAATTCTTTGATTTCGATATCTCCACTTTGTAATTTGCATGTTGGGTTGGTTCATTTGCTAACAAACATGCATTTAGTCTACGTGCAATTGAGGTTTAGTTCTTTCTGTTCGCTTTTCATTCTGTTGGGGTTTTTGTCGTGTCCTTTTCGTGTCTGCTATCAGCATTTTTTCATTTGCACATCTTATGTTGTTAAAGTTCACATACACTACTAAGAACTAAAAGAATAATTCACTCAAGGCCACCAGATAGATTAGGCGTTGCTTTCCGCTGTCTCTCTTGTAAGTATCAAATTTTCCAAGCCCTCTTTATTCATTATGTGCCCCAGAAATATCAGTTATCTCTTGTTAAGCATCCTTATGTTAAGTGTCCTTTTTGTTGCCATTGTTTCAAGAACTTCGTCGTTGCTAACATGTTCGGACTTTAATATTCTCAACATCTGTAGAACCACGTTTCTGTTGCTTCAAGTCTCTTCTTCATCTGTGACGAGACTTTCCAACATTCACTATCATATAGGAGGACTGATATGGCATAAGAATTCAGTACTCATCGCTTTCGTTCTCTACCTCCTGAAGGAGTTCCTGTAATGTTCTTTCCGAGTCTTTTATCAACATTGTGTCATTTGTACATCTTATACTGTTAAGATTCACATACTATACCAAAAACTAATTTTTTTATTCCCGCTGTCTATATCCAGGCGTTTCTAATATTGTTCTTAATTAGCATTACTTAGTTACTGTTCACCGTTTTTCCATCAGGTTTTAAGCATTGTTGAAGAAATCTTTGAAATACTTTCAAACCTATTCACTCTTTATGTCTTGGGTCTGCATACTCTTTAAAAGCTGCTTAAAAATATAATAATTGTACATTAATTTCGTGAGAACGATACCTAAAAGTATAAATCCTTTATTACCTTATGTAATAGATTCTATCTGAATTCCTGACATGAGGAATTATCATTATACAGGGTGAATCAAAAGTTGCATCATTTGTAAACGTCTTTGCCGATGATATACGGGCGCACCTCTAAATCTTGACGATCAGAGATTGGCAGCTGACCTCTCTACCGATCTAATACTAACTTCGCAGTCGGGGAAATATGACTGGTTATATTCAATGTCTCTAAAACTAAACTGGTTACATTCGATCAGCTGCCGAACTACTGCCAGTCACGATGAACGGATTTCCACTCGAGGGGTTACTGTGCCTTGAGAGAATATTGGGTACAGTCGATCTATCGCAAAAGATGCAGGTAAAATACCCGGTAAGTACCCGGCTCCTCATGCTATCCTCCACCTTTATAATAGCCAGATCAGGCTGAAAATGGAGTACCTTTGCCTAGGACGGGAGTTGCCTAGGCCACACTTTCCAGTCTTGATGGGATTCAAAAGCGTCTCAGAGTCATTGTTGGAGAAAATTATTCTCCAACCTCCAACTTGTCTCTCCCTCTCTCTCTCTTTCTCTCTTTCTCTCTCTCTTTCTCTCTTTCTCTCTCTCTCTCTCTCTCTCAAAGGCAAGATGTGGCGAGTCACTCACCGCTCTATCGCTGCTGTCATGGAAAGTGCTCGGACGAACTGTATCACCTGGTTCCACCAGGTCAGACTTTCACGGCTAGGTTCCGCCACACTGCTTACATATCCCATCGACGAGAAGTCAGCTCCCTCACGCGAACCACTGCCCTATGGAACAGAATCCCAAGAGGATGTTTCCCTGATCACTACAACTTTAATTTGTTCAAGTCTAGGGTCAACCATTATCTTGCCCTCTTATCCATATAAACTACCCTCGAGGGCCACTCTACCTCGAGCGGCCCCCGAGCCTTGTACAGAGTTTAAACTTAGTGTAAAAAAAAAAAGAAAAAGTTTCGCATCATAGGGGTTAATGGATAGGTCGAAGACGTCCTGTTGAGTGGCCAACGAGGTCACCAGAAATGTGTTTTGAAAAAGGAGGAGGACATTTTGAACAGCGCATATAACAATTAAATAACTAATAAATAACATTTTCATTTGTACTTATTATCACGACGTTTCAGACGTTGCACTCTCCGAACTTCTTCAGGTGTCTGTTGATTCGCGTGACCTTCAGGAAATTTTGAACTGAACTATATATTTTATCTACGGGAGTAATTTAATCTCGCACCGCTGCCCCCGTCTAGGGATATATCATTTTGTGTGTGTGTGTGTGTGTGTGTGTGTGTGTGTGTGTGTGTGTGTGTGTGTGTGTGTACTGCTCAATTATTGCTACTCCCTTTTCCGTTAATTCTAGGTCAGTACTACCCGAACCATAGCGGCTCGGATTGAGAAATCGGAGAGCCGAGTTCGAATTCCAGTCGAATCCATTACATTCACTTACGTGCTAATGCCCTTGGGTATGAATCCTTCAAGCTATGGGTAAATAGCAAGGTAAACCTTGAATGGCAACTGGTCTACCACAGAAAGAAATGGCAACCTACTGCGGGAATAAAAATCTGCATCGTCACTCATGTATCGAAATATACATGATCACCTAAGCGTTTATCACGCGTGGCACCCGAACTAGGGATCAAAATCTTTATTTAATCTCCGAGGGTCGGCTAGAAAATTTCATAGGCTGACAAAGTTATAAATGTAAATAGACACACCAGTTGGCAAAATAAAATACATGAAATTCTAGCTTACCGCCACATCACGTTGAAAAACCTGTTCTCCGTACGATCACCGAAGTTAAGCAACGTCGATATCGGTGTGTACCTAGATGAGTGACGGCTTAAGAATACCAGATGTTGTAATATTGGATGTGCGGGTGGTGTAGTATCTAATGGTTCGGAATTTTTAATCGGAGAGCCGAGTTCCAATTCCAGTTGGGTTCGTTATATTCACTTACGCGCAAATAACCTTGGGTAAGGTATGACTCTATCTCTTCTCCCCCAGCTATGGGTTAATTAATAAGACTTGTGTCACTAAACCATTTTTATTTGTAAAAATAAAATAAAGTGGTGTACAAAATATTCAGATTTCGTTATTAAATGACCTGAAAATGGTTGATATGCTACAAAAGAAAAACAACCAAGCAACATGCAAGTGTACTAGAATTAATAGCTGGCCAACCAACTGTTGTATTCTGGTAGACGCGCATGCATTTTAGTCTATCAACTCGTATGTCTACTTACATTTATAATTTGGTCAACCTATGAACTTTCTAGCCGACCCTCGTATTATTGGGATATATTTCCCATTCCGCAGTCCATCTGTCGGGTTATCATGACTAGTACTTATTTAGTATAGCTCAATTATTGCCTGGACTATTTCCAAGGCAGTTCAAACTAAGACCCAGTTGACGCATAGTGTAGAATTAGACTCAGTGGAATGAGGGCGAGCAAGGTCTGAACAGTATTAAAATAAGAACAAGGTGAGATATCCCTAGATATTGACAGTGGAACGAGAACAATCTATCGCCGTAGATTAAATAAAGTGTTCAATTAGAAATTTCCTGAATTTTACCATTATCTAATAGTTCTTGAAGCTTTTTTTCTGAGACTGCAATCATGGCTAAAGGGTAAAGTCCAGCATGTTATTTAACCCCAAGCGGGTGCAAGAAGAGATGTATTCAAGATTTTTTTTGTTTCCCCCCCCTAAGAGGCATCTGTGCGAAAGTAAACGTAACTGGCTACGCTAAAATTTAAAATCGGCTACTCACATATTCATACTTCATATGAAGTGTCTGAGATAGATAGATAGATAGATAGATAGATAGATAGATAGATAGATAGATAGATAGATAGATAGATAGATATTCATGAAGAGAATGAGATAGATAGATAGATAGATAGATAGATAGATAGATAGATAGATAGATAGATGAAGAGAGTGAGATAGATGACGAAGATAGATCACGTAGAGATTGAGATGCATAGATGATGAAAATAGATAATCGTGAAGAGAATGAGATAGATACATAGATAGATAATCATTAAGAGAATGGGATAGATAGAATGAAAGATAGATAGATAGATAGATCATGAAGAGATTGAGATAGATAGATAGATAGATAGATAGATAGATAGATAGATAGATAGATAGATAGATAGATAGATTAAACGGGATGTAAATTACGCTATTGAGCAAAATGCAAGAGTCCAAACCAGACAGAAGTCGCGAGATGTCATCAGGTGATTGCATTTTATACGTGAAATAAGATCCCCCTCCCCCCCAAATTATACCATCCATCCCTATTATTCGTGTTGTATGTTACCTTAAGACATAGAGATACATTTTTTTGCAATAGATGTCAAACACGCGCTCTTTTCTCTAATAGACGCAACAGAAAGTGCTAGGAATTGCATTGTAGCAAAAGGATTTTCATCATCACCAATTTCCTTTCTCGTATTTGATAGAACGTCATCAACTGTCTCGAATTGCCGTCAGTAAACAAGTCACGTGGTTTGATCACATATCAACCACGAAGGAATGATGGGGAAAATAACAAACATAATAATAATAATAAAAGAAGGGAAATACGTGTATAAAAACAAAAGGAAAATATACTTTATTGTCGTTTGGAATCAGGAAAATATTTGCTGACTATGGCGAACTTTATTTTCTTATAAACTTATAAACTGTGCTTTTCGATAAATATTTCTCATAGAGGGCGCCCAACTGGCCCTACTTTACTGTGCAGTTAACAAATTAAACAAAAAACAAGATTAAGACTTGAACTGTTGTATCTTAGAAATGTTTAAGGTTATATTACTGTAATTCTTCGATGTTTTTATAACACTATTGGACTCTACTTTGTGTAATAAGAATGTATAATTACTCCCCAAGCTTAATTGAGGAATAGTGATGAAATCGATCATAAACAAACGACATGTTCATCATGAATTAATCATAGCTAAGGATCGGAAGGTTATAAAGGATTAAAATTAAGTTCAAATCGGTTTTAAATTTAACTAAAATTTTTCTTCTAGTTAAGAAAGATATTCAAAGCTCTTCTCTAATTATCTTAAATATAGATATTTGCTTCGTTTGGTGCAAAGTAAAATGATGGGAAAAATATGTTGCGGTAGATTTTTTTTTTAAGTCGGAATGACTTGTTTGCGATGAAATTCAGTGTTTGAAAATCTGATGGCCAACACCAATTACTGATATCACCGAGAAAAAAAAAACCCTTCTCCATCCACTAAGCAATACTTTGTATATTGGATATACTTTATTCCCTTGTATATAATACGACATGCTATAATAAAAGAACGTGTTTCTGAAATTAAAAACGGAATAAATTAAATCCTTGCGTATAATATGCCCCTGTCGTACAGCCATTTCCATATTAATTTATTTGTTAAAAGGTCTATCCTATTATCAATTAAAATTTCAATCATGTACATATATTTTACTAAAATATTTAATTTTTCACGATATTAAAGAATAGAAATAAACCTGGTATTTAGCCATTTCGTGTTTCGTCTAATTTCTGTTTCAAAATTTATTTTCAGGGAAAGGTACTCAATAGTATTTTAAATATTCATACATTTTCTGTAGTATTTGCATGTAAATGAATATAATGAATACAACATGAGAACTTGGCTCCCCGATTAACAATTCCCAGCCATTATACATTGCACCACCTGCACACCCAAGCTTACAGCACCTGGCAGTCACCTATCTAGGTACTGATCAGGTTGGATGTTGATTAACTTCAGTGACTATATGGGAACTGGTGTTTCAATATGACATGGCGTAAGCCTAATAAGTATTGAATACTGTATTTTCTTGTGTATTATTTGACTTGAGTATAATATGAACCCGTGTTTCTAAAGCTAAGAAATGAGAATAAATTACATCCTTGAGTATAATACAAACCCGTATTACAGCCATCCCAATATAAATATTTTTGAAAAGTTATACTATATTATCCATTAAACTCTCAATGCTCTACATATATTTCGCTAAAATATTTAATTTTTCACAATATTAAAGAATAGAAATGAATCGGTTGTTTAGCCATTGTTTGTTTCTTTCACGAATTTCTGTTTCAAACTTACTTTCAAATTTTCAGGGAAAAGTGTTTTGTTGTAACATTAATGTTATCAAAATATGACTGTTTTTATGTATTCCCTTTATTTGTTACAATGCCTCATCTCAGAAAGATAGATATATGTTAAAATATTTCATTTTTCATAATATTAAAGAGTAAAAATGAACCGGATGTTTAGCCATTGTGCGTTTCCTCGCCGAATTTCCGTTTCAAACTTAACTTTCAAATTTTCAGGGAAAGGTGCTTTGTTTAATATTAATGCTACAAAAATATGACAGGTTTTGTGCAATCCCTTTATTCAAATTTAAAAGCATTTCTAATCTGCAAATGCAAATTTTACATGATTTACACAATTATTTTCAGCTTCTTTTTCTTTGTTGACCCAAATTGTTATTTGTAGCATTTAATCAGCAAAATTAAGGCGTATCATGAACAATTACTAAATATTAATTGATTCCTTCATTTTTTTATTTATTTTCTATGGCTTTATTTAAATATTTTTAGATTTTTTAAGATAATAATTACTTAGTGATACAAGTTTTACTAACCCATAGCTAGAGGGAGAAGAGATGGATTCATACCTTTCCTAAGAGTATTTGCGTGTAAATGCATATAATAAAGACAATATTGGAACTTAGCTTTCCGATTAAAATTTTACAGCCATTATACCACCTGCACATACAAGCTTGCAGCACCTGGTATTCCCACGTAGTCACCCATCTAGATACTGACCAGGTTCGATGTTGCTTAACTTCAGTGATTTTATGGGAACTAGTGTTTCAACGTGACATTGCGTAAGCCTACTAAGTAATAAATACTGTGTATAATTTGACTTGAGTATAATATGACCCCGTGCTTCCAAAGCTAAAAAATGGAAATAAATTACGTCATTGAATATATGAGCCTGTCTTACAGCCATCTCCATGTTAATTTATTTGTTAAAAGGTGTATCATATTATAAATTAAAATTTCAATCAAGAATTCGCTTGTGAAATAGAAAGCATAGTAATTGTGACTGTACAGACATAGAATCAGTGGAAACATGACTAGAAATAATTATGCCGTACCAAAAAAAAAAAAAAAAATTTTAAAAATACGACCGAGGTACACCTAGACACTTTAACAGTATTGGGGGGGTGATCTACCCGCGTTATCGTTTATCGAACAAAGATACGGGACATCACCGATCTCGAGCAAATTGCCATTGCCACCAATGATTTCCGCATCCGTTCATTTGCATCTGCAATTTTTTTTTAATTGTAAAGAGACTTTATGGACACCCTGTATATCTTAGCTCTGTCCTGGAGGCTAATTTTATTTACTTTATGAACAACCATGATAAATATTATGGAGTTACAATGGTTAGCGGCACGGATTGAGGAATCAGAGGGCCAAGTTCGAATTCCAGTCGATTGCATTCACTTACGTGCTGCTAGTATCCTTGTGAAAGGTATGAATCTCTTCTCCACCTTCACAGTTACGGGTAAAATAGCAGAACAGACTGTATCTTATAAACCTGAGCGGTTAACCTTGGAGCGTGTAGAATGGAGATCAATGTGTTTTAGTGTACTCCGCAGTTTTCAATCTCTTTGTCTGAATCATCTTCAAGAATCTAGAGCAAGACCTAAAAGGCCAGCCAATCTGACAGTGATCTCATCCCACAATCCTCACTCTTGCTTCTTTGTAAATCATTAGCGGGTCTTAAATGCCACTTAAGATTATCGCACAAAATTTCATAACAGAATCAATAAAGCTGTCAGATCCTCATACATCGAAACCGACGTGAGAATCCATGATTATTATGTTTTGAGTAGGTGCTCTGTTTATTTTTCTATTTTTTAAATTTTTTTAGCAGTGTTAATTAAGTCTACCTGACTTCGCATATGAGCGACTTAATAAAGAAATTGCATTCTCCGAAAGGGTTCGAACTTGCGCCGTTTTTCTTGGGGAGAACCACCATCTGATCCGACATGTTTTAAATTGCCCGGCGGCAGAATGCGTCAAACTGCATACGCCATTTGCTATTGCTTTGAAAGTTACTTTTGGAGGAAAATGAAAATGATTATATTAATAAGAAAAATATAAGTTAATCTCTCTCTCTCTCTCTCTCTCTCTCTCTCTCTCTCTCTCTATATATATATATATATATATATATATATATATATATATATATATATATATATAGAAAGCCGGCTTTCCCTGACGATCCGCTAAGGTGAAACCTGGGTAGATTTGTCTGGCTCTCTAGGTTTGACCAGGTCTGCTCTACTTTTGTATTGAGCACTTTTTTAGTTGTTTACTCGTGTCGAGGTTTTTTCTTTGGGATTTGAACCTGTAAGCTGTACGATTATTTTCGACAGACGTTCATGTTCCTGACGCTTTCTTTTTTTAAAACCTTTTTTCCTTCGATATTGATTTGATTATTGGCAAATCAAGAAACCGAAGTTTTTTCGAGACGAGTATAGTTACCTCTCTCTCTCTCTCTCTCTCTCTCTCTCTCTCTCTATATATATATATATATATATATATATATATATATATATATATATATATATATAAAATGTGTGTGTGTGTGTATGTATGTATATCGGGGGAAGAATGTGATCAATTGATATAAGTTTGATGACTTTAAATAATGAGAGTGAACCTAACGTAGTACAAATGTCTATTGTGACTCTTTGTTTTGCTTTGTGCTCACCCAAGATAACTACTTCGAGAAAATCGGTGAAAACTAGTATATGAGTAAATTGAAACGGACAATTTCTCTGAAAAAAATGCTGCTTTCCATAGGCCATGTACACAAAATTTCCTTAATAATATCTTTCTAGTTTTGTATTGTTTTTTTTTCTCATTATCAAACAGTTCGGCATGTGTACAACCACCTCATAAAGATCTCTATTCATAAATACCTGCTGACATTCAAATAGTCATTAATAAAGCTACATATTCATAGAAACACCCACATAAGGACAAACTTGAACATTCATGAACAAACTAAAAAGCTAACAAAATATGGCCTTTGACATTGTCGTCTCAATGACCATAAAACGAACAAATATCGGTCTTTCTTCTATCAGCCGTGTCATCTTTATCAACCCATTTCCCTATTCATACTCGCAATCCCTTGAAATTTTATTTGTCCCACTTGACATCACTTCAGAATAATCCTCGTTGCAACCAGATGGAAAAAGAACGCATAAATTGTATTCAACTAGCAGTAGAATTGTTTGCAATGCTTCATTAGAAATCACTTACGGTGAGTTGATTGCTCTTTTCATACTTGCTGTTCCAAACAAATAATAGCCATGTCAACGAGTTGGGCCATATGGCGGGAAACAACAAAAAGGCGGGAAGTGATCAGAAAACGCCATTGTGTTGAGACCTTAGGTTTTTCTCTCAAGTATCATGGGACCATAGCAGGTACGGGTATTTATTCCTGCTCGTTTCTTGCCTGTTATTATAAAAACAGATAAAAACGGAAGACACGATCTTTCAGACGATATTTACAATAATAATAATAATAATAATAATAATAATAATAATAATAATAATAATAATTATTATTATTATTATTATTATTATTATTAACAGTAGTATTTATCATTAATTATGTAAATTGAATTTTTAATCCAGTATGGTGATTCATTAAGCGCAGTTTAGATGTGGCACAAGGCCAAAAGTATGTAGCACCCAGTGAGGATCGAACTCACTATTCAGTTATAATTGTTCTAGCGAGAAAAGCATGTTAACCAATACACCGCGTGGAGAGGTCCTTTTTATTCCTGTATCAGTTGATTGCTTTGAGCTGGGGATCAAGTGAAAAAAGTGTCATTCACTACCCATTTCACAGTTAAGGATTCTATTATCGCCGGTACCGTTTCTGGTCTTCATCCGATCACAATTTCTTACAACTGTGTTGTGTATCTTTTAAGAACAGGCAAATATAAATAAAGGATATCGTCGCGGAAAAATAGAATCGGCATGCCGTGTTCAAGCCGGATCAAGTTTGTTCCGTTCACTTTGGCTCTAATGATTATTTAAACTATTTACCTTCGGATTATTGTCCTCATCTTTGTTGTTATCACAACGTTTCGGCCGTTGATCTGATTTTATCAGGTGTATATCGATCTTGGCAACATTCAGAGAATTCTGACCCGAATCCTTTATTCAATCTACGGGGGTATACTGTTCTCGTTCCATTGCCCTTGTCTAGGAATATCTCTAATTCTTATTTAAGGGGTTCGGTTTGAAATTACAACATGTATTACCTGAAGAAGGCCGGTGCGTACAACAGCCGAAACGTGGTGAATATGACAATAAAAATGAAGACAACTGTCCTAACAAGGTAAGTGGTGTAAATAACAAACTAGAGCACATCTGAATCTGTATATTTTTATATTCGTGGTATGAAGGATTTAATCTATAGTAATATGAAACAAGATATATATTCCCAGTTATCCAACCTATACCCCCTTCTCCAGCCGCGCCGATTCAGCTTGCTCGGACACGTACACCGTATGCCGGATAAGACGATTCCGAAGCTCTTTCTGTACAAGGTACTAGCCACCAGCACGAGGGCGACCTCATTTTCGCTTCAAGAATGTCTGCAAAAGAGAGATGAAGGCGATGGACATGGACATCCAGAGGTGGGAAGATGTCGCCAACGATCGATCACGCTGGAGATTTACACCGAAAGCTGAAGCAAGGAGAGGAAAAACCGACGCTTCCTGTCGGGGAGAAACGTGCTCGACGGAAAGAAACGAGGCGTCTTTAGATGCATTCGTCCCAATCGAGACTGTCACCCCCGTGTGGACCTGTACAGCCATAAAAGATGCTTCACCGCCATCAGCAGCTGAGGCATAACTCTATGGGTGCAGACCTAAGGTTCCCCAAGACCGGTGGATGCCACACACAGGAATAAAAGAAGACTAGCTAGAAAGGATTCTTTCTGGTAGAAGTGTCTGTATTAAAATAGTTATCAGTTGAGAAATTGACAACATTCTGCTCACTGGTTAAATTTCATAATTTTACGCATATTGTGTGTATATGGTGCGATTATTATTATTATTATTATTATTATTATTATCATTATCATTATTATTATCATTATTATTATTATTATTATTATTATCATTATCATTATTATTATTATCATTATTATCATTATTATTATTATTATTATCATTATTATTATTATTATTATTATTATTATTATTATCATTATTATTATTATCATTATTATTATTATTATCATTATTATTATTATCATTATTATTATTATCATTATTATTATCATTATTATCATTATTATTATTATCATTATTATTATTATCATTATTATTATCATTATTATTATTATCATTATCATTATTATTATTATCATTATTATTATTATTATTATCATTATATTATTATTATCATTATTATTATCATTATTATTATTATCATTATTATTATTATCATTATTATTATTATCATCATTATTATTATTATCATTATTATTAAACTGAATACATAATAGAAAGTTATTTTATCTTTTTAACACGTTGACTGCCATAGAATGATTATGAAAGCTGATTTCAAACGCCAACTCGATAATAACCAATTTAGGCAAATATTTTTTTTAGGACTTGAGGTTTTGTTTTCATACCCAAAGTATCAGTGAATGTGTTATATAAAAAAAAAAACAGGAAAACTTTGCAAGAACATGGCACATAGAAAGAAAGAAATAAGCGTGAATACAAGGGTAGGATAGGAAATATAGACCGGGGAGTCGATTTCAAATAGCGATCGTGTTTGTTGCGTTTACTTTCACATTAACACTCTTCGAAAAGGTATATATCTCACTCATCACTCCCCTCCTGCCTATGGGTTAATTAACTCGACTGATTGTGCACTCTTGTCTTGAATGTTTGTTTTTTTACTGTAAGGTTAAATTACATAATAGGTTTGATTAATATTATTATTATTATTATTATTATTATTATTATTATTATTATTATTATTATTAAACTAATAGAAAGTATTCTTGTTCTTTTATCTTTTTAATGCGTTGACTGTCAGAGGTTAATTACGAAAGCTGAATTTCAAATGTCAAGTTGATAACAGCCAATTTAGACAAATATTTTTTTTATGAGTTGATTTAAAGCTTCAGCTAAAGTTTTAACATTATTTTCATACTCAAAGTATCAGTGCGAATGAACTTGTTATTAACGCCCGCAGATGAAAATATAGTAGAAAAAGCTAAGCACGCGATAATTCATAGCCGACGTCATAATAAAAAAAACTGCCAAGTTGTCTCATGGGCTGGCATTGAATGTTTTAAGAAAGAAGAAAGCAAGAAAACGTTACACACGATAGAAAATTTAGACTTGTGATATAACAATCAACCCAAACTGTATAATAATTCTTATTACATTGTAAAATTAATAATATTTAGATAGATACCGCCAATGATTCGCTAAGAAATGAGCATCAATTATATGCCATGCATGATACACGCTTAGACGAAGATGTATCTTTCGATACATGACTGAGGAGGTAGATCTTTCCCGAAGTAGGTTGCCATTTCTTTCTGCGGTAGACCAGTTGCCATCCAAGGTCTGTCCTGCTATTTACCCATAGATGGGGGGAGAAGATGATGATTCATAATGTAATGGATTCGACTGGAATTCGAATGCGACAATGGGTGACCGTAAATTAGTATGGGATATATGAGCGCCATTTGCGGAGAAAAACACTTTGATTTTGAAATTCAAGCAAAAATGTAAATATTTTAATGAAACTTTCAGTACTTATTCACAAATTATTTTAGAAACTATTCCTTTTTAGAAAATCTTCGTAAAAATCTTCGAAAAATTCATTTTCGTATAGCTTGATGTTTATATTAGTTATAAGAACACGCCCTTGGAGAATTTAAATTATCATTTATTTATTTATTTTTTTTGTTGTGGTTGTTTGTAAAACAAGTTACAGAAAATCTCTCTGAAGCCTAAAATAAAAAATGCAATAAAACTAAGACATTAGTTAATTAGAAAAGCTTATATTTGCTTTTATGAATAAGATATCTTATGGACAATAATTTCTTAAGAAAAAAGTTTTTGATGAATAAGGAATTTTCGCAAGAATTGTTTTCCTTTTTTAAACATTTAATTAGAATAATTTATAAATTTTTTTTTTTTTAAATTGTGTATTAATTCATAGCGTTTAGGTGATACTGTTAATAATTAATAACTATATTTACTAATCATAAATGGAAAAACTTAATACAATTCCGCCAGCACCAATATTTAAAAAATATTTTTGAATTGTTTTTGTGCGTCTATAAATGTTCCTATTTTTGTAAATTCGGATGCCCATACACAACATTATCAGAAAATAACAGTGGTAATTATAGTAAAGATTTATTGGTATTTTACTTATATTTCTTCAACAAGCGTTTTCGTAAGTCAAAGTACATAAAATCCAATAAAATATTTGATTACTTTGAATATTTTCCTAAATTTTAAAGATTAATGGGGAGGTAAATATATATAAAGCGTTCAAAATATATATAAAAAGCGATCGTCAAGTAATTTTTGCATTTCCATACCTTTTATTTAAAAATACTAAACATTCGATAAATCTGTCAACACCCAATAAAAAGATCCACCTCCTTGTTATAAAAATGCTTTTTTGCTGATATTTTAAACTAAACGTAATATTTGTTTTAATTCAGATTAATTAAACTTTAAATCAGTTAATCTTCTTTAAATAAAGTTTCAGGAAAGTATATTTCATTTTTGAAATTTTATTTAATAAATAGAATTATGTTACGTTCACACATTTGTCAATATGGCCGATTTTAGTGATTAAACAAACAATTCCAATCGTTTTAAATTCGGTTTGAACTAGAGTAAAGCATTTTAATTTATTGGAAATATTAAATGTAATCTATGAGCGTGGAATTAAAACTAAAATAAAAGCTTCAAGAAACATTGTTCATTTTTAAAAATGCCTTTTAAACCTCAGGCATCGCTTATTTTGTAGGTATCTATATTTATATATTATTATTTAACCTATTGTTACTTTTATTTTATTTCGTTTTATCTTGTTTTTTCTTCATTGATACCTTCCTATATTTTCTCTTTTGTCAGCTGATTTTATCTTTGAACTCCTATTTCACAGATCAGATTGTCCCGTGGCTTGGTTAATAATAAAAGTTTTAATCCCCCACTTACTCTACCGCCCTCACTCTTTACTCCTCTTTCTCTCTCCCTCCTTCCACGGGCTTGGTGTCCCCTATTGTCCAGGCTTACCTTGCCGTGGTTCACAAACCAACACCGCAACAAACCCTGCCACGATACCACCACGAACACCACCAAACACCTCTACCATCATTTTATCATCTTTACCGAAACTCGATATTTCATGCATTTACGAGGCGCCAGTCAAACGCCAGTATGGAGGTAACGAATGTTTTGGGGACCAGATGATATCCGCTACAGGGAGTGGTCGGGCGGCACTGCACTTGTCGCCGAACGTTAAGCATACACAGTATAAAACAAAATTGAATCAAAGAACAAGACTACTGACTACGTACTTATCGCTGGGATAAGCATAAAATAAAAATTAACAATGGAATCTCACTAGAGACGGCCAGTATAGCAGACAAGGTGATCTCGGTTTCAGGAGATATGTCCGGACAAGTTGGGTGTAAAAAAAAAAAATTTAAAAAAATTCAAAAGAATATAGGATTGAATGAAAATTGGGACTGGTTTGGTTGGTGTGCCAAACATACAGTCTCGAATTTTATTTTAGGCATTATATAATTTTTTTTTAGGTAACAAAAGGATTGTATTGAGACACGTGAGAAGGAGCCAATTATTTTGGATTTTAATATTAAACTATCTCTCTCTCTCTCTCTCTCTCTATATATATATATATATATATATATATATATATATATATATACATATATATATATAATAAATTTACTAATTTAAAAATATGGTTCCATCGCTACACAGGAATTACCGTGTTTCAAAAACAGAAACTAAAAACTTCAAATTTAATTATAGAATTAAAATCACTAGTACTGTTTCATTTTCAAGCGAATTTTTAATAACTTATTTTGAAATTTACTGAGTTTTATAAGCACAATCATTCTTAATATTAATTGGTAATGATACGGGGAAATTCAATCATTTTGACAAGAGGTGATATGGTATTCATTTCACTGACAACTGTTGTATCAAAACATGAGTTACTTTCGAAAGTTAAGGTAGGGAGGTGCCTGTTCAACAAATGATGACCTCCGTTTTTCGTATGTTGTCTTGTTTTTTTTTGTTTTTTTTTCAATGACAAAAAGTTTTTCGTCACTTTTGTTTTGCCGTTAAATTTGTAATTGTATACATAAATATTTATGCTCTGCAGAATTGTATTGAGCACTGTTTTTTTTTTTTAAATAAAAACAATAAGAACACCGGATGATAAATCTTACTGTTCTTTCTTTTTATTTTAATATATATATATATATATATATATATATATATATATATATATATATATATATATATATATAAAGATGTAATTTTGATAAATCCGACATATTTTTATCATCTAGAACGTTATATTTAGTGGATACTCGTATTTGAGTAGGAGCTTCGTTTATTTATTAAACATTACATTTACTTATTTTCATCTACCAACCTGAATGTTCGAGAAAGTAAAAGAAAAAAGTGCACTGCGCTGCAGGAATCGAACGTGGATAATCGTATTTGAGTAGGCGCTCCGGTTATTTATTAAACACTATGCTCCTTCTCAAATATGCGAGTCCACTAAAAATAACGTTTAAATTTATGTGTGTGTGTACACACACACACACACACACACACACACACACATTAAGTCCTATAAGAGTCTGATTCGTAATGAAGATTTGGCTTTCCCTTATTAATTGCCACCTCACCATCCCTAAAATCTATGGGCTCCCCAAAACCCATAAACCTGACATTCCTCTAAGGCCCATTATTTCGGGCATAGGCTCAGCCCCTCATAACATTGCTAGGTTTCTAACTAAATTTCTCACCGCAATTCTGGGCACCATAAGTGACGCGCATGTAAAGAATTCAGGCGCTCTTCTCAATAAGTTAAGCAATATTGACATAAGAAACAAATCCCTAGCCAGCTTAGACGTTAAATCTCTATTCACTAATGTACCTGTGGATAAATGCATTAAACGGTTAGAGAACCACCTTAAGAAAACTGATTTTAAGCTACCTATCCCCATCTCTATATGCATCAAATTATGCACCCTATGCACATCTCATTGTTACTTCCAGTATAACGATATATATTACAAACAAAAATTTGGCTTACTAATGGGTAGTCCTCTCTCTGGATCCCTAGCATGCATATTTCTAGAATTTCTTGAGTCTGGACCTTTCAAATATATAATCCCTGATGATATATATATATATATATATATATATATATATATATATATATATATATATATATATATATATATATATATATATATATATATATATATATATATATATATATATATATATATATGTATATATATATATATATATCTTACCACCTCAGTATGGATGTATAGATATATAGGGATATGTGTGAGACTGTGTGTACGCGTGTGCGTGTGCGTGTGTATGTGCACGATATGTGCTTGATATAATTCTAATGGTCGGTGTAGCCGTTTCTCTGCAAGGAAACATACGGGTTATCATTGAGTGAACAAGCCTGTCCGTTAGAAATTATGATCTATTTGAGTTTAGATCTTTCTAAATGGTTCGGCTCCATGCATGGCACCCATATGGAAGTCTCGATCTGACGAGTCTATTTAAGAACAAGATTCGAGTTTTTTAAGTTAATGTTTTGACTTTTGTAGCAATCTACAATGTTGGTTATATCGAAACAGTCTGTGGATGACAATATATATATATATATATATATATATATATATATATATATATATATGTGTGTGTGTGTGTGTGTGTGTGTGTGTGTGTGTGTGTGTGCGTGCGTGCGCGCGCGCGTGTGTGTGTACTGGGTGCAGCAAAATGGTCTGACACATTTTTAGTTTTAATAAAATCGAAATAGAGTAAAGAACGAAAAATGTATTCTTATTTTCGAAATGTACATATAATGCCATTTTGTTTCATTTCGTTTTCCTTTGGCAACATGAATTGGATGGGCGAGCATCGCGCATTCATTATGGAAACGTTTTTTCAAGAACAACGAATCGCTAACCGTAATACACAGAGCGATGGCATGAAGAAGAGAGAACAATAAAAGAGCGTATAATGATTGACATTGCATGTAAATTGAAAATTTTGACGATCAAACTTGATTGCAAAGCATGTCGCTGTAAGAGAATTCTACAAGCGGGAGCTGCGAGAAAAAGAAACTGTTAACGTAGAACTTACGGTTAAAATATAAAAACGAATGATGTAAACCAAATAAACAATATAAAAAACAGGCAAATGATTAATAAATTAAAAATAAATATTAAACTGCTAGTCACAATAAAGTGCTGATTCCTTGTCCATAATATCTCTCTCTCTCTCTCTCTCTCTCTCTCTCTCTCTCTCTCTATATATATATATATATATATATATATATATATATATATATATATATATATATATATATATATATGAAAACAGAGAATTTACTTAAATATTTATATTAAACGTAACAGTAATACAAAGAGCGTTGACCCACCCGATCACCTGATTTGAAGCCATACGATTTTTTTTTCTGTGGGGATAGCTGAAATCAAAGGTATACACTAATCGCCCGAGTTCTATTAAACAATTAAAAGATGCCATTCGTCAACAAAATATTGCCATTCCGCAGGAAACGACCCGTCCAGGTATGGACAACTTTCGTGAACGTTTTCGACAATGTGTGGAAAGTAACTGCACCAAGATTTTAAAACGAAAGGAAACAATCGTCGAAATCGGGCGAGTTTCGATCCTGGCTTGAAGCAATCGGAAGTCTAGCCACACTGATGAGCTGTGATACAGTCTGTATGCATATAATCAAGTAGGAAACAGTTCTCAATCTAACATGTTTCAATTTATTAACGATTCGTCAGAGATCAAGATGAATATGATAAAACGCAAAGAGACGCAGATTGATTGTAGGTTGTGCTTGTTTTTTTCTTATTGGCTAGGTATGTGCGACATGTAATGAAGTAAGAGATAATATTCAAATTCTGGACACTAGAGTGTATAAAAGTTAGAGACGCAGCAGTAAGTTTGAAAAATTTTGATTTGATTTGATTTTTCGTTAAAGCATATCTCGCACACACACACACACACACACACACACACACACACACACACACATATATATATATGTATATATATATATGATGAAAACTGATATAAATGCATACATTCAACAAACTATTTCTTATTGAACAGTTTAAATATTTCGTCCTTGTAAATGGCTAAATGTATAGCCGAAAACGTTTGGAAAAAAGAACATTCAGACAGTTTTTATATAATTTATCATCTAAAAAGAAAAAATATTAGATCTCATGAGAAATTATATAAAAAAACTAGATAAAAGCATCTTGTCTGTTGTATTGAATGTGAATATATATATATATATATATATATATATATATATATATGCACATTTCATATATATATATATATATATGTTTGTGTGTGTGTGTGTGTGTGTATATATATATATATATATATATATATATATATATATATATATATATATATATATATATGCACATTTCATTGAATACAACAGAGAAGGTGATTTTGTTGTATTCAATGAAATGTGCATATATATATATATATATATATATATATATATATAGATATAGATATATATATATATATATATATATATATATATATATATATATATATATATATATATATATATATTTCTGTCCTCTTTTAAAACACTTCCCAGATATGTAAATTTTTGTTCTTGTTTGACTTTAGTTGGGCTCAGCATTTTGCTGGTAACCATGCATTATATCTTGATCTTTTTTTCTCTAGATGAACAGAAGAGTAACCAGAACTATTTTTATTGAAGGCTTGAATTATGTGATTTCCTATTGAAAACAATATTTGAAAAGAAAAATTTAATTTCGTGAAAACACGGAACTTGAAATTTTTACAGAAATATTTACAGAAATTATTGAAAAATATAAATATTGACAAAATATTTAACATATTAAATAAATTTTAGGTTGACCAGAAAGTCCTGACACATTTAGGAAGCGGAAAGAATATAACAATTCTTAATCTGTGTCTGGTGTAATTCCCAAGGAGTACTGCATTTCAAGCTTGTCCCCCACGTCGCGCCATCAAAGCTAAACTCTATTACCAATAGCTAGACCACGTGTACGACAAACTGAAGGATGAGTATCCTGCTTTTGTCAGTCGAGGTTGGGCTTTGTTTCAGCAAGACAATGCGAGGCTACAAACTGCCGGGGCGACTAAGGAAAAGTTCAGACAGATTAGATTCTTCCACATCTACCATTCAGACCCGATGCTGCTCCGAGTGACTATTGTCTATTCCGCTCAATGGCAAATTTCCTCCGCGCCCAAGGATTCAACACTTTTGATGAAGTGAAGAAAGCTTGCTTACTGATTTTTGATTCAAAGCCAGCGGACTGGTATCTGAGATAGATTCGGATGCTCTCTGATCGCTGGCGAGAATGATGGACTTTATTTGGAAGAATAAATGTTGGTGTTGTTCCATAAAAAAATTGTTCTTTTCTTTCCGCTGCCTGAGTCAGGGCTTTATAACCAAACTAATAACCACTCGACCTCAGTGTCCACATTTGATTTACACGCGTCTATCCCTGATGATGAACACTTTCACCCACACATATATAGCATACCTTAAAAGTATATTTTTATCTCACACACACACACACACACACACACACACACACACACACACACACACACACATATACGTGTGTGTGTTTGTGTGTGTGTACAGGATGAAACAGTATAATTGTCCAGTTGTGTGATGAAGCACTGAATAGTTGTACCTTAAAAGTGATTAAAGATGTCTTACTGGAATTCTACGAGGTTTTTCTAACACTATTGGACTCTGAGCAATAAGAATGTATAATTGCTCTCCAAGCTTAACAGATGAATCGTGATAAAATCGATCATAAACGAAAATAACATATTCATCATTAATTGATCATAGCTAACGATCGGAACTTCATGAAGTATTGAAAAAATTTCAAACATATATATATATATATATATGCGTGTGTGTCTGTGTGGGTGTTATGCTAGTATTAAATAACATTTACCAGACTGAATGTCCGGGAAATTTTCATAGAAAATTTTCGCTCTCCGACAGGAATCGAACCTGTATCCTATACGGAACCGTCATTTCGCGTGTCGTGCCTTGACCATTCGGCCACAGAGAAGCGTCTGGTTAGCAAAGTCGATTTTACTATCTTTAAACTTTCGAGAACGAAAATTTTCTATGTAAATTTCTCGGACATTCAGGCCAGTAAATGTTATTTAATACTGTTTATTATAAAACAGAGCATTTGCTTAAATACTTGTATCTATAAAAAGAACGTTAAACATATCAAAAATGTCTTTAAATAAATTGTCGGACTTTGTCCAATTCAAAAATATATGACGTCATTTGTTTACATTTGATACACTAAGAGCAGATATAAATAGAAGAGATTCATGGAAGATTTAAGTTTAAAGATAGTAAAATCGACCTTGCTAACCAGACGCTTCTCTGTGGCCGAAAGGTTAAGGCACGTCACGCGAAATGACGGTTCCGTATAGGATAAAGGTTCGATTCCTGTAGGAGAATGAAAATTTTCTATGAAAATTTCTCGGACATTAGAAAAAAAATAGATAAACTTCCCGCTATCAGCACAAGATCTCAATCTGTCGTCACATCCGTGAAAAATGGATTTCTGAGATATTTTAAATTAAAAGTAATATTTGATTCCAATGAGATTAATTAAACAAATATCAACTAATATTCCTCAAATAAAGTTTCAGAAAGGCAGATTTTATTTTTGAAAAAAAATTGTTTAATAAAAAGAATTACATGATTATAATGGCGCTAAATCATCGATTTTTAGATTTTAAAAAAAGAGGATTTCCAGTCAATTTAAATTAGTTTGAAAAAATAAAAAAATATTTTGCTTATTGGAAACTAAAATAAAAGCTTCAGAAAAGACTTAATTTTTTAAAAATCATTAAAAACTTTGGTATGGCTTTTCTATGGAGGTACCTAAATATATATTATTACTTTATATTATTATTATTATTATTATTATTATTATTATTATTATTATTATTATTATTATTTCTCGAATTTCTTCCTCTGGCCTATTATATCCGGAGATTATAAGAATCGTGGACAATCTTTCTTTCCAACATATTATATTTGCATATGATTATACACCCATACATACTGTGCATATTCGTGCGTGTATATATATATATATATATATGTGTGTGTGTGTGTGTGTGTGTGTGTGTGTGTGTGTGTGTGTGTGTGTGTGTGT
>OZ038480.1:92839323-92899323 GCA_964036315.1 Acanthosepion esculentum | reverse complement strand
TTTTCTCTCTTCTCTGAAAAAAAAAAGACAGGAATTTAGTTATTTTCGTATCAACTATACTTCTCTTTACTACTACTTGGAATATTTCAGCATAATCAGTCCAACGATCAAGTTTAAGAAAACAGTCCGCTAACAGTTATGTGAATATATATATATATATATATATATATATATATATATATATATATATATAAATCTTTATATACATGTGTGTGTGTGTGTGTGTGTGTGTGTGTGTGTGTATTTCGTATTTATATATATTTCTTGTAATGTGGTTGTTCATAAAATGTTTCTGGTTTATCTTTTGTTGGTGAATGAATAGATTATTTCGAGGTGATAAGTCTATCAGTAAAACGTATTATTGAACATAAAAAATTGATATTTGGGTAATGTGACTTATTTGTGGTCTTCATTTCTGGAGCTGCTCAAATTCCAAAACGCTCTCCCTGCGAGGACCGACTGAAAAATGGAAATCTCTAAATTTCCCGCCATTAGAACGGTTTCCTTCATTCCATGGAACCATAGCAACTAGAATTTTTATTTCTAGTGATTGTGATCTCACTACAATTATAAGTATCATCACTGTATCCTTGTCGTTATATATATATATGTGTATGTGTATATATATATATATATATATATATATATATATATATATATATATATATATATATATATATATATTATTTAATGACTATGACATTTGGCGTTGAAAGCCTGATGAGCGGGAGCGAAACCAGTTGCTTCGCCCGTTTTTAATATGTCTAGTAATATCAAGCTTCATACGTTTATTGCTGTGATATATATATATATATATATATATATATATATATATATATATATATATATATATATATATATATATATATATATATATATATATATATATATACAAATGTAAAAGAACGAAGAGTAAGATTTCAGCGTTCAAAACATTAATTTAAAACAGGGCTCAATACAAAAGAAGCATTGTGAATTCCAACGTGATGAAACGTTAAAAATTTAAGGTTGAAACAAGATGTACAATATTATATGTATATATATATATATATATATATATATATATATATATATATATATATATATATGTTTGTATGTGTGTGTGTTTGCGCGCGCGTTAGTAGGGCATATAATCCGAACAAATGTGTAAAAATAAATCAAAGTAGAAAGCCGTTTTATTGGCAACGCTAGACGTCTTTAGGTCAGAATTTTTCTAATTCTTTTATATATATATATATATATATATATATATATATATATATATATATATATATATATATATATATATATGTATAGGATTGGTGTATAAGGAATCAATTCCAATAACCAAAAATACTATTCATAAAAGAGTGCGCAATACAGAGTAGACCAAATATAATTTATTAGAAAATTATAGCATAAACATGTTATAAATCACTACAAAAATAGCCATTATAAATAAAATAAACAGTATCATTCTCCAGCTCACAAAATATTTAATACCTAAAGAAAGCACTAAACTAAATGAGGTTATTTCATCCAGGTTTTCAGATAAGGCGTTTAGCCATCTTGTCACCATTTGTCGTCAGAATCACTGAAAAAACCCTTTGAGTTATTAAGCTAGAAAGAAAACAGGTTAAAATTGTTTTGTGTTAACTCGACTACATTCCCAACTGAGCAATGGCGAGAGGGAAAATATCATCAAACCTTCAGTAATGGTACCAACATTCATACTGTCTTCCATCTTCAAAGTCCATTCAAGTACCATCAAGAGAACGATGAATAAGATTTGAAAAAAGGCAACGGTAGGGAGGAAAACTGGATCAGGAGGTCACAACATGAAGAGGGATCATCATTTCAACTTAGAGCTAAAGAGATCAATTAGAAAAGATCCAACTCAATCCATAAGTGTTTCAGCCAAGACACTCCAAAGAGCGGCGAAAAAAGACTTAAAACTGAAATCGTACATGAAACGGATAAATGGGATTTATTTCTATTAAATCATTTGTTTCTGTTTTTAATACATTTTAGTTATTATCTGTGTACAGGTAATTACATGAAATGTATATTTATTCATTAGTTGGAAATAAAATAAATTAAAAATTTGTATGTGTACGAATATTTATTTCCTCAGACTATATATATCTTTTTATATATATATATATATACAAAGCAAATAATAAAATACGTGAAAAATACGATGATTTTAAGTGTGTGTGTGGGTTTTTTTTCCAGGCGAGCAGAATTTCTACTTGTAATCGCTACATATATTACTAGAGGTATAATGTTCAATAAATTAAGAAAAGTGACTTACCTGATTTGACTATAATACTAGGGGTAGTTTTACGATTTGATTTTAGGTAATGCGTAACACCTGGATTAGACTTGGGTTCCAGTTTTACTTAATAAGTAACGCTTTGGTTAAAAAGTCTATTATTTCTCATGGTGAGATGTCAAGTTAGACTTTAATAAACAGTAACCAGGCGATTAGATTCAGGCATACGCGTTTAGGTAAATAGCAAAAACTAACCATAAGTCCAGAGTTAAAGTTATGCTATAGGTAGACATGGAGAAGTAGACGTTAGGCAAAGTTTACGGTTATATTTATAATGTTGGTTAGACTTTAGGTAAAGTTTAACACTAAGGTTAGATTTATGTTTTGACGTTGGTTATAGAATAACCCCATGTTTAATTTTGATCCGAGACCTTAGATAAATAGTAATCGTAGAGTCACATTTGGGATTTGATATGTAAGTATAACCTTAGTTTTACAGACAAACTTTCGAAAATGAGTAACCCTAGTGTTAAACTTATTCCTATACGTTATGAAGTGTAGATATCGGCTTTATCTTATTGTCATACGTTAGAAAATGAGTAACCCTAGTGTTAAACTTATTCCTATACGTTATGAAGTGTAGATATCGGGTTAGTCTTATTGTCATACGTTAGAAAATGAGTAACCCTAGTGTTAAACTTATTCCTATACGTTATGAAGTGTAGATATCGAATTTATCTTATTGTCATACGTTAGAAAATGAGTAACGCTAGTGTAAAACTTATTCCTATGCGTTAAGAAAAGTGTAGATATGAGGTTAGTCTTATTGCCATACGTTAGAAAATGTGTAACCCTAGTGTTAACCTTATTCCTATACGTTATGAAGTGTAGATATCTGCTTTATCTTATTGTCATACTTTAGAAAATGAGTAATCTTCTGTTTAGAATTAAGGATAAACTTTAGTTGAAGTGAAATCCTCGGGTGTTTAGTCATTAGATAAAGTGTAACATTAGTGTTCGATTGAGATTTGGATGTTAGCATCGGTTAGATTAACAATTAGTCTTTAGTAAAGTGTAACCTAAGTTTTGAATTACGATTACCCGTGATGTAACGTGTAGCCCTGTTGTTAGAGTTAATAGTGGACGTTAAGTAATGAGTAATCTTATTGTTAGATTTTAGGATAAACGTTAATATAGTATATCCTTAAGTTTAGATTTACGGTTAGAAGTTTAATAAAAGGCTAAATCTTTTGTGTATTTTGGATTAAACTTTAGGTCAAAGAAACCCTAATGTTACAGTTAGGTTTGGACGTTAGGTAAAGTGTACGCGTACGGTTAGCTCGATCGTCATATGTAACCGTAACCGTAATTTTAGATTTACTGATAGGCATTAATTAAAGAATAAGCTACAGTTAGACGTTAGATTTAGGGATAATTCTTATGTCATATCAACTCCTTATGAATCACTTAATACCAAAATTTAATTTCCTTGAGATTTTGGAAGTAATAAAATATGATATATGTTATTCTGCTTTCACAATTGAATACATGGTAGATGATACTCAGCTTTAGTGCATATACATGTTTGTGTGGATATTACTAGAAACTGATTGTGTGTTTTATGTTCTTTTGTTGAAGTTATATTTTGGAATACAGTTTGATTTAATAAAATTGTTGGATATTATATGGAGTAATGTCATGAAAGTTCCTTCATGTTGATTGATGTATTGGTGGTATTTTTACTATAAAAAATATTTTTACACTTTCATACTGTTTTATTTTTGTTTGGGGGGTCACTATTTACCTATAGCTGCGACCCTAACTGCTGCTACCATACCGAATCAGGGTGGACCTGGGGGAACAATAGTAATTCTACACTCCTCAAACTCCTGATTCAAGGACTTGCTACCTGCTGTGGTTTATCGTCCTGCCCAGTACGAATTCACAAAACGAAGCAAATTTCGTTAGAAACAAAGAAAAGGGTGCTGAACTGTTATTTAACACCAATCTTCTTATACTGCAGTGAATGTTGGACAATGTCCTTACAGATGAAGAGAACACTAGGCAACAGAGATGTGGTTCTACAAATAGATGCTGAGAACACGAAGTACAGAGAGTGTATGCAATGAGAAAATTTAAGGGAAATGGAGACAAATAAAGGACATTGATACTTAGAATCAGGAAGCGACAGCTAAAATTTCTGGGACACATAATGAGAAAGGAAAACTTGGAGAATTTGACACTCACAGGACATATCAACGGCAAAACGAACAGGGGCAAGCAGCGGGTGACAAACTCTACGAGATTATTTGAATGAAGAGCAAAAGAGGGAGTAAGAGGGGTGGTAAATGGACAAACAGGAAGTGAGCAGACATAAATCACCACAAATTCCGGTACTTTGTAGCCCAGAGTAAATTCTGTCTTTTTGGTATCTCTCCTAATCCCTGTTCTACCAACCATTTTCACGGGGTCATTAGTTAGGCTGCTATGCTCTGTCCCTCTTGCCTTCAATATTTTCTGTGAGTATCAAATTTTCCAAGCCTTCTTTCTTTATTATGTTACCTAGAAATCTCAACTGTTTCTTTCTGCTATTATTATAAAGACCTTTTTGTTTCCATTTTCTTTAAAGCTTCATCATTGCTCTCATGTTCAGTCCATGTTATTCTCAGTATCCTTCTGTAGATCCATATTGCTGTTACCTTAAGTCTCTACTTCAAATTTGATCAGATTTTTTCAGCATTCATTGCCATATAGGTGGGTCTCTATTACATAGCGAGAGCCATCCCTATTGAAAGCTAGCATTTTTTAGACGGTTGAACGCGGCATTCTGCCGCCAAGCAAAGATAAGATATTGCACATGCCACCATTTTTTTTTAACCCGACTCCGCATCCCATAGGTTGAATATTTTGTCAGGGATTACTCATTATTGTAGTAGCATTAATTTTTTTGTCAAGTGCAGGATTATTATTATTATTATTATTATTATTATTATTATTATTGCATCTAATTTTTAATGGTATTTCTCGAGGTGTGCTTGCTATCGATTATCTTCGTGTGAGCAATTCAATTTCTTTACTGCTTTATTTCTTAAATACCACGATGAATAACTTTTTCTTTTATCATCCAAACATAAAAAAATGTAAAGCAAAGTAAAAAAAAAAAGCCTAAAAAATACACATTAAAATCAATGACCGTTTGGTCTTTTGAATGGAAACCATTCTTACTGATGGATTCGCGTTGCCATGGAGACTAATAATATTGGCTATCAGTGTTCATTTTTTTTCTTTTCTTACTTCGTTTTTGATTGGTTTCTGTCTAAGAGAATTTTATTTAGGCATTTATTTATGCTTAAGATTTATCTCAAGGCCGGATGAGGAACCATAAAATGATTACTAACAAACAAAATTCATCTGAAGAATTATAAATTAAGAGATAAGTAATTATCCACTTGTTACTGACTAAACTTAGCTTAGTATGACACAAAATCTAGAGTGCCGTCTTTGACAACATATAAGATGCACATTTTTTTTTTACTCAAAATATCTTTTAAAATTCCCCTGCGTCTTATATGCCATATGTAGGTTTACTAATTTTATGGGGTGCGTCTTATACACCCGTGCGTCTTATATGCCGACAAATACAGTAATTGGAATGGTAGATTAGTAGGAAGATCTTACTGAATCAGGTTCTTTTATTGTCTGCTCTTCATTTTCAATCTTAGTATCCCTCTTGCGTCATAGTGGCCTTATTGCCTTGCTTGAAGTGAAATGCTTAAAAAGAAATAATCGTTAAGCTTTTCTACCAAGGATAATAGTCAGCACAATCCCTTCTGAGCTGGTTTATATTCATGATCATTACTCTTAAAAATCTAGGATCAAAGTGTAGTAACTGTCCGATAAATTCTCAGCTGATTTGTGTAGACGATCTCTAAGATTTTATACGTAAGTTCAAAGTCTAATATCTATCCGATCACTAGTCACTACTTTTTTTCTAACCGAGGAACATACATAATATTGGGCGAGAAAAATAGGGAAATCCAAAGGAGAGGTGGCGCGAAAATTTTGTAAGTGTGAATGAGGGAAGAAAGAAAGTAAGAGAAGAACGAAAAGAAAAGCTGGTGAAAGAAAAAAGAAATATATGCATATAGTTACGTTGATAAGAAAATGAAATGAAAAACATGAATATAGTTTTGCTGACTGAATGTAAAGATACAATATGTGAAAACTTGAAAACGTGCAAAATTACGATATATTAGATGCAATAATAATAATAATAATAATTTTTACATATTTATGGTGAGACTAGCAGCATGACCCGGCGTTGCCTTTGCTTGATTAAAAAATCATACGACTCGTACAGCAATTGCTATCACTTGACTTAAAATATTTTTGCCCTTCCTTGCCTTTAAAGGAGTGCCCTTTGCCGTGCTGATGTTGCTACATGCCTTACTTCTTGCCTATCTCACACTGCAAGCTCTATACTACACTGCGAATTTTTTCTAAGCTCTATACTAAACATTAAATCTGTTACGAAAAAAAAACTAAACAAAATGAACACAAAACGATCAGATTTAAAAAAGGACTCGTAACTGGAAAAACCGAATGAAAAAAGAATGTTAACAACAAATATATTTTCACACCCAACCCAGTTCTGCGGAATCAGAATCAACGTTGAGTTTAAGCAAGCGAATGAGCCGATTGGAGTAAAGTGCCATGCAGATTTAAATTTTTCCCACTTGTGACGAATGCAGCTATCGATTTTTTTTTGCATCCTAGCATGCTTGTTAACATTCGTGTCAGTCAGATGTTGGCTCTCACGCTGGCCAATAGAATCTTCCTGCCTATTCGTGGCAGCCAGCTATAGGCTCTCATTCTGGCCAGTAGAAAATGGCCGCAAACTACATGAAAACTACCGTAGGAGCATGAAAAAATCGATTATTTCCACTATCGATGGGAGTTGGGAAATGCCAAGTCGGTCTTGGCCTTCCCGCTAATTTTGGTGCAAATCCGTCGAAAACTGCGGCCGTGTATTCGTTACACACACACACACACACACACACACACACACACACACACACACACACACACACACACACACACATCCTGCCTTTTAGAGATAGAGTAAAAGAAAAATAAACAAGGGGACGTAGTAGAAAATTCTTGTGCAGTTTTTATTCCTTTTCGATACATGGTTCATGTAATCCATATTTATATGACGCATTCAGCGTCGGAAGGGCGTATTCAACATTTGATAATTTTGCGGCAATACGCGCTTTGAGGTTTTAGGAAGATTTCTTTTCATGGTTAACCGTAAGGAATTGTAAATATCGGACTACGTTACACGTAAGTAAAATAATAAAAATAATAATATTTATTAAGAATTTATTGCAGGAAATAACAACTTTTGCGCAAACATTGTTGACAATTATGTATGTAGTTACATAACAAATAATTAAAAATAATATAAATTTTGATTTTATATTCCGTTTGTTGTTAGGTATTTTTCATTTTCTCCTTTATTATTGGCAGCATTTTAGAATACTTTGGCTGCAATGCTAAGCTTTCCAAGTTGAACAACCTAGAGCTATTTCGTTTAGGCTTTGTTACCTGTCTTTTCCACTCTTGTTTTAAGATCACTTTATTCCAGTCAAGTGCAATAGCGACATTCTGAATTTTAAAATGATCTTATTCCATTTCAAAAATAAAGCCTGTAAAAAAAGAATATTTTAACATAATATACGATCAAAAATAAAATCCTTTTTTTTTTATAAAAAAAACCTTAATGATTTCCCTATAATTATGTACCAAAAATGTAATGATATTCCGCAGACAAATTTACGCTTTATGTTACCTCATCTCATTGCATGGTTACGAACTATAAACCTAAATTAAGCTTCAAATATTATATTGTGTAATCAGCTCTAATTTTTTGTAAAATACTTGGATATGATATAATAAATAATTTGCCGTGAAAAAAATGAATTTTCGATTTTGTCTTGACTACGACCCTCCTCCTTTTTAATTTCCATGACCCTTCCGAACGCAAACAATCATGGCTCCTCACAGAACCTTACCAAATCTTGTTAAAAAAAAGATCGTGGAGTGGTTTTCCTTTGCTCTATCAACGCTTTAAGATTCAAATGAATCCTTCTACTAGGCAGGTTGCCATCCAAGGCTAGAAAGCACTAATTTGCCTGAGAGAAGACATTCATCCAAGGGTATTAATAACATTGTAAACGGAACAGACTGGGCCGGAATTTGAACCCGACTCGCCAGTACCACTTTTCTCACAGATTACTGTTATACTAACTGAACATTCTTTAAAATAAAAGACATTGATGGGCAACAAAGAGACAAAGGAGAGAATGAGAAGATACAGGCAAAGCGTGAGAGAAGTGCTGGAGACGTGTTGATGGATATTTTTTTTGCCAACACCCGTGTTCAATCTAAACGTTGTAATAGATATTACCAAATTAGTTTGATAAGAAACTCTTTTGAATTAATACCAGTAGAGGAGTGATTATTTTAATCCAATATCTTACGTGCATCTTGTAACTGTTTAATATTTGCGTCAGCAATAGTAAATATCTCTGAATATTGAAGTTAGATATTTCTGCTTTCTTTCTAGTGTTAAGGTTAATTTATTATGGAATTGAAAACAATTGTGTATCTTTAGTTCTAATAAATATTCTCTGTGAAATAAATATAGATGTTTTCGCCATTTCCATCAAGACTACATTGGTTGCATAGAGATTTCCAATAGATGAAAAACTAATGTTTGTTGGATATTAGTTGAGAAAAAACATTTGGACTTACGTCTGCTGCATCACTGTGTGAACGGAAATCGGAACTGGCAAGAGCATAAACAGGAAATACATTCGATGACTAAAATAAATAGGACGTAGATGTGTCCTGAGCCTTGAATAAACTGAGCGCACAGGTGTCCTGAGCGAAAGGAAATGCGTTCTTGCGTAGGCGCATGCCGAAAGAGGCGTGGCCACATGAAGTTGCGTAGACGACATACCGGAAGAAGGTATAGCCATGTGAATTTGCGTAAGTGTCTAAGTGTTATATAACTGGTTCGAATTTTGGACAGATAGGCTGGTTCAACTAAGATTTGTCTCTGTCAATTCCTGTGTGAGAAACCCTAACCTCACTGATTCTCCATCACTCTACCCATTCGCCGCAATTCGAATAATAAAGATATTTATATATTTTCATATATAAGTGTTCGTCGTCTTACTTGAGGCCCGCAGCAATATACTACATATTGGCTTCCATCGCAGTTGAAATATTTGCAATGTCAGAAGTCGAAGTTCAAGTACAGTTAACATTTTAGAATTTAGAAAGCTGATTATCTGTCCAGATTGGCGCAACGGGTATGTTATGGAAGAAATGTTTATTCTTCTATATGTATTTCACCCATTATTAGCATTATTATATCCATGAGACAATAACACCGCATTTCACGGATGGAACTGAATGGCTGAAAGGAAAAAGAATGACAAACATGCTTTGTTTTCAGAGAGATTTTTATGTCGCTAAGTCGTACACAAAATTATCTATACATACTTGCATTTATGTGTCCCACGCAGAGAAAATATAACGTATATCTACTCAACTAACCAAAATGTGAATTCTTTTATTCTGAAAAAGGACACCATCAATTTTAAAAATCAATAAAAAAAAATAATTAAACTACAAACAAAATCGGCAAGTTCAACCAAATTTCTTCTCAATTACGTCTTTTTTTTTTGTTTTTTTTTTTTGCAATCGTTTTACCTCCATTTTAAAATATTTCATTGCGTTTGCCTCAGTACGGTACGTCTGTACGGTACAGGAAGATAAAACGGAGGTAGGAAACTTTTGTTACGTCGGTCTTCCATCTGTTGTCTGAGAATCTGCCGAGAAAATCAGAAATTCGAATTCCTAGCTTTCACCTGGATTCAAATATTGCGGTAAATAGATACCTATTTTAGTTACGAACCAAACAATTAGTTATTTTGCATGCATATCTTATCTGTCACAAAAGTATATTGGATGAGGACAAGTTAAAATCCAGCTTGCTAAACTATCACCAAGATAGCCGTCATTTTTTTTTTTTTACAACGAATTTTCATTTTTGCCTATGTTTTATTAGTTCTTCAAACATGGTTTTTAATCTTCCAGGCTTTTAAGCATTTTTATGTGTTCTCCCCATTTCTGGAAGATTTCTTTATTTTATTTATCTTAAATAGTCATTTTTGTTCTTCCAAACGCATTTCCTTCTCATCTTTACGTTCAATATTTTCTTTTATTCCACAATTCGAATTATTCCTTTCGCTTCAGTTTTTCTTTACTTTCTAGCCTTCTTTTCATTTATGCTTATTGCCATTTAGCAAGCTTAGAATATTACAAAAAGAATTTGGATAAAAAGGAACAAGTATTTTATATTGAATCCATCTTTAATGTAACGACCTACTTACCTGTCTGTCTGGATACCTTGGACATCAGTGTTATGAATAATCAAAAGTGGTCTCCCCTTGTTTTGTTACTCTCCTCTTTGAGAGAGCTGTTTCTGTTTACTGGGACTATAAAAGGACACTATGCACGAACCTTGTATTCTCAATTGAACAAAGCTTTCTTAAAGCCTACACCTGCTTACTTTTGTCATTACAATCAGTATTCGGAATTCAGGCTTTAGTCTGATTTCCAACACGAAGCTACGCTGAGAGTAAAATATGTTTGAGCATATATTCTGTAACATATGGTATTTTGGCGGAAGAGAAAGTCACATTTACCGCGAGAAGGGGCGCGTGTGTTCAGTACGATATGCTGAAGACAAAATAACCAAAATAAAAATAAGTCAGTCACAGCTGTTGCTATAAATGCATCTCGGATATGCTAATGTTGTTTGTCGTCTCTAATTGTTGACCAATGAAAAAAAAAATGTTACGTCGTTAAAAACGGTAGGTGTTAACGAACTGGGGAATAATTTTTTTGTCTACCTCGTCCGTCGACTTGCGAATGACTGCGAGTGTTGCCCTGTGCGTCGGATTTCTGACCTTTTACGTGTATTTGGATTTTTGTCATTGGACGTGCGATTCATGATTGCGACATTTTCTGCCCCCTGGATCTTCGAGTGTGGACTTACGATTTGTTAATTTCCTTTTGAAATTGAACTGCCATATAAATTTCTGAACAGAAATTCTTTCCGAATCTTTTTAATATCAGAAAAGCAGTTTAAAGGTATAGATTAACAGCATTTTTCTTCAGCACTACAAGTTGCAGTTGGCATTGGAAAGTTGAGCATCATTCGAATTTCACAGAATGCTAAAAGCGAGTAAATATGATAAATATAGGAATGGGTAAGCTCCAATCTGTCGTTCCACAAATTCAGACCTTTACAATTAGGACATGTCATACTATTTCCGCGGAGTCGAATCAACCTCATTTCCTCTGTATTTCACATGTAAGGATAAGGTTCCACTCAGACAATTTTTTCCCAGGAATTATTATTTTGCGGACCAGACACCCGCGTGGTCTGAACTCTATAATCTTAATCTCCTCAATCGTTATCTATCCTCCTTATCCTCATAATCTTCCCTTCCTGTCACCTCCTCTTTCATTCATATCACACACCTCATTCCTCATTACCATTTTAACAGTAGTCATCTAAATTCACTGATTCTTAAACCTTGAATTCAGTGGACATTCAATATCTGTCTATATTTCTGAGATGAGGTATTATGTACATTATTTACATTATTCGGACTATTGTCCTCATCTTTGTCGCCATATTTATTACAACGTTTCGGCCGTTGCATGCTGCAGACTTCTTCAGGTGGTTGGATTGTCAAACTGAACCCTTTATTTCGCTCACTGACTGGTAGACTGTTCTAGTTCTACGTGTCATGCTTAATGGATGTCAGTTATCTCCTGTTAATTGTTTCCTCTGAAAGTTCTCACACTCTTTTAACTCACACTCTTTGGGTCCTGTCACTGGATCTAACCAACGCCTTTATCCACTGTGCCATGTGTCCTTGAGGACATCTGTGTATGAATTTCTGGGTATTATAAACCTAATATCTTCAGCAACCATTTTTACCAGTGCTCATATTGAAAATTTTGCTGTTATCATTCCATGTATTTACCAGAGCTCATATTGCAACTTTGTTGTTATTATCGCTTTTCTCTGACACTCCTTATTACTGGTTCCCATATTGTATTCATTTCTATGCTTGGTCGGCTCAGGAGATTTTTGTAGTCTAGCATATGTGCTGATTCCTTAAGTTTTTACAAATTTTCGGTGGACCTCATTATAATTATTATTATATAAAAAAATAAGCAGTAAGAACGTGTAAATCAAATACAATGTCAAAGGGGATTTTTGTTGATTTTTAACAATGCGTCTTAAGAACACATCTCGTTGAAACACCGGCTCCCGTATGGTCACCTAAATTAAACATTGTCGGGCCTGATCAGTACCAAGATGGATGCCTGCTTAGGAAACCAAATGCTGAAACTTTGGATGTGCAGGTAGTATAATCGATAATGGCTTAGAAATTTTAATCGCAGTTGAAATTAGAACTCGATTTATCGACCTTTTTACGGGAAATATTTTTAGATTGTAAGCATATCTTTGGAGATAATAACGATCTTATTAATAAAGTTCTATTAATTCTACTATAGTTGGAGGGATAAGCGTTGATCTATACCTTTCCCAAGAGGATTTGCGAACAACGAACTGGAACGAACGCGACTGGAATTGGAACTCTGCTCTCTGATTTCCAAATCCCAATCGTTATCCATTGCGCCACCTACACGTCCAAGTTTCCAGCATTTGGATTTCGTAAGCGGTTACTCATCTACTTACTGACCAAAATTGACGTTGCTTAACTTCAGTGATCTAAAGAGAACCTGTGATTTAACGTGATATTGCCGTAAGCCAAATGATTATAGGAACACATAAAACAGACTTTACAAAATCACACACTCAATAGATTAATCATTCATCGAAATGTCTTACAATAAATACGATTTAAAAAATAGTACTTTAATAAAAGAAAAATAATTAATTGCATAAAAGTAATTAACTAAGGCGAAAATGTATAGAAATTGCACTGATTTCTGAGTCTTCGACGGCAGATTTGCATCCTGGTTCTTACAAAATTGCACCTTTCAAATATTCTGTTGTTTCAATGTGGGATATTTCAAAACAACAGTGCTGAAAACCAATACTAAAACGTTGGAAAACTGACTGAAATTGGCTGCGCTTTGTGTAAAGACGCTTCGGGCGCCAGAAATTATGAAATTTTAGCTCCGTCCATCATCAGCTTTTCCACTCGGTGCATAAACTGATGCTTACCTTTATATTTCCTTCCTCCAAGAGGATTCTTCCTCGAGCACTACAATCTTAACCATTTCAACTCTTGAGTTAGCCGTTATTTTACTCGCATATCCCCATAAAGTGTGCACCTTATCTCTTACTCTGTAACCCTCTACCCCGTATTTATTTCGTCCAGTTTATTGATCTTTCTGCCACAATTAAGAATTGTGTTTTTTGGGGTTTTTTTCTTTGTATATGAAATGTATTTATTGTAAATATTCATTACTGTTTCATTTTTTAAATGTTGTTATTGCCTCCCACCACAGACAAATTGTAAGTATGGAAACTAGTTAAGACTTCATAGACACTTTGAGATATTATGGTGGCTGTATTAAGAATGGTAAGTAAGAATGTGTTGTTTTCGTGTAAGGAATACTGTGGTATGTTTGAATCAGTAATTGTGACTAGCTAAGTTTAAGATAAGACAGATTGACTACTAGCCTTCCAAAATACCCAGTTTTGGCCTAGTGCCACATTTTTGCATTAGTCAAAATAAATATCACTCTCTACATCGAGTGGCTCTTAGGTCTTGTCCAGGGTGAAAATTATTATGAAAAAAATATCAGAGACCTTACTTATCAATCAAACCTCGCATCTCAGAAATAATGTAAGCAGTTTAATTTTTTTACTCATTCACCCCCCGACTAACATTGGGAGTATCTTATAAAAAAAAAACTAACAAACCAAGAAATAAACAAAAAAAAAAAGAAACATCGGTCTCAATGTAAAAAACCTTCACATGAAATTTTTACACTGTCCTTTCACCGTCTCTCTCATCTTACATGTGCTGAAACTTATTCCCCGGATGACAGATCGTTGTCTCTCGTGCTATAGACGAAGATGAATCGAATCAACCACAACGCAAAACTGATACACCTTCTTATACCTTAATAATGACGTGTTGCCATGTCAGTAACTTCATAAGCTGTGATTTTCTTGCCAAAACAAGTAAAGAAAAAACAGATAATTTTTTGGCCTCTTTCACTTACATCCCTTTTGTTTTGTGTGTGTCCTGAGTGCCCCAGAGAGATTCTCATATTCGTTCTGCCTCCACGTGTCCTCATTTCATATTTCACTAAATTGTAAACACTGTTCAGCAAATCAATTTATTCAGATGTTCAACCGTGGGCGAACGTTTACATATAGCGCTTCAATTTTATTTTTTTAAATAAATTTTGGTAATATACAAAAAGAAAAGTTTATTTTTTTAAATAAAATGTCCAATCAAAACGCAGGGAATTATGGATGTCCACAGCTTCTTTTTTTATTTAATAATTGTGAAATGTGAATAAAATGTCAACAGTGAATTGTAAAAGTTCTTTTTTATCTTTTCACCCCAAGCAATGTAATAAAACAACTAAGACGCAAGTGTGAAATAATAAATATAGTGATTTTCCAAGAGTAGCTTAGATGTAGCACAAGGCCGAATGTATAAGGCACCCAGTGAGGATCGAACTCACTACTCAGTTGTATTTGTTCTAGCGAGACAAGCTTGCTAACTATTACACCGCCACGAGGTGCCCAAAGGGGCACCTAACGAAGACCGAACTCCCTTTTCAGTAGTAACTGATCTAGCAAGTCAGGCTTGCTAACCATTACACCACGCCGAGGTGCCCTTTAAAATAAAAAGTGATGTAATTAAATATTTAGGTTTTATAGTTATTTTTACAAGCGCAGCTTAGATGTGGCACAAGGCCGGAAATATGGGGCACCAGGTGAGGATCGAACGCACTACTAAGACAAGCTTGCTAACCATTACACCACCTCGAGGTGCCCAAGTGTGAAATAATATACATACATACATACATACATATATATATACAGTGTAACCCGGATATAAGAAACCCGCATATAAACAAACCCGGATATAAGAGAGATTGTTATCTGGTCCCAAATTAGAGCCTGTGTTAATAAAACAAAATAGACCAAACCCGGATATAAGATAAACCCGGATATAAGATACTTCTTCTCCGGTCACGACAACTCTCTTATATCCGGGTTACACTGTGTATATATATATATATATATATATATATATATATATATATATATATATATATATATATACATGATAGAAATTGTTAGGAGGATTTGATAATTATATTTAAGTAATTCATTGAGTCTGAAAGAAATCTCAACAGAATGCAGAAAGCACTGGACGGCTGAGGTTTCTTTCAAACTCAATGAATTACTTAATTATATATATATATATATATATATATATATATATATATATATATATATATATGTATGTATGTATGTATGAATGTATGTATGTATATAAACATTGTTAAGGAAAGAGAAAAGTAAAATGACAGGAATGAAGAAGACAGAAAGCGATTGAAATTGCCTTTAAATATTTGAAGATCGAAGTTGACTGGAAAGCAATAAGCCGAAAGAGATTTCCACAAGAGAGAAGTGCGAGAGAAGAAACTGTTAGCATAAATTTATGGTTACATCTAATCATTTCAACTGTAAAACTGGTGAGACCTAGTCGCCAATCAGGTACTGCACTTAAATTCATAAGGTCTAGGTATCAAGACGGAAAACTCATCATAACAATTGACATGAAAATATTTATAGAAAAGGCACTGGAAATCTACGTTTCGGCGGTGGGAAAGTGACTGAAACCGAGATGCCAGGTCAGGTTCGATAACATAGCAGCTACTTTTATTCAGAATTTCTAAATACAAAGCAGAAGCGCCAGAACATATTTGGAGTGGTTTTTCGTTGCCTTCACTACGTATTTGAATTGAGAGTTATTCTTCACATGGATGCCATGCATGGCGCCAAACACTTTCAGAAATATCTAAACTGTCAGCTGCGTGCAGCCGCTTTCTAAGATCATTGGTTAAAATGACTTTGCGCGAATGAAGTCGCTGGGTCTTGACGAAGACCATCCTCCTTTGAATTGGCGCTACAGAGTCACAAACAACTGTGCCAGATGACAGAAACTATATTATTTGAGTACTATTAACCGCAGCAACAACTAAAATGGATAGCATATGTAACTGGACGAAAAAATAATGACATAATCAAAATGTTGAAATTCCAGACTACTTCAAGTAAAATCTCTTTCCAATAATGATGGGAGTTTTCTTCCTACTGGAAAGAGCGATAACAGCTACTGGACACTGAAAAATTGCTTTAAGAGAAATATATAAATGTTAAACAACAGTAGTACTAACTGCTTGGTCAATGAATTCCGAATGTTTCCTTATGAGGAAACGTCTAATATTACCATTATCCTATCGATGCTAAAGAGCTTAACCTGATCTGAGTGGATGTTTTTAATGACTTATTCTTTGATAGCGTATGCAATCCCGGCTCTCAACAAATTCCTTTTTTTCCTTTAATTATCAGGAATTTTCATCTTAATGGAATTGTTTCTCGGTGTCTTGTTTCGAATTCAAAGTAGTCTTTCACCTAACCACCAAACGCAAAACAGTCATATCTACACTTCTACTTAACACGTAAACTGAGAAAAATAGACGGATTCATGCCTTTCCAAAGGGCATTTGTTTGAAAAGAAACCCGATCGGAACGGCCATAATAGTAGACGTGAGAAGTCTATTTTCATGAACGAAAAAAAAAACTGTTTTAAGAGAACGATTTTAAAATACAAATCGTGAGTTAATGGATATTAAATATTTCCTTATAAGGAAAAGGCTAATCTCAACAAATTACCATTTGTGCGAAAATGAACGCGAGTGATTTTGGCGGAATTTGAACTTGATTCGCTCATCACTTTTTCTTCCGCATCGTGCTAGCCAAACAATCTTAAATGCCAGCTAAAAAGCAATCCAAATAAAATTTGTTCAGCTTCAAAATTATCACCGTTCTGTTATAGCACTTGATTCCGTCTTATCTGATTTTTGCTATGTTTTCTGTTATTCTTGTTGCATCATCTTGAAGATATATCGAAAGTCTCGTAGTAATTCAGAGTTTCCGGAAAAAAGAATTTGCTGTAAGTTGCTATTTTTTTTTTTAAGCTTATCACCCCAAGCAAGGCTACTAGCACGCAAGGGGTTACAGAAGGTTTGGAGGAAGAGCAGATAGGAGTGGTAAAGGAGAGGATGTGGAGAAAGATAGTGGATCGATCAAGGCAAGGAGGTTACAGAAGATTTGGAGCGAGAGCAGATAGGAATGAAAGGTGAAAGGATGTGGAGAAGGGAAGCGGATAGATCAAGGCAACTGGTGATGTCGATTGATGTTACACTTAAATAGTTGGAGATTGTATTTGTCAGGGAAACAGGAATAAGGAAGGGAGTTCCACAGGCGAGATGTGCGAGACATGAAGCTATTGGAGTCTACCGAAATACATCAAGCTCATCCTTAAAAAAAGACTTCAGCGGCTTGAGGTACATTCAAGGAAAAGTAACACTGTGGTGGACAAAAACGGAACACGGAAAATTCAGTAACGGAAAATTCGCTAACGGAAGATTCGCTAACGGAAAATTCGGTAATGTTGACAAGATAGGAAAATTTAGCAACTATGAAAGTCGATTGAAAAGTGATTTTAGGGCGTTTCTTTATTTACTACTTTTTTATTTAAATAATAATTTGAAAAGAAGACACAAGAACTTAACTTTAACTTAGATTAATCGATTTTATTTGCTTGAAACCTAGAGAGTATAGTAATTAAATAAACACTTATTTAAAAGAGATTTATTTTCAAATACTGGGAGAATCCCAACCTCCTACCCACTCCCAATCCAGAAAGTATGGCCCGGGTATTGTTGCATTGGGGTTTATCTGGACTGGAACACAAGATTTTTCAGTTAATACTTATTTAAGCGTATGGGGAGATGTCTATCCACCTCCAGAAAGTACGGCCCTGATATTTGTGTAGTAGAGTTTTAGCTAGACTCCCATAGTTAATAATGCCTTTAAAATAATATTGAGGAGGGAAGCTTAGCCTCCTAAGCCTCACCTTCTAAAAGTACGGCACTGGTATTGTTGTAGTGGGATTTTTATCTGGACCCCACGATTTTCAGTTATTTAAAAATATAGGGGGGAAGCCCCCAATCCACCACTCCAAAACGGCCCTAAAATCAATTTTCAATCGACTATTATTTCATAGTTATCGAATTTTCATACCTTGTTAAAATTACACAATTTTCTGTTACCGAATCTTCCGTTACCGAATTTTCCTAAGTTCGATAATAACGTTAAGTTGCTACATTTTTTGCTTCGTTTTACTTTATTCCAATTGGGATAATAATGCAACCACGATGCGTAAGAAATTATATAACAATTTTAGCTTATAGATGCAGTGACAAAAAACAAATCGTATGTGGATTGTAATGAATAACAAGAAAAACAAATCAAAAACAAAACGACTTTGTACTTCAGATACGCCCTCAATATGTCAAAGGTGGCTTCTATACTCTCCAGATAGACCATTTTTCACATTTCGTCTTTCACTGTTAATTTATACCAGAATATATTTGATGAGGATTTATAATTATTATAAGCCTTGCTAGTAGGACCAGCATCTTCAACTTGGTTGTTATACTCACAATACTTCGGACGATGTACGCTCTAGTCTTCTTCAGTTTGGGCTTGTTAATGATGAAAATTCACATAACTTGTTCAATATAAAAGAAGAGTTTATTGAAATTCCTTTCTATGTGACGTATCCCGCCAGGACATTGGTGAATGGATAGCGGAGATGTTTTGGTAAAGGAAATTGTAGAGAGACATCTCTCTAGAATTTCCTGTCCTTTGTAGCTCTCATTTCTTTTTCCTTTTTCCCATCTTTACCAAAACAGCTCCGCCATCCCTTCACTCAAGCTTCGGGTTTGTTAGAGATGAAAAATCATATAACCTGTATCAAAATAGTAGATCTTGATACATGTCTGTCTAGAAGTATCACCCATTAACTCACCCAATTCCAAGTAAATCTTGAAACGTCTCTGTCCAGAAGCTTTTCCCATATCGAGGTTTTCTCTCTGTATAAGTAGAGAAATTCCATCCATCGCCCGCTCGCTAGGCCTGTCGACTAGCTAACAGCACTTGGTATACTCCAGCGGTCACGCATCTGAGTACTGACTAGGCTCAAAATTATTTAATTCCGGTGATCTGATGAGAACCTGTGTTTTAACGTGATATAACCGTAAGCCCAGAGTATTAACTGATACGGAATCTTCTCTAAGAAAGCGGAATGAGAACCATCTACACCCGTGGGTGAACAAGAGATTTCGGTTCAAATACCTGTTTGGTACCATTATGAACACAGAGACCTGAATAAAAATGAAGATACGAGAGCCGGAACCTTGTGTCGTATCAGAAACAGAATTGGCACTGTTATGGGTTCATCTTTGAAAACTGTGTGCTGAAGAGTTATATAATCAATGGCGAACAAAAAAACAAAACAAAAACGAACAAGCCACTTAATGATGAATCAGATTAATTGGTATTAACTGATATGAATATCGAAGACAACTAAATTTACATAAAATATTATATGAACACAAAAGGGATCTTTTACAAAACAACACATTAAATGTATTAGATGCTCACCGTAACGAGACTGACCACAAGTTTGATTTTGAAAATTCTACTCTAATTAAAGGAGAAAACAATTTAGTAAGAATAAATTGTTTAGAAAGTGCTTTAATCACCAGACGATCCACAGTACATGTGTGCCCAGGTTCTTACAACATTTCTCTTTCCTTAGCAGATCTTCACGTGTCGCAATATGCGATATGTAATAACAAAAGTGATGGAAACACAAACAAAATGTAAAAAAGAATCTAAATTAAATTGGTTAAATTATATACCAATTTAGCAAATAGTTGTTCGAAACGAAATTGATTGTAACGTAAGGCTTGTATGTATAGGATTTACCAACTTAGTTTTGTCAAAATCAATGTTGTTTGTAGGAAAATTTGAGATAAGGAATTATCATTATTATATGATTTGCTATTCTAACAGCATGCTGATCTTGCTTGTTCTATTCAATATATTTTGGTGGTTTCTTACTTCTCGACCTTCTCAGTTATTTTATTTTAATTTTTATGTTTTTGCTAATGTTCACCCAATACAAGGCATAAGAGCCACTCAATGTAGAGAGTTACTCTGTGGACTTATATTAGCGTATAAGAAAACAAGCGTTAGAAATATAGAGCTTTTTGTAATTTTTTCTAAAATTTGAACTGTCGTCATTATTTAATCTACTGGAATTATTCACATATCAGGTAATACCATCATATACAGGGTGTCTCAAAAAATGTACTCACACTTTAACTGTCTCTAAGATGGTTTCTTTTTTTGGGGGGTCATCAATTTGAACATTTGCGAACATGATTCTTCAATTACATTTTTCTTCTGTATTCGAAGCTATTCCATTTCACTCTATGTTCATAAATAAAGCTTTTCTCGTCACTCAAAGTGTGAGTACATTTTTGGAGACACCCTGTATATATATATATATATATATATATATATATATATATATATATATATATATATATATATATATATATGAGGTGACGCGTTTCGTCCTTTATGACTTCATCGGACTAAGTGTGTTTACATTGAGTATACATGAGCACGAACGAATGAGACACGCTGAGAATTTTAAATTAATACAACTATATTACATTCTGTTTAAAGTAAAACTAAACGAGAGGTAGCCTTTTTTTGCAAAAAAAAGCAACATGTTTAAAAAAGGATACAACAATTTGTTTGAAAAAACTACAAAAAAATAAACATGTTTATTGTTTAGCTTATTCTTTCTTTAATGTTTGTTTAGAGACAATTCTGGCTTTATTCGCGGTAATTAAATAATAGTAACTAAATAAACATAAACACTACTTATGTTGGCGCAAAAGCGCAAGCTTCATCGTATTCAATTAACTAGTGGCTGATAAATATTTTTGGCTTAAAACTTGAAAGTTAAACATTTTAATTATCGATTTTCAGATTTCAAAACTAAAGTCCCGATATCTTGTTTCTAAATCCCCCTCCAAAATAGTAACTTCTCTTTTCTTAAATATTTATTTAAAACGAAATTTACGAGAAAATACACTTTTTACAAGAAGTTTGAACCCAGATAACACTATAATTAAGTTTATAACGAAAATTATGATATATATATATATATATATATATATATATATATATATATATATATATATATATATATACATATATATATATATATATATAAGAATAATAAATAAATAACTAAAATGAAAAAGTCACCTTCTTTATACTGTGAAAAAAAATTGAATTTACAGAAATACATGTCCTCATTCGCAGACAATTTATCCCTCTGAAGATGGTCTCAGATGAGATTGAAAGTACTTGGGACAATAAAAATTATTTGAAAGAAAACTTTGGTATTATTCTTAATCAATTTTCTAAGGCTACCAAGAAATTAATCCGTGAACTTGAAAGGATCACAACCAAAATAAATCGTCATGATATGTCTAAATTATTTAACTAAACCTGTTTGAATGAAAATATGCTGCCTAAATAGACAGACACGCAAATACACATCCACACACTGGCACAAACACACACGCGCAACGACCCCACCACACACACACATACACAAACACACAAACACACACTCAAACACACACACATATATATACCATCCACAGACAAACTGTTTTGCTGTATCACAGCTCGTCAGTGTGTCTAGAGGTCTAATTGCCTCAAGCTGGGATCGAAATCAATCGTACCAGTCGAATTTTACCTCTGAGCTATTAGTGACCGGTTGAGAAGAATGCTAATTTTTAGGTACTTATTCTTCGAATAAACACGCCAATGACCGACAGGGTTCAATTCACAGAAGAGCTTTGCATTATTAGTAAAATCAGTCATTGCTTACAAATTCGCGCTTTCTCCCAAGAGTGCGCGACCGGTATTAAATTTTTTGTGTGCGTATATATTGTCATCCACAGAGAAACTATTTCGCTTGAGAGGAAGGCTAATTTTTAGGTACTTATTCTTCGAATAAACACGCCAATGACCGACAGGGCTCAATTCATAGGAGAGCTTTGCAGTATTAGCAACAGTCGTCATTGTTTACAAGTTTGCGCTTTCTCCCAAGAGTGCTCGACCAGAATTAATTTTTTCCAGGGATGTGTATATATATATATATATATATATATATATATATATATATATATATATATATATATATATATTGTTCTGCTCCTGAGAGTACGCGTCCCTGATGTACGCGTGCGTAATCTCGAAGACAGATACACACCTTAAGGCATATAAAACTCTGAAGAAGACGATGTTCCGTACATCGGCAGGTTTCTTAATGGACAAAGGGGAAAAACTAAAATAGAAATAAATACTTATATAAATAAGACTATTAATCTGAAAATGCAAACAAACCAGGTTAAAAATAAATAACACAGGCAGCCGGAGTCTTGAACATAATACTGAGACCATTTGTCTAATAAATGGGTAAAGGAAGCTAGCGACTAATTCGTATACATGGATACCTATAAAGTTTGCTACGAGAATACATTGCAATGTAGTGAGTTCGCGGAAAAGGAAGTTACAAGAAGGTTACATTTTGCAACAATGTTCGTTGACACGTGTTGAAAGGATTCTATACAGAGTGATACAAATGTAAAAATAAACGTATGACATAAGGCTACATTAAATAAATCTTAAAATAAAAACACGGAAATAAAATCGACACGTGTAAAGAAAAAGGTAAGAAGAGCTACGAAACGAAACGTTGAGGGTTAACTTTGGTGGGGAAATGAGTTGGATAAAACTATCGACCGTGTGTTTGGTGTGATACCTTTCTTTGTCGTTTCTTCATGTTAAGGGCGACCGGATGTGGTCAAAACGGTGACCAAACTAACAAGTACCTAACATAATAAATAAAAATTACAAGCAGAAGGGGAAATAAAAAATATGAATTCTCTAATGTGCAACAGAACACGCACACACAAACACACACATATATATGTATATGTATATAACATAAAAAAATGCAAAAATTCAATAAAAATGTAATTGACACACATCGGTTGAATTCTAAGAAAAACTTGATGGATAAATGTTTTCTAACTATATATATATATACGCCACCTCTCGAAAAAAAAAGTGAATTTGTCGGCTGCAGCTAATTAACCACTCTTCGCTATGAATTGAGCACTCTGATAATACTTATATCTCGTATTTAATGTGTTAAAAATACCCTTTCGCCGCTGCGTGAGCTGATGGCCGAGAGGGTTTCGATCCCGGCTTGAAGCAATCGCATGTCTAGCCACACTAATGAGCTATATATTTTTTATTACATTTAACGTTATTTTTACTTGATAACCGTAATTTATTAGAACGTTCCGGTTTTTGTTAAACATTGGTTATTTCGCCTACCGACATACGCATTCTAGACGCAAGTATCTACTAAAAATAACGTTTGTAGTAATATATATATATATATATATATATATATATATATATATATATATATACGGTTTTTTGTAAATTTGTTATATTCTTATAAGAGTGCTCAGTATCGAATGAAAAACAAACATTGTTATTTTGATGCATAACTTCGAGATCACTCTCTTTTCTCTATCTGTCTGTCTGTCTGCCTGTCTCTCGCCTGCTCTCTCTCTCTCCCCGCCCCCTCTCTCTCTCTCTCTCTCTCTCTCTCTCTATCTATATATATATATATATATATATATATATATATATATATTAAGAATATTAATGACAAAGTGGGAAAAATTGTTTCAGGTGAAGCGTTTCGTTTATTAGGGCGTCATCTGACTAAAGTGATGTTTACGTTGTAGTGACTAAATAAGCGCGCGAAGAAGAAAAGATAAGAAAAAATAATTTCAATTTATTTTTCTCTTTTTAAACATGTTTTGTGTATGTCGTCTACCCAATTTCATTTAATATCTTTGCTTTTGGTTTTGTTTTATGCGTGCATTTGTGCGTGTATATGTGTGTCAATTGCATTTTTCTTGCACGCAATTTCGACAATTTCTACATTAACACATTTGAAGACATATTCTAATAATCTTCAAAACAAATGCCTTTTTTCATATATACGAACAATACCGTAAAAAGTAACGGAAGTACATTAAAAGAGCTAGAATGTTTGGTACACTGTATTGTGCTAGACATTTTTTTCTCTCCGGTCTATCATTAGTCTATGCTTTGAATATTAGTGCCACATATGATTCCTGCTATATATTTAGAGATACTTGATAAATTGCAAAGAATAATCTACAATGTTACTGGTCCTGAGCTGGCATCTCGGCTTCAGTCATTTCCCAACCGCCATGATGTAGCTTCCCTCTGCCTTTTCTGTAAATACCTTCATGGTAATCGTTTTGATTAACTGCTCACTATGGAATATAGACCTCACGAATGTAAGAGCAGTCCTTGATTGGAGGCAAGGTTTCATCATTTTACTTTTGAAAATGCTAGATGTAACCGTAAGTTCTATGCTAACAGTTTCTTCTCTAGCATTTCTTGCTGGTGGAACGCTCTTCCACCTTTTTGCTTCCCAGTCAACTTTAAATGCGTTATCTTCTGTCTTCTTAATTCTTGTTCTTTTATTGTTCAGATTATTTAATTGTATTTTTCTCATATTCTCTCATACTGGGTATTCCCTTGGGTCTTAATGGTTTTATTGCATTGCATGGAGTGAAATGATTTAAAAAAGAAAAAAAAAGCAATACATTTCAGTATAAATATTTTGCATTGTAAATGAAGCCATTTCATTGAAACATTTGTTTTTATTTCTTTTCAAATTCTAACCATTTTTGGTGTTGTTTTATATAAATGAAACGGAAAAATCTCACTGGTTCCAGATTCAGTGAAATTTCAAAATAAAATTTACAAAGGTACTCCTGTAAATATTCAAACAATTTAATCCAGCATTTGGAGCTCGATTCCGTTTTAAGTTAGCGGGAAAACCCTTTCTTCCATTCAGAACTCCAAAATAAGCTGTATGGGAAATGGTTATTTTCAAAGTGTAGCTCAGATTTTGCACAAGCCCGAAAGCATGGAGCATTCAATGAGGAACGAACTCGCTACTCTGTTGTAATTGATCTTGTGAGAGAAACTTGTTAATCATTCTACTACGTCGAAGTGGCCAAACATGCCTGGAGTATGATTTTTAAAAATGAAAATTTTGATTTTTTTTTTTTACTCTAGGAAGGCAGACAGTCTCCATTTGGAAAAGTGGCGTAAATAATCTTTCTAGTTCACGTTATGCCATTTTCTTACGAATCTAAGTTGAGATCAATCGTAAAAAATAATTTGCAAAGATGACTTGTAAGATATGCCCTCTCCCCCCTCCGCCAACAACTTAGAAATGGTCATACCACTATCTGATGCCATTCCCTTTTGCTATCGTTTTTCAATTGGGTTATACATTTTAAACACCATATACCTTTTAGCATGTAGACAACAATATCTTCCCACAAATTCATTTTCTTTATTGTAAGTGAATTGCAATGACTACTTGGGAAAGACTGTGGAATAGTTTTCCGTTCCCTCTCTACAGTTTTGAATTCAGATTTTCCCACTGTTAAACATGGCGGCCATACAAGCTTAAGGGATGGAGACGAGAAGGGATGGATTATATTTTTCCCAGGAAAATTAGACAGCTAGGATCAGCTGTGCTCCTTACATAGTGTCGGACGATTCTCATTACCTTCGTGTTCCAGTATAAGAAGGAAATTCCACTCAAACATCTTCTTCCAAAGAACTGCTTCTTTGTTGAACAAACTGCCGATCATATAGTATTAGCCAATTTGTGTCTAGGATCAACACTTAGATATTGTATATATGCATATAATTTGCACTTACCTCTTTGTCTTAGGTCCTTGCAGAACCTCATTCATTAAAACTCTAAATCGGCATGCTTAGTGAAAAGTCTCCTCCTCCCGGTATGATTATTCGACTTAGGCACTTTTATTTTGTACGAAAGTGTATCCACCAATCATTCAACTGTATTCTTCTTCCATGTGCCGTGTCCCTTCAAGATGATAGCTCTCCACATTTTACCGTCCGGTGTAGCTCTTAATAAATTCTGTCGGTTTGTTATCTCTCCGATACCTTCTTCCGCTATCCACTTCCTCAAGCTCGTCAGGTAGGTTATGTCTTTTATATTTACTCTGTCCCTTTTTTGTAAAAATAGATGCGTCTGTGCTTTTCCCAAAGACATCTATGCGAATAATAATAATAATAATAATAATAATAATAATAATAATAATAATAGTAATATTAATAATAATAATAATACCAAATGCAGAAACGATGGCAAGAAAAGCGTCTTCATGGTCAATACTCTGCCCGTACCAAACAAGCTGCTGTAGACAAACTCCGTACCCATCAGTGGTTACATGGTGCAGGATTAAAAGCTGAAACTTAAGGTTTTATTTTTGCTCCACCAGACCAATGCTTACTAACTAGAAATTACCACGTATACATAGTGAAAAATTGTGTTTTTTTGTTTTTGTTTTTTGTTTGTTTGTTTTTTGTTTGTTTGTTTGTTTGTTTTTTACAAAAATGATCCGTGGAAAATATCATGAAGCCCTTTTTGATGCTTGATATCTGGTTGGAACCCGGATGGAATTGTGTATACAACAAAAATCAAGGGAGATAATAATAATAATAATAATAATAATAATAATAATAATAATAATAATAATAATAATAATAATAATATAGCTGAAATTAAGCGAATGGACGCCAAAACGAGAAAGCTCCTCACTTGCTACCGCATGCATCATCCCAAAGCTGATGTTGATCGCCTGTATGTGCCCAGATCCGAAGGAGGCAGAGGATTAGTTCAACTAGAACTGCCCTAGAAAACTACAACAATTGGCCTCCAAAGATACTTGGAAACTACAGAAGACTGGATGATGGTATGTGTCAAGGAACATGAAAGTAGTAAGCGTTTTACTCCGTAATAAAGGAAGCCAACAAATTCAAAATGGAGTATTTTGATGCAGAAATACAAGTACAGCACGGCAAACCGGCTGAAGCTGCAAAATACTTAAAAAAGAAAGCAAAGACAAATGCAACCGACCAGATACAGAAACAATAGCAAGATAAACCGCTTCATGGCCAATACTCTGCCCGTACCAAACAAGCTGACGTAGACAAAAATCGTACCCATCAGTGGCTAGGTAGTGCAGGGTTGAAAGATGAAACTGAAGGTCTTATCCTTGCTCCACAGGCCCAATGCATGTTAACTAGGAATTATCAAGTACTTATACTAAAATATAACCCAAAATGCAGATTATGTGATAAATATCCAGAAACCATTGATCATCTTGTATCAGGTTGCACGATATTGGCACCCACTGAATATAAAAACCGGCATGACAGAGTGGGCCAATATCTGCACTGGAAAATTTGCAACTTCTATGGGAAGGAAACTGGTACGAACACCACCCAGACCCGGTTACGGAGATAGGACCTGTTACAATTCTATGGGACTACACAATACACACTGACAGAACAATCAAAGCCAACCGCCAAGACATGGTTATTAAAGACCACAAAAAATGCCTCCTTATTGATATGCAGACTGCAATGTATCTTTGAAGATATTCGAAAAGCTATCAAAATACAAGGACCTTGAAATAGAAATCTCAAAAATTTGGCACATGGGAACATCAACAATCCCAGTTGTAGTTGGAGCCTTAGGATTGGTTGGAAAAGATTCCAGTAGACTAATTGAAGGGATCCCTGGAATCCATGCCTTAAAGAGATACAAAAAATTATTCTGACAAGTACAGCCCACACTTTACGAAGGGCTTTATCTATGTAATTTTTTTTTTTTGCAGTGGAAAGTGTCATGATACCATTTCTAACCTGAGGTCCCTGGGCGGGACCCGGAAAGAAATGTGTAAACGGCAGATATCAAAGGAAATAATAATAATAATAATAATAATAATAATAATAAATGACTCTTTGTAGATTCATAACAGCACTAATGGTCTCTTTCGAACAATTTTCAATAACTTGTCTCTTAATGACTGAGGGAATCGTGACTCTCCACAGCTTCATTTTCTTTATCATACTAGGCATTCTCTTGAAAGACAGTGGTATCCGGGTTGCTTTTTTTTAACTGTTTGGGGTTTTTCTTCTCAAAGACTAGTTACTATCCAAGGCAAGAGAACACAATCTACCATACTATTTCACACACGGCTAGTGGGAGAAGAGATGGATATGTGCTTTTTACTAAGGGTATCTATGCGAAATTTGATTCAACAGGAGAGCTCGTAATATGAGCTCGTTTCGCCGATTTCAGTTTTCTCACCGATATCCGTTACCACAAGTCAAACCCGTTTTTTAATATTGCCCTAACCCTATCCCCAATAAGAAGTTAGTATGTGAGTATCAAATCTTCCAAGCCTTGTTTCATTTTTCGTTATGCGCCCTACACATTTCAGCTGATTCCTCCTGATGTTAAGTCTTACGATACGCTTAATATTCTGGCAAATCCCTTTTGTTTGGCTGATTGCTGGTCGTTATCGTTTTAGTGAAACTATTATCAAACCTGTTCCCTGTCCGTGTTGACGACATCATCACCGCGCCAAACGACGTACCAACAGGGAAAGTATCCGTTAGACGTGCAACTAGGAATAATGAAGAGATTGGCACGAGCCAAAAGTTACTCAGGCCGAACGAGGCCCCATCAACAATAATACCAATCTCCTCTTCGCTGTTTTGACACTAACTAAACAATTCGCAACACTTAATGGTAATATCAACATGTCTGTCCGTTTAACAGCACTGATGCAGAGCCAAAGGACAAGTGAAGACATCCGTGAGCGTAACGGGCCGGACAAAGACCTTACGCACATTATCATATTATTTCGCTATTCCAAACCTGTAATTCAAACACGGTTTTTTGACAGTCTCAATAGTTGAGCTCTTTTTTTCCCCTTGTGAGGTCCAGCGTGTTTTTATCTCCTGTCTGTGTAAGGACTAATAAAAGTTTTCAAGATATTTATAATGGGATTCAAAATAGTGCGGAGAATAATAACGAAACAGCGATAGGTTTTAGGGGAAGGGCGTAAGATCCACAATAAAAATTTCAAGGCTTTGTTATCCGCTTTTTTTGCGTCTGACAATAAGGTAATCATTTCTGTTAAGCTTTCGATCTCTTTCTTTTTAACCCCCTTTCTTTACCCATCATTATTTGTATCTCTTTCTTTTTCATACATTTGATTCTAGAATTTCACTTACACATACTTCGTAGTGGCTTTCTCTTTTTTTTTCCTTGTTTCTTTTTCTTTTGTTTCTTTTGTTTCTTTTATTCTTTTTTTTATTTGTTTTTCTTTGTTTGCTTTTTCTTTTTCATTATTTCTTTTTTTTCTTTCCATTTTTTCTTCTTTTTTGTTATTTCTATTTTCTTTCTTTTTTTCTTTCTTTTTTTTCTTTCTTTTTTGACATTTTTTCTTTATTTCTTTTACGTTATGCCTTTTTCTTTATTTCTTTTGCATTTCCATTTTTGCTTATTTCTTGTTTCTTTATCTTTGTTTCTTTTTCTTCCTTTTCTTTTTTAATTCTTTTTTCTTTTCTGTTATTTCTTTTGACGTTTTTCTTTTTTATTTATTTTCTTTGTTTCTTTTTTAAAATTTTTTGCTGTTTCTTTTTATATCCATTTTTGTTTATTTATTTTCCTTTGATTCTTTTTCCTTTCTTTGTTCTTATTTTCCTTCATTTCTTTTGACGTTTTTCTTTTTCTTTATTTCTGTTTTCCGTATTTCATTTTTAATTTCCGTTATTTCTTTTTTATTTCCATTTTTTTGTATATTTTTTTCTATTAATTTATTAATTTTTCTTTTTTTCATCAGTGAGTTGCTGTTCCTGTCAGCATTTTTTTTTCAAATATCCTTCCTATTTAGTTGCTTTTTTCGAATGTTATACCTTTACAGGTGACTTCAGCGCCGCCATTTTTGATAGGGGGTGATTTAGGGGTTAAATAAATACTTTCTCATTGATTTTTTTTTTTTAGTTTATTCTTTTTGTCTTCTCATTTTCTCATCATTTCGTCAGTTTAATTCTTATAAAATTTTGATCAATTTGCTTTTCCATCTATCTATCTATCTATCTATCTATCTATCTATCTATCTATCTATCTCTAAATTGATATATATATATATATATATATATATATATATATATATATATATATATATATATATATATATATATATAAATTTATATGTATATGTAATTCATTATTTATTTTAGGATATTAAAACAAAAACATGTTAAAAATCGCTACACAATTACAATTATGTTTCAACACTACAAATTTGTCTCCTCGAGCGTTTGTAAACTATTGGTGAGTGAAGGATTATTTTAATTTAAAAAGTCAGAATACTTCCTCTTTTTTCTTGAGAAAAAACAATCAAAAATTGGTTTCTGCGAATGTGATCTACGCTAAATTCAAACTCACCGAAAAAAATATTTTATTATATAGGTCATGACACGAAGTTGTCTGCATACAAATCCTAGACAATTTCATTATGGACAGATACAAATGCTTACATTATTTTATAACATGTATAGAAGCTGACGTTCAACTTTCCTAAGAAGAAAAAGCGAAAGAGATGGGCAGGTAATTTAACATAATGCTAATTAGTTATATGCTTGGTCTACTACCAACATAAAATTTTGTAGTTGAAAAAAATTCCCTTTAAGAAACTGGTGAATAACCGTTCGGAAAAAAAAACAGATCATAAATATAAAACTACTTTGGCAATTTAATATGCAACCGTTAAGTAAAGAGCATACGTATTAGATGTTAATAATAGTAACTAATCAATGCAAGATGTTAATAATAGTAACTAATCAATGCAAGATGTTAATAATAATAACGAATCAATGCAAGATATTAATAATACTAACTAATGAATGCAAGCTATTAATAATTGTAACTAATGAATGCAAGATATTAATAATAGTAACTAATCAATGCCAGATGTTAATAATAGTAACTAATCAATGCAAGATGTTAATAATACTAACGAATCAATGCAAGATGTTAATAATACTAACGAATCAATGCAAGATATTAATAATACTAACTAATGAATGCAAGATATTAATAATTGTAACTAATCAATGCAAGATGGTAATAATAGTAACTAATCAATGCAAGATGTTAATAATAGTAACTAATCAATGCAAGATGTTAATAATACTAACGAATCAATGGAAGCTATTAATAATACTAACTAATGAATGCAAGCTATTAATAATACTAATTAATGAATGCAAGATATTAATAATAGTAACTAATCAATGCAAGATATTAATAATTGTAACTAATCAATGCAAGATGGTAATAATAGTAACTAATCAATTCAAGATGTTAATAATAGTAACTAATCAATGCAAGATGTTAATAACACTAACGAATCAATGCAAGATATTAATAATACTAACTAATGAATGCAAGATATTAATAATACTAACTAATGAATGCAAGATATTAATAATTGTAACTAATCAATGCAATATGGTAATAATAGTAACTAATCAATGCAAGATGTTAATAATAGTAACTAATCAATGCATGATGTTAATAATACTAACTAATGAATGCAAGCTATTAATAATACTAACTAATGAATGCAAGATATTAATAATAGTAACTAATCAATGCAAGATGTTAATAATAGTAACTAATCAATGCAAGATGTTAATAATAGTAACTAATCAATGCAAGATGTTAATAATACTAACGAATCAATGCAAGATATTAATAATACTAACTAATGAATGCAAGCTATTAATAATACTAACTAATGAATGCAAGATATTAATAATTGTAACTAATCAATGCAAGATGTTAATAATAGTAACTAATCAATGCAAGATGTTAATAATACTAACGAATCAATGCAAGATATTAATAATACTAAGTAATGAATGCAAGCTATTAACAATACTAACTAATGAATGCAAGATATTAATAATAGTAACTAATCAATGCAAGATATTAATAATTGTAACTAATCAATGCAAGATGGTAATAATAGTAACTAATCAATGCAAGATGTTAATAATAGTAACTAATCAATGCAAGATGTTAATAATACTAACGAATCAATGCAAGATATTAATAATACTAACTAATCAATGCAAACTATTAATAATACTAAATAATGAATGCAAGATATTAATAATTGTAACTAATCAATGCAAGATGGTAATAATAGTAACTAATCAATGCAAGATGTTAATAATACTAACTAAACACCTGTACGCCATCTAAGATGTTAATGATACTAACTAAAAATCAATACAGAGCTATATTAAATCAAAATCAATCTTACAAATATTATCGGTGCAGCTATAACTTAGTTTTAATGTGTTTCTGTTAAATATTTTAATAAGAGGGTTAATTTAGGAAAATGTTTATCAATTAAATGGAGGTACTTATTATAATATTTCTTTTCCTTAGATCGATATTATCATATTTTCCATATGCGATTTCAGCATATTTTTAGTCACTTTTTTTAGTCATTTTTAAAGTAGTATTATAAAAACGTTATATTTATCAAAAATATCTTTGTTAGATGAGTTGTTGCTAATCCTACATTCTAGAGATGAGGGTATATGTTTGATTACAGATGGAGGATGGTTAGAATTGGAGTGAATATATATTGGGTTAGCATTAATTTTCATGTAAGGTTAGAATGCATCATTAACAAGATCTAGTGTAACATCAAGAAAATCTACTCCTTTAACATTAGTAATTATCTTAACCTTAAGGCACAATATTAACTCAACATTAAGGTAGGACTCAAAACATTGAAGATATTTTGAAAACGACTCTTCCTCTTCATCTCACTCACTTAATGATATACAGACATACATATATACGTACGTGTGTATGTGTGTATTCATGTGTTTCCCAAAGGGAACACGTTCTCCGCGAAAGATAAATTATTTCGAACACACTTCCAGACCTGCTAGAGGATGTATCCCTGCTAATACGAAAACTCATCTGGTTCATGTATGATGGGGATCCAGCATATTTTAATAACATTGTTCACGATACACTGGCAGACATTTATCATGAAAGATGGATAGTTAATGGAGGACGGGTTTCATGGCCTGCAGGTTCCCCCGACCGCATACCTTTGGATGTTTCTCTGTGGGAATACCTAAAATAATTTATTTATGCAACAGACATTAAAAATGCTGAGACGCTTCATCAATGTGCCATGAGAGCCTGCGAAACCATTCTACAGCGTGTGGGAGTATTTAAAAAGACTACGCTACTCAATGATCCGACGGGTGCATGCTTGTGTAGAAGCAAGCATTGGACATTATGAACATTTGTTATTAGTTGGTGTGTTGAGCTGCAAAGATGGCATGTTAGACATATGTCTATATGGACATTTTATCTTGTCTTGGTGGCAGGAACCCTTACCCAAATTTTGTAAAATTATTTTTGATACACCCTAAATATATTGAGGGTAAAATTTCCGACTGACGCGAATTCAGCCGGTTTTCGATTCTAGCCAGTGGCAACCGGACGTCTAGCCACACTGATGAGCTGTGATACAGCGAAACAGTCTGTCTGTGGATGACAATATATATGCCCCTGAAAACATTATTTCGGTTGAGCTCTCTGGGGAGGATGTGTGGGTTTGTAAACAGTGACTATTACGGCTAATAATGCAAGACTCTTCGGTAAATCGAATCGAGTTCTCTCAATCACTGTGTGTTTATCTAAATATAAATACGCTTAAATTCACCTTCTTCTCTGCCGTGCGCCAACGGCTTCAGGGTAAAATTTCCGACTGACGCGAATTCAGCCGGTTTTTGATTCTAGCCAGTGGCAACCGGACGTCTAGCCACACTGATGAGCTGTGATACAGCGAAACAGTCTGTCTGTGGATGACAATATATATGCCCCTGAAAAAATTAATTCGGTTGAGCTCTCTGGGGAGGATGTGTTGGTTTGTAAACAGTGACTATTACGGCTAATAATGCAAGACTCTTCGGTAAATCGAATCGAGTTCTCTCAATCACTGTGTGTTTATCTAAATATAAATACGCTTAAATTCACCTTCTTCTCTGCCGTGCGCCAACGGCTTCAGGGTAAAATTTCCGACTGACGCGAATTCAGCCGGTTTTCGATTCTAGCCAGAGGCAACCGGACGTCTAGCCACACTGATGAGCTGTGATACAGCGAAACAGTCTGTCTGTGGATGACAATATATATGCCCCTGAAAAAATTATTTCGGTTGAGCTCTCTGGGGAGGATGAGTTGGTTTGTAAACAGTGACTATTACGGCTAATAATGCAAGACTCTTCGGTAAATCGAATCGAGTTCTCTCAATCACTGTGTGTTTATCTAAATACAAATACACTTAAATTCACTTTCTTCTCTGCCGTGCGCCAACGGCTTCAGGGTAAAATTTCCGACTGACGCGAATTCAGCCGGTTTTCGATTCTAGCCAGAGGCAACCGGACGTCTAGCCACACTGATGAGCTGTGATACAGCAAAACAGTCTGTCTGTGGATGACAATATATATATATATATATATATATATATATATATATATATATATATATATATATAGTCTTAAAGTGTGGTATATTTATGGGATAAAGTGCTCAATATCAGAGATAGAGCGTGTTTAAATATAAAAGTGAACATAGAAGTCAACACTTAGAGGCGACAGTCTGTTTCGTGTTAGTGCAATCGTCAGAAGTTGCCTGACGATTGCACTAGCATGAAACAGACTGTCGCCTCTAAGTGTTGACTTCTCTGTTCACTTTTACATATATATATATATATATATATATATATATATATATATATATATATATATATATATATATATATATATGGTTAAAAAAATTGCCAAAGTTTATAAATTATGCGATTTTTTTCACCGGCGTCTGTTGGTCTTGTTTTCTTCAGATCAAAATCAAACACCACGGAGAAGTAAATAAATTCTATTTCCAGATCAGAGGTGACGACTACAAATCCGAAACCGAGACCAAAAAACTTCGTTGAAACGCCTCGTTCATAAGCTTTTCCATAAGGCTTATCATCTTATCATCTCCACTTTTGTTTAGGATACTATTATACATCTCGTACACACACACAGACACACACACACACACACACACACACACACTCACACACACACACACACACACACACTCACACCCATTTATACTGGATGTGACAGCGAAATTGCCCATTTGTTAGATTAAGTTTCGTACTGTTATATCATAGAAATGATAGCTTACTAGAATTCTTCGAGGTTTTTATAACACTATTGGACTCGGAACAATAAGAATGTATAATTACTCTACAAGCTTAACAGAAGAATCGGGATGAAATCGGTCATAAACGAAAATTTTCATCATTAATTAATCATAGCTAAGGATCGGAAGCTCACGAAAGATTGAAATTAAGTTCAAATATCTCTCTCTCTCTCTCTCTCTCTATATATATATATATATATATATACATATGTATATATATATATATATATATATATATATATATATATATATATGTATGTATATATATACATATGTATATATATATATATATATAGAGAGAGAGAGAGAGAGAGATATTTGAACTTAATTTCAATCCTGGAATATATATATATATATATATATATATATATATATATATATATATATATATATATATATATATATATTCCAGGATCATTTTCTAACTGATTCAGATGATCTTCGCCCTTTCTAACCTTCAAACTTTTGGTCTTGGAGTACAATGTGTCCCACAGTTTTCACGTACGATTTCATTTTCAAGTCTTTTTTCCCGGTTCTTTGGACTGCCATAGCTGAAATTCCTCTTTTACGTGCCAAGTCTTATGAATTGAGTCGGATCTTTTCTAATTGATCTCTTTAGCTCTAAGTTTAGATGATGATCCCTCTTTCTGTTGTGAACTCTTGATCCAGTTTTCCTCTCTGCTCTTTCCTCTTTTTAAAAACTTACTGTTCTCTTGGTGGTTCCTGAATGGACATTGAAGATGGGATTCAGGGTATGAATGTTGGTACCATTACTGAAAGCCTGAATGAATTTTTCCTCTCGCCATTGCTCACTGGGGAAGACAGTGGGGATGACACAAAACGATTTTAATCCGTTCTTACAACAGTTGGCGCCAGGCTGGCTCCACGTCTTATCTGAAAACCTAGAAAAAAGAAACTTAATTAGTTTACTGATTTTTGAGATTTTTAACATTTTGCGGGATGAACAATTGTGTGGTTACTCGATTTTGAAAATTTTGCTGTTACACCCAGTATATATATATATACATATATATATATATACTACCAGTCAAAACATTTGGCAACCCTCAAAAAAATTTATTTCAACGAGTTTCAACCACGAACTTTTCCTTTCATCAAGGACGATATCAAACACGATTTACCACATGGATGTGATTACGTTGCTTCTTATCAGTACTGTTAGATTAATCATACTTAGATATGTACACATTTATACAATGGAACAATTTTTATGTTTTAATATTTCACCCCTTACCAGGTGATGACTCCTTTCAGTTCTTACAAATCAATAACTTTATATATTGTAATTAAGTTTTTGGTTGTTGTCAATAATAAGACTTTGACCTTTTTTATGAAGAACTCTGCTTTTGTTGTAACTCAGTTTTGGTGTCAATATCTTCCTGTATATTCCTTATGTTTTATTTAATTGGCAACCCATTGTGGCCTGCTACACGAGAATGCAAAGGAAATGTCTATTATTCTCTTCAAACTTTGATTTTGTGACCTGGACAGAGGGCGAAATAGAGCCACGGCGTACTGGCTCCTGTTGAAGGAACCCCCTCCTTAATTGAAAGTGTTTTCATGGGTGTAAGCGTACACATCAATCTAGATCAATTGGGGTTAGGAGGGTCTATTAAACTTATGGTGGGTGTTTGGAACTCAGAGTTGCTCTTCTTCTGGACCGGTTGCCATCCTAGGATTTAAGTCCCAGTCTGTCCTGTTATTTACTCATAGTTGTCGGGTAGAGGTAAGAGATGGATTCATACACTCATAAAGAGTATTTGCATGTAAGTAAATCTAACGAACGTGACTAGAATTCGAACTCGGCTATCCGATTCCTCATATCACACTTCAAAAGTGAAAGAAATTTCACCAAGAGGAAAAGCTATAGTCAGAACATTCACAAAAATACTCTTTGCTAATAGCTTATGAAAGAACATTCGTTGAGCAGATTCTGACAGAACATTCATTGAAATTTGAAATTAATGCGTCGGTGAATTACAAGTCTCACTTCATAAGCTCAAATTAAATCACGTGAATAAAGTGATGTGGAACTGGTAAGTAAAAGTCCAAAAACGGCGGTGTGGTGAATGAAGAAGCTGCCTCACAAAGTATGTCGTTACGTGAATCCAGAAATTTTCGGAAAACCAAATCACAGTGTCGTGTTGCTAAGAAGAATTCAATATAGCAATGGAAAAGAACGCCGAAACACGCTGCAGTTGCTAAGTAACCAAACATGATAGCATCAGCCATCGTGATGGTGTTTTTTCCGAACAAATGTTAAAAGAATTAACATGAAAAACAATGAATAAATTAACAAAGCAACAAGAACGAATTTAAACAAAACAAAGGACTGGGTTGCTCAAATGAAATGACAGGATATGTTCACCCGCCAAATCCGGACCGATGGCAATGTAAAGAAAAGCAAAGCCGATACACTGCATCTTCCCGAGAGAGAGAGAGAGGGAGGAAAAAAATCACTTTCTTTTCTCTTATTCGACCCTACCACAAATACTTTCATCATATATGACAGGGAGAAAATGAAGCTAACGGAATCAAATTTCAAAATATTAAAGTATTACAAAGCGTTAGGCTAAATTCGGCAAAGATCCCCTCAAAACGCTTTTGCACCAATATCAAAAGCCATAACATTTAATTTACCACTCAAAATAGAGGTAAAAACATACAGGCATACAGTTCATGATTGTTTTATAACTTCCATTACAATTAATAATATAAAAGGTCTGTCTAATATAAATAAAAACAAGTTGGTTGATTTTATGCCACTAAATTTTTTGGGGGTCCATTTCATATTGAATTTTGTATGAAGCATCAAACTCAACGGTGATCCATTAATAATCTTTGTCATCCTCCGAGATTAATCATTGAGATTAGGTTCAGTTGGTGGATTTGACGTCATTTTCTTTCTACTTGAGCTATTTATTGTCGAATTTTTGTGTAAGAGAACCCCTGAATACTAATATCATTACTTAGTTGTAATGGTCACCCAAACGAGCCTCACTAACGACGCAAAGCACTCGATGAGGGCCGGAGCGCAGAACGATCGGAACAACAAAAAATGTGGACAATAGTCCGCATGGAAATAATTTTGGTTATTTAATGATGGAATTTATTATGAGGCATCTTGTGAGTATCGAACTCACTATTCAGTAGGAATAGTTAACATGACTAGCCTCGCTAGCAATTATGACGGAATAGGAGCAGTATTGCAAGCAACATTAGATCGTTCAGACAAATAGTTTAAACATAAACCAAAGGCTATCTTAAAAAGAATAACATTTTCTGGCACTTCCTGTTATAGAGATTTTTTTTAGATTCAAGCGGAAACTCCACTTCAGAGCTTCAAATTTAAAAGTTTGGGGTAAAATAATTATGCACATTGGACATTAATGGGGTATAGGTATAAATTAAACTCTGAGTTTTTAAAAACCTATAATTAATACCGGATTGAGTAATAAGTCTGATCCACACTGGGCTTTTCATACTTTCGGCTTTGTGCCACATCTCAGCTATGTTTAGTAAATTACTATAACTAATACCAGATTTATTTTTGTTTTTAAGATACTTATAATAAACGTTCATTTTATAAACCTGTAATTAATACAGGAACTGTTTTTCAATTTTTTATAAACCTATAAGTAACACTGGATAGCATTTTATATATGAATATAATTAATACAGACTTTTGAAAATGTGTAATTCTATAATTAATACCTGATTTTCTGTAATATTTTATAAACATATAATCAGTAACAGATATTTTTATAAACCTATAATTAATACCAGACATTTTTATAAGTCTATAATTAAAACTGGATATATTTTAATGTTTAATAAGCCTATAATTAATACCTGAGTTTTTATAAACTTTATAATTAATAACGTTATTTTTTATAAACCTATAATTAATACCAGATATTTTATAAGTCTATAATTAAAACTGGATTTTTAAAAAATGCTTTTTAGAATTCTATAATTATTACCGGCATTTTTATAAACTTTATACCATAATATATACCGTTTTTATACGCCTATAATTAATTCCAGATATTTGTATAAGTCTTTAATTAAAACTGGATCATTTAATTTTTTAGAAACCTGTAATTAATACCGGAGTTTTATAAACTTTATAATTTATACCAGTTTTTTTTATAAGCCTATAATTAATAATGTTTGATTTTTGATTTTTTGTAATTAATACCAGATTTTATAGTGACAGTTAAATAGTGTAATTACGCACTATATATGTAGATGATTTTTTAATTGACAATATCATTGAACTTACTTTCTAATATTAAAATCCATGTTTAAAATAAATGTTATTTTCCAAATAAGGTAGAATATAGCTGAACACACAAATAGAGACGAGTCATAAGTACTTTTTATAAACATAGGAAACAACTCGTTTAATAGTTGAGCATATCTAACCACTGATGGCGTTAATTAGAGAACTAAAACGAGATTAGAGTACGAAAACCGGATTAGGGTTACTAAAACCAGATCACAGTGATGCGCAATTTATCAACTTCTGTTTGCGTAAATTATCTTCATTGCCCTGATGTTTTTAATTAAAAGGTTAACAATGCGGGAAACAGAATCGGTGAGCCGAGTATAAAAACAGTTTGTGTTCGCTTACCTAGAGAAAGGCATAAATCCATATTTTCTCTTTACCTCACTGCTATTGGTAAAATAACACAAGAGACTAGCCTTGGTTGGCAACCAGTCTAGAAGAGGGTCAATTTTGAATTTAAAATTGTAGAGAAGGCAACGATCAGAGAGGGCGATCTTTTGCAGAAACTACATAACATGAGGACTTCCGACAGCAACAACTAAAATGGATAGCACATGTAACTCAAAGAGAAAATAATGACATAATCATGATGTTGACGTCCCACACTACTTCAAAACAAAAGGTGAGGAAGGAACTCCTCCCCCCGATCAATACTGGAAAGAGCGATAACAGCTACTGAACTTAAGGAACCTATGTTCCTGAAAAATTGTTTCAAGAGAAAGATTTTATGTATATGAAAAGATAATAGCTGATCGGTTAATGAATGACAAATGTTTCTCTATAAGGAAACGGTTAATATTACTAGTCCTAGGTATGACGATAAACTGCATCCAGCAGAAAGGCCTCTGATCGGTAGATTGGAGCTTTTGAGTAGTTTGAAACCACCAATTAATTCCTACTTCAAATAAAAATACGTTAGGAGGTAGTCCCATCAATACTAGAAAGAACGATAAAAACTACTGAACTTGAGAGACTTATATTCCTGAAAAATGTTTTTAAAAGAATGATTTTATAAATTTCAGCCGACAGTAGTACTGGCTGCTCGGTCAATGAATGACGAATGTTCCCTTATAAGGAAACGCTTAATATTACCATTACAGCATCAGTCATGGCAACGAATATGAATATTTTTTACAGGTAAATTAGAATATTGTACTGCTAAAGAACATATTAAGGTGTGTAGAATTTATTTAATAATGTTTGAGTTTTGATTTTAATTTCTTGCTAAATTTGTGGGAAATTTCTAGCGTAAGCACAAAGAAATATAAAAGATTTGTTTCACAAAATAGAATATTACGTCTATATTGGAATAATATTTGAAGACAAGGAGAAAAAATGGGCCACTCAAAGTGTTTATTTTGTGACGTCGAACTAAGCGGGTGAAATAAAAAATAAAAACAAAGAAATTATAAAAATAAAATCATGAAAATAAAAGATGAATTTTGATTATGTTATGATTCCATTCAGTATGGAAGATGTGGTCACTGGATGCGAGAGCGTGGTTTACCGCTAAAAATGTCCGGAGGGTGTCTTGGTACGTTCAGACACCATTAAGTGCGATAAATTCATGCTGGTAATATTAAAAGGGCGACAGAAAAAGATAAAAGAAAAATGACGCACGCAATTAATTGTAGTCGCTTAAGTACGAAATTTCCTGCGTTTAATCCGTCCTTACTGCAAACCTGACCACCATTATGCATTTGTAATATAATGCAAATATCTGCTCGCTTTAGTGCGCTCATATGTAAGCGCTCTTTTTTTGTTCTTGAATTTTCTACCTATGAAATTTAAGAAGTAAATATTTTATATATAGCCAGAATTTAAGGAAGCATATGAGCAACGAAGAAAATGTAATGAAAATAGGTGGAAAACAGGACAATTTTACCTAAAATCAGGAAGAAACGGTTGAAATTTTTGATACACATAATGAGAAAAGGTCTGGGACATTTGACATACTCAGAACACATTGAAGTCAAGATGGCCGGATGAAAGCAGCGAGCAACCTATGTAGTGATCAGATCAGCGAATGGGAAGAAGAGTAAAATGATATACATTTTTAAGAAATACAGAGGAAAGGAAATTGTGGAGAGCCACGATTGTTCACAATCTGAAAAGGACACGCGTTTATATCTTTTTTTATGAGTTTAACAAATTTGCTTTATATTCAGTTGTTTCATAAGTAATTTCCGTTTTGGGGAACTAATTGTACTAACGAATTTTTGTTTCCATTTTCTCTAGAACCTCGTTGTTGCTCATATGTTCGGTCTATGGTATCCTCAGCATCCTTCTGTAGAACCACATGTCTGTTGGTTCAAGCCTCTGCTTCATCTGTGTGGTGATTCTCCGGCATTCACTGACATATAGGAGGACTGATATTACGTAACAGTTCAATACTCTTTTTTTCTAATTAACTGTTTCGTACTTCTCTTAGCTTTTAGAAAGCATTTTTTTGCTATCCCAATGTTTTCCGGATTTCAGTTTTGCACTTTCCGTCCTCTGTTAAAACACTTAAAGTACATTAAAGAATAATGTCCAAATGAAGGGATTGAAAATGCATTTACATCACATAATATTACGGAAGTTCAATACAGGGAATAACTGTATGGTGTCATCTAGAAAAATAGTGTTTAAGATCAAAGAGTTTTAACTCACCGGCAAGTACAAAATTCTTTTGGAGAAACATCGTTAGAAGACGAAACCAAAAAACGGTTCTCCTTGAATTTAGATGATGAATAACTGGAAAGAAATCCACCGGAAAATAGTTCCTATTAAGAAAGATGTTGATCACATAATAATCTACCATATGCTGAAAATTAGAAAAGATAGAAAAAGTCAGGAAGCCGAGTGTTTTGCTTTCATATGCTCATAGCGAAAGGAACAAAGCGTATTGTTGCTAAAAATACAGAAATTATGAAAGGTTACTAGTTTGGTTTGTGCGGTATTGAAAGTTTCAAGGCAGTTTCCCAACCCATTGGATTTTTACAGCCGGGCCAAATGAAGAAAAGTTACAATTGCAGATTCCACAACATCAAAACATTAACATAATTCTCAACTCGCTATCTAGGCTGATCATATAACTATTGTCTTAAGGGTAAGTTTGATCGATTCGATAAAGTCAAATTAGTAGCTGAGCTCAAAAATGACCTAGAATCTGCTGTTAACCGGGGCAAGAAATGGCTTGTTAATTTGAACAACTCCAAAATAAAACTGCCCACATTTAATCGTCTGAAAGAACCTTTTACTGATGCTAACCTCCAGGAGATCGAAACCTTGTGGCATCTCGGGCTAACGGTTTTTTTTCCTCTGACACATAGAGTAATGATTATATTGAATCAATTGTTAGATCTGCTGGTTGGAAAATCGGTTCGCTCTGTCTTGCTAGACAATTTTTCTTGCCAAAATATATCTTACATGTTTATAAGTCTCCCACTCGTCTATGGATTGAATATTGCTGTCAATTCTGGTCTCGTGCCCCCTCTCTATATTTAGAGATTTTTTATAAAATCCAAAAAAGAATCTGAAATGTTATTGGCTTTGACCTGGCATCTCGGCTTCAGTCACTTTCCCACTACCGTAACCTAGCTTTTTTGCGCCATTTATATAAATATTTTAGTGGTAATTATTCTGATGACCGATCCTCTTTGATACCCAGACTTTATGAATTTATGCGTACTACTAGATTGGCGGCAAGGTCTCATCGTTTTACAGGTGAAAATGACTACTGCAACCGTAAGTTCTATGCTAACGTTTTCCTTTTTCCCATATTTTGCTTTAATTGTCTGAAAGAACCTTCTACTGATGCTAACCTCCAGGAGATCGAAACCTTGTGGCATCTCGGACTAACGGGTTTTTTCCTCTGACACGTAGTGTAATCATTATATTGAATCAATTGCTAGATCTGCTGGCTGGAAAATCGGTTCGCTGTCTTGCTAGACAATTTTTACCAGCTTCTTGCTTTCCAATCAACGTTGATTTTCAAAAATTTAATCTTCCGGCCACATCGTAATGAAACATCGGTTCCTAGACGATCATCGAATGTAAAAAACCTCAAGCCTGGTCAGTACCCAGATATGTGACCGCTTGTGAAGACCAGGTGATGTAAGTTTGGTTGTGCGGGTGGTGTAATGTATAACGTCATGGAATTGTTAAGAGCCGTGTTCCATTTCCAGTTGGGTTCGTTATATTCACTTACGCGAAAATACCCCCCGGAAAGGGTATTCTCACTTCTTCTCGCTCCAGCTATAGGTTAATTTGTAGGACATTTATCAGCAAATAATTATTATCTCCAAAATATCTTACAATGTAAACATATCTTCTGCTTTTAATTAACCTGCAAAAGGTTGATAAGCCGTAAAAACTAATCAATAAATATGCAGAGGCGTCTACATGGTTAATATTACATAAAAAAACACAGTCTGGACAATTTTCAAAATATATTTGCTGACTCATCGTCTAAGTCGATGACTTTTCCGAGGGCCGAGTTCCAATTCCCGTTGGGTTCGTTATATTCAATTACGCACATATACTCTTGGGAAAAGTATGTTTCCACCTCTTCTTTCCTCAGCTATGGGTTAATTAGTAAGATTTGTATCGCTAATTCATTGTTATATCCAAAAATGAAAAAATTCTTAAAATGTAAAATATTATCTGATTTTAAATAACCTGTAAAAGACTGATAAGTTGTAGAATAAGAATCAATCAAAAGGGTAAATTCAATGGCAATCGCTATCTTCTCTTTTCTTAATTGCTGTCTGTTATAGCATACCTATGGACGATAATGGGTATGTCCCCATTGCCATAAATTCAGTAGTGAATACTGTATGTTGGTCGAGGAGGTTCACTGTGGAATTCACTTGACTCACTTCTAACAGTTGATTACTTCTACGCGCCGCTGGTGAATCTTAAATGTGTTGTTCTTGTCCTAAGTATTATCGTTCATTACCAACCTTCGTTTGATTATTCTATTTAGTAACATTTCCTATGCTACAACACTGCCCTTTTATTGTTCAATAATAATGTTTTCTTTTTCTCATTATTCTTTCACACACAGTAATCACTTGTGTCTTAGTAACTTTATTGCCTTGTTTGAAGTGGAATGATGAAAGGAAATAGTCAGATTTTAAGATGCCGATTTTACCAGATAATATCAAATCATTTAATTCGGAGCTCTTGATAATGCAAGGTTCATAGCACGGGTTTAATCTAGCACTGTTTTCAGTGGTATCATCGTGGTGACGAAAATTGGGGAAGATGGAACGTCTTCTTACGTTGACTGCTCCAAGAAAAATTATTGATTTCATTCTCTTTATCACCCGTCCTGGGTATGACGATAAACTGCATCTGCGTCCTGGATAAGACGATAAACTACATCCAAGAGCAAGGCCTCTGATCAGGAGGTTTTGAGGAGCGTGGAATCACCTCTTAATTGCTGGTATTCCCAGGTCCACCCTGACCTGGGGTTGTAGCACCTGTTAGGGTCCCAGCTATAAACAAAGAGCTAACACTGAAGCTTGAACCAAAATATTATGAAAGTGTAAAAATAGGTTTTAATACCAGAAATACTTTGTAAAATAATTATTACCAACAATATATTTTTAAAGGAAAAATTATTATAAGCAATACTTAAAAAAAAAAAAATTACCAGCTATACAACCAGGTATACATTTTTTTGAAAAATATTACCAGAAATACATTTTTGAAAAAAAAATATTACCAGCAATAAAAATTTTGTCGGCATTAAATAACCTATTGTGGTTGATATGTCGTAAACCAAACCAAACCAAACTCTTTACCCCCATGTATGCATTCAATCCTACTCTAGAGCAAAAAGACCAGGGACAAAGATAATTCTCACATTGATAAATCGTCTATCGTCCCAGTGTTATTATTGCTCTCATCATCATCATCGACGATTAATCTGGATTAACTCTCCGATTCACTGTTAGAGTAAGAAGAATGGTATTGATTTGTTTTACGGCTTTTCAAATCATTGTCGGTTATTTAAAGCAGAAACATATTTGAGTTGTATAAAAATAATTCTTTTTTTTTAGAGAATGAATATTGTATTAACAATTTGATGGATAAATATAAATTATATAAAAGTTTTTTTTTATATTCAGCTTGTATAAAGATGAATTGTAATTTTTTCTTCATTAAAAATAGATTGAAGGACATTTCCAAGTAAACACCGCACAGAAATAGATCGTTATCATATATTCTATTATAGAGGCCAATCACCTCCAGGAATTGCAAAATCTCATTTTTTTCGGTATTTTTACGATCTGCTCTGTAGAACTTGTCTTGTGTTTGTTGGAATTTGCTACAAATTAATACATACTCATTCATACTCATTCATGTATGATTCCAGACATTATATGCACAACGGAGGTTCTTCATTTTTGAGTGGGTGCTGGGGGAATGGCATGTGTATATGCTATACTGACTATGGTTAGATCCACCGCTTTGTTTTATCGAGGTTTGGAAGAATCAGAAGACGTAGGAAAAAGAAATTTTAGCCGATATATATATATTTAATTGGGATCAACTCATGCAAGGCAGTAAACACATTAAGATACAAGAGGTCACATGGTGTGGAAGAATTAGGAACAGAAGCATTAATAAGGAACAGGAAGTGAAAGTGTAAGTGTAAGTGTAAGTGTAATCAGAGCAGCAGATAGCGAATGACATAGAATTTGTGGAGATTAAAGTTGGCTGGAATGCATAGAGATGAAACGGAGTCCCACAAGCGAGAAAAGAAACTCTTAGTAAAGCACTTACGGCTAGTAAGCTCAACTCTAAATTGATGAGTCCTGAACGCCAATCTAGTCCTGCGCTTAAATCCAAAAAGTCTAGGCACCATAGCATGATATTTATTTCCGCTTCAATACAGAAAATGTGGCGCAAGACCAAAAATGGGGAATGGGGAAAAGGACGGTCTTCTTCTCTCTTAATATTAACTTAGCTAACCACAAACACTGACCCAAACATACAACAATATTCATAACTCCAAAACAACGGATTCTTAGTTACCTTTCTTACTGCATCCACCATAATACCACGTTGTCTCTATCCTAACAAGTCCCCATATGTGCAATTCATTGTCTGTTTGGGGAGGGGAATAAAAATAAGAGCTCATCTGAACAATTAACATGAAAGTATTTATAGAAAAAACACAGAGAAGCAACCTTACGATAGTGGGAAAGCGACTAAAGCCGAGCTACCAGATCAAGACTAATAATATAGCCGATTCTTCTATAGATTTTATCAAGGAGTTCAAGGTAAATGTATATCTCGCCAACTGCTCGTAAGAGGGTTAAAAGTCTCTTTTGCAATCATCGTGATTTAATGGCGTATTCTTCATTATTTCCTTATTTCTATGTATATTATTTATTTTTCTCTTCTACAGTAATTTAAAATTTCCTATTTTCCAAACACTTTTTTGGGGGGAATATTCATTTACATTATTCTTTTTTTTTTTTTTTTTTAATGATTTTGTATTAAATTTTGAATTTTCTTTTTTTCTCTCTCTCTCGTTCCAGTGTTAAATGCTAGAAGGCATTATTCAAAGAGCTGTTTTGTGTTTTAAGACATCTTCTGCCGCCATCAGACAGAATCATTAAATTCATAGGCAAAGACGTCCATGGCTCCACAAGTGCTGGTATCAGAAAACACTACAACATAGAAAAAATACATAAATATATACTGACCATAATCGAACAAAAATATCTATCTATAAAGTAATTTTTTAGACAATGTAATTTTAAGAAAAATATTTATGCATCTCATGGCAATATTAACTTTTTGCTTCTTGCATCTTTTTAAGGTCAAAATGTTTAAAATGTTGAGTTTGTGACTCCTGTAAAAAAAAATCTATGTAGTGATTTCTTCAGGAACGTAGACGGTTTGACTTACAGTTGTGAGAGAATATTTTTTTTAAATATATATTTGTAGAAGAGAACTCTGTTAAAATATATGTTGAGTGTTATGTTTTTATACATTACTTTAAATTATCATTTCTAATAATTATACATTATGAAAAACACAAAATAACTGTGCGTCAAAAAGTATACTTAATTTAGATAACAAATAATCAGTAGTCACTCAGCTTTAACGAAAAAAGTTGAATAAAAACAATTTTCGGAACATTTCTCCGTACTTCAAAATAATAATATTTCTTTTACTTTCTTTATAGAATCAAAGGTTAAAGCGGGTGAATTAAGTACAGGCTGACTTCAACCAAGAATAAAAAAAAGGAAACTACTGAGTTTGGTAAAGTGGTGAAAATTGCTCTAAAATATCATTGGTCTAAACCGTTCTCATCAAGAAAGTAAAACAATCTACAGGATATCAACTATCTTTAAAGGATTAATTAAAGAGAAACTTGTTTTTTCTTGATTTCAAAATATTTTTCTGTATCTCATCGAATTTACTGAAACTATACAGCGATGAGATTCTTAGAGAATTAGAAGTCCGACCAGAATTCATTATTATTATTGGTTACAATCTTAATAACATAAGATATACAGATGACACGGTGGCAGACACGGAAAGAATTTACAAAAACTCCTACAGAAGGCAGTGAAGGGAATCGAGGAAAAAGGATTAAATATTAACTGCAAGAAAACAGAATGCATGTTTGTTATCAAAAGGATGAGCCCAAAATGCGAATTACAAATCAGAGATATTAAAATCAAGCAAGGAACTAATTTAAATAGCTGGTAAAAATTTTAACAGAGGACATAAAATGCGATACTGTAAGCCGAAAGTGTACTAGGATAGCGTAAGATGCTTTACAAAAGCTAGGCAGAGTATTAAGAAATACGAAAATTCCGTTAGAAAAAGAACACTGAACTTTTATGTGATATGTTTCCTCCGATACAGCAGTGAATGCTAGACAATATACTCAAAGATGAAGAATAAAGTGGAAGCAACAGAAATGGCATTCTACAGAATGATGCTGATGATACCCTGAACCGAATATATAAGCAACGACATTGTCCTAGAAAAAATGGAAATGGGGAGAGCCATGAACGCCTACACCAGAGGGGAGATGGCGTGTGAAGAAAAAGATGAAGAAGGAGAAGAAGAAGAAGAATGTAAAAAAGACGTATGCATGTCATAAAATATGACTATATTGACAAATATAAAATATTTTATATAAACACTCTATCTCCGAAAATGAGTATTCTTCCTCGTTAAATATAAGAAATCATAAGACATATTTTTCTTATTTCTATAAGCGTTACACTTATTGGATACACGTGTGTTAATAGACATCCGTTATTTTAAACAAATTAATTCTGTGCATTACAGTGTTTGAATAAAAGAAATTGTGCCTATATTAATTCGTGATATATATATATATATATATATATATATATATATATATATATATATATAATATTTATTTAAAAATTATAACATAAGTATGTTATAACATCACTACACAAATAGTCATTTTGTTTCAACACTACTGGTGTCTTGTCAAGTGATAGTTTTGCAACAAAATGGCTGTTTTGCAATAATGTTATAACATACTTATGCTTTAATTCATAAATAAATGTTATTTGCTCAACTTTGTATTGAGCATGTTTTTAAAAATAGTGTTTTTGGCTACTGGAAGTTTATTCCATCTATACCAACCTTGTATTCGTATATATATATATATATATATATATATATATATATATATATATATATATATATATATATATGTATAGATAGATAGAGAGAGAGAGAGAGAGAGAGAGAGAGAGAGAAATAAAATGAAAACAACTGGAGTATAATTCCACAGTCCAAAACATCTAATTCTAAAATAGGCTCAATTTTAGGCTATTAAAACAAAAATATGTTAAAAAATTTATATATATATATATATATATATATATATATATATATATATATATATATATGTGTGTGTCTGTGTGTGTGTATATATATATATATATATATATATTATATGCATATTTCATAAAATAATATAGACAAGTTTTGTCTATTTATTTTAAGTAAGTTCTTTTCATATTGTCTATATTATTTAATGAAACATGCATCAATGAAAAATTGCTGCCTATATATATATATATATATATATATATATATATATATATATATATATATATATATATATGTATATATATATTAAGATGTTGAGAGAAAGTGAAAAAATATTTAACGATGCATTTCGCCGTGGGCATATACTCTCTTTGGTTTCCTCAGTTCAGAATGAAAGAAAGAAAGACATAACTTCATGTGGGAAAGATACCTTGGGATCTCTGAGGATAAGTGATGCACATCAATTTAATTTGATTGATATTCACCACTTGAATCCCTCTCTTCTGTTTATGAATCTACCTCTTAAACTCCCCCAGCTATGAGTAAATAGCAGGGCAGACTCGGTCCTATAGCCTTGGTTGGCAACCGGTCTAGGAGAAGGACAACTCTGAATTCCAAATCTGCGAACCTAGTGTGCGGACCGAGGGCGACCCACAATCTATTTCGTGGTCTTCGGTTGTCGATGAGGTGATTGGAGAGGAGCTTTCGAAAACTTATTCTTAAATAATAAGAAATCATTCCGTATGAGCATATTTTGTTTTGGCTTCCGTAAGGGGTTCACTTTAAATTTATTTTACATATAAAACTGTACCCACTATTAATTTTTATATAATTTTTTAAATAATATTCATGATCTGGAGTGTTTAATTAATAAAGATAATTTAAAAAATCAAAAATGATTATTTCTGGTCATAGTGGCTTTTGTAGAACTCCGCCGGTTCATCTTCCGAGCAATGGGTTGATCTATCATTACCTCCAATTCGCAGAACGAAGTCGTTACAGTTTTCCCGCTGAAGACAGTAACTGCAATCACAATGTTTTGCTGTAATTGATAAATCGTTAGAGTAGACGTCTTTCCGCCATTACTTATCACTAATTCACACAGATGCTATATGTAACTGGCAATAAACATGTCGTTAGAGGCAGAGTGTGGCCATGAAAACGAGGCTCTCACGTGACACTTTATATACAATGCAACACAGTGCAAATGTGAAAGTAAGACCATCGGCTCCCTTCACCGCCACATCTCTTGGAAAAATGCACGCGTTTGTCGTCCTAATTCTCATTCAGTGAAATCTGCTTTGGAGACATTACTGGTCGGTTCGTATTGTCTTATTCTTGTTAATGGGTTGTGCTAGACTGGCTTGTTGATTTGACAAAAAAAAAGAAGTAACTTGAAGAAAACTCTGAAAACCATCTTCAAAGGGGAAAAGTGATTAAAAAAACAATAGTAAACGATAAAGCGTACCGAATTACAAGAAAGATACATAAAGGAAAGACAGCTACACGATAAACTCGTATAACTTACTCTTCGCAACTGACTTTGTCCTCTTATCGAATGGTTGTTTAACTGGGAAATAAATCAGTTACTTGCTCTAGATTTCCGTTCAGCACGACTGGCTTAGCTGTTCGACTGGTTGGCGGAGATTTCAGTCGACAGGTGTTCGCATTTATTTAGAAATATCAGCAGAAGCGAAGAGAAATAAAACCACCGGCAATACACGCAAACATAAAATATGTAAGCAACAAAAATCAAAAGAAGAGCACGCAGTCCAGTCGTTGGTATATTATTTAAATAGACTAGCAGCACTGCATTCGCAGCAGCAGAAGAGACCTGAATCGACAGAAATGTGGTTCCACAAACGCATATTAAGTATACCGTGGACGAAATATATGAGCAACGTGGAAGCCTTAAGGGAAATTGGAACGAAAAAGACGCATGCAATCGAAAAGAGTCAGTTAAAATGACTGTTAGACATAATCACGAAAGAGGGTTTGGAAAAATCATTCTGCTTTGAACACTGTGGACTGGCGCTACAGAATCATAAAGAACTATACGAAATAACAGAATCCACATCACTTAAGGACTACCAACCGAGGTGACAACTAAAATACACATGTAACTCGAAGTGAAAATAATGGGAGCTACTATAATATGTTTTTTCCCCTTCAAGCAGAGTTTGCAGTTTTTGGATTGATTATTGTAGGCTGATGTTGTTTTCCTCATTTTCCATTATATTTTTGGTCTGATTTGCTTTTTTGTTTTTAATTTTCCAGATATACTTAGAAAGCATTGTACTATTTGCGTATTTACTATTTGTGAAAGATATTTTGTATATAGTTTCTTTGTTTCCAGGGTACTTCAGTTACTCCTATATATATTTTTTCGTGATCTGATGATTTTACCGTGGCTTGGTATATTATATTGTTTTGTAAGCAATTGCAATTGCTTACAAAACAATAAATAATCTTGAAAAAATTATTTACTTTAAGTTTAAAATAACAGACAAATGGATTTTGAAAACAAATAGTAGTGGTGATTACGCGCTTGTCCCTGTCGCATTGTCACTCGATGAATTAACAGGAATTGATATATTTTTTATTCTACAGAAACTTTAAAACATAATTCAAGAAAATGATGGGTGAGCGCCTTTTTGTATAAATTTTAAGAACTCAGTGATCTTAAAAATATTGCATAGTATTGTCTATAATCTAATTTTAGGGATGTAGAAATTCAATATAATATAATTATCACTCTTATTTTTTTATTAGGGGGTATATACATAAAACATTAACAATTATTTTAAAAATCTTGGTGAAAATACTTTGTATTCAGCTTTTCAATGTAAATTCAATTTAATAACAATATCGCATAAGCAGATTGAAGTGATGCAGAATTTTAAAAGATGTATATATTATAAATTGTTATAATTAAAATTAACAAAAAATGAAAACAAATCTTGTAAAAATGTATTATTCATCGTTTTTTTTTGTTTTGAAAACAATAGTGTCCTTAATAAGGACTATTAAATGATTAAAGGCTTTTCAAATTAAATAATATCAGTTTTATTGCAATTTTCATTTTACGATTTGCAGCAGAATTTCGATGAATGTGCAGTAGTTAAAAAATGTTAATTTACTTTCTTTTTGAGTTTGAAATTTAATTTTTCGAAATTTCATGAAATTAAGTAAGTAGTTGAGGGAAATTAACATATGTAAAAGAAAGTATGTTTTACAAAGATTTTCTAAACGAAAAAATTTAAAAAATAATTTAATTCATTTGTGAATAATTTCTGAAAGTTTCATTAAACTTTGACAATTATTTGATTTTTGCAAGAATTTAAAAAGAAATGTGTTTTTCACCCGAAAAATGCGTAAAAACACTAATCGTATATATTACACGAAAAAGATTTTTAACTCAAATTTCGAATATGCTAAAAAGGATTAAAAAATTTAATACAAATTACCTTGGTCTTTCCCATTAATAATAACATAAATATATTGACGATTAAATTGTGTTTTATTAAGTTTGGGGCCTTTTTTTCATCATTCTATGTGCTTTTTTCAGCGACAAGTTGAGAGACTTAAATATATATACATAGACATATATATATATATATATATATATATATATATATATATATATATATATATATATATATATTTATATATATATATGTGTGTGTGTGTGTGTGTGTGTGTGTACACTCACACACAGCGGGAGAAAGAGAGAGAGAGAGAGAGAGAGAAGGAAAGAAACAACATATGGTAGAGAGATGAAAGAGATACATACAGGGACAGTTTGGGAGGAGGATATTAAGTGGCAATTCTGAATACAGTGATCCCTCGCTAATCCGCGGTTCTACTATCGCGGTTTCACGACTTCGCGGATTTTTAAAATATATATATGGAAAATATATCGCGGAGTTTCTGAAAAATTCTAGAAAAATCGCGATATATGAACACCTAAAATCTTTCATTAAACCCATTAAAATATTAATAATAAGTATTATTTCCAAGTCTATGAACGACAAAACAAGCGTAAAATAGCAAAAAAAAATATACAGGGATATTTGAACTTGTAAGTCACATGACAAAAAAAAGAACCATTTAGAATGCGATGTGCCTACAGTACCCGCGTATCCTGTTGTTGAGTAAACGCAAAGTGTACCATCTCGGTGACGAAGTGCGTTGTAAGACAGGCTGTGATTGGTACAATGGAGAGAGAAGATGAATCACAGCTTTCTATTTTGTAATCTGGTCTGTGATTGGTGCTTTGACCGATGCTCAGATCCATAGCATCTTCCCTTGTCTCTCTCTCTCTCTCGTGGCCATTTCACTTCAGGCTTTCTCGCCGAGCGATTTACTGTACTACTTTATGCTGTGCTGTGTGTGATTTTTTTTGTTTCTTTGCGTTGAACTTTGCGTTTTCATCCCTTGCAATGGCACCCAAGCGTGCTGCTTCTTCCAAGGCTGGTACTGAGCTTAAGCGCAAACGAAGAATGATGACGATCGCTGAGAAGGTGAAACTTCTGGATATGTTGAGGGAAAGGAGAACTTTTGCTGCCGTAGCCCGTCATTTTAGCGTGAACAAATCCATCGTTCGCTACATCAAGAAGGACGAGGCTAACATTAGGAAGACGGCTGCCATCCCCTTTAATAAGTCGGCGAAGAGAGTGGTTACGGCTCGTAATAAGACTATCATCCGTATGGAAGCTGCTTTGGCCGTATGGATAGCCGACTGCCGAAAAAAGAACATAGCCTTGGATGCGAACATCATCTAAACAAAGGCTAGAAGCCTGTATGAGACTTTCGCCGCTAAAGAACCTGAGGACGACAGTGGTAACCACGAAGAAGAAGAAGAAGAAGACGAAGACGACGTAGAAGATCCGCAACCAGGGACGTCCAGTGATTCACAACCTAAAAAAACGTCCTTTTTCTGCTCGCAAAGGGTGGTTTGCTAAGTTTCAGAAACGCTTCGGCCTAAAAAGCGTTTCCCTGCATTGCGAGTCTGCTTCTGCTGACACGAGCGCTGCTGAAACATACGTGAATGAAACTTTCAAGATTATCTCCGAAGGTGGATATAAGCCCGAACAAGTTTTTCATATGGACGAAACGGGCTTGTTTTGGAAAAGAATGCCGTCGCGAACTTTCCTGTGCAAAGAGGATGCAAAAGTCTCTGACTTTAAAGCATACAAGGGATCGTGTGACCCTCGTGATGTGTGACAATGCTGCGGGAGTTTGTTAAAGCCAGGACTTATTTACAAGTCTAAAAACTCAAGGGCTTTAAAAAACAAAAACAACAATTTGCTACCCGTACATTGGAGGCACAATCTAAAGGCGTGGATAACAAAGATGTTGACCTTCGACTGGTTCCACCAGTGTTTTATCCCGCTAGTCAAGTTGTATCTATTAGAAAAGGGCTTGCCTTTCGAAATCCTTCTACTTATGGATAACGCTGGTAGCCACGTTACTGATCTGTCGCATGACGGCATTCAGATTGAGTGCCTGCCGCCCAACACTACGTCACTTATTCAGCCAATGGTCTAGGGGGTTATTAGGGCGTTCAGCGAGGAATGTTCTGGCGAAACTGGCTTCTTCTCTGGGTGTCACCCAAGAAGACGAAGAAGAAAAATTTAACTTGAAGACATACTGGCGGCAGTGCACAATTGCTACGTGCCTCCAAAATATCCAGAAGGTACTGCGAGCTGGAAGAATTTGTTGCCCGAGGTTATTTACCACAAAGGATTTACACCTGCCGAAATCCAACACTCCGCAGTACAGAAATCTTTGCAGTTGGCTGCGATCATTGGAGGTGACAGCTTTGCAGACATGACCACGGGAGACATCGACGAGTTATTAGACTACTGCTACGGGAGACAAGGACGAGTTATTAGACTGTCACACACAGGCGCTAACCGACGCAGACCTCGAAGACTTGACGAAGTCGGCCAACGAAGAAGAAGAAACGCAGCAAGAAACGAAAGAAGTGTTATTGCTTAACTGTTTTTCTTGCTATTAATAGAATACTGTAATGGAAAGGTTGTTAACAGTACAGGGAGGGTTTTAAAAGTCCAAATACACGTTAAATAAATTCTGTATATATGGCGCCCTTACTTCGCGGAAATTCAGTTATCGCGGCCGGTCTCGGAACCAATCTACCGCAATAAACGAGGGACCACTATACATATTCAGAATCGCCGTATTTCATTCAGTTTAGTCCATCATCCTTTGTCTACCTATCAGTCAAACATTTATATTTTTTGTTCAAAGTACTATTTGTCAGCATCCGTGGGATTTCCACGGGTCTGTCTAATTTTAAATGTTGTTTTTCTCTTTATATTTTTTATTTATATTTTTCTACCGTTTTGTTTCTCATTATTATTAAAGATACTTTATTTTGTTCAAACGTATATGCGTTTCGGTTTTGTTGCGTTCGCTTTCACAGAAATATATTTTTTGAATCATTTCACAAAGCAAGACAATAATGTCCCTAAGTCACAAGTGATTACTAAATGTGAAAGAATATGCGAAAAATAAATATTAAGGTGATAGGACAATAAAAGAACAGCAATTAAGAAAACAGAAGATAACGATTGACATTGCATTTAAATTTTTGAAGAGCAACATTGACTAGAAACTAAGAGGCTAGATGGAAGTTCCGCAAGCGATAAATAGGAAATAATCTGTTAGTTTAGAACATTCGGTTGCATCTTGCAATTTCAACTGCAAAATGATGAGACCTTGCTGCCAATCTAGCAGTGCGCTTAAGTTCATAAAATCCAGGTACCAAAGACGAAAGCTTATCAGAACAATTACCATGAAAGTATTTATGGAAATGCACAGTGAAGCTACGTTAGGCCGGTGGGAAAGTTACTGAAGCCGAGATAGCAAGTCAGTACGAATAACATTGCAGATTGCAAGCTTAAATTTCTGGCGATCAACATTGACCGGATACTAAGTAGCTAGTAGAGAGTTACATAAGCGAAATGTGTGAAGCAAAAAACATTTAGCATAGAATTTACGGTTACATCTGATCATTTTAACAGTAAAACGATGAGATCTTGTCGCCAGTCTAATAGTACGCTTAAGTTCATAATGTCTTGCTATCAAAGAGGAACACTCGTCAGAACAATTACCATTATAATATTTATAGAAGTGGCGCGGGGAAGCTAAGTTGCGGTGGAAGGAAAGGTGACAGAAGGCGAGATGCCAAGGCAGGACCAATGAAATTTCAAATTCTTCTTTGTATTTTGTAAAAAAATTTCTAAATATATAGCAGAAGCATCAAACGAGATTTCGCAGCAAAATGCAACAGCAGACCTTTAAATATGTAAGCGAGAAAAATTGTCTAGCATGACACTGTGAAACAACTTTTGTGAAAGATATCAATCCGTTTTTTCTTCATCCCCAACTATGGTTTAATAGCAAGGCAGATTGAGTTCTTTAACTCCGGCTGGTAACAACTCTAGAAATATGAATTCAAATCCATTTGAACTTAGTTCTAGCAACTCTTCCCCATAACTTACCTGTACGCTACAGAAACCACCTAGTTAGCGGAGATTCTGACCCTGTAATTAGATGTAATCTTACTTATCAACACAGGTGGAATTTTCGCAGATCTTGCTATATTTTAACTTGGTTTGTTTTTTGTATCCTTATTATATTCTGGTGTTTTTGCTTCTAATCATTACCAAAGATGAAAGATTGTTTTTGAAGACATCTCTGTTTGCATGTCAGTGTGTGTTTCTCTTCGGCGTCCCTGTGACCCTATACGTCACCCCTCTTCATCGTATTATTTGCTTTGTGTGAAATAGAGGTGTTTTTTTTTTAAATCTCGAGCCACGAAAGCAAATGTTTTCATTTTTCTCGTCTTACATCGGTTAAAAGACTGTCGACCCCAGTGTTTATTTACATCATCTCCATGAAGGCAAAGACAAGATTGCAATGCATACAGCCATTTTATGAAGGGGATGCGAGGTACTGTCGACTAAGTACAGGTCGGCCTGCTAATGACAGATTAAACGATACCGCACCGGCGACATGGACAAAAAAATAATAAAAACAAAAAACTTTTGACCTAACTGCGAAAACGGGTTTGAGCCTTTAACTTAACATCTGTATTTGACATTAAAATTTGAGTCAATGAATAAATCACAGAAATATCGACGAAATTCATCTACTTAGGCGATGAGTGAGTAAATATATTTCGGAAATGGACCAAACTTTATTTGGACGTGTGTTTGTATGTAATATTAACCCTGTAGATGCTGCTGCAGATTGATTTATTGATTTGTTTTTACGGTTTATCAACCTTTTGGGGGTTAATTAATGCTAGAAGATTTGTTTAGATTGTAAGATATTTTTGAAGATAATACTTATTTGTGGATAAATCTCCTACTAATTAACCCATAGCTGGAACGAGAAGAGGTGAATTCATACCTTTCCGATGGGTATTTGCACGTAAGTAACGAACCTGATTGAAAATGGAACACGGTTCTTAACAATTCTATTACCCCACCCGCACATCCAAGCTTACTGCAACTGGTATTCTCAAGCGGTTACCCATCTAGGTACTGCACAGACTTAACTTCAGTGATCGTGACCCTTCTGTGGAGTCTAGAGCTACAGACTCACTAGGATAGGTGACACTGCTGTGGTTTCCTTAGTAGCTGATTTTTTTATAATATGGAGACTCTTAGTCCCAAAATCATCTTCAAATATACTCTCTTAAGTAGGCGCCAGATGAATCGTCAGTGATGTGCATTGACTTGGTTCATCAGAGAGTCTCCGGTCTTTCAACATCATACACACCATCACCAAGTCGACCCAATCAGGGGAGATCAATACCTGATTTCCACTCGCAATCAAACGCTAACAGATAATGTTTAATGAATTAGACGAAGATAGACCACGTATTCCGCACATTTGATTGGATGTTTGTAACAACCAATCCACTGCGCGAACTGTCTTTTAAATGGTCCACGGTAGAGACTGGCTTCTTTTCTTCTTTTTTTTCGGTGGATAGCAGTTTCAATGGATAACCGAGGAGATAATCTAACGTTCTTAAATTTAACACTTTTTGTTATTTCCTAGGTATGGTTTGATGCTTTACTCTAAATATTTACCTAATTCCAATTTCTGCGCCGCATCTTCTCTGCAGCATATTCTCTGCCCACTAGGTTTATGCAATTTTTTGTAACCCCACTTTCCTGTGTCATAAATCGATGAACTATTGTTAAAAAGTAATGAAAAAAAGCATTATTTTGTTTTAGTTATTGAAAAAATGTAAACCCAAACCAAAAATTCGATTTTACCGTAAACGCAGTAAGGGTTAAAAAATAAAAATATTTCAGAAGCTTTACTTTTCAATTTGCTAATGACGCAATTGGATAGTATTTATATGTTTTAACTGTTTACAGCTAAAGCATAAAATGCAAACTTACAAATAAACAGAAATTGCAAACCTGCAGAAACATCACACTATTGTCCTCATCTTTGTCGCCATATTTATCACAACGTTTCGGCCGTTGTACGCTCCAGCCTTCTTCGGGTGGTTGGAATGTCGAATTGAACCCTTTATTTCGCTCACTGTGGTAGACTGTTCTAGTTCCACGTGCCATGACTAATGGATGTCAGTTATCAGTTATCTCCTGTTAATTCCCCTCTCCAAGTTCTCCACTGCCTTAACACACACTCTTTGAGACCTGTCACTGAAAATAACCATCGCCTTTATCCACTGTGCCATATGTCCTCAAGGAATTAACAGGAGATAACTGATAACTGACATCCATTAAACATGGCACGTGGAACTAGAACAGTCTACCCCAGCGACCGAAATAAAGGGCTCAGTTCGAAATTCCAACCACCTGAAGAAGGCCGGAGCGTACAACGGCCGAAACGTTGTGATAAATATGGCGACAAAGATGAGGACAATAGTCCGAATAATGTAAGTA
>OZ038480.1:92819323-92834323 GCA_964036315.1 Acanthosepion esculentum | reverse complement strand
AAAATTTTCTGACAAAATTTCGAAGGGATTAAAATTTTTTAAAAAATAATTAAAAATTACTTTGATCTTTCCTCTTAATAAAAATATAAACATTTTGATGGAAAAAGTTTGTTTTATTAAGTTTGGGACCTTTTTTTATTCATACTATGCTGTTTTGTTATTGATTTAGTGGAAGTACCTAAACACACATATCTGCACAGCAGAATTAAAAATTACTGTCAATCATAGTACTTGTGTAACTTCTTGCGGAACCCCTGGGCTTTACCGGCGGAACTCTAGGGTTCCGCGGAACCCTGGTTGAAAACCACTGGTCTATATGTTGGCTTTTCTGTGCAGTGATGAATGTGTGTACACTGTACACATATATTTGTATGTAGTTCTTATTTTCTTTCACCTAATGTACAATAAGACGTATATGGACATATATGAAATATATATTTTTATATATATTTGTGTGTTTGGAATTTTCGTTTTTTATATATTAGATGGTGTTATTTGTATACATATATATCTGTTTTAATATCCTTTCTTTCCCTATTGTTTGTTTCTTTGTTCTATTATACGATTTTTATCTATGTATATTTGCCCGTATAAGTTATATTTTAATAAGTGGATAGAATTCGTTTAATAACACTTTCAATCTTGAATATTTCTTGGTTGTTGTATGGGAGTGTCTATGTCAATGTATGTGGGTGTATGTACGCGTCTTTATCGGTGTCTATGTATATAGTAACTTGCATGCACATTTCATTGCGTATGTGTGTGTGTTTTTTTTTGTAAATGGTCGTGGAGATGGATATGTCTCGTCATTATTTTTTTGTGTGTATATATCTAAATATGTCTGCGTGCTTATGTATTATAATCTGATTGTGTATTTATTGTCTTTCGCAAGATGTCATAATCCTTGCATACACTTTGAATTCAAATGTATCCATGTTGCCATGAAGTTAAGAGCTGTCGATCTTAACGTTTATTCCAACGTAATTTCAATAAAAACAAAATAAATAGAATAACATATGTATTTTTTCTTTTTTTCCTCAGTAATTTTATTATTTTAAACTTAATAAAGATTAAATTTAGATTTTAAAATGGGTAATTTTTAATTTTAATTTCAAATTTTATCGTATAATTTAATACTTATTAGTTAGAATAAATTCTATTTTTAGTATAACCCCAACTTTAAAGCATTTAATCGTTATTATAACCTTACTTCGTTGTCAATTTTTTTTATTTCTCGTATACTTGTATTTTGATTGGTCATTCCAGCTTATGTAACAGCGTTTCCCCTTGCGGAGGGTGGTTAATTAATTTGAACCTTTTAAAACCCTTTATTCTACATTCAACATCATCACTTGATGAGACACCAGAGGTTTTGAAACAAAATGGCTATTTTTGTAGTGATTTTCTAACATATTTATGTTATAATTTTTAAATAAATAATTATATTTGCTCTACTCTGTATTGAGCACTCTTTTAAGAATAGTAATTGTTGGTTATTGGAATTTATTCCGTATACACCAATCCTATACGAGTATAAGTGTGCGTGTGAAATTTCAAATGAAAATAAAATGTATCTATAAAAAGACAATATGAATAAATACAAACAGAAAAGTTTTCTGTGCCAACGCGTTCCGTTTTTTGATGCCTTGATAAAATCCATTTAATGTACATATATATTATTTAGTAGATTATAATATTAATAGAAAAATAATTTATGTATTATTTCAGAATAACAACCAAGTAGGTGGAACAACCTTCCACACCCCGCGCGTGTTTATGGGTGTAAAACTGATTCCGTCGATAAGATCTTTCTTAACCTCAAACTTTAGCTATTATTATCTCACCAGACCAAAATGAATTACTAAATAAACGATCTCAGCTCATCTCAAAATGCAGACATGTAAACAAATTTTTACTACGTTACTTAAAAATCGAAAACTGAAATGAATAAATACAAATAAACAAAATAATATAAAAAACAAGTAAAATAAATTAACCCAAACAAATAATAAACAAATTAACAAACCATTCGCGTTAGAATAGACGAAATAGAATTTTAAAAAATTAAATACATAAAAAACAAGTAAAAACAATCAACCCAAATAAGTAAATAAAGTAAATAATAATAAACAAATTAACAAACCAATCCCAGCAAAATAACCGTCAGAATAGACAACAACCAATCCAAAAATTGGACGTAAAAATAGCTATAACTGCTATATATCTATAAAAAACATCACTACGTTACTCAAAAATCGAAAACTAAATAGAATAAATAAAAATATACAAAATGAAAAATAAGTAAATAAATAAAAAACTAATAAAAATTAATCCAAATAAATAAATAAATTAACAAATTAACAAATCGCCCTCGCTAAAATAACCGTTAGAACTAATAAAAATAAGTATAAATAAACGAAAACAAATAAAAATAATCAATCTAAATAAATACATTAAAAACTGTCCACCCGCCAAAATAACAGAATAGACTACGGCAAGCAATCTAAACATTAGACGAATAAATAGCTTTAATTATCATACCAGATAAAAACAAACTATTAATTAAGCGACCTAAGCAAATCCCCTCACCAAATTTTTACTACTTCAATAAAACATCAAAAAACGAAAGAATAAATAATAAAAAATGAAAATGAAAGTAAAATAAATTAACCCAAACAAACAAATAAATAAACAAACAAGCCACTCCCACAAAAGTAACCGCCAGAATAGCTTACCCACAATGCACCACTGACCCACATATATAAATAGCTGAGGAAATATCAAGCATTCGCGGTCTGACGATTGCGTCCAGCATGAAACTGCCTGTTGCCTCTGAATGTTGACTTCAATGTTCACTTATATATATATATATATATATATATATATATATATATATATATATATATATATATATAGATAGATAGATAGATAGATAGATAGATTTTAATTTTTACGAAAAATAGGTTCTAATTCCTTTTATGACTTTCAAAAGTAAAATTTATGGAAATATAACATAAAAAATTAAAAGGAACATGAACGTTCCTGTAAGTTGATACTTCATAATTAAACTGTTTTATCATGCAAAAATCAGTTTATCTAAGTAATGGATAAATAAAGTTATTCAACTTTAGTAAAAGTAGTTGTCGTAAATCGAAGTAATAGTATCGGAAAATTAGACAAATACCATACTTTGAAGGAGAGATGAGCTTCAAAAACATTCAGTTTCTTCTGGAGACGTGTATCGATGTATGTCAATAGGTCTTTATAGTTTTAACGAATCTTTCAAACCATTTTAGAATTTTCTCGATTTCCTGCAAAGGAAGTCTTTCCCTTCTGGTTATCCAAATTAGATACACTGTTTCGTGTTCAACAAAAAATCCATTTTTTCTTTTCATTGCATAGAAGAAACCACGAATAAGTTTCGATGTACAGCCAATATTAAGGCGTAACTCTACACATGAAGGAATTAAATTAACAATAAAAATCCGGTAATCGATTAGGTTTTAAGGTAGAAGAAGCTTTATAAATAAAATAATACACATTGATCGAATGTGAATTAAGCGACGAGACATTTTATCAAAAGCAGGAATCGGAAACTTGCAAAGAATTCGGAACATTGTAAGATAAATGAACGACATTTATTTTCTTAAAAACATATTATTCAAATATGTAGTGATTTTCTAAGCTTAGCTGTGGCACAAGGCCGAAAGTATGGAGGCACCCAGTGAGAATCGAACTCACTACTCAGCAGTCATTGATCTAGGAAGACAAGCTTTCTAACCATTATACCAAGTCAATATGTCGACAGAGAGAGAAAGGGAGAGAAAAGGAGAGAGAAAAAGAGATAAATGTTTTCCTAGCGTGATCCGCTCTTCGAGAAGATAGCATAAGGACTTTACCTACCAGTTTACATACAGTGATTTTAACCCAACGATAAACCAGTTTACATACACAAATCATCTAAGCAACAACCAACAATAAGCAATTTCCAAATTAATTAACCGACAATATTCCCAAAGGGACCATATATATATATATATATATATATATATATATATATATATATATATATATATATATATATATATATATATATATATAAAGACATTTTTGATATGTTTAACGTTCTTTTTATAGATACAAGTATTTAAGTAAATGCTCTGTTTTATAATAAACATCTATAAAAAGAACGTTAAACATATAAAAATATCTTTAAATAAATTGTCGGACTCTGTCCAATTAAAAAAAAATGACGTCATATATATATATATATATATGTATGTATGTGTATATATATATACATATATATATATATGTATGTATGTATGTATATATATATATATATATATGTATGTATGTATATATATATATGTGTGTATATACATATATGTATATGTATGTGTATATATATATATATATATATATATATATATATATATATATAGATAGATAGATAGATAGATCGACAGTGTCAATCAATTTTGCACACAATTTCATACTGAAGCCAAAAATGCTGTCAGTCAGTGGGATACTGAGAGAAAAGATATTTAAAGTTAATGTGATCGATATCAGTCATAGAGCATTAATAATATTAATACAAATATTTGTATATGTTTGGTTGAAAGCCAAAGGAAGTTCTTTGTTTAATTTTTTTTTTTTTCATTTTTGTTCGGTTCGTATATTTTTCTCGTTTCCAAGGAGTAGAACATTAAATGTCCTTCTAAACGCTTTCGTCTACATAAACCATGATGAAAGTTATTTTCATAAACGAAAATCAAAGGAAATGCTGTGGCTTGATAGACGTGTGTCTGATGACATCCATCGTGTTTCTTTGAAAGATTTCGTGTGTCGCATTTTCTCGCGTCGTCGGACGTCATGTTTTTTTTTTATATCGACTGTTCATGCGTCAATTTGTGACGTCCACGACACACACACATCTTAGAGTTTAACGATTTTACAAAATATTGCAATAACAATCGCAAATATGAACGTTGGTTGTTATTTTAAGAAGTAAGTGGGTACAAATTAAAAGATTTGAAAATGACAACTTTGTTTCTTTGTTTCTTTTTCTCACTGAAACTGAGTAGCATGTCTTTCAAGTCTTTACACTCGATCAAAACATTAATTATTTATGAGATATTGATAAGAGACGTTAATCACTACAATCTCCCTTTCTCTCTTTCTTTCTTTCAGTATTTTTCTCAATGAAATCAAGTAGCGTCTCTGATATGTCTTTTCTGAATTTCCACTCAAACAATACGGAAGTGTTTATTATTCATGAGCTGTTGGTAGGAGGCGTTAAACTCTTCTATCTTCCCTTCTTTCTTTCTTTCTTTCTTTCTTTCGTTCATTTTTTTCTTTCTTTTTCTCAATGAAATCAAGGAGCATCTCTGATATGTCTTCTTCGTCTTTCCACTCAATCAACACGGAAGAGTTTATTATTTATAAGCTGTTGGTAGGAGACGTTAAACTCTTCTATCTTCCCTTCTTTCCTTCATTCTTTCTTTCTTTCAGCATTTTTCTTTCTTTCTTTTTCTCAATGAAATCAAGCAGCCTCTCTTATATCTCTTTTTCGTCTTTCCACTCAATCAACACTGAGTACTTTATTATTTATGAGCTGTTGAGAGGAAACGTCAAACACTTCTATCTTCCCTTCTTTCTTTCTTTCTTTCTTTCAGTATTTTTCTTTCTTTCTTTTTCTCAATGAAATCAAGTAACGTCTCTAATATGTCTTTTTCGTCTTTCCACTCAATCAACACGGAGTAGCTTATTATTTATGAGCTGTTGGCAGGAGACGTTATCTTCCCTTCTTTCTTTCTTTTTTCTTTGACAGTCTATTATTTATTAACTATTGGCAGGTGGTAACCTGCGTACGTGATAAGAAAGCAAGGAAGAATTATATTAAAAACAGAATTATAATATCATACCAAACAAAAAATGAATAGATTTAACAGATGCTAAAGATAAGAGATACGAAATGTTAGACAATTATGATGATAATATTAAACGCTTCCTTATGAGGAAACATTCGGCATTCATTGACCGAGCAACCAGTTCCACTGTCCGTTGAAATTGATAAAATCAATTTTTCAGAAGAATACCTTATCTCAAGTTTAGTGAATGTAAACGCCCGTTGCTGTACCGATGAGGGCTTCCTTACATTTTTTTTAAGCAAATCATCAAGGCAGGAGTCTCACTAGCACGCAAGGGGTTACAGAGAGTGAGAGTAAGAGTAAAGAGGAATTTTTGGTAAAAGGATAAAGATGAGGACATGGATCAAGATCAAGGCACCAGAAGATGTCGATTGACATTACATTTGAATATTTGAAGATCATAGATATCAAGGAAGCGAGTGTTAGAAAGCGAGTTCCTCTAACGCGAAGTGCGAGAGAAGAAGCTCTTTGGCGTAGAAGAGACAGTGAAAGGGGTGTGACCGAGATGCCAACTTAGTAGCACGCTTAAATTCATACAGTTTGGGAACCAGTGAAAGTAGCTCGTCAGGGTTGCCATGAAAATACTTATAGAAAAGACAGAGGGAAGCCAGAGCACGTCTGTGAATTATTTTGTTCCATGTTGTGTGGAACGTCGACATCTTCATTCAGTCATCATTTTCTCATCGATATACATTTTCACTATTTACATTATTCGTACTATTGTCCTCATCTTTGTCGCCATATTTATCACAACGTTTCGGCCGTTGTACGCTCCGGCCTTCTTCAGGTGGTTGGAATGTCGAACTGAACCCTTTATTTCACTCACTGAGGTAGAGGGTTCTAGTTCCACGTGCCATGTTTAATGGATGTCAGTTATCAGTTATCTCCTGTTAATTCCCCTCTCCAAGTTCTCCACTGCCCTAACCGTGTCTTGCACTCTTTGTGTCCTGTCACTGGATCTAACTAACGCCTTTATCCACCGTGTCATGTGTCCTTGAGTTAGATCTAGTGACAGGACACAAAGAGTGTTAGTTCAATACTATTTTTCTGCGTTTCAATTTTCTTCTCTCCCATGAGAAATTTTGTTATAACTAATCCATACTCTGAGGCAGTTTAAGTGTTTAGTATGTACTAAACATTGTTAAATATAGCAGACACCAAAATCAAGAAACATATATGTTAAGTATATATATATAAAAATAAGTCTTTAATCATTAGAAAAGTAATTCAATACATACACAAAGATAGAAAGGGGCGTAAGACATGGATGTGTCTTCTCACCGGACTTATCCAAACTTTTCTTTGAAGTAATCCTGAGAGAATTAGAAATCCTACCAGTATTCATTATTAGTGGCCATAATCGTGACTAATCTTAATCTAGGGCCGATAATGTGGAAAGGGGGATTAGAAAATTTGACACTCACAGAACATAATGAAGGCAAGAGGGATAGAGGAAAGCAGCACATAACCTACGTAACGAGCACGTGTAAATTGTTGGCTGAACAGGGATGAGGAGATATAGCAAAACGACAATCTAGACTAAGGGCTGAAAAAATGAGGTGAAGAGCCATGATCAATAATGTACTGAAGGCACATAGAAGAAGAAGAAGAAGAAGAAGAAGAAGAAGAAGAAGAAGAAGAAGAAGAAGAAAAAGAAGAAGAAGATGAATAATAATAATAATAATAAGAAGAAGAAGAAGAAGAAGAAGAAGAAGAAGAAGAAGATGAAGAAGAAGAAGAAGATGAATAATAATAATAATAATAAGAAGAAGAAGAAGAAGAAGAAGAAGAAGAAGAAGAAGAAAAAGAAGAAGAAGATGAATAATAATAATAATAAGAAGAAGAAGAAGAAGAAGAAGAAGATGAAGAAGAAAAAGAAGAAGAAGATGAAGAATAATAATAATAAGAAGAAGATGAAGAAGAAGAAGAAGAAGAAGAAGAAAAAGAAGAAGAAGATGAATAATAATAATAATAATAATAAGAAGAAGAAGAAGAAGAAGAAGAAGAAGAAGATGAAGAAGAAAAAGAAGAAGAAGAAGATGAATAATAATAATAATAATAATAATAATAATAATAATAATAATAAGAAGAAGAAGAAGAAGAAGAAGAAGAAGAAGAAGAAGAAGAAGATGAAGAAGAGTATTCGATGCATATTGATAACATCTGGGCAAAATGAAGCACGTATTTTTGTCTGTGCTATCATATTTGTAGAATGCAAGTAAATCATTTGAAGTAGACCATGGAAACAATGACTCGATATGAATAAATTATTTTTGGTGAAGTTTTGTTACGCCGTTACTTTAGGTTGGGTCGGAACAAGAGCTGTTAGCGTGTTTTGAGTGAGTTTCAAAACAATATATATATATATTTGGGCATAGTATCTGTCTATATTTCTGAGATGAGGTATTATGTACACTATTTACATTATTCGGACTATTGTCCTCATGTTTGTCGCCATGTTTATTACAACGTTTCGGCCGTTTTACGCTCCGGCCTTCTTCAGATCACCGCCCTCTGTGGGATCAAGTTGATATCATAGACAAAGAATATCATTGGAAAATTCGTAAACTTAAGGAATCAGCATATATGCTAGGTCACAAAAATTTCCTGAGCCGACCAAGCATAGAAATGAATACAATATGGGAACCAGTAATAAGGAGTGTCAGAGAAAAGCGATAATAACAACAAAAATTGCAATATGAGCTCTGGTAAAAAGAATACAATGATAACAGCAAAAATTGCAATATGAGCACTGGTAAAAAAGGTTGCTGTAGACATTAGGTTTATAATACCCAGAAATTCACACACAGATGTCCTCAAGGAAACATGGCACAGTGGATAAAAGCGTTAGTTATATCCAGTGACAGGACCCAAAGAGTTTGAGTTGGTTAAGGCGGTGGAGAACTTTCAGAGGGGAATTAACAGGATAACTGGCATCCATTAGACATGGCACGTGGAATTAGAACAGTCTACCCCAGTGAGCGAAAGAAGGCCGGAGCGTACAACGGCCGAAACATTGTGATAAACATGGCGACAAAGATGAGGACAATAGTGTATTTGGACATAGGTTTATACATCCTGATGTGTGTCATTTTGTTCAACTATATTTCACCATCTCGAAGACAGCTTCATGATTCCATCCTCGCAGAACTTGTTATCTGTCTAAGTGGGATTTCCAGGCTGTCAATGACCTGCAGTTCTACCTAGTAAGCGAATTTTATTAGGATCGAAATAAGTGATAACGTGATCGTATTATGTATTATGACATTCCAGCCGAGCTGCATCAATTGCTGCTGGATCTGAAATGAAACATGAGGTCAGGTAGATTTTGCTGCTTATAAATAATAGTGATTTCTATTCAAATATGACTAACGATTAAAAATAAACCTTCTGTAATAATAATAATAATAATAATGGCTAGAAAAAAAAATAATAATTATAGAGATAATAATAATAATGGCCAGAAAATAATAATAATAAGATGAAAACTAACATCGATTACACACACACTCACATGCATATTTATATCCATAGCTTAACAAAAGATATGTAGTATTTAAACTTGACCAGACAATTAGAAAAATATTCGACGAAAACCCGCTTCCCGCTAGCCGCCAACTTCGCTAATCTACACACATTCTTAACCAGTTCTAGTATACTTCTTTCACCACCTCACCAAGGGAATATGACCTGCAATAAACCCCGATGTCAAGTAGGTAGATATATCATCACGACCGAACCCGGCACTAACGTAGTATTAAAACCAGGGGCATTAAAATTTGATAGCTGAAATCTAGTATATTTGCTTTTCTGTCACAAGTGCCAATAAGGTGGAGAAACGAGTATTGAATTCCGACTTTGATTTAACAATCATAAGAAAACCATCAGGGACAACAACATTAATTTCCCACACACGAAACACGTCCATTTCATCACATCGTAAAGCAGATGGCGCTAGATGCGTCCTTTTGGTGCCTTCGTTCAACAGCCGAGAAGAGGGACGGAGATCAGAGGTGCAATTGATTTTCAAAATAAATTAAAGAATTGGCGGATTAAACAGAGATTTGGTTTTACTCAGACAGTTCAACTTCCACAACATTCCTCAAAAGAATCACTTTGTTCCTCGCATCGTTGAGAAAAAAAATACAGGCGTGTTCAAAAGTTCCGACATTAAAATCTATCACTTCCTGCTTCATTTCAGTCAAAACTTTTATATGAAATTTATAATTTCATTAACTCATTAACACATTTATTCTCTCTCTCTCCACACACACACACACACACACACACACACACACACATATATATATATATATATATATATATATATATATAGAGAGAGAGAGAGAGAGAGATAGAGAGATAGATAGATAGATAGCTGGCCATTCGTATTCGAGGATACCTGTCTATTAGGGCAGCAAAAAATCCCTATTTCAGACGCTCGCTCGGGCACATTTTTGTTTGTTCAACACCCACAGAGCCACCCTGTGGTTTACACACACACACACACACACACACTCTCTCTCTCTCTCTCACACACACATACACACACACACACACACACACACACACACACAAACACACACACACATAGATAGATAGATAGATAGATAGATAGATAGATAGATAGATAATGGGTGCCGGTTAGAAATAAATAATGAGACAAACGCAAAGACAATTAATTCTGCGCTCATATGTATATAGAGATGTGCATTTTTGAAATGACGATATATATATATATATATATATATATATATATATATATATATATATATATATATACTGACTGCGATGAGTAAATTGTCGGCATTTTATATTTTTAACTTCATACATGCGTGTTGCTTGTTTTTATTTTGCCGACTACACAGTATAGTAGGGTCAGTTGGGCACTGTCTGTGAGAAAAAGAGCACCATGGCGCAATTGACTCCGCCAGAAATGTGGAAATGACATGCTGTACTGCTTGGCATTCGCACCGGAATCTCCAATACGAACATTTCGGAGTATTTGGTTGTCAATCTGATGACAGCGTAGAGGATTTGGAAAGAAATGGATGATATAACCAGTCAACATCATGGTGTTTGGAGTGATTCCTAGGGTCTCAGATTTTACAGGAAGGCCTACATCAAGGGCCCTGAGGAGGTAGTGCTGCCCTACGTCAAGGGGCAGCTGCTGGAAGACTCTATGTCTGTCAGCAGGATTCTGCACCATGACACATATACAGGGGAACCCAGTCATGGCTGTTACACAATTTCTGTAACCACATGACCCCTTACATCTGGCCACCTAACTCGGCAAACTGCAACCCCCTTGATTATTATGTGTGGGCGCAGTTAAGCGAGAGAACAACAAAACTTCTTGTAACACCAAAGATGAACTGAAGGCAAGGATTATGGCAGCATTCATCAACTTAATCAAGGAGACCATCCAAAAGAGTTGCAGGAGATTCCGAAGTCGTCTCGGGGGCTTGGTTGAAGCAAAAGGTGATTTTATTGAAAGAATTTACTCTTTAGATTTTGAAGATATTGTTGTGTAATTTTGGTAAATATATCTGTTAAAATGAGATATCAGTATTGTTTTCATTTTTGCGTTATTTAGACGACAATTTATCCATCGCATCCTGTATGTACACACACATGTACACACACAAACATATACATACATACATATATATATATATATATATATATATATATATATATATATAAGCATAGTTGTATGCATTATTTTCTGCATATACAAAGACTTATCTTAAATCATATATATATATATATATATATATATATATATATATATATATGCAGTGAGATTGTGATGCAGAAACAAATAGAGATATAAATTGAGAGATTCTCAGAAAAATGCACATGAATCTATAAACGAAGGATTATGTGCGTCTCTAGCGCTGCGAGTTCATTTGAAATTAACCGGATGTTGCCTGTTTAAAAATTCTTTCGGAAGGAATCACTTATGTAATAAAACCAATGGCTGTTGTTTAATTAAACAAAAGAGAAAAATAAAACTCAAAGTCAAATATCGAAATATTGATTTTTGATATAACGTAACAAAGAAAACATATAAGTTTAGTTTACAGTCAGTCATCCTCTTTTGAACTTTTTGTATTTAAAGAGATATCAACCTAAAATATTTTTTGCTGAATTTTCGCTTTTTATCTTAATTTCACGATCCTGTAAAGAATTTATCGGGAACCATTACGGTAATTTGGTATTATCCGCAATATTTTTCTTTGATTATATTTATGCATTTGTTTCATTTTTTGCGAGTAGTAATTTAGTCATTGTTCTTTTAACCTCCATCAGATTCAAAGAAAATGAGAAGAATTGGGATTTTTTCTCCTTTGACAATTTTCGTTCGGCTTAGAAGTTCATAATGATTTCCTGTTTCATTGCCAGTTTGTTCTTCGAATTCTAAAACATGCAAAGATATTCGCGCAAACATTATATGTCGATCCACTCTCCAGACATGTTTCACGTAGACTGTATTATATAGAGATATACACACACACACACACACACATATATATATATATATATATATATATATATATATATATATATATATATAGATAGATAGATAGATAGATAGATAGATAGATAGATAGATCATTACGAGATTGAGATAAATAGCTCATTACGAGTTTGAGATAGATAGATAGATCATTACGAGATTGAGATAGATAGATCATTACGTGATTGAGATAGATAGCTCATTAAGAGATTGAGATAGATAAATAGATAGATAGATAGATCATTACGAGATTGAGGTAGACACGTAGATCACTAAGAGTTTGAGATAGATCTTGAAGAAATAGATAGATAGATAGATAGATAGATAGATAGATCATTAAGAGATAGATAGAACATTAAGAGATAGATAGATAGACAGATAGATAGATAGATCATGAAGAGATTGAAATAGATAGATAGATAGATAGATAGATAGATAGATAGATAGATAGATAGATAGATAGATAGATCATTAAGAGATAGATAGAACATTAAGAGATAGATAGATAGACAGATAGATAGATAGATCATGAAGAGATTGAAATAGATAGATAGATAGATAGATAGATAGATAGATAGATAGATAGATAGATAGATAGATAGATAGATAGATCATGAAGAGATTGAAATAGACAGATAGATAGATAGATAGATAGATGGTTGGTTGGTTGTTTTTGCTTATTGGCATATCACCCTCTATGGTTGAAATGCCGAAATCTGAATATTTTTAACAACATTTTACGGCTTCAACTAAATGAATTCAACTGTATGCCTTCAACAGCAGATAAAATATTCTGTTGGTCAGTTTGCTATAAATGTATCGTTGGTTATTCTACTGAAATATATTGCTGGTCATTTTGCGTTACAAATTTATTGTTTGGTCATTTTACTATTAATATGTATTGTTGGGAATTTTACTGTAAAACTGATTTTTTTATACTTTCATAGCGTCTTGTTTTGGTTTGGGGGTTTACTATTTTTTCCAAAACTGTGACCCTAGCAGGTGTTACCACCCCGGGTCAGGGAAGTCCCGGGAACAACAGCAATTAAGAGGCTGGTTCCACGCTCCTCAAAACCTCGAATCTTCCGACCAGAGGCCTTGCTGCCGGATGTAGTTTACCGTTTTAACTTGGATTTTGAAGAAATAATTGCATTAATCGTAAAGCTATGCTAGTGTCTAGGCTGCATAATATCATGGGGATTCCGATCCGCCCACAAATGTTGCGTTCATTATCCGGCCATTTATTAGGTTGGTGCAAAAATAATGTCGTTTTTTGACGTTCAAGATCATGTCAAAAAACGACATTATTTTTGCACCAACCTAATACTTTCGGCACTCCATAAATCGTATGTTTGTTTATGATGATTCATTGCTGTGTAAGTCATAGATTTAGCTGTGCAGAATTCATGTTTCGGATCCTTCATCCAATTAAGCATATCACATATGCGTTTCTTAGCCGACGGTCGCATTTCGATATTCACCTATGCCCTTAATGTAAGATGCATAGTGTTAAGTTAAATTGGTGTTCGTCGCGTCCTGTGATCTCTCTTGCTTGATCGTAACAAGTGAAAGAGTAATTGTCCGCGCAAAACTCGGATCCGTTTAATTCTGTGTTGGACTTCATTTGATTTGGTGGTCGTCAGGCCTTCTCTTCAATTCGGAAAGTCAAATTCCATGAAAATTTAATATACACTCCGTTTCCTTCGAGATTCTTTCCCGCTCGATCGTTCGTATATGGAAGGTTTTGCTTCAAGATTTTTTAAATAATTTTAATTTTTTTTATATATAAACTATTACGTAACGTACCACTGTTTAAAATTATGGTCGACATAAACAGAAAATAAAAGCAATGGCTATAGTTAATTTTAATTCAATATTCCTAAAATTAGATTACAGAGAATATTTTCCAAGATTTTTAGGATCACTGAGTACTTAAAAATTATACAACAGAGACGCTTACTCGTCATTTTCTTAAATTACGTTTTAACAGATAAAGTCTCTGTAGAACATTAAATAAATCTGTCAAAACTTTATTAATGCCTGTTAAGTGATCTACGAGTGACAATGCGAAGGGACAAGCGCGTAATCACCGCTACTGCTTGTTTTAAAAATCCATTTCTCTGTTATTTTAAACTTAAAGTAAATAATATTTTTTTCAAATCAGATTAATTATACTTTAAATAAGTTAGTATTCTTCAAATAAAATTTCAGAAAAGTACATTTTATTTTTGGAAGATTTTTAAATCCGAGAATTAACCTTCGTAAACAAATGTCTCAAAAATGACTGAATTTGAAGGATTTCTGAATGCGACCAAAATGGTGAGATTCCAATCAATATAATTTCTAATTGAAATACACCAGAGTATTTTGCTTACTGGAAATAGCAAATTTAATCAATTAGCTGTCAAGTAAATCTAAAAATCATGCTTCAAGAATGCTTTTTCATTTTAAAAAAATCTTTTTAAGTCTTAGGTATCGACAATTCAGTGGAGGTGCCTATATATATATATATATATATATATATATATATATATATATATATAT
>OZ038480.1:92769323-92809323 GCA_964036315.1 Acanthosepion esculentum | reverse complement strand
CTCGGCTCTCCGATTCAAAATTCCAAGCTATTATTCATTACACCACCCGTACTTCCAAACTTCCAGAACCTGTTATTCCCAAGCGATCAACCATCAAGGTACTACTAACTCGGAACGACGTTGCTTAGTCTCGGAGATCATACCAGAATCGGTGTTTTAACGTGATTTGGCCGTAAGCTAAATTCATTTATTACTGAAGAAGAAAATTATTTTCATTTTCATCGCCGCCGTTTAAGAATTATTTAGTTTAGCTTATTACGTCATAAAAGAAAAATAAGGTAAAATAAACGTAAGAAAATTATTTTGCACTAAAGATCAAAATTGAGTTTGTTTTGTTTTCTTTTGTTTTACTGCATATCAACGTCAATGGGTTATTTAATGCCGACAGAATTTTCATTTTTGGTAATATTTCTTTTCCAAAAATCTATTTCTGATAATATTTATTCCTTCAAAACTCTATTTCTGGTAAGAATTTCCTTCGCTGGTAATATTTTGTTTTCAAAAATATGTATTGCTGGTAATATTTGTTTTTCAAAAATGTATTGCTGGAAATATTTGTTTTCAAAAATGTATTGCTGGTAAGAATTTTCATTCTTGGTAATATTTATTTCCAAACATCCATTTCTGCTAAGAATTTTCCTTCGCAGGTAATATTTAAAAAAAAAAATGAATTGCTGGTAATAATTTTCTTATACAAAGTATTTCTGGTATTAAAACCTATTTGTACAATTTCATAGGTGTTTTGACCCGATTTTGGGGGTTAACTATTTGCCCATAGCTGGGACTCTAACAGGCGCTACCACTCCGGGTCAGAGTGGACCTGGGAACACCAGCAATTAAGAGGTGGTTCCACGCTCCTCAAAACCTCCTGATCAGAGGCCTTGCTATTGGCTGTAGTTTATCGTCTTACCCAGGACGCGGATATAGTTTATCGTCATGCCCAGGACGGCCCAAAACTGAGAAGGTCTTGCAAAACAGTAACCGAAATTAAAGTCTAAGGAAATACGCATTTCTCGAAACCGGCAAGTATGTTATGCAGTTATTGCTATTTTGCAAAACGAAAGGCTCTACTGACTGCTAGATATTCTCCTGCAATCGACATGATCCAGGTGTATTGAAATCAATAACTACCTTAAAGTCTGTAACTGAATTGGAAGACCTTCCCAGTTCGGTATATAGGAAACCAAGCCATGATGATTTGTACTTGTATTAACTGATACCCTCCACTATAGATCAAATGAGAGCAAGTAACTTCAGTACTCGTGTACTCATTTCAGTAATATATTTGTTCTTTTTAGTGTTTGAGCGGAATTGAGGGGATGCTGTCGTCTGAATATACTCTATTCTTCCAGACATTTTTCTATCAAGTCTGTTTGGGAATATTCCAAAACCTCCTATAATAATAAGCACAAATATTATCTTAATGTTTCAAATTTTCCATAAGTCTGTCAAAGCCGAGATTTTTTCCAGTAATAAAAGTGATATTTTTTTTACAGTGATGTTCACTTTGTACAAGGCCCAAGAGCCTCTAGAGTTACAGTTTTTAGGGATATGTGTGGAAAATAACGGTTGATCCTAGATTGAAGGTTGTAGTGATCGGGGAAGCAACCTCTTGGGAGTTGGTTCCACAAAGCAGTGGTTCGTGGAAAGAAGCTGTTCGAGTGGAAGTTACATCCTACCAATGGAGTACGAATGGTCATTTGTTACAATGTGCGCGGTATGGCGTGCCTTAACCGTGAATTTTAGAACCGGTGAAACTGAAGAATGTTGTTCATCCGAACAATTTCCATGGAAATAGCAGCGAGGTGCATGCGACGTTTCGTCTGTGAGAAAGAGAGTGTCGGTGGAAAATAATTCATCATTCACAAGGACGCGAAGACGCAATCAGATTCTATCGAGACTGGAAACCGAAGATTAGGGCTGCACCTGCTCATATAATTTTCTGTCCTTTAAATGTAGAGGATAGCTGGAGGATTAAGGTATTTATCGGACCACTACCGTCCATTTGCCCAGCATCTTTAGCGATGGATTGTAGGTACGAGTTTCTGGGTTGAATTTAAGTCCCAATCGGCGTTCAAGGCCCGGGGCTTCCCTGAACGAACACCCGTTCATCTTGATCGGTGAAAAAAAACTGGGTCTGCTCGGCGATGAAAAAAAGTCACTAGTTTGCTTTTCAAGACAATGAATGCGACCAACCAGTTTTTTTATGCTGGAATTGATATTATTTTTTAATATCTGTTTGATAAAATCATTTACCAATTATTTCACTTGAGACCTACCGTAAATGAAGTTTTTATCCGAACGTTATTAGGCACAATTGATTGAAAGTTTCGTTATTAACACTACGTTTTAAAGGCTTGCGAGCAGCATTGACGCATCCTCATATAACCATCTGCCTTATAACTATCTTTCGTCCTAAGGAAACCAAAAACTTACCAGGATCTATTATCAGTGGCCATAAATTTGACATAAAGTATGCAGATGACACTGTTTTAATGAAAAGCCGGCAAACTGCAATAACTCCTTAATAATTAAGCATATGAATCGAGAAGCATGCTTTATTAACTAGACGAATGCGTTATGAATAACTGTCAGCAAATAAAAGAAAGAAAGAGAGAGAGAGAGAGAAAGAGAGAGAGAGACGAACGTATGAGGTTTGAACTTGGTTGTATATGGTGATTTCCTAATAGTACCTTAGATGTGGTACAAGGGCTGAAATTAAGAGGCACCTAGTGCGAACTGGGTTGTGTATGATTGTTAAGAAAAGGATGATCCCAAAATGCAAGTGACAAATTGGAGATACAGTGTAACCCGGATATAAGAGAGTTGTCGGGACCGGAGAAGAAGTCTCTTATATCCGGGTTTCTTTGATATCCGGGTTTGGTCTATTTTGTTTTATTAACACAGGCTCTAATTTGGGACCAGAGAAATCCTCTCTTATATCCGGGTTTCTCTTATATCCGGGTATCTTATATCTGGGTTACACTGTACCAAAATCAACCAATCAAAAAAATGTAAATATGTGGGAAGTGTTCTAACAGAAGACGGAAGGTGCAGCACTGAAATTTGAAGGCGCAATAGGATAGCCAAAGATGCATTATAAAAGCTAAGCAGAGTATTTTTGTGATGTCAACGAACACTTGTTGTCACTTTTGTAATATCAACACATACTCGTTGTCAATTTCGTAATACTCGTTGTAGTAGAGACTTTGTAATCGCAGATACAACTATGGTACGCCGTTGAACAATACTGGTGTCAGACGCCTTCGAATAAGTCTCGCACTGACAGTACTTGCTCGATAATACTCGCTCGCAAAGTAACCACCAAATAGTAATCCGAATAGTAATCCGTATAATGAGATATTCATTAACCGCCCCACACGGTCGGATGCTGCAGAAAGCAAAGTTTATTGTGGGGTATCCGAGCCCGTAAGCTCGGTCAAAAATTTCCAATAGATCCCGTAAAAACGGGGTGGGGTAGCTATCTACTATCCAAGACGAGACTCAGCCCTTCGGGACAGCCTGGGTTCCTCTCTGTCCGGAGGCAGAGAGTTTAACAAGCAAACTTCCGAAGTAATTTGGAGAGTTGTCCCTTAGGCGCCACGCTAATTCCCATATATACATTTCCTTTACAATCACGTGATCTACTTATTCAAAATGGGATCGCCTGTGATTGCTCGCTGGTGATCTGTGTTCAAACTCCAGAGTCAGCAGTGACACTTTATTCCTATATAACAGGTGTTAAGAACCGAAAAAATTTGGTAGACACAAAGAAAGGAGTACCGAAAATGTCAGTTAATGCTGGGCAATCTCCTCAAAGTTGAAGACGAAACTTAAAACTATTAATTTTGTTATACAGAAGAATACCGAGAATACCATGGACTGAACATGTGAGCAATGAGGAAGTTGTAGAGAAAATGAAAACAAAAGGGAAACTTATACGTAACATCAGGAAAAGGCAGTTGAAAATTCTAGGGCACATAATGAGGAAAGAGGGCTTCGAAAATCTGATACTCACACGATAGGTTGAAGGGTAGAGGAACAGGAAAACAACGCATAATATAATGAGCATGAGTAGGTGGATGGCGGAACACGGTTTAGAAGAAATAACAAAATAAATTAAGAGCTACGAAAAACAGGAAATTGTGGAGAGCCATGATCGCGTAAGCCCTGAAGGGACACAGCCCATAAAGAAGTCACAGACGACGTAAAATGTAACATAGAAATCCGAATGTGCATTGAGATAGTGAAATAAATCTTGTAAAATCTCACCAAATATTAAGACATGGGAAACATTTCATTGCAAATGACAAGAGTGCTGAACAGCTATGTCACATCTATTTTCCTTCATGAGATTGAATGCTCCATCATTCCTACCCACATGAAGAGACTCGAAGTGACAGAGGTGTAGTCCTATAGAAGGGTGTGTGAATACCATCGACTTAACATGTGAGCAACTAAGAAGTCTTAAAGTAAAAAGGAATTAAGACACATGCTTAAGCCCAAATAGGACAGTTGAAATATCTGGGACATCTTATGAGGAAGGCGGGCTTGGAGAATGTTACACTCGCATAACATATTGACGGCAAGAAGATACCAAAAATAACCTGCCTAATTAGTTCATGCTAGTCATTCCCAAAGTGAGCAGTGGGCAACCAGAGAATGGCAGTAGTACATCTGAACCATGGCATACACTGCACACATTGCACCTGAAGTGTATATTGCCTTCACTTTATAGTGTATCCCATTGGTATAACAATTATTATGAGAAACACTAAGGTACTCATTTGACATGCAATACTAGCACCAAGAAAAACTAATCAATGTTTGACTGTACCTTGGGGGGGCGTTATGATTTTGTCTTGGTACGCAAGGGAACGGCAACCCAAATCTGTTTAGGAATACTGGTTTATAAGAATAGATAGCAGGGAAAAGACTAGTTGGCATGTGACGGGGGCAAGTGTTGTTTACATCTAGAAAAGTAGAAACAGGATGATATGGAGAGCCAGTATCACCCGCACTCCGAGAGAATACAGCATATAACCGAAGACAGTTCCTCAGTTCTTTCTAGAAACTGTCTAATCTTCCAAAGATTTCTCTTTCTTCTTTTTTTTTTAACTAATGTTCACCCAATTCAAGCCTCAAGAACTCTTCATGGCAGAGAGTTAATGTGTGGAGTTATATTAGCATCCGAAAAGTAAAACATTAAAAAAGATAAACAGCAAGTTCTAGAGTTGAAGATGTCAAGATTTCATTGGGGAGACGTTAGGTGTATAGATTTGAATTAGACTTTACAAGGGACAGGAAACCCAATCCTAAACAGGAATTAAGGGACGAACCTTTACTCCTGTTCAAAAGAGCGAGTGGAGTGTGAACCGGACGATGGAAAAACCCATCTACTCTTATTAGGAGAGGAAAATAATAATAATAATTACTGAATAAAATTTCAGATTTCAAGCGGTGACGGCAGAAGTACAGCGTTGAAGTTTCCGGAAACCTAATCCTAATCAAGAAACAAGGGATAAACCGCTACTCATGTTAAAAAATCAGGGAGGGTAATGAACCGGGCGATAGGCGAGCCTTTTTTATATCTCTTTATAGATAATCTATATCTTTCTCTGCACTCCATTTACTCTATCTCGCTAGGTTGGTTATCTGTTGTTTACCTCTGACTCTCTTGCTGTAAGTTATAAGTTATATTTTTTCTTCTTTTATATGATACCACTTCAGGATGTTCGCGATCCGGGTTTCTCCACAATGTTTTATCTTTACGAGCCCTTAAATGAAACAAGGGATGAACCTCTACTCCTATTCAAAAGACCGAGATGGAGACAAACCTACTTACTCCTATTTGATTTCAACCTACTTTAGTGAGTCACTTTCTCGTAATGTTAGGTATATATTTCTTCTTCTTCTTCTTCTTCTTCTTCTTCTTCTTCTTATTATTATTATTATTATTATTATTATTATTATTATTATTATATTCATTTGCATGTATACACCAGATTTTTTTGTATTTACTCAACTTCTCACGAGGCTATGTTGTGACATAAGGTCGGTTTAGTGTGGGGAGCCCGAGCGCGTACACCCGAGCCAGGAACAAAAATTACCGAGACCCCGCAACCGAAGGTTGTGCTGGCCTCGGTGCGAGCACCGATCCCGCTCTCTAGTGCAATTAGAGGGCGCGGCCTCGGGCAGCTGTTCTGCAGGGCTGGGCATCTCTCAGGATAACTTTCCTCGGTTGCGACTCTTTCATTTGATGGAGCCGCCCCTGAGCGCACTCTGCCTAAAGATAGATGATAAATAGAGTGTTACAAACTACTCTCTCTCTCTCTCACACTAGAGAGAGAGAGAGAGTAATTTGCACACATGTATACACCAGATATCGAGTATAGTATGTGATGCAATAATAGAATATTTCCAGTACTTTCCTGCTAAGCTGAGATGACCCAGCTCCAACGTGCTCTGTAGAACCGTAATCATCTCTAGAAATTTCCAGTCTTAGAGTTCAAACGGCTTGTGGATGATGAATTATTTTATACACTACAACCCTTTTCCCACTGGTGAAAGATCTCACTATTTCCAAAGCTGATATTCTGACGAGATATACACATTAGTTCCACCAGTTCAAACATTGAAAACTTGACCCAGCCATGCCTCTTACACTGGGATGAATCATCAGCATTCCCTTCATATTAGTGAAAAGGAAGTTCCATTCGGACAACGTATTTCCTTAAAACCGCTGTTTTGCGGAATATACTTCTGAGGATTGATTCCTGGGTCCCTATGAATTCAACATCTTCATAAATCCTGGTTATGACGATAAACTACATTCGGCAGCAAGGCCTTTGATCGGGAGATTAGAGGTTTTAAGGAGCGTGGAAGCCTCCTTAATTGCTGTTGTTCCCACCACTGAGTGGGGTGGTAGCACCTTTTAGGGTCCCAGTTATGGGCAAGTAGTGACTCCCGCAAATAAAAAATCTATGAAAGTATAAAAATACATTTTTATAATAAAAATGCCAGCAATGCATTTTTATATAAAAAGTACCACCCCGCCCCAATGTCAAAACATTTATGATACACCATATATATAGAGAGCATGTTATAAATAGTAGGAATTGTGTCTTTGATTTTAGGGTGGACCGTTTTTCGATTTTATCGAGGTCCCACTCCTCATATCACCTCAAGGTTCTAGAGTCCTTGTATATCAGATACTGTGTGCCTTCCCTCTGTAAACAGAGGGGAAGTTTACTGGGTCTGAATGTTATTGGACTCTAGTTTCTTGAAATTCATATTTTTTCCCTCCATTGGTTATCATTAATATCAATTAAATTTACACGTTTATATTTTTATATCCCAGAAATAAACTTGACAAGCTCTGGAACGAAACCCGTTTTTTTTTTTTAGCTTTTAAAATATACATTAAAATGCCATATAAATTATGCTTATTCCTAGCTATCCTTAAATTTTTTACTACAATATATATATATATATATATATATATATATATATATATATATATATATATATATATATATATATATATATATATATATATATGCACCAGGTCTCTGTATTCTGCCCTTCAAAAATTGTGGATGATTCTGCCCAAAGCCTTCACCAGTATAATCAAATCACGTGCTGGTATCTGGTTGTCGGTTCATTGGAACTGAGCTGCTTGACCGTCATATGTCGTATAAGAGGAGAGAGTCGAATATATATATGTGTGTGTATATATATATATATATATATATATATATATATATATATATATATATATATATATATATATATATATATATATATATATATATATATATATATATTACTTAAACGTTATTTTTAGTGGATACTCATATTTGAGTAGACCCTGCGTTTATTTATCAAATTAATAAACGAAGCGTATACTCAAATACCAGTATCCATTAAAAATAACGTTGAAGTAATAAAAATCTGGTGGAATAATAAATAACAAATAAATTGTTTACTTTATGTGCCAGCATGCGTGCATGTATGTGTGACTGCATGCGCGCGCATGTGTCTGCGTTCTCGTCTTCAGTTCTCATTATCTTTATTGATGCTGCGGTTTTCTCGAGGCTCACGCTGGGGATCATATAGCGTGGATGCACCATACGATCAGTGAAGTTAAGTGCCGCCGAGCCCGGTCAATATCTATATGGGTGACCGCTTGTGAACACCAGGGTTCGTCAGCTTGAATATGTGTCCAGTTATAATGGGTCGAAATTATTAATCGGTGGGCCGAGTTCATTTCACAGTCGGGTTCGTTATGTTCACTTGTTCGCACCTTTTTTTAAATTTATATTAACCAAATAGAAGGCCCAAAGCCACTCAAGGTAGAGGGTTACTGTTTGAAGTTTTATTCCGTGGGAAAGGACAAGCGTTAGGAATATATAGCTGAATTAGACTTTAGAAGGAACTAGAAACCCAATGCTAAACGGGAAACAAAGGATAAATCTCTACTCTTGTTCGAAAAGACAGCGAAGCAGTGTGAACCAGACGATAAGAGATCTTATCTACTCTTATTAAATACCCTTCTCCCTCCACCTATGAGTCAGTTAGTAAGACTTGCAAAAGTAAATCATTAATATCTCCAAACAAATTCTAACAATCTATAAATTTTTTCTGGCTTTAAATAACCTGAAAAGTGTTGATAAGCCGTGGAAAACGAATCAATCAATTTTTGAATCTCACGCCTTCAGGACCATCAAAGGGGTGCACTGATCCAATCTTTTGTCTACTGAGGAACACTGCCCTTGAGCCGGCCTGCCGCACACGGTCGCACCATCGCTCACCCCCGTGTTCGTTGGCTTGGCCACGTCCTGATGACCAACCTACCAGAGTCATCTACTAGTTCGTTCGTTCATCTGAAAACTGGCGACAACATCCCAGCAGACGACGCTGCTGCTGGAAGAACCTCGTCCGCCTGTCCCCCAACAGCGCTGGAGGATGTTTCTACGCTCTGTCAACCTCATGACCGGTTATAAGACTGGACAAAATACGTGTTTCGCATATTCTTGAGAGAACAAACATATTGGGTTTACTGTATTCATTTGCTGTTTTTCTCTCCATTATACGAGTATAATGTATTGGCTCAGATTGAAATAGTATAAATCATTTCCTTATAAGGACAAATTCGGCATTCATTGACCGAGCAGCCATTCCTACTTTCTCTTGATATTTATAAAATCATTCTCTTAAAGCTCTTTTTCAGAAAAGTAGTCTTGTCATGCCCAGTGATTGATGGCGGTTTCCTTTCTAACCTTCTGTTTGAAGTAGTGTGGAACGTCAGCATCTTGATTATGTCATTGTTTTCCTTTTGAGTTACATGTGCTATCCACATGTTGTTACTGCTGTTGAATGTCATCAACTGACGAAATTTCTGTTATTTGGTACATTTCTTTGTGCTTCTGTTGCATCAGTTCACAAGATCTGACGGATGATGTTACTCGTTCTGATTTACAGGTCTCATACACTCAAAGATATTTGGAATCATTGTGCTGAGAAAGCGGTTGTGCTGAGAGTGTCGACATTTCTGAACAGACTCGTTCAGAAATGGCGCCATGCCTGACATCCATATGAAAGTCTTGATCTGACGAAACATTTAAGAACATGACTCGATTTGTTTATGTTAATGTTTTTGGTTTTGTAGCAAAATGCGGTATTGTGTGAAACTACCTCTAGCCCAGCCTGTTGTACTTCAATTTCCGTATCTTCTATACTAAATTGGTTATAGATGATCCATACATCGAGTTTTAGTGTTTGACATTTAGTAATTCCATATCCTGAATTTCTTTTTTAGAAATCCGGGATAGGTGGCATCACTGGTTTGGTTCCATTTCCAGATCAGCGCGTTAGAATTTTAAAGCACTTTTGAGCATTGACATTGTATCAATATGAGAGATAGGGGGGGAAAGAGGGGGAGAGAGAGAGGGGGGAGAGAGAGAGTTATGTGTATGACCACCAAGACTCGTAATGGGAGAACTCTTTGCACGTAAAGAGATTATAGGATGGAGAAATTGGATAGCAAACAATGAAAGGCGGGAACCACTGAGGGCATCCAGTCAAAAACAAGGCGACATAATGAACTGGCATTACGGACAAATCAAATGCCGGCTTGGCCGATGCAAATAACAAATGGAGTAATTAAGATAATGAATAAGGGACAATTTGCAAAACTGATCAAAAATGGTTTATTTCTATAAGATGCTTGGTCATTCATGAATGCTGACATTACGGACATTGAAGAGAATGAAAAAAAAAAGAAAGAAAGAAAAAAAAAGGTTCGTCAAAGGAATAGCACGTATAAAACTGTATTTTCAGTTTCTACTTCTGTTCGCAGTTTTATATGTGTTAGGGAAGTACGAGTCTCGCTGTAATACAATGGTTAGCAAGATGTTTTCTGTGGATCATTATTACTGAATATCGATCCAAATAATGTACTTTTCGGGGAATTGTTCTAGTAGGGAGGTGTTCGAATCCATCTATAAACTGCGACTCTTAAATACTGATTTTCAATGGTATTTCATGCTTCTTTTCTCCCGTTTGACCTTGAGTTGGAATTAATTAACGCTTAGCAAATATCGTTACCTCACACAAGAGAAGTCCTTCGGATATTTTATCATGGAACTTTTTTCAGTAAATTTATTAAAACCCCTCATCTACTATTAGCGGGAGTTCACTACTAATATTTTCTATTATCTCGTGCCATTATTGTTCCCCTGACTTTTGCCTGTGTCCTCTTATTCTCTTCCTTATCCTTTACTATCTTCATTGTCTATCCTTTTTTGGATTTAAATATACAAATAAGGACGAAATTCACACTGCTTAGTGTCGTGGAATTTGCATATATGTTGACCGGCTCAGCCTTTGCATATGTATCTTAGTAAAAATTTGTCAATATTGATTATACCTCTCAGGCTTTTTTAAAAAATCTAAATCTTATACAAGGCTGGATTAGTTGTAGAAGTGAAAATATAATAACGAATGAGCCGATATTTTGTGCTGCATCATCGCCCCCATCTGTCTTTGGATATGAGTGTCGGTAGAAAATGTTGTTAAAATACATCTTAACGCCTTTCCATCTTAACTTACCTTTTAATCTCCTGCACATTTTATTTTAGCTCTTCTTTTGTCTCCAATACTTATTCACTCTCTCTAGTTCTCTATCTCTCTATACAGACCAACAGACACACACGCACACAAACACACACACACACACACACACACACACACATATATATATATATATATATATATATATATATATATATATATATATATATATATATATATATATATATATATTGTGACATGCCTCTCAGATTTAACTGTAAAATCAAAAGTATAATAAATTTTATAAGAGATGCGCAGCCTTTGTGTTTCTCCATCTCCTCTTTCAATTTTTTACTACTTATCTTGACCCAGTCGTGTTTTTGAAAAGAGACGTCCAGAATGGATTTAGGTGTCGCTTGACAACAAACAGAATGATCCCTAAGAAAGTGAGTAATAATCAGTCACCTACACTCATATGACAGATATCACCAAGTTGGAATTTGGTATTTTAACTTTATTTTCCCCGATGACATCCTGTGCCAACAGTTTGCGAGAAGAACAGACTTTTATCATGCGACCAAGAGGGGTCCATTTGAACTTGAGAAAATTAAAATTGATGCTGAGAGTTAAAAAGTTAGAATCAAAGGTGAAAGAGAAAAATACTGGAAAACGCAGCTGAAATAGTAAGAGCTAGAATAGAACGGTTCCGCGAAACAGAAGCAAAACAATTAAATAGTGAAGCTATACAAAACGAATTTGACCTATCAAAGCAGGTTAGGCTAGTACCGAACTTTAATGAAACGGAAGTAGATGGATATGTTTCGCATTTCAAAAAATTATTTTAAATTTGGAATGGTCCATGACAAAATTGCTCATGTTACTACAGACTGTGCTAAAAGGTAAAGCCCAGAAAGCATAGGCCGCCATGTCAGTAGAAGACGATGCTGATTATAATATTGTAAAGTCAGCCATCCTTAAAACATATTAATTGGTATCTGAAGCTTACCGTGAATGATTCAGGAAGCTACGGAAAACCGACGGACAAGTTTACGTCGAGATTTCAAGGGAAAAGGAAACTTATTTTGACAGGTAGAGCCAGAACAAAAACGATGACCATGATAGATTAAGGCAGCTGGTTCTAATAGAAGAGTTTAATGAATGTGTTCTTGAAAACAAAAACAATATACCTTGAGGAAGGAAAAGTAGATACTCTATACGAAATGGCTACACTTGCGGACGAATATGAATGAGTTAATGCATAAAAACAACACAAAACACAGCGGCTCTTTCGGACTTGGAAGTGGTCCTTGTTGAAGACCTGGGCTCGTTTGGGTACGAGTTTTCAGTCGGACCAATCATGAGGTCCAAATCAGTCATTTACCTCGTATACGATAGGAGAGACACGGTAGAGTAATGGATAGCGGCACCGATTGAGGTATCGGAATCCAGTCGAATCAATGACATTCACTTACGTGCTAATACCTTTGGGAAAGGTATTAAACCTCTTCTCCTCCCCCCTCCAGCTAAATAGTAGGACAGACCAGGTTCTATAACTATCCAAGGCTACTGGCCTATCGCAGAAAGAAATGGCAACCTACTGCCGGAAAAATCTGCCTCGTCAGTCATGTATTGAAAGATAGATGATCGCCTAAGCGTGTATTACGCATGGCACATAACTGACTGACCTCGTATACGAATGCAATTACGAACTCAAATGGTACAAATCATAAAAAAAATAATTCCCAGTCATGAAAATCTCGGCAAGTAAACAAATGGGATCAGAAACTCCCAATGTGCCAATACTGTAATATAGTCGGGCACTTGAAATAAACAAAACACGGAGTTCAAAGCATTGAGCCAAAACAAACCACAGAGGTTAATTTCTTTTAACCGATGTGTGTCGGATAGAATATCTGTAGTTGAAGATGCGAGGGAGAAATACAGTCCATTAGTCTCGGATGGATCTGTTTCGGTCATGGTCGATAAAACTAGAAAGATACCTGTCAAAAGTTTACGAGATACGGGAGCTACACAGTCCCTAATTTTGAAAAGTTCGCCGGCGTGTGGGTCGCATTCGGCCAAGGGGGGAATATGTGGTTATACAGGGTGTCAGTTGTGAGTTTGTCAGTGTCCTTCTACATCGAATTCATTTGAGGTCAGTCTTAGTGTCAGGACCTATTGCTGTAGGTGTCATTCTTAGTCTGCCTATGAAAAGCTATGTTTCTAGCGAATGAGCTAGCTGTGGAAAGGTACCTGTCCATATCAAAGTGGTACTAGAACCGGTTACCTTGAGAGGAACAGGGAAAATGTGAGAAGAAAAGCCTGGGATATTTCCTACATATGCCGTGACTCGGGCACAGGCCAAGGCAAAAGATAAAGAAGAAAGATTTTGTGGGATAAGGGACGAGATATTTGACCCGTCTCAAACGTTTTTACATCACAACATAGATTTTAATTGTCATTCTGACAGTCTCAAGAAAAACGATAGCGTTGGTAACGTAGAGACCGCTATGGACGTTTCCCTATCGAAGAGACAACTCTGAATAGAACAGGGGAAAGATCCCGAAATTACTTGACCTATTAATCACGCAGTGTCAAAAGAAGAATTGGAGAAAGTTCCAACAGGATACTTTGTTGAAAACAGTGTGTCGATGAGGTTATGTACATCTCCACTTATCGCAGCTCGGAAGACTGTGGATTGGTTTCCTACAACATGGCGGGCATCAACTTCTATAAGGAGGAATCGGAAGATACTCCGGAAGAGAATTTATATTAAGGATATGAATTGGAAGGTGGAAATTGTGGCGAATCTTTCTATTCAGATGACACCCTTACGGCCCTTCAGAAGCTGCAAAAAGTATGGAGAGCGACAATACATTCAGCCAGCAGCTGATATCAAGAGGAATTCTAGAAACTTTACGTGCATCTGGTCGCGTGGAAGACGACAGTATTGCTGTCCTACGGGCCATGGTACGTCTGTCAAGGGATGCTGAACCAACCTTCCGCTCTGATCTGGTAGAACAAGTTCTTCACGTGGCAATGTATTGTCAAGAGAACAGGAACTTTTTCCCCAAATGCTCCCCCCACTTAGATTCTTCCTCTCGTTGTGAAATACCTCAGTGACAATGATAACCATGTTAGGAAGACAATTCATGCTGTCCTGGTTTTTCATCTGGAGCAGAAATTAGTTGAGGACCCGATGGTACAGTTGTTATTGGAATTTGATGGTTCTGGCAGTCCTGAAGAACTCCGTACAGAACATGCTACATTAATGTGTAAGATGGCACCCTTACCTAGCCGGGAGAAGACAGAACGTCTGTTTCTTGCTCAATTAACTGAAATGTGCCATATGAATATAATAAAACACTACTATGAAAGGGGAAGGATTGACCCTATATTAGTGTTTCCATCTGCATCTGAATCAGATGAAGATAGAGAGGTTCTTTCCACTAAGGCGTGATATTCCGTTATAGACTTTCGAAATATGATGAAACACAAAAATAGCAGATAGATATGTTGGAGTCTGGTTTTGCAAGAATATGACCTTGACATACGCCACATTAAAGGTATTGACAATGTGTGCGTTGACGCCTTATCCTGTATATAACTATTGTAGCTTACCTACGGGCGATAATGGCTATGTCCCCATTCACATAAATACTGTATGTTGATCTGCAGTTAGAGATTCATTATGGAATTCACTTGACTCACTTCTAGCAGTTGACTACTACTTCTTCTCGACGCTGGCGAATCTTATATGTGTTGTTCTTGTCCTAAGTATTATCGTTCATTACCAACCTTCGTTTTATTATTCTATTCAGTAACCTTCCGTAGGTTACAACATTAATATAAACCCTGTCTTAAGTGAAGACATATAAACATGTGTGTATGCATATATATGCACAAAAATTATGATAACATATGATATAGGCAAATACTTACTTTAATACATACACAATATCATTAACACGGAAAAAAATTACATAGGCGCCACAGAAAACAAAAACATTTAAAGAAAGATATTATAAAATATGTGTGTTTGTGTATCATTTAAGCATTAATGTCAATTATTTATGTAAAATAAATACAACTTCTCTTGCAAATAAAAAAACTAAAACCCTCAAAAATTAAAAACGATGGCATATCTAGAGAATATAATAATTCACCAAAAATATTAACTGTAGAAAGAAAAGAGGAAAAATAGAGAAAAGCTAAAGAGCGAGCGTAAAGTGAAAAAAAATGGTGAAAAGGACAAACTTCACGCATATCCGCAGAGACGGGTGCATGGTCGCACGAGCGCAAACGGACACACAAACACGAACAATACGGAAAAAACGTACACCAATGATAAGTGTAAAAAAGAGAAAAAATAGAAAAATATAAGCATTAAATTGCTGATACTCCCTGGAGAGTGGACAGACACTTCGGCCTACAAAATTCTGTAGTCAGGATGCTGCAAGTCACATCAATCAACTTAGTGATAAACTTTTACTTATATTAATTCTTTCTCTCTCTCTCTCTCTCTCTCTCTCTCTCTCTCTCTCTATATATATATATATATATATATATATATATATATATATATATAAGTGATTCATCGAGTCTGAAACCTCTACAGAATGCAGAAAGCACTGGACGGCCGTTTCGTCCTATATTTGGGACTCATCACCAGTGCTTTCTGCATTCTGTAGACGTTTCAGACTCGATGAATCACTTAAAATATAATTATCAAATTCTCCTAATAATTTCAAACATATATATATATATATATATATATATATATATTTGATATTCATACACACACACACACACACACATACACACACGTGGGGTATTTCCTCGTGGTGTAATCGTTATTAAGCTAGCGATTGAGAGATGTGAATTTTTTTCATTATATATATATATATATATATATATATATATATATATATATATATATATATATATGTATATATATATATATATATATATATATATAGTTGTGGTGTCCTCCCTCTAAAGAGTCTATGTTGGACTCTTCCGCCTACTATAAGGTTAGTAGGAGATAAGGCCTTGGGGGAACAGTCGAATAAATTGAACGCTGGGTCAACCGACACACACTAACTAGTTGTGTAATACTCTTCTACTGTACATACTGTTAATATATGATATATCTGCAACACTTGTTTTGTTATTTCTTTAACCATTTACTTGCTCACAACATATATATATATACATACATATATATATATATGTGTGTGTGTGCGTGTGTGTGTGTGTAGAACCCAATTTGAATTCTGACTTTTTTAATATTTTATCTTTTGACTAGCGTATAGTTATTTGTAGTGATTAGCAATTCTTATTTTTATCCTTGATGATTTTCATTTGAAATCTGATGATTCCATTTTTATGCTCACATATTGTAAATAACAGATTTATCCTGTTCGAACCATATTACAACATAAAATCTTTCTTCATCTTTCATTTTGCTGGGTCTACTGACCTTAGATTCTGTTGTGGTGGGATCCACCTAATCTGCATAGGTGACTACCAACTATATAAATAATGGTTGATACCGGAAGACGGGAGAGAAAGGAATCACGAGATCCAACTAGAGACTCTGATCGACTGCGACTAGTCAACACATTCTCCAGGAACGTCTTCCCAGAAATATACAGAAATACTATATGTACTAATTGTGTACACTTTCTTGTTATAATACATTCTTGTTCTAAGTACATTTTGTGTTGCATTATTATTCCATGCAATAGGCGAGATTCAACATTGAGTCAAGACTCAACAGATTCAAACATCAAAATTTACATTAAATTCTGTTTTCGTCTCTTTTTTTTAAGCAATAGGAATTTGTTGTATTCTTGGAGATGCTCCGCATTCCCCAGGTCAAAATGAATTTAGGACATTTTTTTCACTGGTAGACAATATATTCTTAACTACTTTGATAATTGTTACTCAATGTTCCTGAGATATTTTTAAATTTAAACATTATACGAAGGAGACAAAACCAACTATGCTGAAGCCACTGCTCTTCACGGTAGAGGGGAAAAGTAGAAATTACCGTTTGAAACCCACTTTGCGATAAGAGACTTTGCATCGCCCTCCTTGAAGCTAATTAAGAAGCAACAAGAGTTAACCTAAACACGTAGAGACTTGTCAAAATGGACGGCAGATTTTCTTAGCTGCAACAGATGTATTTCAGCAGTGGTAGTTTGCGAATTGAGACATTTATTTTCCAATCAAAAGGTAAATAGACATACTTTTACCCATCTACATTGCTGGCTTAAAAGCTGCCTTACCAGGATTTTTACTGGGCCTTCATCACAATAGGTAGGGAGGAGTAGATGCGATAAGCAATAATGAACTACAGAAGAATTCAAAATTGATCGCTGCATTTAAGTATTGCATTAATATTTAAGCTTACCGTTTAAAAGTTCAACGATAATTCTTTTGCCGTCACTGAATTTAAAGACACTTTGATGTAATTCGGACTTTATTTTCCGTACCAAAAAAATTATTTTTCTTTCATCAGAGTGACTTTCACTGGATTTCGCAATTAATTTCGATTATTCTCAAATTTATTTCCAAGTTATAAAAATTACTACAGTACAAAAAATTCCTCGCAAAAAAAATCAAGTAAAAATATCGCCCAAAACAATCGCAATAATAAAAATTTGGGAATCCAAAATTTCAGGATTGCGGGACCGGATCCGGCCCGGAATGCTTTTAATTTGCTCACGGAGTCGGCCAGATACCGAAATGGTATGATATGCTCGGCTACTCTAAGATTAAAGTTGGAAAAGTGTGACACAGTGACACACTGACATTAGCATTTATTATATAGCAGAACGTATTCTCTTCCTTAATGTAACACTAATAAACACTTTTCAGTATCTGTCTATATTTCTGAGATGAGGTATTATGTACATTATTTACATTATTTGGAGTAATGTCCTCATCTTTGTTGCCATATTTATCACAACGTTTCGGCCGTTGTACGCTCCGGCCTTCTTCGGGTAGTTTGAATGTCAAACTGAACCCTTTATTTCGCTCGCTGGGGTGGACTGTTTTAGTTCCACGTGACATGTGTAATGGATGTCAGTTATCAGTTATCTCCTGTTAATCCCTTCTCTCCAAGTTCTCTACTGCCTTAACCGGGTATTGAACTCTTTGGGTCCTGTCACTGCAATGTGAGCAGTGGTAAAAGCCGGTTGCTGAAGACTTTAGGTTTATAATACCCAGAAATTCATACACAGATATCCTCAAGGACACATGTGGATAAAGGCGTTGGTTAGATCCAGTGACAGGAACCAAATAGTGGGAGTTCAATACCTGGTTTAGGCGGTGGAGAACATGGAGAGGGGAATAAACAGGAGATAACTGATAACTGGCATCCATTAGACATGGCACGTGGAACTAGAACAGTCTACTCCAGCTAGCGAAATAAAGGTTTCAGTTCGACATTCCAACCACCTGAAGAAGGCCGGAGCGTACAACGGCCGAAACGTTGTGATAAATATGGTAACAAAGATGAGGACAATAGTCCAAATAATGTAAATAGTAAACACTTTTCAGCATAAATGTATCTGGTAAATATAGGGGAAAAAAATTGGAAAAGTATTGTTACATGTTTTGTCGATTTTTCTGATGACGTCGATGGATCGGTGGGAAACGTCAAAATAAGAGTTTAACAAATTGTCTTTGATATTCACCCGCCCGTCCTTTTCTCCTCTAAACTTCACTCAAGAATGTATATAAAGTTTTATTGATAGAATTGTGTCCGATGTTCTTTGAATGTTTTATTTGTTTTCTTTTCGTGCCGAAAAAACAATGTTCGCGTGCAAAGACAAATCATTTTTATTTTTTTGGCTGAAAGTCTTGTATTTCAGTTGCTTTTTTCTGAGCCTTGGCCGTGTTCGACACGGAGAGCAATATGTCTGCAAACAGAAGTAGCTCACGAGAGCTTCTGTAATCTAAGATTTCACTAAAAAATTTAAAAAAAAAACAAAAAACAACTTCAGTTTCAACCAAAATTGTTATTAACTTCTAAATAAATAAACGGCAAATTTTGTGTGTCCGTTCGTGTGTCTGAAACCCGTCTAACTCGGGACATACTTGTTCTACATAGATATATTATACGTTTATAGAATCAGTATGATCCCAGGATTGAGAATCTGCGCTTCATCTCGTGCTATAATAACCAGCATTGGAATTTGTATTCCACGAGAGCTTCAGTAATCTAGGATTTCATTAAAAAATTTAAAAAAAACGACTTCAATTCAATTCATCTAAAATTGCTATTCACTTAAATAATATATATATATATATATATATATATATATATATATATATATATATATATATATATATATATATCAATTATGAGGTGCGGGTTCAATTTATATTACGCAAATCATTCATACGAAAAAAAAAGACCTGATAAAACCGGAATTTATAAACAAGGATCATACCATTCATTAACGGATTCGCGGTTAATGTATTTTATTATTAAAAATTGTTTGCGAGAGTGATTCTAGCCATATCATTAACTTCATAATCTTTTTTTTGCATGAATGATTTGCGTAATATATATATATATATATATATATATATATATATATATATATATATATATATATATATATATATATATATACACACACACACATAATAAAAAAATATATATAATATATATTAATAAAATACTGTCATTTCGGGGTAATCTGCGAGGTTAGAAGGCAATACAGTAACAACAATGTCTTTTTTAAATTGCTCACTATTACACAACGATGGTGAAAACTAAAAGTGTGTCGACTCTGAAGAAATTGAACTCGCTTTGCTAGTTTTACGAGCATGGTATAAAATGAGCAGGTGACTCTTTTGCAGCTAGGACGCCGAGAATGTGGCTGATTATTCCAGAGAGAGGATACTCTGTTTATATATTCTTTTTGCATGCACTGTATCATTAACCATATGGTTTCTTCACGATATCGATTGCTTTGTGTCAAAACAAATGAGGTGAAAACTACTCTGATTGCTTCACTAATTGATTACTGATACTATGGTGTACTGACTTCCTCTTCCGAAATGTTTCTTCTTTACATTCTCTTTTCATTCTTTACAAATAATCATTGCGTTCCCTTTATCTCTGCCAACTATTTTTTTTTGTTGCTTTATTCATATCCTCACTCCCCACCATTATTTCCGGCCGATACTGAAAATCAGAATTGGCCTTTAAAATGTTTCGGTTTCTCCTTTATTTCTGTCTGTTTTCCTCATTTTGATTTCATATTTTCGATTTCGTACTTGGTAATATTTTTATGGTATCTCATCTCAGACTCTACTTCTGTTCATATTCTTCTTCCATTCTTTATTCTTAGCTGAATATTTTTATCTTTCTCATTCCTATTCACTTAAACGTTTTTTTTTCGTTCATTCTTCTATTCATCTATTCTAACTCATTTACTTTCTCTATTTAAATATTTCCATATTAACTTTCATATTTTTCCAGTATTTTCTTTCCTTCAGTTCTTGCCTCTTTTTCTTCTCTTTTTGTATTCATTTTATTTATTATTTCATTATTTTCGTATTATCTCCCCTAAATTTCGTTTTTTTTTCTAGTTGTTCTTTCTTCCATTTTTTTTTTCATTTAACATTTTTACAATGCTTTGTTCGACTCTCTTTCTATTTCTCTTTCATTTTTTCTTCAACTTTCTTTCCTTTAGCTTGTATTACTTTTCGTACATATATCGATAAATGATTGATTACCCTAAAAGTTCGATATGTGTTATTTGTTAAATAGTGTTGGGGTGTTTATATTTAACTAGTATTAATCAGTCAGTCAGTTATGTGCCGTGCGTGAAACACACTTAGGCGATTATTTATCTTTCGATACATGACTGACGTAGGTTGCCGTTTGTTTCTGCGGTAGACTAGTTGCCATCCAAGACTATAGAACCCGGTATGTCCTGTCATTTACCCATAGCTGGAGGGGAGAAGAAGAGGATTCATACCTTTCCCAAGGGTATTAGCACGTTAGTGAATGTAATGGAATTAGAACTCGGCTCTGTGATTATCCATTACTCCACCTTAAGATATATTTGATCGTATTGTAAAAGTCAGATGCAGTTTCGTAAAAAGTTGTAAACACTGATCTGTTTTTAGTTAACTCTAACATTGCAGATAAGAAAATAAACAGTATTTTTAGCATTTTAGCTTATAAATTACTATAAATTAGTTTACATGCATTTATATATCATCTCTCAGTTGCGTCTCTGTCTTTCGGTAGAGTGCGCTCAGGGGCGGCTCCGTCGGAACTGAGGAAAATCATACTGAGAGGTGCCCAGCCTTGGGGGGGAAGATGCCCGAGACCGCGCCCCTCTAACTGCACCAGAGAGAGGGATCGGTGCTCGCACCGAGGCTTTCGTAACCGACGGTTGCGGGGGCTCCTGGAATTTCTTTTCCTATCCTGATGGTACGCGCTCGGCTTCCCCACATTAAACCGACCTTATGTCGCAACTTGACTCCGTGGTGGTCGAGTAAATAACATATTTTCACATCTTATACTTTTTTTTTATTTTAAGAAATATGAAAATCAATTTAAACGCACATATTTAAGCAGATTATGGAGAAGTTTCTGCAGTTGATCGAACATGTCAAAAATTGGTTGCGACTATTCGCGCCGGTCAAAACGATGCTCCACTCTTGTTGATGTTGTATCAAGCACATCAAAACATTACTTGAGAAACGGAGATTTTTGCAACGGGTAAATTTTAAAGAAAATAGATACTAAGTGGACACTTTAAAATCAGACATATTTGAAATTTCTGTGATATTAAAAGAGGAAAGTGAGCGTGGTAATTGTAACACTCACAAAGTATATTAAAGACAGAAGAGACGAAGTCAAACATTAAGCAAAAGATTTCATGTAACTACTTGACAGCACGGCGACAAAGAAGGATGGTAAATAGTTAAAGGTTGCTTAGAGCTACACTGAGCAGGAAGCAATGAAGAGCCATGATCGTCCACGACCTGAAGGAACACAGCACATAAAAGAGGACTTGACAATAATTATTTTTTTGTGAGGAGGTAACATTCTCAAAATAACCACATCAAGATCAGGTGTATCAAAGTGATTATGTTAGTCGCTTGGATGCCTTACTTATACATCTGTTAAGCATGGGCAACTCGGCATGGTGTAATGGTCAGCAAGATAGTCTCACCAAAAACTGTTACGACAGAATAGGGAGTTCGATCCTCATTGGACGTCCCATACATTCGGCCTTGTGCCATATCTAAGCTACGCTTAGAAAATCAATATGGGGCACCTCGAGGCGGTGTAATGGTTAGCAAGCTTGTCTCGCTAGAACAATTACGCCTGAGTAGTGAGTTCGATCCTCACTGGGTGCCCTCTGCTTTCGGCCTTGTGCCACATCTATGCTACGCTTGGAAAATTACTACATCTGTTAAGCGAATATAAATTATGTTGTAAGATATTTAAATAGTGATTTTTGAAACAGATTTGTATAGTGGTTGAAAAGTTGGTACATTGCACAAATGTCTGATAGGTGAAATTATGTAGAGAACAAAGAGAAACACGTTTATATTTGAAGCCTGATTTTGCTATAAGTGAAGCGAGTAATCGATGGACGGAGGCTTACAGTATTAGTTTTTAGTCATTTCATCGCAAGCAAGGCGCTAAGGCCACTAAGACGCAAGAAGTTGCTGGGAGTGAAAGAGAATGAGAAGACATTAGGATAAGGAACTGGAAACCTAAACAGGAGAAAAATCCTCATAAATACGCTGGACACTATTGTAAGCGGGGGTAATATGTTGTCTAAGTAGTCTACCACTAGCAGTGGTTTACCTACTTCACGCCGCTGGCGAGTATTGTAATTTGTTGATGTCTTAAAGAATACCATTTCATTTTCAACCTCCGTTTTGGTTATTTCTCATTCAGTAACCTTTTCTAGGTTACAATAAGATATATAACAGATGTATAAAAAAAAAACTTTTACAAACCGTAAGTGCGGGTTCCTAACAACAACAAAGAAGGACAAAAATCTATATGAACATATGTCCGCAAATCCTTTGTTTTTGAGTTATTAACTTCAAAGAAAGTTTATGGTAGATAGCGCTGTGTTACCATGTAGACTAAGTTACATTTGTCATTCGTGTACATTTGCGGCGAGTCTGTCTTCGACGTTTAACGTGTGTAGTAGTGAGTTACGCGGGAAGTGTTCCGTTTAACTATGGCAGGATATTCATATCGTGATCAGCCAGATATGATTTTTACATTTTGCCACGCAAATGGGAATGAAGGCAAGGCTGTATGAGATTGCGTTTCCAGAACAAAGGCAGTCGAGTCAACCAAACTTTGTTGCTGTTTATCTCCGCGTTGGTGAGACAGGATCCGTGTCACCAAAACTATGGTGCGAGGAAGGGCGAGATCCTCTCCTACGCCTGACCACGGAGAACACATTCTACATGGGCAGTTGGACATGTTTATATATGAACATTTGCCTTGTTTTGATGTCAGGAACCTGTCCCCCAAAGTTTTTTAAAGTACTTTTGATACACCCTGTATTAGCGTAAGGTAGTTGTTAAAGAAAGTGAAATAAGATTGTTTGGTGATTAGCTGGCACATTTTAACTAAAACAAAAATAATATTGCCTATACCTACACATAAAATCATAAAACTGTGCCAGCTAATCAATCAATCAATCAATCAATCAATATATATATATATATATATATATATATATATATATATATATATATATATATATATATGTAAACACACACACACACACACACACACACACACACACATATATATATATATATATGTATATATATATATATATATATATATATTAAGCTTATCACCCCAAACAAGGCTGGAAGCCACTAGCACGCAAGGGGTTACAGAAGGTTTGGAGGAAGAGCAGATAGGAGTGGTAAAGGAGAGGATGTGGAGAAAGATAGTGGATCGATCAAGGCAGGGGGGTACAGAAGATTTGGAGCGAGAGCAGATAGGAATGAAAGGGAGAAAGGATGTGGAGAAGGGAAGTGGATAGATCAAGGCAACTGGATATGTCGATTGACGTTACACTTAAATAGTTGGAGATTGTATTTGTCAGGGAAACAGGAATAAGGAAGGGAGTTCCACAGGTGAGATGTGCGAGACATGAAGCTATTAGAGTAGAAGAGACGTCTACATCTAACAGTTTCAACGGTGAAGGGGTGGGAACGGTATGCCAGCCTCGTAGGACGTTTAAATTCATGAGGCCTAGGAACCAGCGAAAGCAGCCCCTCGGAGCAATTACCGTGAAAGTATATATATATATATATATATATATATATATATATATATATATATATATATATATATATATGCATAAAACATGAGAATCGTTCAAAGAGGATTGTTTTTATTTATTTACAGAATATTTAGGAGCAAACTCGGGGTCGAGTGGTTAGAACGTTCGCTTTCTGATGACAACAAGCATTTTTTTTGATCGATTCTCGTGTTAACTAATTCCGAACGCTTTCAAACAATGTGGCCCCTTGAAGGAGGCCCTGCAGTCCTTTGAAGATGATCAAGTGAAAAATGCAACCCATACTTGGCTAACAAAGCAGCCAAGAAGCTTCTCAGAGCTGGGTTGATAAAACCCGAGTTCGAATCTCACCATAGTCGATTTATCAGGAAGGTGACTTCCTGATGTTATCAGACTGGAGTGGTCGATCCCAGCGTGCGGTACCTTCGGAAACTGCCTGAAAAACTATACCACGGATTGACCCAAGTCGTGTGAGTGTAATTGGGTAGACAGAACCCTTGGGGCCGTCGGTGATTGTGCTAGCACGCATTCACAAGTCATCATGATCAAGGGTTTGAGCATGTTAACCTTGTTTAGATTACTGATCGCGCAGAAACTGTAACTATGGTCCGCTCCACATAGTTGCAGTATAAACAACAGGTGGGCTCTGTTTGTTGGATAAACACAAATCTGCAGGCGTCTGGAATAGGGATTAGCTAGCCATAATCTTCCACATCCTGAAGAGACACTCCCCAGAGAAGTAGAAAGATTTTGTTAAGTCCGAAAATGAGTAATGCTTAGTGGGAAATTCATGGAGTAGGTGTAAATTATGTGGGCTACAATAAAGGGATTTGATATTTTGTCAATATTTGCTAGCTTAAAATACAATTAAAGATAAAATAAAACTATGATTATTATTTCAGTTTCGTTGACAGTTGGATGAAATGATTAGAATTAGGTGAATATTTGATATACTTCATTCATAAATTCTACTTGTGATTTCACAGTTTGCATAAAGACTTCAAAAAGATAATTTTTAAAAATTCTAACTCACTTCTTCACCCAGTATATTCATAATATTAATAATTTATAATATTAATAATAATATTCACAATATTAATAATAAATATTTATAATGTTAATAAATTATAATATTAATAATAATATTCATTAGATTAATAATAAATATTCATAATATTAAAAAATTATAATAATCATAATAATATTCATAATACTAATAATTTATAATATTAATAAATATATACATAATATTAATAATAAATATTTATAATGTTAATAAATTATAATATTATTAATAATATTCATTTCTATTAATAATAAATATTCATAATATTAATAATAAATATTCATAATATTAATAATTTATATTATTAATAATATTTATTACAATTATAATAAATATTCATAATATTAATAATTTATATTATTAATAATATTTATTACACTTATAATAAATATTAATAATATTAATAATTTATAATATTCATAACAATATTCATAATATTAATAATTTATAATATTAATAATAATATACATAATATTAATAATAAATATTTATAATTTTAATAAATTATAATATTAATAATATTCATTAATATAAATAATAAATATTCATAATATTAATAATTTATAATATTCATAATAATATTCATAATATTAATAATTTATAATATTAATAATAAATATTTATAATGTTAATAAATTATAATATTATTAATAATATTCATTAATATTAATAATAAATATTCATAATATTAATAATTTATAATATTCATAATAATATTCATAATATTAATAATTTATAATATTAATAATAATATACATAATATTAATAATAAATGCTCATAATATTAATAATAAATGAAGAATGGCAGCCATATTCAATGCAGGTGAGAAAAATTGTCTAGCACGACATAGGGAACCGTCTTTTCTAAAAGCAGATTCCTTCAACTTCATGTCAATAAAAAACATCTTAACATCTCCCAGTGTTGGTTGAACCGTTGCCAATCGTACCTATCCTCATAATCTGTAACTAATTTGTCTCTTCCTCGTATAGGTGCATACAACAACCGTATTTGATAACTGTCTATTTTGAGCGGCTCTTGGGCCTTGTGAACATTTAGTAAAAAAAAAAAATTAAGATGTTGTGTCATATGATTGCTTTTTTTTTTTTGGTAAGCATAATTTTTTTAAAAAGAAATATAAATATCTTCAGCTTCCGACCACATCACGTTGAAACATCGGTTTCCGTGCGATCACCGACGTTAATCGGCGTTGAGCCTGGTCAGTACCGAGATGGGTGTCCGCTTGTGAATAACAGGCGCTGTAAGCTCGGATGCGCAGGCGGTATAATAGATAACGGCTCGAAATTGTTAATCGGAGAGGCGGCGGATTCCCATTCCGGTTGGGTTCGTTATATTTACTTACGCGCAAATACACTTGGGAAAGTTACGAACCCGCCTTTCTCCCCCAGCTATGGATTAATTAGTAAGACTTTTATCCCTAAATCTTTATTATCTCCGAAAAACATCTTACTAGAAAGATTCCTGGTTTTGCAAAGTTTGATGAGCCGTAGAAAACGATTCTACCAATCAATGGAGATTTCAATGCAAAGAGCAAATCAAAAAGTAAGAAAATAAATAAAGAGATATCGACATTAAACAATTAAGAAAAATAATAACAATGAAGAATGGTTTAACCCGATACAATGTAAAAACAAAATGTATCAACATGTAAGATAGTAAAATGAGAAATTACTCAGGTATAAGGTCCTCGACAAGATCCAGAGACGGAGATGCAATGTGGTTGGTCCTGATCTGCCATCTCGTCTACAGTCGCTCACTCACAGACGTACCGTCGCCTCCCTCTGTCTTTTCTACAAATACTTTCACGGTAACTGCTCCGACGAGCTACTTTCGCTAGTTCCAAGATTGCATGAATTTAAGCATGCTACTAGGCTGGCATCTCTGTCCCACCATTTCACTGTCGAAACGGTTAAATATAACCGCCTCTTCTACTCCAATAGCTTCATGTCTTGCACCTTCCGTCTATGGAATTCCCTTCCTATTACTCGTTTTCCTGATAGCTATAATCTCCAACTATTCAAATGTAATGTCAATCGACATCTCCAGATGCCCTGACCTATTCCCTTTCCTTCTCTTCATCGTTTCCTCCATCACGCCTCTTTACTCTCGCTCCCACTCTGTAACCCCTTGCGTACTAGTGAAATCCCGCCATGCTTGGGGTGAAATATTTAACAAAAAACAAAAAGTATAACAAATACTATCTTAATTTAAATATATGTTACTCTAACCTATATCTCTTGCATTTATTTATAAATAAAGATTTATGTCACATTTTATTATCATACTAAAAACTAGAAACTACAAAATAAGTTTTTATCTGTATGATTTATGAGAAAAATATTTCTAAAGAACTAATGGATATTAATTTTTAATCCAACATAGTTTTTATTTCGTTTTATTTTATGTGAATACCCATATTTTATTATTTAATACAATATTTTTTTTACGTCTAGCACCCTTCAGACACGAGAAAAATATTGAAGAAAATGTGCCCAGTGAGATTCGAACTTGCGTCTCTCTTTGCATGAAAAACAAAATCTTACCCGGGAAGTTTTAACCGCTCGGCTACGAATTGATTACCAAAGGTTCTATTTGCTTTTAAAACACACTCCCTGGTTCAGATTTGTCGAAAGGCATATTAGCTCAGTTTTTATTTCTCTTTTTTTTTTTGGTCGCAAAACGACATAAATGCTGTTTAAAAAATGGAGCGTCTACACAAATACGTGCATCCACTAAAAATATCTGCTCAAGTACTGAACAGTATAGATATTATAAGTTGAGAGTCACACGATATATTGCTTATATAAATCTAATAACGTATTTTTTTCGTGTACAAACTGGTATATAAGAAAAACATTTTACGCCTTAAATGTTGCAGACGAAATGCAAAAAAAGAATTTTTAAAAGTAAGAAAAAGTTAACAATGCTTTCAAAAACACAAAGCGTTATAAGATCGAACCAAAATTAATTACAGCAACTCATAATCCCCTATCGCCTGCCGACTGCATAACACAGGTAAAATATTTTGGAAAATTCTCAGTAATTTAAAGAAAATGGAGCGATCAAAGATCGAGATAAAATGATTTATATCAACTTGTTGTCAGAGTTCACTTTCGGTTTTCAGTTCATCAAAACATTTATAAAATGTAAAAATATAAGAAAAAATTATTAAATATTTTGAAAGAAAATATTAAAAATAGCAACTCATTGTTCAGTTCACTTTCAACTGTTGGCACTGTAAAACGTTTTAAAAATGTAAAAGCAATAAAAATCGTATCTTAAAGAAAACAGAGCAATCTAAGATTGACATAAGATTAAGTATATCAACTCGTCGTTCACTTCATTTTCGACTGCTGGCTACTCAAAACGCTTAAAACATGTAAAAATACGCGAAAAAAGTGTTTTTTTTTAAACAAAATATTAAAGAGAGTAACTCGTCGTTTACTTTAATTTCTTTCTCCTGGAAATCGGATCCTTATAAAAAACAAAAAAACTTAAGGATTGGAAAAACAATTCGTTGATATCATTCAGTATTTTAAAGAATTCAGAGCGATCCAAGGTCGAGTAAAATGAATGATATCAATTCGTCGTCTAGTTCAATGTCTCAAAACGCATAAAAAAATGTAAAAATAAACCAAAGTATCTCTCTCTCGCTCTCTCTCTCTCTATATATATATATATAGAGAGAGAGAGAGTATATATATATATATATATATATATATATATATATATATATATATATATATATATATATATATATATATAGAGAGAGAGAGAGAGAGAGAGAGAGAGAGAGAGAGAGAGAGAGAGAGAGCGGTATCCTCGAATACGAGTGGCCGGATATATATATATATATATATATATATATATATATATATATATATATATATATATATATATATAGCTAGCCTCTCGTATTTGAGGAGGCACATTTGTGGTTTATACTGCAACTATGCTGAGCAGGCCTTAGTTACACTTTCTCTAGCGTCATCAACAATTTGAGCAAGGGTAGCATGCTTAAGCCCTCGATGACAGGAGCAATTTCACTCACAAGGCTTTGGTCAACTCGTGCTATGGTTTTCAGGCACTTTGCAATTGTGCCGCACGCAAGTATTGACCCCTTCAGTCCAATAACATCAGAAAGTCGTCATCCCGACTATGGTGAGATTCGAACCCGGGTTTCATTGTCAGAATGTTCTAACCATATATATATATATATATATGTGTGTGTGTGTGTGTCGGACGGCATTTAAGCTAGTTCCAGTGGAGGACTCTTGGTTTGACCATATTCACAATAGCTATGGAGGGTTAGATGTGATAGGCATCAATAAACTACAGAATAACTAAAAATTGATCACTGCATTTAAATATTGCATTAATATTTAAGCTTACCTTTTAAAAGTTCAACGATAATTCTTCTGCTGCCACTTAATTTAAAGACGATTTGATGTACGTAGATCCTTATTTTCCGTACAAACAATTATTTTTCATGTGTGACAGAACAGAGGACTATTTATAAGAGAAAATTAATATAGTGTAAGATGGGAAAACAAAAATTAAAATTAGTTATACATTCAACATTTTTGAAAATTTAGAGAAAGATAATAGCTAACTTAGTAAAACACTAAATTATGGAATCTGTAAGAATGAATGCGAAATTGAAGCGCACATCTCCCACGAATTCTGAGATCAAAAAGCCCTGGCTATACTTTATAGTAGAGATTTACTTGACACCCCACCGAGTGAGGTTGTAACACAAGGTCAGTTTTTAACGTGGGGGACCTGAGTTTTTTCACTCGGGCCGCTGGTCTTAGCTGATCATAGCTTGTCCAAGCTGATCTAAGCTCGTCATAGCTGGTCTTGGCTTGTCATAGCTGGTCAGAGACGGTCCAAGCTAGTCATAGCCGTGATACCACCAGCACAGGGACCCTGTGCCAGGTAAGGAGATTTACTTGACCCCCCCACCACACTGATTCAGGTTGTAACACAAGGTCAGTTTTTAACGTAGGGACCCGAGTACTCTCATTCGGGCCGCTGGTCTAAGCTGGTAATAGCTTGTCCAAGCTGGTCATAGCGAGTTATAGCTGGTGTTGGCTTGTCATAGCTGGCCCAAACTAGTCAGAGCCGGTCCAAGCTAGTCGTATAGCCGTGATAAAACCAGCACAGGGACGGAGGCATGGGGGAGGTAAGGATCAGAATGTTCATACCACTCGAAGTAGCAGTTCACACATTTATGCGGTATTTACTTGACCCCCACTGAGTCAGGTTGTGACACAAGGTCAGTTTTTAACGTGGGGACCCGAGTATTTTCACTCACGCCGCTGGTCTAAGCTAGTCCAAACTGGTCAGAGCCGGTCCAAGCTAGTCGTAGCCGTGATACTACCAGCACAGGGACGAATCCCAGTGACCGGTAATTATCTGAATGCGTACACCCCTCCAAAGAGGGATTTAGTCAAAACATTTATGCAGAGGACGCTCAATATCTCCATTATATATTATCTATTTCTAGGAACTATCACTCATCAGGTTTAACTAATTTGCATATCGATTTAAAAAAAAAGTTTATTTCATTAATTAATCATCCTTTATTACGGTTCTTTTGTTCGAGGTTTGTTTTGATTTTCATATCAAAAAGAGTTGTGTTTAGGAATATTGTCTTATATAGTGCAGAAAAATGTTTGAAATTTGCATTTTACTTGACCTTCAACAAGTTGGTCTCTATTTGTAAAACTTTCCTTAACTATAACAAGCCACTTTATGAATAAAATATTCATTTAATTTTTTTGTTTCAAAGATTTCAAATAGTGAATATATCTTACTTTGCGAAGCGATAGCGAGCGGGCGAAACCTTCTAGAATGTGTACATACATATATATATATATATATATATATATATATATATATATATATATATATATATATATATATATATATATATCTGTGTATTTAGGCAGCAATCCTTCTTCCAAGCACATTTCAATAAAAACGACTGACAAGGTGCTTATATATATATATATATATATATATATATATATATATATATATATATGTATGTGTGTGTGTATATTCACTTATGTACGCGAAGCTTATAAATATACAAAGATTCATATATTAATACACGTCTATGTTTATTCGATTGTGTCTAAATATATGTATATATAAATATGCGTCTGCTGAGAGACTAATCAAACAATTTGCGTCGATAACATAATGGTATATATTGTAGAAGATAAAAGCAGAAAACAAGCTGTTCACTTGAGAGAATTCTGTTACGTTTGGCTCTAATAACACCAATTTAAAGAGGAACCACAAAGGCAACTTGTCCATTACCACTCATTCGAGAGCGCCAACACATATTCATAGACGTTAAGTGATCGTGTTAATATTTTGAAATCAATATTCAGGCCGAGAAAGAAAGCCTAACGCTTACAAAAGCACAGACGCTGACGTTTGGTAATTTCCCAAAGAACTGTTCTATATATGTGGGTAAAAGAATAGCTATAAATATATATAAATAGAAGAATATCTATATATATATATATATTTGAGACATTTTTTATGTTTATATGCTCGATGCGTATCCAAATGTAAACAAATGACGTCACGCATTATGAAATGGACAAAGTCCGCCAACTATTTTAAGACATTTTTATATGCTTATGCGTTCTTTTTTTTTTATATAGATACAAATATTTAAGTAAATGCTCTCTTTATAATAAATAGTATTAACGTCATTAACCCGCCTGAATGTCCGAGTAATTTTCATAGAAAATATGCCTCCTCTGAAAGGAATCGAACCTGTATCCTATACAAAACCGTCATACAGCCTGACGTGCTTTTACCGATTGAGCCAGAGAGGAGCGTTTTGGTTAGTTGGTTAGCAAGGTCGATTTTACTGTTTTTAAACTACAATTCTCCATGATTTTCTCTCGTACATTCATATCTGCTCGATGCGTATCTAGATGTAAACAAATGACGTCACACATTATGAAATGGACAAAGTCCGACAACTATTTTAAGATATTTTTAATGTTTATACGTTCTTTTTATAGAACATAAAAATGTCTTAAAATAATTGTCGGATTTTGTTCATTTCATAATATATATATATATATATATATATATATATATATATATATATAATATTATCAATTATATTAATTAATGAATCTGGACAATAAATTGACTGATATATAAAATGATTTCAAGGTTGTACAACCAGTCCTCAAGATATTCATAACAGCTGCTATTTTCTGAAAGAAATTATATTATATATATACAACTCCCAGGGCACCTCGGCGTGGTGTAATGGTTAACAAGTTTATCTGGCTAAACAATTGCGACTGAGAAGTGATTTCCATCCCCACTGGGTGTCCCATAATTTCGGCCTTGTACCACATCTAAGCTACGCTTAGAAAATAAATATATATACAACTCCCAAGTGAATGAGTTTTCATAACTAGCCATTTATATATACTACAGGGTAACCAGTAAAAAAGCGGTAAATTCAGAAAGACGTGAGACAACCGTTGAAAACTGGTGACGACTCATGTGACTGAAAAATTCTGGTTGAATTTCTGCATATTTCGTCAATAGCCACGTCGGATATTCTTCTTTGAAAAGTACAACTTGACGCACAAAATCAGAGTTGTTTAGTCATACGAGAAGGGCAGAAGGAAAAACGAAATTTGTCTGCAAATAACCTTTAAATGTCGGGTCACATGATCGAGCAGCAATTAATCAATCATAAAAAAACAGTCAGAGTTAAGTAATTATGCGAGATTCGAATCATTATTCAAGGTCAGGAATATTCAAGAAATTTGTTCAAGGTTATTCAAGGTCAATTATTATTAAAAAAATAAAACAGTTATAATAAATTTGCCACTTTTTGACTGGTCACCCTGTTGTTTTAAGACATGGATATTTCATGTTTTTCCTATTTGAATTTTTCGATGAATCTTAATTCTTAAGATAATGACTGATTAAGCTCATAGCGAGTTCTATGATAATAAAATATCTATAGAAATTTCCCTATCACGTTGTTAAATATCTGAGCTTAACAACTTTAACAAAATATTGCGAAAACAATCATAAATATGAATGCTGGTCTTATTTTAAGAAGTGGGTTCAAATGAAAAGATTTGAAATTGATAATTTTTTCATTTCACTGAAACAGCCATTAAACACTTCTATATTCCCTTCTTTCTTTCTTTCTTTCTTTCTTTCATTTTCACACTGAAAGAGGCAGTGTTTTCCCATCATTCCACGCAGTCAAAACGGAATTTTATCAGGACGTAACGGTTGTGTGAACTAAGGAAGCGAGAGGCAAGCACAATTATAATAAGAAAAATGGCCGGTTATTCACGTTTTGCCAGCACAACCATCTGCTAAGCCGGCTAGACCAGGTGTGTCAAACTGGCGGCCCGGGGCCACATGCGGTCTTTTACATGCATCTTGGCGGCCCCCACAAAGCTTTCTATAGCCGTGGTGTATCGATAATTTTGTCTATGTTGGTAATGCAAATTATTAAAAACGGTGAATTTTTTTTTTCCATTGGTATGATTAGATTCTTTATTCTATCTCAATGTATTTTTTGTTTTCGAATGTCAGCGACTATTTTTAACTTCCGGTTAATCCTGTGATCATCCTCGACAACTAAATAAAAACAAATGTAAAGTGAAAACGTTCGTAATTTTGTAATATTTTGCCTTAAAAATGTTGAATTCTTCTCCATCTCGTAAAAAGTGACAATTATCTGAAGAAGGACGTGTGTTTCAAGAAAATTGGGAATTACAGTACTTTTGTACCACTGTTAATGGAAACATAAACTGTTTGATTTGCAACTACTGCATTGCGATGCCAAAAGAATATAATGTGAAAAGACATTATGAAACAAACCATTGATCTTATGATAAATATGAAGGAAATTTGCAGGTTTCAAAAGTGAAGGAAATCAAGGTTAATTTAACACAGCAACAGAGTGAACGTTAGTTCTGTTACTGCAAGCTTTGAACTCTGCAGAATGGTCGCCATTAGTGGAAAATCTTACAATGAAGATTTCATAAAGCAATGTCTTGTAAAAACAGCTGAAATTGTATGTCTAGAGAAGTCATACTTATTTCATTAAGCAGGAACACTGTTGCTGAACGGATTGATGAAATGGCAGGTGATTTGAGTCGACAGTTGAAGAATTTATCATCAAATTTTGAACATTTTTCTATTGCTCTGGATGAGACTGTTGACATAGCTGGAATAGCACAGCTCACTGTTTTCATCGGGGCTTATGACAATGAATATCAAATTTATGGAGAACTAATTGAACTGGTCCCAATGCATGATACTACAAGCGAAGACATTTTTGAGAATGTTGAACAGGTTCTCCATAAGGATCGCCTTGATTTATGTAAACTTGTGTGTTTATCTACTGATGGTGCTGCCAATATGGTTGGGAGACATAATGGTGTTGCTGCCAAGTTAGCTACAGAAATAGAAAACATATATCCAAATTCCACATTCAAGCATTTTCACTGTATAATTCATCAACAGAACTTAAATTCTAAGATTTTAAATTTAGATCATGTGTTTGAGTTTTGTCACAAAAATAGTGAACTATATCAGAGGTCGTGCTCTGCATCACCATCAATTTAGCCAGTTATTGGAAGACGTAAATAATCAGTTCACAAATGTCCCAGTCTACACAGAAGTTCGGTGGTTTTCATGTCACAAGTTATTGAAAAGATTTTTTTTTTATTGCGACAAGAAATTAGTTTTTGGAGAGAAAAGATCAAAGCACAGATGAATTGAAAGATGAAAGCTGACTTCAAGATCTCGCTTTTTCAGTGCATATTACTGCCCAATTAAGTGATCTTAAATGGAAATTACAAGATAAAAATAAGCTCATCACTCAGTTATATGATGATATCCAGTGTTTCATTACAAAATTAGCTTTATTGAAGTCCCAGTCGTTACATGAAAACTTGATTCATTTTCCTATGTGTAAAGAGTTGAAAACAAAACAGCCAATACTAAGTCTGTATTTATCTTTGCTAAGTATGACAATTACCTGGAATTGATGTCAAAGGAATTTCAGCGAGGATTTTGTGTTTTTTCAACTTGTGAAGATCAGTTTGGATTATTCTCAGCCCCATTTGATGCTACTCAGGCAGAGGAAGGTCTACAGATGGAACTACTGGAAATGACTCAACACTCAAGGGAAAGTACCTAGAAGTAGGGGTACTCGGATTTTTTCATACATTCAAGAACTTCAGAAAGATGCCACAAAGATTATGGCAATGTTTGACTCCACATATGTCTGTGAGCAGTTATTTTCGTTTATGAAGGCCACAAAAACGTCTCACAGAACCAGATAAACTGATGAACATTTGTCATCTTTGATCAAAGTGGGATCTTCACAGACATTCCAACCTGATATATCGAGAACAGTTTGTCTAATGTGATGTCAATCATCAGGACAACATAAAAATGATTAAATTGTACTACCTTGTATTGAAGGTATTTTGTATTTAAGTCTTAGTTACTACTAGCTGTGATTAATGTAAGACTGTAAGCAGGTGCAGACCTCGAGGCTGCAGATATGGCCCATGCGGCCTTCCATATGCCCTGAGTTTGACATTCCTCAGCTAGACGATCCCTGCCACAGACGCATGCTCATGGACATTTCTGTTTATTCAACATTCACACAACCCCTCTGTTGCTCATACTGCAATTATGCTGAGGGGATTGACCTGACATGAAGAACTTTAGTACGCTCGGTCACGATTACTTGTGGCTTCGTGCTAGCATATCCATCGACTTCTTTCGAACAGTTCAGTCTACTCATTACATCATAAAGCTTCCGTCAACCCGTGATATGGCTTTCAGGTAGTTTTCAAATGTTCCGCCCGCTATGGCCGCCTCCATAAACCGACATCAATCGTTTTACAGTTGAAATGGCGAGATATAACCGTAATTTCTATGTTAACAGTTACTTCTATCGCACTTCTGGCTTGTGGAACTCTCATCCGGCTTCTTGCTTCCCAGTCAACTTTGATCTTTAAAAATGTAAATGCTATGCCAATCATTATTTTCTGTCTTTTAATTCCTATTCTTTTATTGTTCTCTCTCCTTAATAGCGGTTTTCTTCCTACATATTCTCCCACAGTCAGTCTAAGCTTTATCACCAAGCATTATTGCCTTGCATAGGGCGAAATAAATAAAACACAGTTAAAATAAGACAGCTAAACTGGTATATCGATCCTTTCTCGTCAGAACTAAGATCGCGGACGAAAACTGTGCACAACAACTAAAAATGACCTCCTAGCGGCAAATGTTATATAATTAAAAAGAATGTCTTAGTTAAAAAAAAATGTCCGGTTTTTATTACTACATTAAAATACAGGCGACGTTTAAAATTTTACATCGAAACCAATGAAGATAACCAAACGCTAACCTCTAAATTTAAATTCTAAGATGTTTGACATCTATTGTATTCAGATGCATGACCTAACTGACGTCATTCAACTTTCTCACACATTTGCTTCTATTTTTATTTTTATTGCTTTTGTTTTTAAATTATTCTACATTGTTTCAACATTAGTTTTAAGAGGAAAGGGTTGATTGATTTGTTGTGTCGGCTCATCAAGCCTTTGCAGTTTATTTAAAACCAGAAAATAGTATTAGATTGGAAGAATTAATTAAGAGATAATAATGATTTATTGATATAAATTCTACTAATTAACCCATAGCTAGTGGAGATAAAGTGGACTTATACCTTTCCCAATAGCATTTGCGCGTAAGTGAATATAACGAACGGGACTGGAATTGGAACTCGGCTCTCCTACTTTCAATTCCGAGACTTTATCCTTTACCAACACATCAAAGCTAACAGCACCTGGTATTTCTAAGTTGTCACTCATCGAGGTACTGAACAAGGTTGATGATGCTTAACTTCGTTGATCATACGAGAATCAGTGTTCAGCATGATATGGCTGTAAGCAAGAAGAAACGAGATATGCTATTGGATCTTGGACATAAATTTACTGTAGTAGATTATAAAACTCGAACACTTTCAATATATTTTCGTATTAAGAAATTACTTTCTAGCTTAATTAAAATTTCATTTTTTAATTCGTAATTATGGTCATTCATATTACGATGAACGAGTAATGCAATGAATGTATTGCTTTGTAAAACATTTAAGGTGTGTTTATTGAGTTTCGTAAATTTTTTCACCTATCTATTTCTGTGGACGATTTGCAGTCTTTTGTAAATTGCTAAATACACAGTTAAATGTTGATTTAAACCCGAGTCAGATGGATCTGGGAACGACAGCAATTAAGAGGTAGTTTCTATACCCCTCAGAACCTCCAGATCAGAGGCGTTGATGCCGGGTGGAGTTTATCGCCATACCCAGGACGAAATATATTGTTTGTATCTGTTTCCTAAATAAAAAAAAAAGATTGTGTGCTCAATATTGTTTAGTTTATTTATAAGTACAGGTAATATTGCTTTGCTATGTATATTAGCAAAATATATGTGTATGTATAAAATATATAGGTCATTAGCGGATTTAAGGGAAGGGAAAATGTAGGAAACTGACCCATCTCAGGTTTTGTTTTGTGCTAATGCGCTGGGCTATATCTAGAGCCAACTAAAGAAGTAACAACACTTGGTCAGAAGATCGCATTGAAGCGTGGAGATGACAGTAAACATACAGTGTTGAACCCGATGTCCATACATTCAATATCTATAAAAGTATAATCACAATGTGTGTGTGTGTGTGTGTGTGAAAATTTTTCAAAGTTGACTTTTAGAGAAAACAATATTTATAACTAAAATGACAATAGGAAAACAGTAATTGCTGACGTTATTTTCAGTTAAAAATATGAAAATAGCGTTTCCTACATTCCAGTTGCTAAGAATGCTCTGTTTATTGTTTTAATAATTTTCTTTCTTTAATTAAATTCATTTCGTTTCTTGCTTTGAAAAAGTCCACATTGGACGAAACGCGTCAGCAATTACTGTTTTTCTATTGTCATTTATTTATAATATATATATATATATATATATATATATATATACATATGTGTGTGTGTGTGTGCGTGTGTACATATATGTATACGCCTATATATATATATATATATATATATATAAATATATATATATATATATGTGTGTGTGTGTGTGTGTGTGTGTGTGTATACATGAACCTATAAATATATAAATAAATACATGAAGTAATAAACAAATTAAAATCTGTTCCCGCTAAAATAATAGTTAGAATAAACTACAACAATCATCCCCAAAATTGAATGAATAGCTTTAACTATCTTCCCAAACCAAAACAAAACTATTAAATAAGCGATATAAACAAAGTTTTACTGCGTTAATAAAAAAAACGATTAATAGATAAATAAATAAATAAATAAGATAAGAAATAAAAATAAAAAATAAAATAAAAATAAATAAAACAAGCAAAATAATTTAACCCAAATAAATAAATAAACGACTTCCGGTGCAATAACCGCCAAAATAGACTACCCACAATGCACCACTGACCCGTATATATAAATAGCCGAGAAAAATAACAGCACTCGTGGCCAGACGATTGCATCTAGCATGAAACAGACTGTTGCCTCTAAGTGTTCACTTCTATGTTCACTTTTATATTTACACGCGCTCTATCTCTGATATTGAGCACTTTATCCCATAAATATAGCATATCTTTAGACTATATTTCTTCCTATTCGGCCCCTGATAAACAGTAGAGCACTTTCGCTACATTTATAACACAGTATAGACATAGAAAAATTTAGCCTCGACTACTCCCTAAAAAACAAACCCATCCCGTCCCCTTCCATATATAAGCTAAAAGTAATTGAAAAAACAGAAAGTTTCATAAAAAGAATGAGATGGAAAGTCCTCTTTCTAAACCAGGACCTTCACAATAACAATACACTCGAGGAAATATACGGATTCAAAACAAAAAATGCCCCCCGCAACCAAAAGAATTAGACGACTTCGAGAAAGACTTTACTGACCTAGTTAGAAACATAAAATTCCATAAAAATCAAGATGCATTTAAAAAAAAACTAAAAGAAGATATAACTAAAATAAACAATTCAGCAAATATATTTATCGCAGCTGACAAAACCAGAATTTTATACAGACTAAGCCCTCCTACGCACAATAAATTACTCAAGAACAACATTAGCAAAACATAGAAAAAACACCAAAAACAATAGAACACGCTATCAATAAGGATGCTAAAACAATCGCCCAAAAATTAGACCTAGATGACCAAATAAGTTGCATCAGCAAGGCGCAAGCCTTTATCACACTAAAATACTACAAAGAAAATTTCAAAACCAACCCTGCATGCAGACTCATAAACCCAGTCAAAAGAGAACTAGGTAAAATAAGTAAAACAATACTAGAAAGAATTAATTCTGAACTTAGGAAGTAGTTAAGTGTAAACCAGTGGAAAAACACAAAAACAACTATTGACTG
>OZ038480.1:92756823-92764323 GCA_964036315.1 Acanthosepion esculentum | reverse complement strand
AGCTCTATCCCAAGAGTACTCTTATGTAACATTTTTGAAAATACGTTGCCTATCACGATGAACGGGTGTTCCTTAAGGGATGTCTTATTGGGACTTAAGCTCAACTCGGCCCTCAAGTGGAAATTGAACAAATGATCTATCGCCAAAGATTTTGAGAAATTGGTCTGTTCTCAGCATCACTCCAGTAATACCTGACTCCTCTTGCTATCATCTATCGTTTCAAGAGCCAGATAATGCCGAAAATGGAGTATTGTTGCTATATATTGCCTGGGTTCTCTCATAGCTTTCACTTTCCCACACTGAAAGTGGCCAAAAAGCGTCAACGCGGCCTTGTGAGTGATGAATTATTTTCCACAGTACAACCACTTTCCCACAGACGAAACGTGGCAAGCACCTCCATCGCAATTTCCATGGAAAGTGTTCAGGCGAACTACATTCCTTGCTTTTCTCCAGTTCTAACCTTCCCGGTTAAGACCCGTCAAACCATGCACATTATAGCGAGTCACCCTCATCCATTTCGTATTTCATTGGGGAGATATAAGTTCCAATCAAACAGCTTCTTCCCACAAACGTTTAATTTGTGGAACCGACACCCAAGAGTTTGCTTCCTCGAACACTAGTATCCTAAGCTTAGGATTAACCGTTATCTTCCCAATATATACTCATAAACCGTGCCTCTTACCTCTAAATCTGAAAGCCTCTACCTTTGGCCTAGTACAGGGTGAGAAAAACTTTGCAAATGTTTTTCAAAAAGAATAACTTGGACATTTTCGTAAAACTCAGTTATTGTCTTACAATGTAAATATTTAGAATCCTTTCTGCCCATAAATTTATACAAACTTCCCTCTCTAGTATAGTATAGTATTAAGTACCAGAATTTTTTTTCCCGGGTGATAAAGGCAGGTTTTTGTCATAAATTGGCCGATATCAAAAGTTAGAATAGAGTGTTAATAGAGAAGACAACAAGCCCTGAAGAGTGAACATGTTATCTTGATGTGCTCACGAAACTACGTAGTAGGCGTGACTGAACCAACACCACTCAGCTAAGTGATAAACGTTTCCAGATTATATATATATATATATATATATATATATATATATATATATATATATATATATATATATATATGCTCTATCAACAATACATTTACAAACATTGGGGTCGGGTTCCTGTCACCAAAACAAGGTGAAATGTCCATATAAACATATTTCCCAAAAAGATCATCGTTGTACCTCAACACAACAATTCATAACAAATGTTCAAAATGGCCTTCGCTTGCTTCTACACACGCGTGCACCTGTCTGATCATTGATCTGCGGACCCTTTCAAATACTCCCACACGGTGTCGAATAGTTTCGCAGACCCCCATGACGCGTTGATGAAGCGTCTCTGCATTATGAATGTCTGCTGCATAAAGATGGTACCACAAATAAAAATCCAAAGGATTGCGGTCGGGGCAATGCGCAGACCATGTAACCAATTCTCCCCCACCTATCCATCTTTTATGTTATATATCAGCCAGTGCTTCGCGGACAATGTGGAGCCCCATCATCCGTGAAACGCATGCATTTTCGTATTAGCATGGGTACATCCTCTAGCAGGTCTGGAAGTGTATTCGAAATAAAGTTCCTGTAGACAGCTCCTGTAAGGCGTGCTAGGAGAACATATGGAGATAGATAGATAGATAGATAGATAGATAGATAGATAGATAGATATGAAAAGACTGACATAGATAGATAGATACATAGATAGATAGATATATAATGAACAGACTCAGATAGATAGATAGATAGATACATAGATAGATAATGAACAGATTGAGAATGATAGATAGAAAGATAGCTAGATAATGAACAGAGTCAGATAGATAGATAGATAGATAGATAGATAGATAGATAGATAGATAGATAGATGAAGAAATAAAGTTGACTTCTTAAAAAAAAAATTTAGAAGATGCATCTCTCGCTTCTCCTAACTCGAAATATACGTCAGTTACTTGATTTTGTATAGCGGCATATCAACACCGCTATTGATTATTTAATACCGAAATCTAAATATTTCGTAAGCAATTTTATGCTTTCAACTACAGATGTTTTGTACATAATTTTATAATTTGAGAGTAAAGATTTGTTTAAATATATTGTTTGTAGATTATAAAATGTATTGTTGTCAATATTTCCTATAAAATTGTACTGTTGATATTTGTTTAGGTTTTCTCTATTTGCTGGGACCCCAAGTGACGTTACAACCCCGTACCAAGGTGAACCTGGGAACAACTGCAGTTAAGATGCGTTTCAACGCTCCTCAAAACCTCCAATCTGACGATCAGAGGTCTTACTGCATGAAGTAGTTTTTCGTCATACCTAGGACGAACCTCGTCCACTAACTGTTATCGCTCTTTGTAATATTAATGGTTTGGTTTATTTTCTCTTACGGTCTATCAACACATCAATTGGTTATTTAATGTCGACAAGAATTTTAGGATAGGTTCGTATGAATAGAATATGTATTGTTAGTAAGAAAATAGTTTGTAGACCAGGGTTTGGGTTTATTTTGTTTTACGACATATCAACCTCAATGGGTTGTATAATACCGACAAGATTTTTAGGATAGATTCGTATGAATAGAATATGGATTCTTAGTAAGAAAATAGTTTGTAGACCAGGGTTTGGGTTTATTTTGTTTTACGACATATCAACCTCAATGGGTTGTATAATACCGACAAGATTTTTAGGATAGATTCGTATGAATAGAATATGGATTCTTAGTAAGAAAATAGTTTGTAGACCAGGGTTTGGGTTTATTTTGTTTTACGACATATCAACCTCAATGGGTTGTATAATACCGACAAGATTTTTAGGATAGATTCGTATGAATAGAATATGGATTCTTAGTAAGAAAATAGTTTGTAGACCAGGGTTTGGGTTTATTTTGTTTTACGACATATCAACCTCAATGGGTTGTATAATACCGACAAGATTTTTAGGATAGATTCGTATGAATAGAATATGGATTCTTAGTAAGAAAATAGTTTGTAGACCAGGGTTTGGGTTTATTTTGTTTTACGACATATCAACCTCAATGGGTTGTATAATACCGACAAGATTTTTAGGATAGATTCGTATGAATAGAATATGGATTCTTAGTAAGAAAATAGTTTGTAGACCAGGGTTTGGGTTTATTTTGTTTTACGACATATCAACCTCAATGGGTTGTATAATACCGACAAGATTTTTAGGATAGATTCGTATGAATAGAATATGGATTCTTAGTAAGAAAATAGTTTGTAGACCAGGGTTTGGGTTTATTTTGTTTTACGACATATCAACCTCAATGGGTTGTATAATACCGACAAGATTTTTAGGATAGATTCGTATGAATAGAATATGGATTCTTAGTAAGAAAATAGTTTGTAGACCAGGGTTTGGGTTTATTTTGTTTTACGACATATCAACCTCAATGGGTTGTATAATACCGACAAGATTTTTAGGATAGATTCGTATGAATAGAATATGGATTCTTAGTAAGAAAATAGTTTGTAGACCAGGGTTTGGGTTTATTTTGTTTTACGACATATCAACCTCAATGGGTTGTATAATACCGACAAGATTTTTAGGATAGATTCGTATGAATAGAATATGGATTCTTAGTAAGAAAATAGTTTGTAGACCAGGGTTTGGGTTTATTTTGTTTTACGACATATCAACCTCAATGGGTTGTATAATACCGACAAGATTTTTAGGATAGATTCGTATGAATAGAATATGGATTCTTAGTAAGAAAATAGTTTGTAGACCAGGGTTTGGGTTTATTTTGTTTTACGACATATCAACCTCAATGGGTTGTATAATACCGACAAGATTTTTAGGATAGATTCGTATGAATAGAATATGGATTCTTAGTAAGAAAATAGTTTGTAGACCAGGGTTTGGGTTTATTTTGTTTTACGACATATCAACCTCAATGGGTTGTATAATGCCGACAAGATCTTTAGGATATGTTCGTATAAATAGAACATGTATTAATTTGTTTTTTTTTCTTCAAAAATGTAATGTTGGTAATATTTTTCTTTTATTTCAAAAATATATTGCTGGTAATATGCTTTTATTTTTTCAAAAATTTATCACTGGAATTTTTACTATAAGAATATATTTTTATACTTTTATTGTGTTTTGACCCCAGTTTGAGCTCTATTTGCCCATAGCTCGGACCCTAACTGGTGCTACCATCCCAGAGTGAATCTGGAAGCAACATCAGTTAAGAGGTGGTTCTACGCTCCTCAGAACTTTCTGATCATCGGTCTTGCTGCCGGATATAGTTTATTGTTTTACACAGGACGCTGAAAGATAGAAAGTATAAGAAATGGCACATTTTCCTCGAGATCTGGCATAGCCAATCAGGAATTGTCGACATGTCAGAGCGGAACGGATCGAGTGGGGCGTCTTAGAGTAAATGTTGATAGGGCGACAAGGGACGGGGCGTTGCAGAGAGCAGTGTTCACCCACGCCCTGAAGAGACACCGTACACAGAAGAAGAAGCCTCCGTTTTATTTTACTTACTTCCGATTATCCTGATTAGAAGGACGAACTAAGTTTTACAATGAGATTAGAATGAATAAGAAAAAAAAAGGACAATGTTTTAGTTAAGAAACTCGAGCACCGGGAAGAGAATAATTTTCATTACTTTATTTTCATCTCCATTTTAGGATGTTCAATAAGTTAAAACAAAATTCGATTGATATAAACCAATGTTTTCCAACTTCTTTTTAACTAGCACCCCCTTTGGGTACAACCTTTTTGTCAATGCCCTCCCCCATATCATATTAAATTCCGAATATTATACTGAATTCATATTTCATAGCAAGATAACTCTTAGGTACTAGTGCAAAAATAATGTTAATACTGCTTTCATTTCTATTAGAAATGCCAATTATTAAAATCCTAAAAAAAAACTTTTACTTGATAGCTTATCTCAATGTTTTCAATGCGATGGTCGACTTTGGTGCTTACTGGCTTCAAGTTCCATGTTTCTTGGAAGTAATCATAAAACACCTTGTTTTGTAATTTGCTGGTGGTTTCTTTAGTAAGCTCTGTAACTGCGTTGAAACCACATTCAGCCATATAGGAAATTGAAAAAGCAATGAAGAAATGTTTGATAGCTTTCCACGGCACTTTCAGAATTTTCCTTTTCTAGCCAATATTGAATAATTTTTGAAAATCTGAAAAAAATTGATACATGCCCACCGCCACCTGAATATGTTCACCGCCCCCCAAATGAAATGAAAAAATATCCCAGTGCACCCTTTCAGCATAAGAGAGTCCACAAGGGCGCGATATCGCCCACTTTGGGAAACACTGATATAAACGAAACGATTATTTTTATTGCCATTGTATCCTTACGAATGGACACCAATAAGAAAATGGCGCCCATCACATGATTTACACGTGGGCCATTTGCACCTTTTTGTCCATTTTTAAATTCGCCTCTTTATAGGCATGTGTCATTCAGTGACTATGCGTGAATGTGAAAAATTAGACCTCCTTCATTCCCACTATCTGTCCCCCACCACTCTACCTTCTCTCTCTCGCTTTCTCTCCCCACTCTCACTCTCTCACTCTCTCTTTCTCCTCTCTCTCTTTCTCCCTCTCTCCCTCTCTCTCTCACTCTCTCTTTCTCCTCTCTCTCTTTCTCCCTCTCTCTCTCTCTCTCTCTCTAACTGTGCGCCTGAGGCGTAATTATTTAGATGCGCGGGGTTTCGGCCAGAAAAAGTTTTTGAAACACAAATCCAGCTGTCATCGCTGACAATTACCGCAGGCCACTTCTTCCCCTTTGATCTTACCGACGCAATATACACGCCGTCCGTATTCAACCATAAATTGCCTACTATCACCACCCTCTCATAATGATCATTTCTAATTTGGTCATTTCTTTTCTAATATGATCATTTTCTACATTTTGAATAACGGGTGGAGACATTTGTCTGTGCGGCGTGCAAAAAAGCAGAATACTGCCTGGTATAAATTACTGATTTTATGGCATTGTTTTTCATTCGCATGCTAGTAGTGATAAAAAGAAAAAATATTAAGAACGATATAGATATATAATGAATTTATATAACCTCTTTTTAATATTATAGAAACAGCTATGATCAACACGTATCAGTCTTATTGATTGATTGGATCGTTTTCTCCAGCTTATCAATCTCTTAGCAGGGTAAATAAACCAGAAAATATGTTTAGACAGTAAGAATTATTTCTTTTTATTTTTAGATAATAATGATTCAGCTATAATGGTCTTACTAATTAATCCATAGCTGGTGGGGGTGGGAGGTGGTGTCATATTATTCACGATAATATAAAGAAACCAATAGGGAATAGGAACTCGGCTACCCGATTAACAATTCCGAGCCATTCTCCATTACACTAAGCGCACATCTTTGCTAACTGCGCCACAAGTGGTTATACATCTAGGTACTGACCAGGCTCAACGTTGCTAACTTCGTTAATCCAGCGGGAACCGCTGGTGTTTCAATGTTATGTGGCCGTAATCCACATATCTATATGCTTGAGTGCATATATATATATATATATATATATATATATATATATATATAATATGTATTTATTATTTAATATGCGCAGTACTTATCGGAAAGTGCTCAATATTAGTGATAAAGCTAACATATTCAGTCGTATGATCAAACTGATTGCCTGATGATCGCAAAAGCGTGAAACCCATATATATATATATATATATATATATATATATATATATATATATATATATATATATATATATATATTGTGTGTATTTAGGCAGCATTTTTTCATTAATACATGTTTCATTAAATAATATAGATAAGTGTTGTCTATATATTTTATGTAAGTTTTTTTCATATAGTCTGATAATCTTAATAACATTATCATTAAATAATGAAAGAAAATCACAATATTGATACATACTTTTTTTTATTAATCCAATCTGAGCTTTCGGCTTACATAAGCCATTATCAAAGATGACAATTACACAATATATTTATGCAATACACGAACAAGAAATTGATGATAGTATTATTTGTTTACATGGATGATTGTTCGTGTATTGCATAAATATATTGTATAATTGTCATCTTTGATAATGGCTTATGTAAGCCGAAAGCTCAGATTGGATTAATAAAAAAAAGTATGTATCAATATTGTGATTTTCTTTCATTATTTAATGATAATGTTATTAAGATTATCAGACTATATGAAAAAAAACTTACATAAAATATATAGACAACACTTATCTATATTATTTAATGAAACATGTATTAATATATATATATATATATATATATATATATATATATATATATATATGTGTGTGTGTGTGTGTGTGTGGAATGGGGAGAGAAAAAGAGAGAGAGAGAGAGACAAAAGCTAATCTTCTATTTTCGTGGAAGCATATTTCAAAATGTATGAAATTTGTAAAAGATGTACTCCATTCGACTTGTTTTC
>OZ038480.1:92726823-92751823 GCA_964036315.1 Acanthosepion esculentum | reverse complement strand
TAGCTGGCCACTCGTGTTTGTCGATACCCGTCTACCAGTGGGGCTAGTCAATCCCTATTGCAGAGGACACATGTGGTTTATACTGGGAGAGAGCATGTTATCTAGCGTGATGTATACTTTATATATATATATATATATATATATATATATATATATATATATATATATATATATATGTTTAATCGGAAGAAGATAAGCGTCATTTTTATATAATAAAAACAATTTTAGGAAAACCTGTCAGGTAGGAAAAAGTTTCATGTTACACGTTTCGAACTTTAAGATTTCATCAGACTAAAGCAACGTTTAGGATTACACATGCACATAAAGGAGAGGGGATGCTGTCTTTTGAAATTTAAATTTAATTTCTTTCGCTATTTAGATATAGGTTTAGGACCAGCCGATATAATTAAGTTTATTTTTCTTTCTGGTTTTATCACTTTTGTTATTAAATATCCCACACAGTGATGATAGAACTTCTGTGGGGAAAAGTGAAATGGAGGTAAATTTACTGTGCATGATCTGGTGATTATAACACTTTCTATACATGATCGTCCAAGCAAATTGCTGTCTCTTTTAATTAAAATAACATTTTTAAAATCAAAATTATGGTTAGCATCATTAAGGTGAGCAAATAAAGTATTAAATATATTTGTGTTCATATAATAATTTATTTAATTCATTGAGCTTTCTGCTATGCATTCCTTGTGACAAGTCTGACAGGTTATAGAGTAAATTCTTCTTTCAAGTTTAGTTTATTGTTATTTGCGTGTCTATTAATTATTTTATTATTTTGAAATAGTTGTAACCAATTATGTTTACTCACCAGCCGGTAATATATTTTCCTTAAAGTTTAGAATCATTGCCGATAACACCAAATTAGAATCGTTTAAAATCTAACACCAGCAATGAAGTGAATAAAAACACAAAAAAAAGATAACTTCGTTATATTCTGAATGAACTGCCCACAAATGAAGACCACAAAACTTGAGTGAGAAACCTCGTAACAGACATAGTACCTCAGGCACCGAGATATGTTCGCCCGATGGTGAGTAATTAATTAACGCACCGGGAGAAACTGAGGTTATATTGGTTACTCGAGTTTGCACCAGCATCTCCTGCCCCTGTTTAAATTGAATACTATCGAAAAGAAAAACGGCATGATCTTAGATAGCATTGGCCGAAACGAATATCATATTGTTGATCATCAGAAGGTTGAGATGAATGTATAAAAGGTTAATTTTGTTAAAGATCGATTGAAAAACAATGATGTGAGAAAAATGAAAAGCCAACTACTATTTATTGTTCTATTAAAAAAATTAAAATAATTCTATTTCCTGCTAGATTTTCCCTAATTTTATTTCCACAGAAGACAATTGAACATATGAATGAAAATGAATAAACACTATCATACAGGAAGGAAAGTATTCGAAGATTTATATATATTTCATATATACAAATATATACAGCGATATATATGAATACATATATGCAAATATATACATACATATGTACATGTATAAACAGAGATACATATAAATACATATATATAATTATATATATATATATATATATAAAACAATAGCTACAGATATATAAATATATATGTGTGTATATGTATACATATATGTATGTATATAATTATAAATATATGCAAATATACATATATAAATATACATATATATACATATGTATACACATATATACATATATATTATACACATATATATACATATATATATACACATATACATATATATACATACATACATTATATATATACATACATATATATATATACATAAATATATACATATATGTATACATGTACATTTATATATAAATGTATACATACATATAGACATATATATGCATACATATAAACATATATATAAATATATATTGTGATATGTATACATACATATATACATATATATATATAGATATATATATATAAAAATATATCTACATACATACATATATATATATATATATATAATATATATAAATACATAAATATGTATACATACGTATATACATTTATATATATATATATATATATATATATATATATATATATATATATATATATATATATGAATATATATTATAAATTAACTGATTTAAAAATATGGTTCCATCGCTACACAGGAATTACCACGTTTCAAAAACAGAAACTAAAGACTTCCAATTCAATTATATAATTAAATTAAAAGCACTAGTTCTGTTTCATTTTCAAGCGAATTTTGGAATAACTTATTCTGAAATTTACTGAGTTTTAAAGCACATTCGTTCATAATACTTGTTTTCAAGGATACAGAGAAAACCAATCATTCAGACAGGGGTGGTAGCGTGTTCATTTTTATTAACGACTATTGTATCAAATATGAGATACTTTCAAAAAGTGGTTAAGTCTTGTTAGGGTAGGGTGCCTTTTTCAACGAACTATGACATCTGTTCAAGGCATGACGTCTTTTTTTATTAACGACAAAAAGTTTTTCGGCAATTTTTCCTTAAATATTACTTGTATACATAAAGATTCTTTCTAAAAGGGGTGTTTGGATTAGAATACGTGTGATTGAACTCTAATTTTACAATATTATTTTTACTTTTAATTACTAATAGACTATATTTCATTTTAAAACAAATAAATGTAATAGAATTACTTAAAGTCTTTAAAAATTATTATTAAATATCAAATACAAGTATGTAAATTATCAGCTCTTTTTTGTTTCATTTTTAAATATTATTTATGGAACATTTTTGACAATGTCGGCAAAGAATAGCTATTTTATTTCTTTGATTCAATGAACTTTTATTTTTTATAAACCTAGTAATATATAGTTTCTCATGTATGCACAAATGACATGGGTAATTTAATGACCTATATATTCTAGCGTTTATAATTAATTTCCATTTTACTGAAGGTGTTTTATTGGTTTTGTTTAAGTGCCAGAAATATTTAGATTGGGACGTCTGATTTCGGTATTTATTTATCCTAAATGAACTTTGATGTTGATTAAATCTTTTCTTGACCTTATGCATTGTACATCCAATACAGACTTTTACTTTGTCCGGATCTTCAATAGATGAAATATTGCATTGGTATACTGATGTTTCTGTACGACATTTATTTTTAAAGGACAGTTATGAGGATTTCTGCAGTTACATAATTTTTGTTTATCTTCATCTCTTTTTATTTTTATACTGTCTAAATTTCTTTGGTTTTGGTCTAAGTGTTTATTCAAGATATTAGCATTATGTTTCTTAATAATTTTCTCTAAGTTTTCATTACAGATGTAACTTAATTTTAGGGTATTTTTATTGAAACTGGTACCGAGTTTACTATCTGTAGGAAAATGTTTAACGATTAATGCAAGGAATTTTGTCCTAATGTATTCTTTACCATTTGTTTGTATGGTGGTGTATACCAAATTATTTTTCTGTAATTTCCATTTTAATTTTTTATGTAAGTTATTTTTGGGCTTTTGCAGCCACTATCTTTAAGAGCTTTATTATAGAAATTATTATGTTCATAGAATAACTTCTCATTTTCTGAATTTGTACTTATTCTTTTTTCGATAGATAAAGGTATATGCTTAATTATAGATGGAGGATGATTAGATTTAGGGTGTATATACAAAAGATTAGTAATGGGTTTTTATAAGGTATGTATACCTCTTTCATTAAATCTAATGTTATATCAAGGAAATGTTCTATAGAGGAGTGTATATGTTTAATTACAGATGGAGGATGGTTAGAGTTCGGGTGAATACATATTCGGTTGGCATTGGCCTTTATATAAGGTTGGAAAACATCATACACAATATCTAACGTAACGTCCTGGAAATCTACCTGCTTAACATTAGTAGTGATTTTAACTTTAAGATATAAGTTTTTTAATTCTCTATGTACCTTGTTTCTTAATTAGTCAATCATAATTTTAGTAAATGTTTTACTAACATAAGACCATCGTCTCTATATAACCCTATATTATCAACACTAACATCATTATAAGCACTCAGATTATATATAATGAACAAACCCACCAGGTCAGAAGACTCTGCAGAATCTAATGATCCCTATAGAAATATCAAAGTGATCGTCAGAATTGTCCTTAACCCACTATTCATTATTATGAATATGAACAGATCTTCTGCAGTTCATTGTTATACACAGTTCATCGGTCGATATACTAGAATATTCTTTGGCAAACTCCAGAACTAAGGTGGACAGTTTCTTGGAAATCGATGGGTAAAGTCCATGATATCAAATTGGATGAAAGAACAGTTCATCTAATTAATAATTCCTTTGAAACAATGGATGACATCTGTGGTAGCAGTCCACTGTAAAATTTCAAGTCACCATTTAATCTGATTGTTGATTCTATCTAGGATAACCTTGCTAATCCTACCAATTTCAATCGTTGTAGGAAGTTTATTTTCCAAATCCAGTTTATGATCTTTTCAGAACATATGATTCCTTGGTACAAAACTTACTCATTCAATTATTTATTTTAAGTCTGTCAGTAATAGTTTTACTAGCAGTATCAATTTTTTCCACTAAATTAATAGTTTTATTATCCACTTTTCAGTACTTTTTAGTTATTTTTTAAGTAAAACATATTCTTTAGGATTAAACTTATAGAAATTAACTGTTTTATCAGAAGTAACAAATACATTGTCCGATTTATTGATGTCTTTTACAATACGGTCTAAATGTCACTGAAAATGATTCTTGTTTTTATGGAAAGTGATGATATTAATGATGACTAAAAGAACATTTTCCAGATGATATAAGCGTTCAATTAGGGGTGCAGTTTTCAAACATTTGAAACTGTAAAAGTCAATTTTATTTGAAAACTATTGATCAAGAAGGAAGAAATGAGCTTTCAATCTCATTCATCTGATCGAATCTTTGATTTTTAAAACCAATTTCTTGAAATATTCCCGTTTGTATTGAGAAGGCTATTTTTTTTAGAGATATTCCAAAATTGGTTTTATCCATGTTCTTGAATTAAAAATAAACGTAAAATGTGCTCCACCGGAAAGAGAGCGAAATATTTAAATTTTGTTTTTAAAAAGAATACAGACAGTGGACATGTACTCCATTTATTCTTATTCCATACCTGTATATATATATATATATATATATATATATATATATATATATATATATATATATTAATACACAATAAAAACCCAATCACCTCATTTGGGGAATAAGCTTATTTCGACAAACGAAAATATAATTCGTCACTCTTATCAACCCCGGTATAGACTGAGTTCGGGTCGGAAATAGAAATTTAACTGTGAAAGCTACAAAAAATCCGTTGCAAAACTAATACAGTATTTATCCATTTCAATGTTTCAGTCATTGTATTTTATTATTCTAATGTTTTCTTTTAAACATAAGTCACGCCTATCTCTAAGATTATTAGGAGTATGTGTGGAAGCTATAAACTTCCAAACTCTCTGTGGGTTCAAAACTTTCTCCTACAAGGAAATTATGGGAATTTGAAGGAGAAAGGTTTGAACCCACAGATAGTTTGGAAGATTATAGGTTCCGCACATACTCCTGATTGTTTTACAGGTAGGTGTGACTTATGTTTAAAAGAAATCATTACAATAATAAAATACAATAATCAAAGTCAGCTATTGAATCAGAGGAATGAATTAGTAATAAAATATTGGCATAAAAACAAATTCAAGTTTCCATAATACAGGTCTTACTTAATTAACTAATATATTTCTTTAACTCTTCAAATGTAGAATGAATAACTAATTCTAATTTCTATTTTCCCATCTTTGCACTATATTCTTATAAATTATCCTCAGTTCTAAGATCACTCTTTCCTTTTATGACTTACATCTCTTCATTTATATATTTTAAGGTTGTTTTTTAATATAACTTTGTATTTTTAAGTATAACTTTATATTTGTAAATGTAACTTGTTTTCAGATTAAACTTACTTTTAAATATAACTTTTTATTTTGTTATTTCATTATATTTTTATTTTTAAATATATTTTTATTTTTAAATATAACCTATTTATTTTATATCAAATATAATTTATTTTTAAATATGATTTTATTTATTTTTAAATATAAATTATTTAAATATGGTTTATTCTTAAGTATAACTTATTTAATTTAAATTAGTTTTAAATATAACTTGTTTTTGAAATATGACTTTGTAATTTTAAGTATGGTTTTGTATTTTTAAATATAACTTTATCTATGTATTTTAAAGTATTTTAGATCACTGTTTATTCCTCTCTTAGATTTAAATTAATATTTCATTCATCCTATAACCCCAATTTAATGTCATAGGTTAATATCCGGGTTTAATTTTATAAAATCGCTTCCCTGTAAGATAATACCTTCCACCCGTCCCTGACCAGTCTCGTGGATTTCGTCTGACTGAAATATTGAAATGGATAGATTCTGTATTAGTTTTTCGACGGTTTTTATTTATTTATTTGTAAAGTTAAGTTTCTATTTCCGACGCGAACTCAGTCTGTACAGGGATTGGTAAGACTAACGAAATATATTTTCGTCTAACGAAATAAGCTTATTCCCCATATGAGGTGATTTTGGATTTTATTGTGTATTAATTTTGGCTCTGTAATAATATAATTATTGAGCTCTTTTTGTGGATTAGTTTTAATATTTTATATTACTAGGATCCACTTGGATTATATAAAAACGGATATATTACCTTTACTAAATATATATATATATATATATATATATATATATATATATATATATATATATATACACACACATATATATTCGTGAAGATACATAATATCCTACGTCGATAACATGCAAATGCGCAATCTTCATATGGCACTGTTTTATTGACCCTGAGAAATATATATATATATATATATATATATATATATATATATACGTGCAAGTATATGTGCGTGTACGTATAATTTTTATCCTACCCATATCACACAGAAGCACACACACAGACACACACACACACACATATATATATATATATATATATATATATATATATATATATATATATATATATATATATATATATATATCAGGTCATCCCATAAGTTCTGTCCGAATTTTGAATAAAGAAAACAAGTGACCAAATGTTACATTTAATTACAGATTCAATCAACAATGTGTTTTCCCTGATTATCTATGACGTTCTTCCATCTATTAACAAGCTTACTAATTCCATTACTGTAAAATTCTTTTAGCTTTGATTCGAAGAACTCATAAATGTCAGTTTTAATCTCTTCCTGTGTTACAAAAGCTGTTTCTTTCAAATGATTCTGTAAGCTACGAAACAAATGGTAGTCTGAACGAGCAAGATCGGGAGAATAAGGTGGATGAGGAATTTTCTCCCAAAAAAGTTCTTCGATCTTTTGTGATGAATTATTGCTGTGTGTGGTCGCGCATTGTCCTGATGAAACATCACCCGTTTTCGATTCACTAGAGCAGGTCTTTTTTCCCTCAAAGCTTGGTTCAAACGCTCTAATTGCTGATAGTATATTTGAGCATTAATTGTTGCATTAGGTGGTAAGAATTCAAAGTGGATTATTCCTTGGCAATCCCACCAGATTGAAAGAAGAACCTTTTGCTCATGAAGTTCCCTTCTCGGCTGTGGCTGGGGTCCTTCCCCTTTACCAAGCCACTGTCTACGACGCTTAACATTTCGATAAAAGATTCATTTTTCGTCTCCAGTCACAAGTCTATCCCAAAAAGGTGAAACAAGTTGGCGAGAATGGAGAGAAGAGCAGATGTCAACTCGGAATTTGAGGTTGTTTTCAGACAATTCATGAGGCACCTATTTTCCAAGTTTAGGAACTTTTCCAAGTTGTTGATGATGACAATGAACAGTTGTATGGTTTGAACTGAGAACCACTGCCAATTCCTCAACTGATAAAGCAGGATTGTCTTCAAGGGCTGCTTCAAGAAGCTTTTCATCAAACTCAACTTGACGTCCGGTTCGATCTTCATCTTCAAGGGTGAAATCTCCACCTCTGAATTTTGCAAACCATCTTCTGCGAGTTCTTTCATTCACACATTCCTCTCCATAAACTGAGTGAATGTTTCTAGCCGCTTCGGCTGCTGAGTTTCCTTTCTTAAACTCATAAAGCATTATGTGCCTGAAATGATTCTTGGGTACTTCCATGTTAGCAGGGTTTTAATCAAACAAAATTTAATTTTATTGTTATCTGAAATAAAAGTTGATCAGTTTAAATGCATCTAAACATAAAAATAATGTTCAGCTCCATTAGACATTATAAAATACTCTTTAAATTTCGTTTATTTTAACAAAAAGTTAAAATTCGGACAGAAATCATGGGATATATATATGCCCCTGAAAAAATTATTTCGGTTGAGCTCTCTGGGGAGAAAGTATGAGGTTGTAAACAGTGACTATTACGGCTACTAATACAAGACTCTTCGGTAAAGTGAATCGAGTTCTCTCACTCACTGTGTGTTTATCTAAAAATAAATACGCTTAAATTCACCTTTATCCCTGTCGTGCGCCAAAGGCTTAATGGTAGAATTTCCGAGTGACGCCAATTCATCCGAGTTTCGATCCTAGCTATAGGCAACCGGACGTCTAGCCACATTGATAAGATGTGATACAGCGAAACAGTCTGTCTGCGGATGACAATATATATATATATATATATATATATATATATATATATGTTTCATTAAATAATATATATATATATATATATGTTTCATTAAATAATATAGACAAGTGTTGTCTATTTATTTTATGTAAGTTATTTTCATATTGTCTGATAAGCTTAATAACATTATCATTAAACAATGAAAAAAAATCACAATATTGATACATATTTTTTAATCCAATCTAAGCATTCGGCTTACATAAGCCATTATCAAAGATGACAATTACACAATATATTAAGCAATACACGAACAAGAAATTGATGATAGTCTGTTTTTGTTTACATGAATGATTTCCAAGCAACGATAAACACGTGCATATAAGACGCTGAAAGCGAAAATCGCACAACAGCTCATGACGTCACACATGACCACGAGAGAGTGAATCCGATGAGTATTAGTATGGAAAGCCGTTGGTATGAACCAATGGCTTCTGTTACTAATTATAGGCATTTAAGGATATTTGTGGAGATTTCATAGTTTATTTTGTTCAGGTTAGGTTTCAACTGTTTTATGTATATAGCTTCAAGAATTTTTAGTTTTTGTTTATTGTTTTCATGTTTAAGTATAGTTGCGTTTTCGACGAGGATTTTCCGGAATTGTGTATGCGGCCAGGCATGTTGTTTTAAATGCCTAAAAATGTTAGAGTTATCATTCAAATGTAGTGTCAAGCGTCGTGAAAGCGAGTTTGGGGTGTGACCAACATAGATATTATTTAGTTCGTTGGAGATACAATCTCCCAAAGGGCACCTGAATTTTAAACTATGTTGTTTTTTTTTCAAATCGCTAACCGGGGGAGAAGAATCATTGCGAATAATAATATATATATATAATATTAATTATAGCTGGCCACTTGTATTCCAGGATACCCGTCTATTAGGGCGGTTAGCCAATCCTTATTGCATACGCTAGCTCAGGCCCATTTATGTTTGTTCAACACCCAGAGAGCCCACCTGTGGTTTATACTGGAACTATGCTGAGCAGACCTTAGTTACATTTTCTGGCAGAGAAACAAGGCGACGAAGACTTGTGGCTTCGTGTTAGCATATCTATCGGCGATAACCAAGACTTCCGTCTACCCAATTTCACTCACAAGGCCTGGGCAATCCGTGGTATGGTTTTCAGGCACTTTCCAAATCTGCCGCACGCTGGGATAGTCCTCCGCCAAGACCGATAACATCAGGAAGTCTCCTTCCTGACAAATCGACCATGGTGAGATTCGAACACGGGCCTCATGGTCAAAATGCGAACGTTCTAACCACTTGCCCATATATATTTTGGAAGACTATCCATTGATATCAACTGAGCACACAATCTAGGTATTCTTCATTATACCAATTGTCTTCAGTCCGGTCCTAATTTTGGAATTTGGTGCTTTCGCAAATCGATGCGTACTTCATAAAAAGAACACATTACGTGTAACGAGAATAAATAAACTGCTCAACATCGGCCATTGCAACAGTCCTAAGTTTGATTCTCATAGGATGCCTCACGCGTGTTGAGATTTGGCAGACAAATTGAGAATCTAGATCAAATTCCTCTGAACAATAACAAATAAACTGGCCTGAAATGAAATTTAATTTAATTTCCATTTTTTTTTTAATCATTTCACCTCAATGAAGTCGATACTGCCACGATGACGTAATGGATTTCTGGAAGTAAAAGAGAATGAAAAGAATTTAGTGAGGAGAAGTGACAATAAAAGAACAGAATTCAGGGAGACAGAAGATGGCTGTTGGCGTTTTATGTCATTGCTCACTCGTTTTAAAAATTGTCAAACAATTGAAAACTTCAGTTAAAATTAGATACTTCCAAAAATATATAATACCGAAGGTTCAAATTGCCTTTTATAAATGAAAAATCTGTTTCGAAGCTTTTATTTTAATTCAAATTTCAAGTTAATTTCCAATAAGCAAAACGCTTTGATGTATTTAAAACCAAATTTAATTAATTTATTTTTTACTCATTTCACACCAACCATGAGGATAGTGCCATTAAGACGCAATGGGATACTGGGCGGTAAGGAGAATGAAAAAAACTTTAGAAGGAGCCAGAAACGGGGAACAAGTGATAAATAACTACTTCTGTTTAAAAGACCGGGGAGGAGTGTGACCCAGGCGATATGCGAACCTATTTACTACTACTGAGAAGGAAAAATAATTGGTAAATAAAATTTCAGAGTTCAGGCGGAGACGTTAGAAGTATAGATTTGAAATAGACTTTAAATGAATCCGGAAACCCATTCCTAAACAGGAAACAAAGGATAAGCCTCTACTGTTGTTCAAATAACCTCGGTCGAGTGTGAAACAGAAGGTACGCGAACTTATCTACTCCTTTTCTGATCATTAGTAAAATCGATAAATCGTCCATATTGACAAATCTCTCAACACAACATAATTCTCTATTAAAAAATCTTTCAAAAATAAAACATACATTTCTGAAACGTTATTGGAAAAAAATAGTTGATGTAAAGTTTACTTAATATGAACTGAAACAAATATTACATACTCGCAGTTTAAAATATCACAAAAAGCTTTGTTTAACGCGGAAGTGGGTGTTTATAGGATGTGTTAGCATATTTATTGACAGCCCGTTGTTTGGCAAATTTATTCAAGGAGATAATTGTGATAAGATTACATGACGAATACAGGACTTCTTTCATGTAATTTTTTACCCAGTAATCTTTAAGATTAAAAAAAATAAGCATGTTAATATTTCATTTACTTTTAGGCATTTGGCTATATAATCTTACTCAGGAAAAGGCCTGTTGAGGAAACGTTAGAAAGTTACCAATAAATTTTAAATTTACTCTAGTTACCCTATTTTAAAAATCGGCACGTTTATACATAAAAATTAAAAATTATTTTTAAATTACTGGGAATCGTTGAATTGTAGTAAGCTTTTCCATTTTTGATTAGTAAATATTGTTTATATTTTATAACAATATTACCTGACCACTAAATATTAATACAGAATTTTAAAAGATTTAAAAGTTTATAAAATTATTCTAAGTAAAATTTAACAAAAAGAAAACACAAAAATATTTCGTAAGAAAATAGTGTCCATAAAGTATTTTATTCATAAAAGCAATAGCTTTTTTAATTAAATAATGTCTTAGTTTTATTGCATATTTTATTTTACGATTCAGTGCAGATTTTCTGTATCTGAGGGTCCTGTTTGACCATAAAGTTGCATGATTTTTACTTATAAATAATATAAACATTAAGCTCTACAAAAAAAGAATTTTGCCAAATCGCAGAAAATTAAAAAGTGGTGGTTAACAAATGTGAAAACAATGTTTTTAACAAAATTTTCTAAAAAAAAAAGTTATGTTTAAAAAATAATTTCATTAAATTCTGAAGTCCTGAAATTTGCATTCAAATTCGACAATTATCTCATTTTTTTTCAAGAATTTGCAAATCATGCGTTTCTCGCCGGAAAAAATGACGAACACAAATATTTTTCCACATTGACGTCAGAAAGAACAAGAGATTTTAACCAAAATTTCGAAGGTTCTAAAACGGATTAAAATAATTATTTTTAACATAAAATCCTTTTGATCTTCCCTCTTAATAATAACAAATATTTTGACGATAAAACTTTTTTTATTAAGTTTTGCGAATTCTCACATCATGTATGCTCATTTTTTAGCGTATCACTGGAGGTATCCAGTTAAAATTTTTAAACATTTTCATTAAAAATGATAATTTTTAATAAGACAGTATGACACCTTTAGCAATATTCTAAGTTCTCTAATGATTCTACTTGACTGCAGCTGTTTCTACAATGACGGGGTTGTAGAAGCCCGTTAGTTGATATGACCTCTCAATTTATATTTGACGCAAAATACCACAAAATATGAAACAACAACAAGGAACACAAAACGGTTTTATAACAACAACAATATTTATATTTGTATAATGATGTACACAAACATAGGGGTTACTATTTTTGTTGGTGTTATGTCCCTTTGACTGAATTTAAGTTTTTACTAATGAAATTGAAATATTTTTATCCGCGCTCACAAAAGTTGAATGAACTTGCCGTTAAAATGTTTACTGTTAGAGAGTTGAAAGAATTATAAAGCTGAGAATATGTTGAGTAAACTTTTAGCTTTAGAAGGGTTGAAGTAGTGAATGTTCCGTAATGTTTGTAATTAAGTTTCCGTTCCTTGTCATTAAGTTTGTAATGTAGTTTGGAAAGTTTCGTATTTTTGTAACGTAGTTTGGAAAGTTTCGTACGTACGTATATGTGTGCGTATGTGAATATGTTTTCAGCGTCCGACCGCAATGGAGTCGAAACGCAGTTTTCTTTGAGGTTACATTTTCGTAGGCGAATGAAATCAAGAAAGAGAGAGAACGAATTTGTGTCTGATATTTATAAACAACGTAATCACGTGACAAGAACGAAAAGGCATTGACAGATTTTAGCGGAATTATTTTTTTTGTCAGGTCAAAAACTAGGTTGGTGTTATTCGGATATGATTTAAATATTAAGTGACCAATCAATATGTTGAGGTTTTCTGAAAATATGTATGAAGCTGGGTAAGCTCTGTGATCCACTTTTTGCACAGATTTGTACAAAATTCAACATCGATAAGAAAGTGTTAGCCAATCAGAAAATAAAGTAACGATTTGTATTTGTTTTGGCCTTTCAAAATTAGGTTCTGTACAATAACGGATTTATTTAAATAAGCAAAGATCGGAAAATGGGTTTTAAATAATTTAAATATCTTCTTTGAGATTAAATTTTGTGTGTATTTGAAAGATAATAGCCTAAAGTTTACCTATAATTAAAGAAAAAATAATTTTTTTTACGTTTTTAAATAAAGGTTTCAGACATTCTTAAAACAGTGCTATTGTTTGGTTTGGTTTGTCTTACGGCCTATCAACATCAATGGGTTATTTAATGCAAACAATTTTTATTGCTGGTAATATTTTTTTCAAAAAGCTTTTCTGGTAATAGTTTCTTTTTCAAAAATATGTTGCTGGTAATATTTTTTCTTGAAAAATTTATTGCTGGTAATATTTTTTTACAAAAAATTATTGCTGGTATTAAAACCTATTTTTACACTTTTATAGTATTGAGCCCAGTTTTGGGGGGAGTTAACTATTTGCCCATACCTGGAGTCCTGACAGGTGCTACCTCTCCGGGTCAGGATGGACCCGGTAACACAAAAAAATTAAGAGGTGATTCCACGCTCCTGAATACCTTCTGATCAGAGGCCATTCTGTTGGATGTAGTTTATCTTTAGACCCAGGACGGTAGTGCCATAGGGACTCGTCACTTATTGACCAATCAAACTACCAACTAATTATAGAAATATGTCAGGAACAATCAAGAAACTTTAAAGACATACGATATATCAAAAGTGGCAATAAAAGTGTCAATAAAAGTGGCAATAAAAGTGGCCGTGAAAATATTTTTTATAAAGATTTCTAATAAAATAAACTGCTCGTGACTGAAAAAGTACTTGAAATTTAATTTAAATCGGATAATTCTGATTTTTTTTCGAATCGGTTATAGCGTTTTGTTCGTTATTTTTTTTTTGGGGGGGGGGGTCGAATTTCTTTCGTGAAAAAAAAATCGCATCCTATTTGGTGGTTGCTAAAATAAGCGAATGTTTCAATCAAATGTTAAGCTGTTTCTCGTACGATCATCGTAGTGAAACTACGTCAAGCCTGGATACGTGAATGTTTGGGAATGCCAGGTGCGGTAAGCGTGTATGTGCGGATGGTGTAATAATAGATAACGGTTCGGAGATATCGGAAACCCGAGTTCGAATTCCAGTTGAGTTCGTCATATTAACTTACACGCAAATACCCTTGGGGAAAATATCAATATATACTTCTTCTCCCCCACCCCCACCAGTTATGGGTTCATTTGTAGAGCTTGTATCTGTAAATCTTATTATCCCCAAATATTCTTACAATCTCAAATATTTTCTGGTTTTTAAATAACCTGAAAAAGGTTAATAAACCATAACAAACACTCAATCAATCAAATTTTAAGATTGTCTAAACAGAATTTCCGTTGTTTACGATAAGACTTTATTTTAAAAATATAGTTGGAAAAGGAAAAAAAACAACAGTTTGAGAATCAGTAAACATGACGTGGATGGTGCATGTCTGGACGGATAATAATTGAGTTGCACAGATAATCTTACGAACTGAGCGCTTATATTGTAATCATATTTTTTAGTTAAAGCTTGCCCTCTTCGGCAATTTATAAAATCTAAACTACCAAAACAAACGTGCCAGAAACGAAAACAAATTTCAAACGTACTGTCGCGATCGTTTCCCTGGCAAAGGGCCCGACACTTGCAACGCAGCCAAGGTAATGATTCTCTGCTTCTCTCACCTTGAACTGGCACTCCCATTGGCTCCTCCTCCCAGCGCCATGCCAGACTGGTTGTCTCCAAGAGGTTTGTCATCACCTGACCAGCCGGGCCCGAGCGAACGGTAAAAATTTTCATTGCAGTCTGGTCGCGTCCAGCATCCTTGTCCGGCTGAGTTCAAATACTCAGCCGGGACTCAAGTAACATATTACGAAAGAAAGTGGGGAAAAGTCAACTACAAAAAATAAATAAATAAAATAATATAAAACTAGAAAGACCCGTGAAAATGTCACGCTTTTCCTATCTACATTTTCTGATTAATCTTAATTCATATTAAGCTGATAGCAAGTTCTTCAGCAATAACATATCCGTAGAAATTCCTCTATGGCATCGTTAAATATTTGAGCTTAACAAAATATTGCAATGAGAATCATAAATATGAATGCTGCTCGTTATTTAAAAAAAATAATGCGGTACAAATGAAAATATTTGAATTTGACTTTTCCCATTTCACTGAAACAGCCATTAAAATGTTTTCTCTCTTTCTTTCTATCTTTCTTTTTATCTTTCTTTTTCTCCTTTTCCACGCGCAAAAAACGGAATAGTCCATTACTTATGAGATATTTATTAGCAGGAGACTTTAAACAATTTTATCTTCCCTTATTTATTTTTTCCTAGGCAAATCCCTGTCTTGCGAACATTTCCTTTAATAATAATTTAAAAATAATTATTTAATTTATGCCAACTGGATTTTTTGCCTCTTGTCTTACACGGTTTTCGTCGTTCGATACTGTTCGTTTGAAACCCGCGTTCACCATCGCTTCTCGACCTTTTGGCTGCGATTTGATCACTTTATACTGACGTGGCACAGGGCTCCGGCTACGACTAGTTTGAATTGGTATGACAAGCAAAGACCAGCTATTACAAGCCAAGACCAGCTATGACTAGCTTAGACCAGCTATGACCAGTTTGGACAAGCTATGACCAGCTAAAACCAGCTTAGACCAGCGGCCCGAGTGAAAACACTCGGGTCCCCATCTCGCTTCACGGCCTTTTGGCTAAGATCAAAGTGTAGTATCTGTTCTCAGATTACTCGCTGAATGATCGCCTTTAGGCTGGGAGCGGTCACCGATACAGGCCGGTCGCAGGGATTCGTCCCTGCGCTGGTAGTATCATAGCTAGATTAGCTAAAGCCAAAGCTAAAGACCAGCTTGGACAAGCTATGACCAGCTAAAGCCAAAGCACTGCGGCCCGGGTGAAAACTCGGGTCCATTCCCCCTCCCGTCCCACGTTAAACCCCGACCTTGTGTCACAACCTGACCGTGTGGGAGGTCAAGTAAATCCCCGGCCTTTTGGCTAAGATCACGGTGTAGTATCTGTTCTCAGATTACTCGCTGGACGATCGCCTTTTGGCTGAGATTCGATCACTGATACAGGCCGGTCGCAGGGATTCGTCCCTGCGCTGGTAGTATCGCGGCTACGTCTAACTAGCTATGACTAGCTTTGACCAGCTCTGACCAGCTTGGACAAGCTATGACCAGCCATGACCAGCTATGACTAGTTATGACCAGCTCTGACCAGCTTGGACAAGCTAAGACCAGCTAAAGACCAGCGACTCGGGTGGAAACACTTGGGTCAAACCCCCCTCCCTTCCCACATTAAACCCCGACCTTGTGTCACAACCTGGCCCTGTGGGAGGTCAAGTAAATCCACGGCCTTTTGGCTGAGATCAAAGTGTAGTATCTGTTCTTATCAGCTGAGATATTTTCTCTCTCAACTTCTATCTACCCTTTCTTCTTTCTTCCATTTTCTCACTGCAACCAAGTAATGTATTTACCATTTTCCACGTGATCAAAACGCGAATAGTTCATTATTTATGAGTTATTTATGAGTTATTGGCAGGGCGTAACGGTGGGCTAACTAATGAAGAGAGGACACTCACAATTAAAATAGTAAGGAAGAAAGAAAGAAAGAAAGAAGGAGAAATCAATAAGAACTATAAAACGTAATGTACGAAGAATAAAAGGAAAATTTTCTCTTAAAATGCATGCACACACACACACACACACACACACACACACACATACGTATGTACATATATATATATATATATATATATATATATATATATATATATATATATATATATATACATATATATATATATATATGTATATATATATCATAAAGAAACAATTTATACAAAGAATTAAATAGCAATGATAATGTGATTAATGGCGAAATCACTTCGCTAACAGAACTTAATGAGACATTAACTTACTATCAATTCCTTGAATAATAAGATACTTACATTCGAGTTGTTGTCAGATGAAAGAAATATGCTAAGTACTTTCGACAATTTTAAATTGACATCTTCAGGCACAAATTTTCCCATTCATAGGCAAACACTAATGTGCCGACCGAAATATGTTTTTTTTTTATAAATTTAAATTATGTTATTTATTGATAGTTAATATCTGTTTTGGAGTGCGATTCTGCGACGCTTGAGTTCTTGTTCTGATCGATCAAGTGAGAATTTTGTTTGAATTGGGAAAAGTTATAAATCCACGAATTTTTCATTATATGTATTTATCTGTTAAAGTGAAATGGACTAGTATAATCCAATTAGTAGAATAAAAATGTCTTTAGTAGTTTTCGACGGAATTTAAGATTCCGATTATTACTGTGCAGCGGATCTGATGTCTTAAATATATTAGAATGTGCAGGTTACATTTTATATCATAAAGAATTTAAACAAAGAATTAAATAGCAATGTTAATATGTTTAATGGCGAAGTAAGTTAATGTCTCATTAAGTTGTGTTAGCGAAGTGATTTCGCCGTTAATCGCATTAACATTGCTATTTAATTCTTTGTATAATTTTGGTTTATGACACTCATATATATACATATTTTGGTTTATGACACTCATATATATATATATATATATATATATATATATATATATATATATATATATATATATATATATATATATATATATATATATATATATATACATATATTGCTGAAGAACTGATGGATTTTTATTTATTAATCTGACAGGTTTTATTACTCAAACCTTATTTTTAGTGGATAACCATAGATTCATAAATTATATTTTTGAAACTCTTTTAGAGATTTCAAAACTTTAGTTTAAATTTGGGGTGGAAATTCTTGCAAAAATTAAAAAATGATCTGATTTTCATCTACATTTCAGGACTTATTCACAAATGAATTATATAAAATTTTTAAATTTGTTTTTTTTTTTAGAAAATCTTCGAGAATCTTTCTAGAAATTCATCTTTGTAGCGCTTAATATGATATTTATATTAGTTATAAGCACAAATCCTCGGAGAATTTCAATTTTCATTTTTTCTTTTTTACATTTACATAATAGCTGGCCGGAATCGTAAAATAAAATATTCTATAAAAGTAAGATATTTAATTAGAAAAGCTTTCAAGAATAAAATATATTATGACCATTACTGATATAAAATATTTGTTTTAATGTATAATGAATTTTACAAGAATTTTTTACATTTTTGAAATTTTAATCATAATTATAAGTTTTAAATCTTTTAAAATTATGTATTAATTTGTAACTGTTAGATGATAATGTTATTAAGTAAAAAAGCTATAATATAATCATAAGAAAAAGCTTACTGTGATTCATCGATCCCAGAATTTTAAAAAATATTTTTGAATTTTCTTTGTGTTTGTATAAATATTTCAAAAGTAAAACATACTTGTCTAAAACATTATTTGTGATGAAAGTTCAGGTGATTTCATGTTTAATTAATCTGAAATGTAATAAATGTTACTTTTTGTTTAAACCACCGCAGAAAATATATTTAACATGGTGGTTGGTATCATTTTGACGTGTTGAATGATGTAGTGATGTAGTGACGGCCTGATGTTTAAGAAATTTAAGTAAGGAGTACATAATTGAAATAAATTTACACGACGAATACAACGTAAGCACCTTTTGATATATATATTGTTAACTATTTATTATTTATTATTTACAGCTTTTGCTTTCTGAAAATGCCGTGTATGGACGTCCGTATTTAGAAAAGTTGATACGTTTATACACACGTAAAATAAATTCAAAATTCTTTTTAAAATACCAGTATCCTATGAATTGTTATGATTTGTAAGTAAAGTTTGAATTTAATTACAATATAAGTTGACTACTGTAAATTAATATAGAAGTTTAAAAGATATTAGTTTATAAATTATTTTAATTAAAATTTAAAACAAAATGAAAACAATTTTGGTAATAATTCATTATTCATCGAATTTACTTTTCTTAAGACAATAGTTTCCATAATATATTTTATTAATAAATGTGTCCATAATATATTCGTAAAAGCTTATCTAAATAAAATATCTCTGAACTTTATTGCATTTTATTATACGATTCAGAACAGTTTTTCTCTAACTGTGGGTCCCGTTTGACCAAAGAAATTTAATCATTTAAATTCTCTGATTAGGTAAAGTTAAAATGAATGTAAAAATTAAGCGATATAAAAAAGAATTTCTTGAAATTTTATAAAATAAAATGAGCTGAGTTATTAATGATAGAAAAAAAATTTTTTCTAAAGATTTTTCTCAAAAAGAAAAATTTCAAAAATAATTTCATTCATTTTTTATTAAGCACTGAAAGTGGCATCCGGCAATAATCTGATATTTGTAAAAATTTCCATTAAAAACTTATGGTCCCGTGTTGACAATAGAAAAAAAATAACACCAAGGTCTTCATAAACTTTGATTATATTATGTTTTTGCAATTTTCATAATGTATCCTCTTTTATAGTGAATATTTGAAGGTACCTAACAAAAAACCTTGACTTAGATATTAAATCTAGTTTGCTGCAAACTACCAAGAATAAACTACTTACTTGTTTTGAATATCGGCATTCTAAATCTTAGGCATTATTGGTTTTGAAAACCACATGAATATATATATATATATATATATATATATATATATATATATATATATATATATATATATATATATATATATTCAGTTGTATGAATATGAGTTTGTGACCCTTGAATTTTACGCTTTTGCGATCATCAGACAATATCTGATGATCGCAAAAGCGTGAAACCCTGCGTCATAAACTCATATTCATACAACTGAATATGTTAGCACTATCACTGATATTGAGCGCTTTCCACTAAGTACTGCAGTTACAAAATAATATATATATATATATATATATATATATATATATATATATATATAGATAGATAGATAGATAGATAGACAGATATAGATATATATATATATGTATATATATGTGTGTGTGTGTGTGTGTGTGTGTGTATATATATATATATATAGAGAGAGAGAGAGAGAGACAGAGACAGAGTTAGTTATAGATAGATATGTATATACCGAGTGTAATAGCAAAACTATCCATCCCACACAACGTTTAATATCTAAACAAAAAACACTAAATTAATTGAGTTTCTTTTTTCCAGGTTTGCAGATAAGACGTTTAGCCATTTTGATACCATTTGTCGTAAGAATAACTGAAAAAAACTTTCATTTATTCAGCTAGAAATGAACAGTTTAAAATGCTTTTGTGTCAGCCCCATTATAACTTCCCATTTGAGCAATGGTGAGAGGAAAAACACCACTCAGGTCTTCAGTAATGGTACCAGCATTCATACGCTGGCTATCCATATTGAAATCCATTCGAGAACCATCAAGAGAACGGTTAATAAGTTTAAAAAAAGAGTGAAAGGTAGCGAGGAAAACAGGATCAAGAGGTCGCAACAGCACGAGAGGTCATTATTTCAACTTAGAACTAAATACACTCATATTGTTCATATTGTTCAAATTAGAGTCCAATAGTGTTATAAAAACTCGGAGAATTCCAGTAAGATATATTTAATCATTTCTAAGATAGAACGGTTCAAATCTGAATCTAACAATTGGACAATTTTGCTGTTAGACGATTTAGATATTTTCGCAGTTACACCCGGTATAAGGAAATAAGTGATTGTATTTATGATCCAACCTTATTATTTATTATTGTTGAATTTTAGGTGAAACATATGTTTGAGAAGATATCCTATTTTTTAACCGTGTCAATGACAGCGCATTCGAGAAACTTACTAAAGCGGATGTCCTCTTTGACAAGGTTCGCGTCTGCCTTTCTGTAGGAAACCATCATCTGATATACTGAGTTTAATTATCTTTTTAAGGAATGAACATCTTCAGATCTTCTTGGAAGTCCATATCTGCTGATTTTCTTCACTAGGTCTCGTTATTGTTGTGCAGGCCAATAGTTGTAATTGACACCGTTTAAAAAGAAACTAAAAAGGAACAGGGCATCTACTCAAACATGTGTATTCAATAATAATCATAATAATAAAATGGACTTTCAAATGGATGCAGAAATAGAAGTAAAGCACAATACACCGACTGAAGCTGCAAAATACATAAAAAAGAAAGTAAAAACAAATGCAACCGACCAGATACAGAAACAATGGTAAGATAAACCGCTTCATGGCCAATACTCTGCACGTACCACACAAGCTGATGCAGACAAGCCCCATACCCATCAATGACTACGTAGTGCAGGGTTGAAAGCTGAAACGGAAGGTTTTATCCTTGTTGCACAGGATCAATGTTTGTTACCTAGAAATTATCAAGCACACATACTAAAATATTGTGTTAGCCCAAAAGGCAAGTTCTGTGATATTTACCCAGAAACAATTGATAATCTTGTATCAGGTTGCACGGTATTGGCACCCACTGAATATAAAACCCGGCATGATAGATTGGCCAATATCTGCACTGGAAAATCTGCAACTTCTACGGAAAGGAAACAGAAAAAAGTGGTATTGACACCACCCAGACCCGCTTACGGTGATAGGACCTGTTACAATTTTATGGGACTGCACAATACATACAGACAGAACAATTAAACCTAACCGTCCAGACATTGTTATTAGAGACCGCAAACAAAAAAAGTGCCTCCTTATTGATATGGCAGTCCCTGCGGACTGCAATGTATCTTTGAAGATCTTCAAAAAGCTACCAAAATAAAAGGACCTTGAAATCGAAATCTCAAAAATGTGGCACATGGGAACATCAACAATCCCTGTTGTAGTTGGAGCCCTCGGATTGGTTGGAAAAGATTCCAGTAAACTAATTGAAGGGATTACTGGAAGTCCATGCCTTAAAGAAATACAAAATTTGTTCTCACGAGTACAGCCCGTTCCTTACGAAGAGTTTTATCCATGTAATTTTTTTTGTCAGTGGTCATGATGCCATTTCTAACCTTAAGTTTCAGGGTGGGACACTGAACCAAATGTGTACACACCAGAAATCAAAGGAAATAAAATGAAAATAATAATAATAAATTTATATGAAAAGCGATCATATTTAAATGACTACATGCGTATCATTACATATATAAATGCCAGTTTTGGAATAATTACAATACGAAACGCAATATTGGAAGTTTGAATATGATTTTCTATATATAGGTATGTCAAAGTCAATGTTGAATATTTTGAAATTTCTTGCTTCATAAAGTGAATTCAGCATTTTGAGTTCAATTCACGCTTTATTATTTGACGTTTGCTTCGAGCTAAATCATTTGGAAAAACATGATCAAATAAATTCCCAGTTTAAATATCAGGATAGATTGGGCTCTGAGAGCTCTGAATTGAAAACCAGACTGAGGAGGGATGGGATCCGTCAGGCTATCTTACATATGAAACAATGATGTAAGAGATGTAGTAGTCCCCTTACGGTTCTAAACGGTGACGATATATATATATATATATATATATATATTTTTTTTTTTTTTTCATAAAGAAAAATTTATATATTTATTTATATTATAATGTGATTACTGGCGAAATCATTCCGTTAAAAGGACATTGACTACCATTGCTATTTAATTCTTTGTATAATTTATTTCTTTATGATATAAAATATAGGCTACACACTCTAATATATATATATATATATATATATATATATATATATATATATATATATATATGATGAAATGGATCTTCCGACAATTATTTAATATATTTTTATGTTTATGTATTTAAGTAAATTTATTGTTTTTAATTAAGCTGTATTACGTACATTTACCGGCAGGAATCGAACCTGTATTCCTATGCGGAAACCGTCATTTGACCTGGCGTACTGTACCATTCAGCTACAGAGAAGCGTTTTGTTAGCAAAGCCCGAATTAATGTTTATAAACACACGATTTTCGACACACACATATTTATATATATATGTGTGTATATACAATATATATATATATAAATATGCACACACACACACGCACATATATATATATATATATATATATATATCATTAGCGTGGGCTTGTTTGTCGGGCTCATTACAATCTTTAATAAAATATACTATTGGTATAACTTAGATGTTATAATGATTTCTTTACACAAATATATAATTCTTATAAATTTCTGTGCATGAATAAAAAAAACATATTTTGTATTTTAATATTAATTGTAATAGATCTATAACAATAAACATTTATTAAGAAAATATTTTCTAGTCACGCAAGAAAACAGAGTGAGGACAAAGTCAAAAGTCATTCATATGTTTATCTGTTTATTGCCCCCTTTCCATTTTTTTATTGTTTTATAGCTTGTTTATCAAGTCACTGATGGTAGAGTGAGATTTTGTATATATGTCTATGCATTAGTGTGTTTATGTATCTCTCGGTTTGTGAACTTTTAGTTTAATTTATTGTAGGTTTATGATCAACTCTGCTGACTGATATCATATTTCCTCAAAACTACCCCAGACACACTCCTCACCCAACTTTCCAGTCGACGAGTTAAGGCTACCACTTTTGATTTTCACCGAACATGAGTTTTTTTTTATTTTTCTTCTTTATTTCTTCATTATTTTGAACTGTATCAACGAAATGTATTTCGGTCAATATTTTGAGGCACGCAGTTTTAACAATTCATTTTGGATCTAGCTAAAGTCAAGAATGAAAACAACGCACGACAAGGGTTTATGGTTGCTTTGACATATACATACTTAAATGTTGACTCAACGGGCTTAGCCCGACAAGACCGACCCCCGGTGTCTCCACTGGTATATATATACGGCTGAGTAATGGATATAGGCACGGATTGAAGAATTGGAAATCCGTGTTCGAATTCCAGTCGAATCCATTACATTCACTTACGGGCTAATACCCTTGGGAAAGGAATGGTTCCTCTTCTTCTCTCCCCTGACTTGTTTATATATATATATATATATATATATATATATATATATATATATATCAGGAACCGTGTTTCGTCCAAGACAGATATTTGTCTTTGTTCATATTGCCCTTTTACGGATATACTAATCTCAATTTTTATACACATACATACATACATACATACATACATACATACATACATACATACATACATACATACATACATACATACATACATACATACATACATACATACATACATACATACATGCGGCGGAGTAATGGATAGAGGCTAGGATTGAAGAATTGGAAATCCGAGTTCGAATTCCAGTCCAATCAATTACATTCACTTACGGGCTAATACCCTTGGGAAAGGTATGAATCCTTTTCTTCTCTCCTGACTGGTTTATATATATATATATATATATATATATATATATATATATATATATATATATATATATCAATGAATCTTCTTCTCCTCCCCCGACTGATACATATATATAAGGAACCGTGTTTTGTCCAAGACAGATATTATCATGACACATTTACCTTGATAAAATCCCAAAAGGACAAAAAGAGTCAATTGAGATAAATTTTCTCTTTGTCTTTGTACATATTGTCCTTTTACGGATATGCTAATCTCAATTTTTACACACAGACACACACACAGACACACACAAACACATAGACATATATATATATATATATATATATATATATATATATATATATATATATA
>OZ038480.1:92699323-92724323 GCA_964036315.1 Acanthosepion esculentum | reverse complement strand
GGGGGGGGGTGACGCAAAGAAGTCCGTGAGTCTGCTTCATTGGTGAAGGATTTCCCACGAAGATGATTATCCAGGGAGTGGAAGAGATGGTAATCGGATGGCGCAAGGTCAGGTGAATAAGGTGGATGGCACAAAGTCTCCCACCAAAGTTGCTGTATGGTATCCCTGACCACTCGCGCGACATGCGGCCTGGCGTTGTCATGGAGGAAAAGCACACCTTTGCGATTCACCAGTGCTGGTTCCTTCTGGCGCAATGCCTGTTGCACACGTTTCAATTGCTACGAGTATAGGACTCCAGTGACCGTTTGGCCCGTTGGTAGTAGTTCATAATGAACCACTTGACGACCTGTCCACCAGACACAAAGTATAATCTTGCGTGGGTGCATAGGCGGTTTGCGGCGTGAGGGACAGCATCCTGAGGAGACAACCAATGTCTGGAACGCTTAGGAGTTTCGTACAGAACCCACTTTTCATCACTGGCAAGCACTCGATTGAATGAGGATGCGGTACGGTGGCTGGAAAGCAGCGATACGCAGGCTGCCACTCGTTATCCCTTGGGTACCTCCAACAGCGTTTGCGAAACCCACTTGCTCAGTTTGTACGTCTTACCTAGGCCGTGCAGGTGAAGTCTAACTGTTTCATCGGAAACGTTGAACTGTCTTGCAAGTTCACCACACGTTAGACTACTGTCCTCTTCAATGGCCGCCTTCAGGACTCATTCAAGACCTGTGGTCGTCCACTGCGAGGCTCATCATGGAGAGACAAATCTCCCGACTTGAATTTTCGAAACCAACGTCTTTCAGTACGTTCATCCACAGCACTATCCCCAAACGCTTGACATATGCGGTGACTTGATGCACCTGCTGATAAGCCCACTTTGAAGTCGTAAAGCAAACAGCCCCGAACGAGATCTCTAGACACTTCCATCCTTCTCACAGCTGTCCGGCTTATAACTGATGGCCGGGCACGGTGCGCGTGTCTTTTATAACGTCTGATGTTCCTACTTCCGGCTGTCCGAATTTGAAAACAATTGCTACAAGCATTTCGTATATATTTCAACTTCATTCAATGACTAATCAAAAAACAGACAGAACTTTTTTGGTTACCTTGTAGAATTATCCGATGTTTTTATAACGCTATTGGTCACTACTTTGAACAATAAGAATGTATTTAGCTCTAAAATGAAATGATGATCTTTCTTGCTGTTCTGTCATCGTGATATATTTTTCCTATTTACTATTCCCTCTTTTTAAACTTATAACCGTTCTCTTTACCATTCTTGAATTGATTTTGAAGATGTAAGCCAGAGCACGAATGTTGCTACCATTACTTAAGGCATTAATGGACTTTTTCCTCTCGCCATTGCTCAGTTGGGAAGACACAGTGTGGCTGACACAAAATGATTTTTAACCTCTATTTTAGCTGAAGGCTTTTTCAGTGATTCTTACGACACGTGGTGTCAAGATGATGAAACGCCTTATCTGAAACTTGTAAAAAAACAGTCAATTAATTCAGTGGTATTTTAGATATTAAACATTTTGTAGGATGTACACGATTTGGACAGTTTTGCTGTTACACCCAGTATGCATATAAACACACACACACACACACACACTTATATATGTGTGTGTGTGTGTGAAAAATCAATAGCTTTTCTATCTGACATTATTTCCTACGACTCTTTCGTGTGGACAGGCCGGTAGACTTAGTTATGAATGCAAAAAAAAAAAAAAAAAAAAAAAAAAAAAAAACAGGGTGTCTACTCAAACATGGGTATCTGCGAATTAATATTAGGTGTAGTAATATATATAAGAAAAATGTACTTAACAGTTATGTGATATCGGGCCTTTTATTTGGCAGTAAATGCTGGACAGTCTCATCACAGATGAGGCCACAGATACGTGATTCTACAGAAGGATACTGGGAATACCGTGGTCTTGACATCTGAGCATCGACGACGATTTTTAGAAAATGGAAACAAAAATGACACTCACAGGATATATTGAAGGCAAGAGTAACAGAGGAATACAGAGCATAACCTACCTAACTAGTTTGTGCAAATGGTTGGCAGAACAGGGTTTAGGTGAGGTTTATGTTCGCGAATATCTCCCGCTGGTTAGGGAACTCTCTCTTGAATCTCCAGGCCATTCTTACATGTGTCTCCGTCTCTCTCTACTAAACTCAGTCAGCTATCTATTCTTTCTCTACTGTTGCTTTTCCTCTCATGGCCGTTGCATGTTTAATAGTATCTCTGATATATATATATATATATATATATATATATCATAATATATGATATATATAATAAAATAAATATAATAAACTAAATATAAATTTATATATATATATGTATATATATATATATATATATATAATATATCATAATATATAATATATATATATAACAAAATAAATATAATAAAGTAAATATAAATTCATATATATATATATAATATATATCATAAAATTTAATATATATCATAATATAGACAAGCCCATCTCCCTACACCTATTTTCAAATATATTTCTGTTCAGTAATTTTAATGCTCGCCATGCCAGGTGGCTTAAACACTCTGTCACTGACCTCGCTGACATCCAAAAACTTCCCGTTTCTGGAAATCTCTTCCATTTAATTACTTCCATGATAAATACAATTTTCAAAAATTTAAATGCAACGTCAATCGTCATTTTCTGTTTTCTTGAATCCAATTTATCTTTTATCCATTCCTCAATCCACCCTATACCACTGCGTATTAGAGGCATTCTCGCCTTCATTGGTGTGAAATGATAGCGAAGAGATAAATTTTAATAGGAGCTATAAAGAAAAGGAAGTGGTGAAGAGCCATGATTGTCCACATTTTGAAGGGACACGGCGTATAGAAAAAGAAGATAGAAAGATTGAGACCATCGGTTTGCACTGACTCAATTCGTGTTTTTCCCCACATTTTAGGAGGTAATCGTCTTGACTGGGTCGATTTTAGCAAAGCTGATCGCATAACTGTAGTCTTGAACAGATCTCTGTCTCAAGTTCAACAAAACTGAAAGAGAATTGATTTTCAAATTCTAACCGTTACGTTAATAGCAAATTTAAATTTAAACTCATGAAATACAAAATGTATTACAAGAACTGATTAACAAAATAGGTCTTAAGTCATCAAAAATCAATATCCAACGTAAAGAAAACATTCCTTACGAAAACTGTAAATTTCAATGAAGAAAATATTTATCTTTGTATACACATGATATAATATACATAATAATAGCTGGCCACTCGTATTCGAGGATACCCGTCTACTAGAGAGGCTAGCCAATCCCTATTGCAGACTCTTGCACAGGCACATTTTGTGTTTGTTCAACACCCAGAGAGTTCACCTGTGGTTTATACTGCAACTATGCTGAGCAGACCTTAGTTACATTTTCTGAAAGAGAGCGTGTTACCTAGAATGATCAACAATCTGAACAACACCAGCACATTCAAACCCTCGGTCACGTTGACTTGAGATTTCATGTTAGCACAGCTATCGACGGCTACATGTGTTCCGTCTACCCAATTTCACTCACAGGCCTTGGGTCAACCCTTAGTATGGCTTTCAGGTACTTTCCAGTAATATACATAAATATATAAATACTGTACACACACACACACACACACACACACACACACACACACACACACACACACATATATATATATATATATATATATATATATATATATATATCGTTAAACAATGAAGAAAACACTCTATAAACTCAACCAACCATAATTAGTACCATAAAAATAGAAAAAAATATTTACCTTTTAAGCACGAGTTTATTAATAACAAAGCACAATCTTAAGTGTACATACGTCGGTGTACGCACGCTATATGTATATATTTCCACGTGCGTATACCTATATACGTAAATGAATGAATGTGCACGTTTGCGTATGCATGAGCATATAAATGCAGATATATGCACATAAATTCAAACAATAACAAACAGAAATTTAATTGTAAATGTAACATCCTACAATTAATAATTATGATACCACAAAACCAAATAAGAAAACGAAATAATAGACATATAAACATGTGTGTATGCATATATATGCACATAAATTATGATAACATATGATATAGGCAAATACTTATATATATATATATATATATATATATATATATATATATATATATATATATATATATAATATATGTATAATACATATATGTATAATATATATAATATAATATATATATATATGTATAATATATATATATGTATAATATATACATGCGTGTGTGTATATGCGTGTGTGTGCGTGCGTGCGTGTGTGTGTGTGTGTGTGTGTGTGTATGTGTGTGTGTGGTTTGCCTGAAGTCTAGACAGATATGCAAAAATGCATATTTTCAAGAAATTAAATTTTCTACATCATTTTATAGAATTGGAATATTAACAAATGACATCTTCAGTATGATTTACATCATTTGTGATGCAAAGGTTGATACGCTTTGCAAGATTCACATGAACTGGATGCAATGACTCCACATTGCCGTCAGTTTTAGCACATTCATTCTTTATGCATCCACTCGAATAAGTTGCATCTGTGATTTTTACTGCGTACATCTTCTCCTTTAGCATAACCTATAAAAAGAAGTAAATTCTTTCTTCTTTCGACAAAACCATTTTTAATCTATGGTGTTAAAAACAAATGGTTAATGAGATTTCCTATGTGTATAGATTTTATAGACGCTCTGTGTACATTGAGGTCAACACGTTCTGTACTCTGGTCGTCAGAGCTAATAAGTTAATTTTATTCATTGCCCCACTTATCCTCAAAATTCCATCGCATTTTTCTTAAACAGACGTCGTTAAAAAGCTTTTCCACTTTGTCCCATTATCTTCCGTTTTGTATTTCGGATATTATTACACATTCTACGAACACGCTGACTACAGATCTTGTAGTTATTGGTCAAGAAAATTTGTTTAAAATATTTCTTGTTGCAGCCTAAACACACGTTCTATATATATATATATATATATATATATATATATATATATATCATAGACATTATGTAAAAATTGTGTACTACTTACTTTCACAAAAAGGAAAAACGTAAGACCGCTGTAAAAACATAAATAAAAGATTAATTAGATCTAGTTTCATTATTTAACAAAATATGTTTAAAAGATTGTTGCTGCCCAAATAGGCATTAAAACACACACACACACACACACACACACACACACACACACACACACACACACACACACATATATATATATATATATATATATATATGTATATATATATATATATATATATATACATATATATATATATGTCAGGTAAAATCAGGTAAAGGAAAGACAAATGAAATATGTCTTTCACTTACCTGATTATTTACACAATAGGCCCTGGTAGTATACATAAGTGAAAAACGAATCCACTGACCATGCTGACCCTCATTTATTGTTCACAATAGTAAAGTCCATTATATATATATATATATATATATATATATATATATATATATATATATATATATATATATATATATCGACCATATAGTGCTGGTATTAATAAAACAGTGACTGATGTAATATAAGAGAGCAATTAAGTATATATTAACAAATATAAATATTATCCCTCACCTCTAGCAGGACTTTGAGTTTCATGCACGACGCAATCTTCAGGTGCTGAGTATGCGATACATAAATTTGAATTAATTTTTAATTAATTCAAAATTATGTAACGGTCAGTTTATACTGCGCACTTTAAGATTGTGTCGTGAATAAAACTCAAAGTCGTAATAGGAGTGCGGGATAATATATATATATATATATATATATATATATATATATATATATATATATATATATATATATATATATATATTATAGGAGTGCGGGATAATATATATATATATATATATATATATATATATATATAATTATATATTATCCCGCACTCGTATTACGACTTTGAGTTTTATTCACGACTTCAATCTTCCATATATTTAAAATAGAATAAAAAAAATTGTATGTGTCCGAATATTTGTTCTCACCCACTATATATATATATATATATATATATATATATATATATATATATATATATGTGTGTGTTTGTGTGTGTGTTTGTGTGTGTGTGTGTATGTGTCTGTGTTAGTGTGTACGAATATTTGTTTCCACTCACTATATATATATATATATATATATATATATATATATATATATATATATATATATATATATATATATATATATATATATATATATATATATATATATATATATATATATATATATATATATATATATATATATATATATATATATATATATAGTGGGTGGAAACAAATATTCTTACACATACAATTTTTTTATTCTATTTTCCATGATAAGGACTCATGGCAGAGTGGATAAAGGCGTTGGTTCGATCCATTGACAGGACCCAAAGAGTGTGAGTTCAATGCCCGGTTAAGGCAGTGAAGAACTTGGAGAGGGGAATTAACATAAGATAACTGATAACTGACATGCATTAAAAATGGCTCGTTGAACTAGAACAGTCTACCCCAGCGACCGAAATAAAGGGTTCATTTCGACATTCCAACCCCCTGAAGAAGGCCGTAGCGTACAACGGCCGAAACGTTGTAAAAAATATGCCAAAGATGAGGACAATAGTTCGAATAATATAAATAGTGTATTTCCAACTAATGAATAGTCATACTTTTCATATAATGAAATGTACACAGTTGCGTAATAACTAAATATTCATAGAAAGCAGAAAAAAATCTTTGATTTAATAGAAATAAATAGCATTTATCCATTTTAATACTGTTAAGAGGTCTCCCCTTTTTGCACAAATGGACTCACCCAAGGTATACACATACTACTACCACTAATACCAGAGTAGAGTATTGGTACGTTGAGTTGAGATGGAACGACAGAAGAGTATTAGACTAAGTCACACACACAGCCGGCGGCAAGCGTCACAGTTAGCGAGCACGTAGACTCAGTAAGGAGTCATCCGCGATACTTCAATACCAAGACTGTATATATATTCGTGCTACTAACACTTATTCCTAGATCTACTAACCCGTATTACCAGTTTGTATTATTACGTTAATACATTTATTTTCCTTATCCATTCCTGGCGTTTGTTATTCATTGATATCGGATTTCATCCCGGAATCCACAACAAATACAATACAAAAAATAAATAATCTTCATTTAATACGTTGTAGAATAGCCATTATTCACTTCTACAGCGACCAACCACTTCTAGTTCTCAATGATTTGCAGATTTTATTTGCTATTTTGTTCTATTCTTCTTCGTATATGATCATCAGATCCAGGATGTTTGTTGGAGCTCTCGATTGGATTTGAATTTCCAAATAACGCCACAGATTCTCGATTGGGTTTAAATCTGGGAACTGATTTGGTCATTTCAAGATATTTACATGATTTTCAGCAAGCCATTACTTCATAGATTTTGCAGTGTGCTTAGGATCATTATCTTGTTGAAAGATTCAGTCAGGAGGAAGTTCAAGATTTTCAAATGAAATCATTAAATTTACTTACAAAATATTTTCATATGTTACAACTTTTATTCTACCATATATAACTGATATGTTTCCAGTACCTTCTGCAGAATAGCAATCCCCAAACCATTATGCTGCCACGACCAAATTTCATTGTTGGAACTTTGTTCTTTTGTTTGAAGGCATCGCCATCTTTCTTCTATACATCTAGAATTGCGTCCAAACATCTCAGTTTTGATTTCGTCTGTCCATAATACTCTTTCCCAATACGATTTTTCCTTATCCATATGTTCATGAACAAATTTCAACCTGGTATCCCTGTGTCTTTTCAATAGCAGTGGAGTTTTCCGAGGGGATCGTGGCTTTAGTTTAATTCCATTGATTATTGATCGTTTAGTGACACTGATTCCTGATGAAATCAAATCATCCTGCAACTCTTGACGAGTAACCATTGAATTTTCTTTAATTTAACGCATTAATTTCCTCGAAGATCTTGAAGAAATCTTCCTTGGAGCACCTGTTATTCTTTGGTTTTCAACAGTTTTGAGTTTTTTTATTCCTTGCAATGAATGGTAGTAAATTGAATATTCAGGCTGTCTCAGGTGTTGCAATCAGTTCTTTTTGCGAATTTTTCAATTCTTTAACTCCAGCCACGATGATAACCTTCTTGCACGAATATCAATTACAGAATGTTCTGTTTGTATTTCTTAGGCTAAAAATAACTACTGATAACATTATGGGAACATTCTACAATATTCCACTTGAATACTCTTGAGTATTAAGGTAATTTAAAAGTTTTAAAATCAGATATTTGCATTGTACGAATACTTTTTTCTCTCATTAAAATGGATAAATGAGATTTATTTCTATTAAATCAACTTGTTTCTGTTTTCTATGCATATTTTATTATTATGCATCTGTGTAGAGTTAATTATATAAAAAGTATGTTTATTCATTAGTTGGAAAAACAATAAATTCGTATGTGTACGAACATTCGTTCCCCCACCACTATATGCGTATATATATATATATATATATATTTTAAGACATTTTTATAGAAACAAATATTTTAAGTAAATGCTCTGTTTATAATAAACAGTATTAAACAACATTTACCGGCCTGAATGTCCGAGAAATCTTCATAGAAAATATTCGTCCTCCGACAGGATTCGAACCTGTATCTTATACGGAACCGCCATATAGCCTGACGTGCTTTTTTACCGATTCGGCCACAGAGGATCGTTCGGTAGGCATGGTCGAATTTACTGCTTTTAAACTTCAATCATACATGAATCTCTCACGTACATTCATATCTGCTCATGGCGTATCAAATGTAAACAAATGACGTCACACATTATGAAATGGACACAGTCCGACAATTATTTTAAGACATTTTTATAAAAAGAATATTAAACTTAAAAATGTCTTAAATAATTGTCGTACTTTGTCCATTTCATAATATATATGTATGTATATATGAAAATTTTAATTATACATTTAGATGTTATTAACATTGTTATCAGCTTTTATCATGATTTCACATACATACAAATATCCATCATTTAGAACATATACAAAAGCTTATTAAAAAGATTTTAAAATCAAGTCTCACAATACACAAATCATTATCATCCCTCTCTTGACTGTTTCAATCGCAGGAGGACAAGGACAGAAGAAATGGGTGATCTGTTGGCAGTGGCTCTTGGCATTGTCATATTCGTCCACTCTTTGACGTTGTCTGGCCCTCTCTTGCGTTGCCACCCCCACTTGCGTCCGCCTTCAACAATGCCTTGCATGATGGCCTTGTAGAGGTAGTTTTGCCATGCGACGTGGGCAAGCCATGTCATCTGCCGACGTTTTATAGTGTTGAAGAGAGATTTCTGTCAGCTCGCAAGTTTTTGACCTGTGCCTTTTTTATAAATATTTTCATGGTAATTGTTCGCTATTATACCGAGACTTTATGAATTTAAGCGAGTACTAAACTGGCGACGTGATCTCATTGAATTAGAGTTAAGTTGGTTAGATGTAAACGTAATTTCTATGCTAACACTTTCTTCTCGCTTGTGGGACTCCCTTCTGGCTCTATACTTTTCAGTCAAGTCTAATCTTGTAAAACTTAATTGCAAAAGCGATTGCTACTCTATGTCCACCTGATTACTCTTTTTTTGTTCTTGCCCTTTAGTAAACATTCGGTTTTCTAATTCTTCCACGCACATCGTGTCATAGTGGCTTTACTGCCTTCCTTAGGGTGGATTCAATTAAAAAAGAAAAAGAAAAATGATTCGATGTGACATCGTCTTCGCTAAATCGTACGTTCTTTTGACTTCCGCTTAAGAAGATTTAATCCAATTTGCACACAGCAAAGCCTATTCGGGTGAATTTCACATTATTTTGCACGGTAGGGAGATGATTATTAATGCAATGAATGCATGTTTCAATTCAATATCGATTATTTCATATTCTCATTAATTCGATCCGTTTAGGTTTTGCTAACAAACAATTTATATGTGATTTAAATGTTAGCAAGACACATTTTACTGTGTAAACAATTCGATCCTCATTGTGTGTTCTACACTTGATATTTTCCTGACCTCCCCGCTAAGACAGAATGTGGCACAAGGTCTTTTTATATAAGTTTCCATTACATATACATATGAACCAAGGACAAAAACTGTCCAACCCCCGCAACCACCGTAACACTGGCGTCGATATTACACTGATCCCACCTCTCTAAGTACAATGAGGATTGCGTCAAGCAGGGATATAATCCCAGGGGCCGTCTGCCTGGGTGCACGTGGTATTTACCTGAGCTCCCCATTAAGGCAGGATGCACCTCTGTATTTGCAATGTGCGAGGTGCTGCCCCAGGTTTAGAATCCACAGGACCGGGCGCTTGGTTGCTCTAATCTCAGCAAAGTATAATTTATATAAATTACATAAGGTTAGTAAACGCAGATGGTTATTATATACATCCACACTTTTAAAAAAAACTACGAGTGAATTTGTATTTTCAGTAGCTCATGTGTTCGAAATAGAATGTTCGCTTTTCGACCATGAAACCCGGGTTCGAATCTTATCATAGTCACTTTCCCAGGAAAGTGATTTATTGGTATTATAGGTCTGGGAAGACAATCACAGTGTACAGAAACCTTTGGAAATTGACTGAAAGTCATACTATGGGTCGGCCCTAGCCTTGTGAGTGAAATTTGAAATTATGTCGGAATGGTTTGAGTGTACTCGGCCTTGTTCAGATTATTGATTAAGCCAGTTAATGCGCTCTCTCCCAGAAACTGTGACCGAGGTCCGCTCAGCATAGTTGCAGTATAAACCACATATGGATTCTGTGGATGTTGAACAAAAAGCTCTCTGTACAGGCGTTTGCAACAGAGATTGGCTAGCCGCTGTAGAAGAAAGGTATACGATCGACCAAACATTATTGTAGATCAGCGATTCTTAAACTATGGGTCGCGACCCTAAATGGGCGAAATACTAGGGTGGCGAAAATTAAATTCAAACACTTGAATTTCAGTTTCTATTTTATTTCCCAAACGCACAATATTTAACCTGATGCGTCATGCAAACACTACGGTAATAAAACGCGCGTGCGACCCCGTTGCGACAAGGTCAGTGACAACGGATGTATTTTCGTGAAGTCTAGGTATCAATGAGGAAAGCTCATAAGAGTCATCTATCATGAATATGTTTATGGATAAGAGAAAAGGTAACAACGTTAAGGGGCTGGAAAAGGGACAGAAACCGAAATGCAAGACCAGGGCCGATAACTTTACCGATTCTTCCTTCGAATTTTTTTCAAGAACACCTAGATATAAAACAGAAGCACCAGACAAGATGTAGCAGCAATATTCGATGCAGGGACGAGACATAGTGTTATAAATGCGTACGATAGATCCTGTGGAGAATAATTGTCTAGAACAGCGCTTCTTAAACTATGGAAATGCAGGGGTGGCGAAAATTAACTTTAAACACTTGAATTTCAGTTTCTATGTTATTTCCCAAACGCACAATATTTAACGTGATGTGCCACTCAATCGCTGCGGTAATAAAACGCGCGTGCGATGCCGTTGCTTACAAGGGCAGGGACGTATTTTCAGGTTAGTTGGTTCGCGAAATATCTCGTCATGAAAAATGGTGTCACGAATGAAAAAGTTTAAGTAGTACTGTTGTAGACCAATCAAAAGTTAGCAAACATGTCACATGCTAATTCAACACTGTAGCAATTTCTGACATCCCTGAATTTCCTATTGCTTGACTTTCTGCCTGCCGAAACTAAAACATCTCGCGTCCTTGGTAAGATGATAAACTACATCCAACAGCAAGGCGTCTGATCGGGTTTTGAGGAGCGTGGAAACACCTCTGAATTGCTGGTGTTCCCAGGTCTATCCTGAATCGGGCTGGTAGAACGTGTTAGGGTCCCAGCTATGGACAAATAGTTGACCGCCAAACTGGGGTCAAAACAATATGAAAGTGTAAAAATAAGTTTTAATACCAGCAGTACATTTTTTGTAAGAGGTTATTAACAGCAATGAATTTTTGAAGAAAAAAATTATTATCAACAATATATTTTTGAAAAAAATATTACCAGGAATAAAAATCTTTTCGGCATTAAATAACTCACTGATGTTGATATTCCGTAAACCAAACCAAACCAAACCTAAAACATCTATATACTGATTATTCGATTGATGTACTCGCCATATTATTGCATAGCTGCACTCCTGCCTCATTTCTACTTGGTAATGGTAATAGTAATATTATAAGGAAACATTCTACATTCATTGACCAAGCGGCCAGTGGTGTTGTCGTTTGAATTTTATGAAATCTTTCTCTTACAACAATTTTTTCAGGATAATAGGTTTCTCAAATCCTATAGCTGTTATCTTTCGTTTCGGTATTACCATGTGTTTCCTTCCTAAACTTGTGCTTGAAGTAGTGTGAAATATCAATATCTTAATTATGTCATTATTTTCTCTTACATGTGTTGTCCATTTTAGTTGTTGCCGTTGTTGAAAGTCCTCAAGTGATATCGTTTTTGTTATCTGGTACATATCGTTTTATGTTGCGATTCTGCAGCGCCAGTCCACAATGTTTGAAGAAGAATGGTCTTCGTCAAGATGGACAGACTTCACTCACTCCAACTTATTTTTAACCACTGATCTGAGAAAGAAGTTGTACAACAGCTGACAGTTTTGATATTTCTGAACGGGTTTCGAGTCATGCATGACATCCATTTTCCTTGTTGCCGTTGTTGTAAGTCCTCAACTGATTCGTTCTTTTTTGTGATTCTGTAGCGCCAATCCACAATGTTTAAAAAAGAAGAAGAGTGGTCTTCATGAAGATGCATAGACTTCACTTATTCCAACCCATTTTAAACTATTGATCTGAGAAAACAGATGTACAACAGTTGAGAGATCTGATATTTAATGTTATTGCTTTTTCCAGTATTGATGGGGGTTCTCTTCCTAATGTTTTGTTTGAAGTAGTGTCGAATGTCACCCTTTATTATGCCATTATTTTTCTCTTCGTGTTACCCCTGCTATCCATTTTAGGTGTTGCCGTTATTGAAAGTCCTCAAGTTTCTGCTATTTGATACAGTTGTTTGTGATTCTGTAATGGCAGTCGATTAGTTTCGAAGAAGGGTGGTCATTTCTACGACCTACGTGTTTAATTCTCTCAAAGCCAATTTTAATACATCATCTGTGAAAGCGGTTGTCTACAGCTGACAGTTTAGATATTTCTGAACGTATTTCTCGCCATGCATGATATCCAAATGAAAATCTCGATCTGATGAGGTTTAAGGGTATGACTCGATTTTGTAAGTTAATGTTTTGGTCTTTGTACGGTAAAATAATGGACAGCGGCTCGGATTGAGGAATCGGAAAGCCGAGTTCGAATTCCAGTCGAATCCATTGCATCCACTTACGTGCTAATACCCTTGGGAATGGTATGAATCCTCTTCTTCTTCCCACCCCCAACTATAAGTAAATAGCAGGACACAGCGGGTTCTATAGCCTTGGTTGGCAACTGGTCTACCACAGAAAGAAATGGCAACCTACTGCGGGGAAATCTGCCTCGTCATTCATATATCGAAAGTACATGATCGTCCATGCGTGTATCACGCATGGCACATAACTGAACTGGACATTGTTGCTTTTTTATGGTGTTGTGGCAAAGATGAAGATAAAAATGAGAGGAAGGGAGAGAGAGAGAGAGAGCGCAATCTATTCAAAATTTGTTTCTCCAATACTAAAATTATTATAACTGGGAGAGAAAGAGAGGAAAAACGAGAGAGAGAGAGAGAGAGAGAGAGAGAAGGTGGGAAAAGAGAAAAAGAGAGGAAAAGTGAAAAGAAAGAAAGATAGGAGGAAATAGGGAAAGATAGGAAAAACGAGAAAGAAAGAAAGAAAGAAAGAAAGAAAGAAAGAAAGAAAGAAAGAAAGAAAGAAAGAAAGAAAGGGAAGCAGAGAGAAAGGGAGTAAAAACGAGACAAATAGAGGAAAAACAAGAAAAAGAAATAAAGGGGGAAAGAGAGAAAGAGGTAAAACGAGAAAGAAAGAAAGAAAGAAAGAAAGAGAGGAAAACGCGAGAGGCGAAGAGAGAAAGAATAAAAGAAAGAAAGAAAAAAGGGTAAAAGAAAGAAAGAAAGAAAGAAAGAAAGAAAGAAAGAAATGGGAAAAATTGAGAAAGAGTTGACTGAAAATTTCTGGCTGCTTACACTCATGCTCTTGGGAAAGGCATGAACCTACTTTTCTCTGTTCCATCGTGAGATATTTTGACAAAATCCTTGTTACTGGCGCATCGCGATGATCGATGTAGCAGAGAATAGATGGATAAGAATCTAGGCATACTACTTCCCCGCCATAATTTCCATAATTTCCTTTTCCAGACGGTACTGTAGAAGCATATGTATCTTATTTATTAGCACAGTATGAGGCCCGACTGCTTAAATACAGACCCTATACAATAAGTACGGACAAGTATTCACACACTCTCGCTAACGTAGTCGAGTTCGTAAATTTGTACACTCAGGTTGGTCAGACGGTTACACATGCAGTTGTCTGCGCATACGGTAACGTACAACAGGTTTTGTGTTTCACATTGTTTATTTTCTTGGTATTTTCTTGGTTTCTTACCGGTCCGTCATTGTCACCGTATTGCAAGGTGTGTGGTAAATTGGATACTGGTTTAGATAATTTTTTCCCCGTTTTCAAATTTTCTGTCTTTCTTTTCCTTCATGTTTTACTAGTAGTTTTTTTTTTCCGGATTCGCCTTATCTTTCTTTCTTTCTTTCTTTCTTTCTTTCTTTCTTTCTTTCTCATATATTTCTATCCCTGCAGTAATATAATCTTTTCCCCTTTTCAATTTTTCTCTCTGTTTTAATTCTCAGTATAATCTTCCCTTGCTCTTACATTTGTTCTTTATCTTTCCCTTTCATTCTCTCTTTCCCTCTGTCCCACTCTCTCTTTCCCTCTGTCCCACTCTCTCTTTCCCTCTGTCCCACTCTCTCTTTCCCTCTGTCTCACTCTCTCTTTCCCTCTGTCCCACTCTCTCTTTCCCTCTGTCCCACTCTCTCTTTCCCTCTGTCTCACTCTCTCTTTCCCTCTGTCCCACTCTCTCTTTCCCTCTGTCCCACTCTCTCTTTCCCTCTGTCCCACTCTCTCTTTCCCTCTGTCCCACTCTCTCTTTCCCTCTGTCTCACTCTCTCTTTCCCTCTGTCCCACTCTCTCTTTCCCTCTGTCCCACTCTCTCTTTCCCTCTGTCTCACTCTCTCTTTCCCTCTGTCTCACTCTCTCTTTCTCTTACTCACGCTTTTAATTTGTTTTTTCATCTTTGCAATTATATCATCGTTGCCAACATTTTCTCACTTATTCTTTTTTTATTCATGTCAGTCTCAGCTGCTATGATTATGAAATTCTTTCTTTCTTATTTTTTATCTTTCTTTCTTATTTTTTTTCTTATTTTTATATTCTTTCTTTTTTCTTTCTTTCTTATTTCTATCTTTCTTTCTTGCAATTTTTTTTACCTCGCTTTCTTATTTTTTTATCTTTCTTTCTTATTTTTGATATTTCTTATTTTATCTTTCATTCTTTCTTTCTTTCTTTCTTTCTTTCTATTTTTTTACCTATCTTTCTCATTTTTTGTCTCTCTTTCTTATTTTTTTACCTTTGAAATTAAAACAGTCTTTCCCATCTTTCCATTCTTCCTACCTTTGTCCCCCTCACTGTCTTCAGGTCATACTTTCCTGGTCTCTCTCTCTCTCTCTCTCCCCTCTCTCTCTCTCTCTCTCTCTCTCTCTCTCTCTCTCTCTCTCTCTCTCTCTCCTTACTCTCATTTTTATCTTCATCTTTTCAATTATCTCATTTTCCAAAGTTTTCACTTTTTGTAACTTCTATCCTGGCATGGATTTCCCTGACTTCTCTCTCTCTCTCTCTCTCTGTCTCTCTCTGTCTCTCTGTCTCTCTGTCTCTCTCTCTCTCTCTCTCTCTCTCTCTCTATATATATATATATATATATATATATATATATATATATATATATATACATAGGATGTGTTTGTGTGTGTAACGAATGCACGGCGGCAATTTTCGACGGATTTGCACCAAAATTTACATGCACATACTCCAAGTTAGCGGGAAGGCCAAGACCGACTTTGCATTTCCCAATTCCCATCGATAGTGGAAATAATCGATTTTTTCATGCTTCTACGGCAATTTTCATGTAGTTTGCGGCCATTTTCTACTGGCCAGAGTGAGAGCCTATAGCTGGCTGCCACGAATAGGCAGGAAGATTCTACTGGCCAGCGTGAGAGCCAACAGCTGACTGACACGAATGTTAACTAGCATGCTACAATGCAAAAAGATAGATAGTTGCATTCGTCACAAGTGGGAAAAATTTAAATCTGCATGGCACTTTACTCCAATTGGCTTATTCGCTTGCTTAAACTCAACGTTGATTCTGATTCCGTAGAACTGGGTTGGGTGTGTAGAAGTATTTGTTGTTAACATTCTTTTTTCACTCTTTTTTTTCAGTTACGAGTCCTTTCTTAAAGCTGATCTTTTTGTGTTCATTTTGTTTAGTTCATTTTTCGTAACAGATTTAATGTTTAGTATAGAGCTTAGAAAAAATTCGCAGTGTGAGATAGGCAAGAAGTAAGGCATGTGGCAACATCAGCACGGCAAAGGGCACACCTTTAAAGGCAAGGAAGGGCAAAAGTCAAGTGATAGCGATTGCTGTATGAGTCGTACGATTTTTGAATCAATCACGGGCCATGCTGCTAATACATACACACACACACACACACACACACATATATATATATATATATGTGTGTGTGTGTGTGTGTGTGTGTGTGTGTGTGTGTGTGTGTGTGTGTGTGTGTGTGTGTGTGTGTGTGTGAATTTGTAAACAGTGACTGTATAAGCTAATATTGCACGATTCTTCGGCAGAATCGAGTTACTGTCAGTCACTGTGTGTTTATCTAAATCTAAAAAAAATAAACACGCTAAAATTCACCTTTATCTCTGCCGTGCGTCGATGGCTTAGTGGGAGAAGTTCCGACTGACGCAAATTCAGTCGGGGTTCGATCCTAGCTAGAGGCAACCGGACGTCTAGCCACACTGATGAGCTGCGAAACAGTCTGTCTGTGGATGACAAAAAAAAATATATATATATATATATCATTCACAGACAGTACTGTTTCGCTGTATCACAGCTCCTCAGTGCGACTAGTCTTCCGAATACCTCAAGCCAGGATTGAAACACAACTAATTTGGTGTCAGCCAGAGCTATCTTCACTCGGTAGAGTTACACAACTAAATCTAGCGTATTGTTTTATCAAATGTAAACAAATGCCAATTAGCCAAAGTGCTCCATTCATTTTACTGAAGAGCTTTGCATTAGTGCAGGTGGCTGTTGTTTATAGAATTAGCTTATCACTCAACAGTGCTCAATTGAAATGTATTTCTCAGTCAATTATTCCCACTATTTATCAACATTTCTACCTTCTATAGTCAACCATGTTAGATGATCCTTATCAACATTTATCCGACTTCGTCCCTCTAACGAATCCAAAACTGTGTTTTCTCTATCCCAATTCGGGAAATTTTCTAGCTCAACGAAGGCTACCGGGTCTGATTCATTTTACGAAGGCTACCGGGCCTGATAATATCACTGTAGTTGTTTTTTAAGGACCTTAACCCGGTGATGGCAAAGTTGTTTAACCGCTGCCTGAAGGAGAAATGCTTCTCAGGTCTATTGTAGGTCTTGGTGATATGCTCCGTTTTCAGGCAGATGAACGTTCATACACCTTACAATATCGCTCCTTCAGACTCTTTGTGTCTATTATCATCTAAAAAGGCGTTGATCACTTCAACAAAAACAATCTGCTGTTCGACAAGAAGTATGAATTCCTCTTCCCTCGATATCTAAAAAGCTTTTGAGAATTAGTGGCACAGGGGATTGCTACACACGCTCTCAATCTATAGTATCTATAGAAGTCTTTGCAGTTATCAAGTCCTTCCTTTCAGGCAGGTTTAAGAATGTCGTTGTTAATGGCCATTCTCTTCAAGCCCGTGCAGGCGTCACCCAAAACTGTCTCCTCGTTATTTTGGCTTTATATTAACCATCTGTAAAAACCATTGTCAGATCATTAGTAAATATATAGGTAGACGATAGCACAGTGTATGGTTGCACTTCCAAAACCAGAGAAAGCCAGATCCGGCAGCTGATCTCTCCTCTGTATAGCTCGAACGGCTCAATGAAGGGGAACTGGCTAGTACAAGTCATCGTCAACTTACGGCTGTTCGACTTTACGATCACGAATTGATATGTGTCGTCTTGTAACTTTATCGACTATCCACAACCAAGCACTCGCGGCTACTAAGATGTTTTGTATATTTATGTATTTGGTATATTTTGCAACTGAAATGTTTTCTTTTATTTGCACATTTATGTTAGTTTGTTTTTTTTGTATGTTCATCAAATACTAAACCAACTGTACTGTAGTATGCAGTGTTTGATTTAATCCTGAGGAACGTTATAATAAGAAACAAAACAATGTGTAGAGAGACGCTACAAATGGTATCAAACATGGAGGAATCCTAAGAATTATAAAAATACAAATGCTATAATGCCCAAAGCAAGAACAAAGCTTACAAAAGGCCGACTTACGACTAGATTTATGACCTGTTGGTCGTAACCAGTCGTGGTCGCAAATCGACCACAGCCTCTAATATTCAATACAGGCAAACCTCTCATCTACGGACCCCCATCCATCAACGGATTTCGGATGCTACTGACAAAATCTGCAGGCGAAATTAAAAAAACTTCTAAATCGTCAGCGATGTATTTTAAAATTGGCGGGCATATTGAAACGAGTCGTATTAGTTCTCAAAGTGACCGCTTCGCGGCGGTGGCGGGCTTTTCAATTGTAAACAAAGTAGAGTGTACAGTATATAAAGTAAGATACATTAGCGCGTGCGTGATAAAGTAGCTGTGAGAAATCTATTTTTGTTGTTTTGATTAATATATCTATATTAAGTATATATTTATTTATGCACTATATACATGTTTATAGTATTTACATTGTGATCATCACTAGTAGTAGTTACTATAGCGGTTTTATAACTAAAATATAATCCCTTCCCATCTACGGAAAATCGTCTTTAACGGGCCACCCCGATGCCTATTAGTCCGTTGATGAGAAGTTTTTCTGTACCTCCAAAACCAAACAGGTAGTGTTTTTATGATCATCGAGTTGAATCTAAATTTTCTTGTTGAACGGTGGCAATCTCAATGGGGCTTCTTGCTTTGACACTCTCTTTGAACTCAAGTTCACGCAAGAGATCTCCAATGGAACTCACACCCATACAAGATACATGGTGAAAGATGCTGGAAGAATGATCGTTTCCTTGTCCCGGTCCAGAGAGTAACAAACACTGCCATGCTTTATATTTTTAAGAGTCCGTTCTAAACCAAAAGTGGTCTACTACTGCTATATCTGGCCTGGAGCTACCCAGTCTTGCCTTGAGAGTTTAAAAATATTTACGCAGACTTGTGGCAGATGAGTTATTTTCCAGCCTACAACCTATTTCTTCTGGATGCAAAACAGTCAGTCTCACGCTACTCTGTCGCTATTTATATAGGAAATATTCCGACAGGCTCCATTCTTTGGTGTTACCAACTCAAGCATTGACGTCCAAGACTCGCGTTGCTATCTCTACAGAGTTGAACAACTCTCGTTCCTTACGTATTCCCTTGGCAAGAAGAGCGTTCCACCCCGAAAAGTGTATTGACAAAGGTTTTATGAAATTTTATTTTGTCGCTTATTAAGCAATTTTACAGCCTCGCCTGTAATCGTCACCTAATATGCTAAGAAGGGAAAAAAAGTTTTCCTCCTTTAAAGATACTAATCAATAACGCTACTAATGAGACATATTGTCCTACAGAAGGATGATGAGAATACCCTGAATTGAACAAGCGAGCATTAAGGTAGTTTTAAAAAAAATGGGAAAGAGAACACTTAAAACACTTAATAATTAATATCCAAAAACGAGAGTTGAAATATCTGGAACACTGTATAAAGAAAGAGGGCTTGGAAAATTTAACACTAACAAGACATAATGAGGACCAGAAGGAAACGGTTTTCAACCTGTCTAACGAGATTAGGTGAATGAATAGCAGAGCGGCAGAGAGAAGAATGGTAAAAAGTCAAAATTTGCTTAGAGAAACAAGGGAGGGGAAGTTGTAGAAAGCCATAATCGCCCACATCCCTACGGTACATATAAATGAAGGAGAATAAAGTTCATGGCAGTAAATGCTGGGTAATCCTCTCGCAGATGAATAAGAGGTAAAGTGACAAAGTTTGTTTCTATCGACGGATGCTATGAATGCTATGGATAGAACGATGTCGAGTTAAAGAAAATAGTAACTATTGGGAAACGTATACTTACAACCAGAAAGAGACATGTGAAATTTCTAGAACACATAATGAGAAAAAGGGACCTAGTAAATCTAATACTCACAGGACATATTGAACCTATGTGTAGTAGATAGAAACAGCGAGAAACCTATTCTAAAATGTTTCCTGCTTTAGGCACCTTTGTTTTAGTTTTTTTTATATGTTCATCAAATACTAAACCAACTGTACTGTAGTATGCAGTGTTTGACTTAAACCTGAGGAACGTAAAAATGACTTAAACCTGAGGAACGTAAAAATAAGAAGCAAAACTATGTGCAGAGAGGCGCTACAAATGGTATCAAACGTGAAGAAACACTCAGAATTATAAAAAACATACTATAATGCCCAAAGAAAGATAAAAACATTACAAAACTAATTACAGGCCGACCTACGACTACATTGATTTACGACTAGACTGATTTACGACCTGTCAGTGGAACCCAATCGTAGCCGTAAAGCGACGACAGCCGCTGATATTCAATGCAGATAAACCTCTCATCTACTGACCTCCATCAACAGACTTCGAATGCAACGAACAAAATCTTCAGGCAAATTTTTTTTTAAATTGCAGGAAAAACTACCAAATCCTCAACGATGTATTTCAAAATTGGCGGTCATAGCGGAATGAGTCGTATTAGTTATCAAAGTGACCGCTTAGCGGCGGTGGCGCGCTTTGTAATTATAAACAAAGATGGGTGTACAGTATATAAAGTACGATACATTAGCGCGTGCGTGAGAAAGTAACTGTGAGAAGTCTATTATTTTTGTTGTTTTGATCAATATATCTATATTAAGCATACATTTATATATGCCATATATACATGTTTATAGCATTTACATTATGATCATAACTAGTGGTAGTTACTATAGCGGTTTTATAGCTCTAATATATAGAATATTTCAGGCACTTGCACTGGGAGAAAGCTAGTAACAACTTCATGTCGAATAACCCAGTTCGCTCAGACGGTCCTTGATTGAAGACATCCCCACTCGTTTAGAGGTGACTGCCTAATCGCCTTGGTTGTCTTATACTTCAGACTTAAATGAAAAACAAATCCAAAATCAGCTTCCCGACAGCCATTTATCGTGTTTCTTCGCTACATCTGCTCTTGAACAAAGATGCACAGTGCGCCAACCACTATTGGACATGCCCAATATGTTATGGTTAGGCAATTGAGAATGTTACTCGGACACTACAATTTTAGTTTTTTTTTTGGGGGGGGGGAGTCGAGGACCGGTCTTACTTCCTCTTTTTATGTTCACATCACACACCTATATCAATAGCCCTCTACAATGAGTTGTTCTTAGGACTTGTAATGGTAGAACGTTAGTGAAAATGAAATCGCCAAAAAGTTGACGCTGGATTCCAAATGTAGAAGATCTAAGACACCTATCATGATAAGCAGTTTGATAAGGGTATACCAGACACACGCATCACAGCCAAATGTGCACAGTATCGTCCTGATATTAATTGACAAATCCGGCAGTGGATAAAATAGATATTACACACGCACACACACATACATACATACACACACACGCACGCGTAAACAAAGAAATTCACACTCATATTTATATATACTGAGTGTAACAACAAAATTGTCCGAATTGTGTAACAGCATACGATAATTATCCATCCCAAAATGTTTACTATCTACAAAAAAAAAAAAAAACTCTAAGCTAATTGAGTTTCTTTTCCCCAGGTTTTCAGATAAGACGTTTACCCACCTTGACACAAATTGTCGTAACAATCCTTGAAAAACCCATTGAGTTATTCAGAGAGAAAGCGAAGAGGTTAAAATCGTTTTATGTCAGCCCCACTGTCTTCCCAAATGAACAATGGTGAGAGGAAAAATATCATTCTGGCCTTCAGTAATGGTACAAACATTCATACGCTGGCTTTCATCTTCAAAGTTCATTTAAGAATTATCAATGAGAATAGTGAATATGTTTTAAAAAGAGAGAACAGAAGAGAGGAAAACTGGATCAAGAAGTCGCAACAGGAAGAGGCATCATCATCTTAACTTAGAGCTAAATATATTCAAAATTAGAGTCCATAATTGTACAAAAACCTTGTAGAATTCCAGTAAGATATCTTTAATTATTTCTAAGATTCTAAGATACGCACACAACACAACATACACACTCTCGCATACATATATATGTATACATACAACACTGACACACACAGAGACACATATATATAATGTTTGTGTCTCTGTGTTGTATATTGCACATGGCGAGCTGGTGTTAATAAAACAGTTTTCGATGTAGAATAACTGATCTATAAGTTATATATTAATAATAAATATGCATTTTTCCTCATTGTTAGTACACGGTATTGTGACACTGATGAGAAAAATGTATATTTATTATCAATATAATATACATATGTATATGTACCTAGGTTAGAGTTTCACTCTAGTGCATAATCTAGTGTGAGCTCTTGTAGAACATGTCCTGTACGTTGAAAAGCTCGGTCACGATGACGTGTAACTTTGAGAAGATTACAGCCATCAAACCACTCGGAAGACATAAACCAACTCGTCGTATATTTTTCAGGCACTTGCATTCGGAGGAAACTAGTATCAACTTCACGTCGAATGACTCAGTTCGCTCAGACGGTCCCCGATTTGAAGACATTCCCACGCATTTAAATGTGACTCCCTAAGCCCCTTGCTTGTCCGATACCTCAGACTTCCCGACAGACGTCCAACGTGTTCTCTCACTACTCCTGCTCACGAACAAGGATGCACAGTGCGACAACCACTATGGGACATGCCCAATAGGTTATGGTTAGGAAATTTAGAAGCAAATCTATAATACTGTATGTGATATTTACTGTCAGCCATCTTAATTCAGCAGAACAAAATATTTACATGTAAGCATCTCCAATAAATTAAGATCGGAAGCCATGCTAGGTATTCATAATTATTATTATTATTATTTGTGTATGTTATGTTTCCTGCTTTGTATCCTGTGGAACCGGTCCAAACCAAGGTCTTTAGGCCCTATAGGAGAATTGTCATTTAATTGATAACACTCTTCTTAGTATATGGGATGTTACTAGTAGGGCGATCGTCTGAGCAACTTGTATATCGACGTTACCTGGGACACTATTAATAAAATTGTCCATTCATTTCTCACGAGGCTCAGAGCTCCGATTACTATTAGTACAGTCTCAGTCTTCATTCCCAACATCCTGTTAATCTAGATCTCCAGCTCCTTGTTTGAACAATTTCTCGATAATTCTCATGGAGGTGTTTCTCTCAGATAGTACTGCTATATCAATAAGCATACACTTCCTCAATTTCTTGTCTTTTATGATAATATCAGGTGTGTTGGTTTTTATGTCCCTATCAGTTTCAATTGGCATATGCCATAGGATATTTACATCTTTATTTTGAGTAACTGTGTCTGGTTGGTGCTCATACTCAGTGGTTTCGATTTTCTGCTTCATTCATATCTTCCAGTTCACATATGTCGCTACCTTGTTATGTCTGTGGGTATATTATTTTTTTGATAGTCTCGAACATCCTGAGATAATATCCTCGAAAGTTTCATCATATTTTCCGCAGATCATGCATTTCAGGTTAGTTCCATCTTTGATGATGAGACTGATAGGATCCGGTTGCAAGACTTTGGTCCTGAGCTGCTATAATTAGGCATTCTGTCTCAGCTTTCAACCCGGTGCTCCTTAGCCAATGCTGTGTTTCTCTTAGTCTACATCTGCTTCTTTCATCCTGTTTAGGTATTTACCATGAAACGCCTTGTCCTCACAGTTTATTTGTAATTTCATTTGGCCAAGTAGTTTTATTTTCTGTTTTACTCATTTGGCGTTGATGGAATTGCTTCGTCTTTTGGTATTATCATTATTTTTATTTTCTTTGATATCTGGCGTTTACACATTTCTTTCCGGGTCCCGCCCAGGAACCTAAGGTTAGAAATAGCATCATGACACTTTCCACTGCAAAGAAAGAAAAAAAAAAGTTACATAGATAAAGCCCTTCGTAAAGTGTGGACTGTACTTGTCAGATCAATTTTTGTATCTCTTTGAGGTATGGACTTCCAGGGATCCCTTCAATCAGCCTACTGGAATCTTTTCCAACCAGTCCAAGGGCTCCAACTACAACAGAGATTGTTGATGTTCCTATGTGCCACATTTTTTAGATTTCTATTTCAAGGTCCTTGTAATTTGACAGTTTTTCGAATATCTTCAAAGATACATTGCAGTCTGCAGGGACTGCCATATCAATAAGGAGGCACTTATTTATTATTATTATTATTATTATTATTATTATTATTATTATCATTATTATTATTATTATTATTATTATTATTATTATTATTATTTCCTTTGATATCTGGCGTTTACACATTTCTTTCCGGGTCCCGCCCACGGACCTAAGGTTAGAAATGGCATCATGACACTTTCCACTGCAAAAAAAAAATTAAATAAATAAATAAATAGAAAAATATTTACATAGATAAAGCCC
>OZ038480.1:92684323-92694323 GCA_964036315.1 Acanthosepion esculentum | reverse complement strand
CTGGGTGCCTTATACTTTCGACCTTGTGACACATCTAAGCTATGCTGAGAAAATCACCATAACTGGCGGGCTTGAGCAAGTGGATGACAGAATGTGGTCTGGGGGAGCTACAAGGGGTGGAGGATGTGGAGAGACATGATCGGCTTCGTCTTGAAAGGACACCGCACATAAAAAAGAAAAGAAGCTTTGAAATGGTTGTAACCGAGCTGATTTAAGAAGTTTTTGAAAGCATAACTTTTATCAACTATCAAAAAAAAAAAACAACAAAAAAAACAGACGTACATCAGAAAGCAAGTGCTCAGATATATTGTAGTTTTCTGCATTCAAAACGTAATTAGTTTTAAAAGAATGTCTTCTAGTGAGTTTCCTCAAATCTTATTTAGATTGAATAAAATTCAAATATTTATTTCTGTAAATTTCAAAATGTTTCCAATCGCATTGAGAAACTGAGACTGATTTCAACGAAACGTTAAGTAACCTTGGTCACAAACTCCACATGACTTATATACGTGTATACACTATAAACCTAAGTCATTCTGAATTTGTAAAAATATATTTAGAAAAAGTATTAATAAGCTGGAAAGTCTCTGTAGCCTCTGATTTGGCGCCGCCCTAACCACCTTACATTCGTTAGAAACAAAGAAAATAATTATATGTCAATGAGTTCTGGAAAATTTCCTCTCAAGATGCCATCTTTCAAGTAGGTCAATAATCAAGTATTTCGATTAGCATAGTCTGGCACAAGCGTACTATAACGGGGCAAACAATAGCATCTAATAAAACACAAGTACCATATAACTAATTTATCTGAGGCAGGTGGTCACTAAAAAGACATTCTGAACCTGAATTAAAGAGCTAGTTCTTCTTGTTTTGTTATATTAGATCAGTGGGTCGGCTGGCTAGGAAAGTTGCCTCAGCATGTTACCTGATGACACGGGTTGATACTCTTGGACACCACCAAAAAAATTACGCGTCATCTGCAGACCTGTTATACTGATACGAACGCAGCTGTCATTTAAAGATTCGCTTCGATGGGCCCGAACAATGATATTTTTGTTTAGAAAACGTGTTTGACAGTTGACGGGGTCTGTTAATAGTGCATAATCTGATAGATAGACACTTTTCACAGTACATCTGCCAGCAAAAATAAAACAGTGAAAGTGCAATCTCTACCAGAGAATAGATTCAAATATTGACACAATGTGATATACGAGTCTACCTCGTTCCTACATATAAGTGGATGTACGGGTGGTGCAATGGATAGCAGCTCGGGCTGAGAAAACGGAAATCTGAGTTAGAATACAGTCTGGTTGGTTACATTCAATTACGCGCAAGTGAACGGTATACTTATATCTCCTATGTATATGAGTCACCGGGAAAGTCATGAATGAATCCATCTCCTCCTCTGAACTATGGGTTAAATAGCGGTATTCATATCTAGGAAATCATTGTTATTCTGAAAGATTAATAAGTCAATATTCACTCGCTACAAAAATACTTCTTACAATACAACATATGATTCGGCATTAAATAACCGACAAAATTTGATAAGCCGTAAAATCAAATAATTTAGTCAATCCATTATATAACCGAATCCATGCTAGATAAGGCCATCACATTAGCTCAAGAACAAATAAAATAAGCACAAACGAAATAAAAGTCATAAAATACTGTAGAAAATTACTATTATTCGAAAACGAAAACGCGTGGCTAACGAAAGAAGGAACATTCGATGTTACAAAGGTAAGTTTTGATGGTTATTTCCGACTTATAGGTTTAGTTTGCAACATGGACTAAACTAAATCATCGATACAAGTCATATCGACCTCTACAGAGACGACTGTTTAATAATCCTAACTGTGACAGACAAAACCAGAAAAATAATCATAAAGATTTTCAAAAAGGTAGGACTCGGTATAGACATAAAAACAAACTAAAGGAAGTAGGTTTCCTATACATCACACTCAACCTAAGAAAAAGTACATATCAAGGATATAGAAAACCCAAAGACAGACCATTTTACATACACACATTTTCTTCCAACCACATGCCAAAATAGTCAAGCAGATCCCAGAATCAGTTAACCACATGTATCTGACAATTCTTCTATGGAACTCATCTTCAAGGAGGTAAAAAACAAAAAAAAAGTTTTTGAAAATACAGTGATCTTTGGAATCAGTCACATACAAAGCACACAATAAAAAAGTCATATATATATTCCTTAAACTCATGCACACTTTTTCATCAAGCACTCTCCACAAGATATTCAACAGAAACACAGTAAATGTCATCTACAGTTGCACCGAAAGCACGAGACAAATAATATAAAAAATAAAATAGAAAAATAACCAACAAACCACCCGCATAAATCAAGCCCAACTCTAATTGCTGAGCAAAAAACTCATACCCCATGAATGCAAAATTGCATACAAAACTATATAATATGCCAAGCCACTGTAGAATTAGATAACGGAGTAAAATATACATAGGTGTTACCGAAGGACCCTGGAAACAAAGAATCTACCCATACAAAATATCCTTTACAAATAATAAATACACGAACAACCCTTTTTTAGTCCAATTTACATAAAAAATATAATAGAAAATAAGGAAAAAAATATCAGGCTACAACAATAAATCCAAAATGTGTAAACTCTGTATGGAGGACAAACTATCTATAATCAATTTCCCTAATTAACACAAATTATTAAATAAACGATCAGAACATATCCCAAAATGCGGACAAGAAAACAATTTTTATTACATTACTTAAAAATACAAAAATTAAATCGAATACCTTGTAAAAATACCATCATGTAAAATGCAAATATGTACACTATACACAACGCAGATAATGTAAAATAATGAGCCAATACTTAAAATTAAACAAATAAGATAACCGACTCCTGAAAAAAATTAAACAAAAAAAATGTAAATAAATAAATTAAGTAAATAATAAAAAAAAATTAACAAACTATAAATGCACATGTATTGATTAAATGAAATAATAATAATCGACGATAAATAATTAAATAATCAATAATAAATAATGAGTAAATGTTAATAAACAGCAGTATAAAATTGCTAGAAATAACATAATTATTTCTACTCAGTAACTTCTAGAATAATTTGAAACAAGCGTTACCACCCACCCAATAACCGTTAGGACAATAAAGGGTGTTCCAGTAAATTGGATCGATTTTAAATGTGAATTAAGTTTAAGCGTCTAATGAGTTTTTCCTTTTTCTTTCAGATTTGGCGGACATTTGGACGATATATATTTTTCACACATAATTGCCATTACTTAAGTAACATGATTCAATAGAGAAATAAATAAATTTTCCCTAATAACACTAATTTATTTACTGCTGACTTTGATTCGTGTTAATGAAACTTCCTTTACAATAGACCTTGCTACACATAATGCACTATTAACTAGCATATATGAATAGTCGAGCAAAATACAACACGCATGGTCTGAAAATTGAGTTCAAGCATGAAACAGATATTCGCCGCTTGGTGTTGACATCAGTGTTCACTTTTATATAGGTACATTATGCGCTGAAAAAAAGCATACCATGAAGAAAAAAAGCGCCAAACTTCATAACAAAGTTTTATCGTCAAATATTTCATGTTATTAAAAGGAAAGATCAAAATATATTTTGATTATTTCATTAATCTTTTCTTTATCCTCTTTGAAAATTTTGGTTTAAAATCTTTTTTTTTTTGTTGTTTTTCATCAGCGGAGGTGGGGGTGGTTCAAAGATTATTATAGGAAATGTTAGCATCTTTATGTGGTAAAAATATTGATTTCGATATTCATGCAAATAATTTTCGGATTTAAATGAAATTATCAGGTACTATTTACAAATGAATGAAATTACTTAATACATATTTTTTAGAAAATCTTGGTAAAAATATTTATTTTTTTACATCTGTTACCCCCGATTTAATATTATGAAATTCTGAGAAATTAAAATTTCACCGCCTTCATATTTATATTCGTTAAAACAAGACTCCTTGGATAATTTAAATCATCAATTATTTTTGTAAAACAGAAACACCATTTACCAGAAATCTGCTCTGAATCGTAAATTGAAAATGTAATAAAAATAAGACATTATTTAATTAAAAAAGATTTTAATAGATTTTCAAAATAAGAAACATTAAGCACACTATTGTCCTGTGAAAAATATATTTTCGATGAATAAGAAATTTTACAACAATTTCTTTCCTTTTTAAAAATTCTTAATAAGAATAATTTAATAAGTTTTAAATCTTTTAAAATTCTCTATTTATTTCACTGTTTTAGATTATATTTAAAAATATAAAGTAAAAACTATATTTATTAATTTATAAATGGAAACGCTTAGTACGAATCTTCAAATACCAATATTTTTTGAATGTTTTTGCATGTGTATAAACGTACAGATTATTCGTAGATACGGATGTTAATATACGACATTATCAGAAAATAAGAGTGATAACTATAATATATTTAAATCCAAAATATCTAAAATTCAATAAAACATTGGATTACAGAGAATGTTTTTCTCAATTTTTAAGATTACTGAGTACTTAAAAATTATATACAAAAGGCGCTCACGTTATATTCAGTTATTTTCTACGGATAAAACCCGCGTAGAACAACATGAGATAAACATCAGTTTGCCATCAAGCTGTAAAACCATCAACAGATTAAATAAAAAGCTACTGACGTGTTAAAAATGCATTTCTGCAATATTTGAAAAATAAAGGAAATAATATTTGTTTCAAATTATATTAATTATACTTTAAATAAAGTTTCAGAAAAGTATATTTTATTTTTGGAAGATGTACACATATGAGTGGTCCAGAACTGGCGGAAGGTGTGTGATTTTATGAAATTTCTGGAATATAAAACTCCGCCAGTGCTGTTATTTAACCAATAGATGGGGGAGAAAAGATGGATTCATACATTTTCCTATCAGTGAATGTAACAAACTCGGCTGGAATTCGACCTCGGGTTTCCTATTCTTCATTCCGAACCGCAATCCATTGCACGACAAGCACATCAAAAAATGGCAAGTGTTTAATCTCAAAGATCACCGCATTACTGCTTTTGCGTTGTTCTTTTTTTTTCTGTGGTATGATCTACGAGGATAAACACCAGAAACGATTGCTCATAGTTTTATTCAGAGGTAGAGGCATTTTGGTCTGAAATGGTTTTAATGGCTGTGTGCGACATTGTTTAATTATTGCTAACGGAATTTTGAAAGAACTAAGCAAGCAAGAGATGCACGAAGACAGCTGGGTCATAAAATTAGCAAGAAGCAGAATGGAAAAGAAAAAGGTTATCTTTCAGTAATACTAAGCGAGTTGCCATTCAGTAAAAATAACATTCTTGTACATCAGCAATCATTCTTTAATAAAGGGACCAGACACTTGAGAGCACAAACGCAGAAGGTATTTGTGGAATAATAGTAAGACATATATACACTGGCAATAGCCAATATATCTACACACACACACACACACACATATATATATATATATATATATATATATATATATATATATATATATATATATATATATATATATATATATATATATATATATATATATATATATATATATATATATATATATATATATATATATATATATATATATATATATATATATATATATTGTTAGGGCACCTCGACGTGGTGTAATGATTAGAAAGCATGTCTTGCTAGATCTATTATGACTGAGTAGTGAGTTCGACCCCCACTGGGTGCCACATACTTTAGGCCTTGTGCCACATCTAAGCTGTGCTGAGAAAATCACTACATATAAATTGTTAAATATAACAGACGAAGAATGTCTATTATGTTTGATCATGAACTGTTCTAAGCTCCGTATATATATATATATATATATATATATATATATATATATATATATATATATATATATATATGTGTGTGTGTGTGTGTGTGTGTGTGTGTGTGTGTGTGTGTGTGTGTATATATATATATGTTTATTGCTTCAAGCTTTATATTTAATGGATACTTGTATTTGAGTAGACGCTCCGTTTATTTATGAAACAGTATATTTATTTTCGACTCTAGCCCTAAATATTCAAGATATTATACATACATAGATACACACACACACATATACACACACACATATATATATGTGTGTGTGTGTGTGTTTGTGTGTGTATGTATGCATGTATGTATATGAATATGTGTGTGTGTGTGTGTGTGTGTGTTGGGGCAGCAGATCATTATTCAAACATCTATTGTTAAATATCACAGAAAACGAATGTTTATTATGTTTGATCAAGAGTCGTTCTCATCTTCGTATAGTGGCTTTAGTTTCTAATATTTGGATAATTTTCATTATGCTGTTCCTCGGTCTAAGACTCCGGCTCACATGAGACATCATCAGAATCATTTATTTTCTCCCGAAACCAAAGTCATTATACGAAGCTTAGAACGGCTCAGGATCAAACATAATAGTTATTAAAAATAATGGATAAACACAAGATAACTTAAAATAATTGTCCGACTTTGTCCATTTCGTAGTGTGTGACGTCATTTGTTTACGTTTGGATACGCATCGAGCAGACATGAATGTACGAGGGAAATCATGTAAAATTTTAGTTTAAAAGCAGTAAAATCGACCTTGCTTACCAGACGCTCCTTTGTAGGTAAACTGGCATATCACGTCAGGCTATATGACGGTTCCGAGTAGGAGACAGGTTCGATTCCTGTCGGAGGACACATATTTTCTATGAAAAGTTCTCGGATATTCAGGCCGGTAAATGTTGTTAATACTGTTTATTATAAATATATATTACATTTACTTAAATATTTGTATCTAGAAAAATAACGCATAAACAGAAGATAAATTTATATATGCAATGTGATTGGCCCTGATCTGTCATCTCGTCTGCAGTCGCTCTCTCACAGACGCGATGTTGCCTCGCTCTGCCTTTTTTACAAGTAATTTCACGGTAATTGCTCCGAGGAGCTGCTTTCGCTTGTCCCTAGGCCTCGTGAATTTAAACGTCCTACGAGGTTGGCATCCCGTTCCCACCCCTTCACCGTTGAAACTGTTAGATGTAGACGTCTCTTCTACTCCAATAACTTCATGTCTCGCACATCTCGCCTATGGAACTCCCTTCCCTATTACTGTTTCCCTGAAAAATACAATCTCCAACGGTTTAAGTGTAGCGTCAATCGACATCACCAGTTGCCTTGATCTATCCACTTCCCTTCTCCACATCCTTTCATCTTTCATTCATATCTGGTCTCGTTCCAAATCTTCTGTAACCCCCTTGCCTTGATCGACCCACTGTCTTTCTCTTTCACCACATCCTCTCCTTTACCACTCCTATCTGCTCTTCCTCCAACCCTTCTATAACCCCATGCGTGATAGTCGCCTCCAGCCTTGCTTGGGGTGATACGCTTAAATATATATATATATATATATATATATATATATATATATATATATATATATATATATGTGTGTGTGTGTGTGTGTGTGTGTGTGTGTGTGTGTGTGCGCGCGCGTGATAAATGTATAGTTTTAAGGTATGCTATATTTATGAGTTATAAGTGCTCGATATCAGGGATAAACCGTATGTAAATACAAAGGAGGACATTGAGGTCAACACCCAATGGTGAAATTCTATTTTATGCTTAAACGTAATCATCATGGTCTGACAGTTACGTGTAAGCATTTTAATTATTAATCCGACATATTTTTTATTACTTAAAGTTATTTTAATTGAATACTCATGTTTGAGTAAACGCTCAGAGTTTTTATTAAGCAGTATATTTATTTAGGCCGGTACACGAAAATAAATAAATATACTGTTTAGTAAATAAACGGAGCGTCTTTATAGCAGTATTACCAATAATACATTTTATTTGTAGTTGAAGACATACCATTGCGTTCAAAATATATTTCAGCCATAAAATTGCGTTCAAAATATTTAGATTTCGACATTAAATAACCCTTAGAGGTTGATATGCCGCTAAACAAATCCAAACTACATCTTGTACAGACACTATAATGCCTACACAATATTGAACGATTTCATTTTCATCGTAAGTGCATCATTCTCAATGTGTTCTATAGTAACAACTGTACTAGTAGAAAAGGCATCGCTGAAAAACGAGTCATTCCCCTTAAAAGACTATGGGAGGCTTGCGTGGGATACGTTCGTCGCCTGATTTCATCCTCTCGCCTGACTTCATCCTCTCGCCTGACTTGGAGCTAAAAAGACTCCGGCCTCACCAAACGTGCCGCTTCTGCTGTGGTTTTCGTAGCATTAAGTTGTATGGGATGGACTTATTAATTCCACGCCCAACTGGTTTAAAATTCAAAATTGTTCTTCCTCTAGATTGGTTGTCAAAAAATGTGGAGATACCAGTGGCCATTGCTGTTAGCACCTAGACAAGATTAGGGATGAATTCATAATTTTGCAAGGTATTTGTGCTGAAACGAATGTAATGGTATCAACTGGAAGTTGACAAATCTTCTTTATGCTCTGTGTCCCCTCAGAACGTAGGCGATTATGGCTCTCTACAACTTCCCGTCTCTTAATAAATATATATGAGCTCATCTTATATATATATATATATATATATTAACAACTTAACCAATTAATTCCGTTATGAATTTTGTGCGATAATCTTAAATGGCATGTAAGATCCGCAAGTGATTTACAAAGGAATCCGCATGTAGAGCAAGAGTAGGATGAGGTCACTCTTAGATTGGCTGACCTTTTAGATCTTGCTCTCACTTCTTGAAGACGATTCCGACTAGCAGATTGAAAACCGCTGAGTTCACTAAAACACGTTGGTCTCCACTCTACTCGTTATGAGTGTTATAGGGTATATTGACACCTGACAAGTTGCTCTTCATCTTGTTTTTGTTTATCTAAGCCATGGGCATCCTATATTCCTGTAGCCCTGACCTAATTGGCTATACATTAGGGTCGTGGGTATCTTGTCATCAAGCATTCTCAAGACGTGACCAGTCCACCGCAACTGTGACGGTATGAGGAAAGTCTCGATTCCTCCAAAATTACACCTGTTAAACAGGTCTACTTTGGATATCCTGTCTTGAAGGGTAACTCCACACATATATACAGGTAAAATCCGTGGGTAAATAATTCAAGTGAATCCTAATAATATAAAATATTAAAACTGATCCGCAAGTAGAGATCAGTGTATTTATTACAGCGCATATATATATATATATATATATATATATATATATATATATATATATATATATATATATATATATATATATATATATATATATATGGGAAAGGTGTGAATCCTCTTCTTCTCCCTCCAACTATGGGTAAATAGCAGGACAGACTGGGTTCTATAGCTTTGGATGGCAACTGGTCTAGGAGAAGGACAACTCTGAATTCAAAACCTGCGGAGGGTCGTTTGGGGACCTTGTGGCATCCGTTGCACCAGGTCCCTGTATTCGTCCCAACAAAAAGTGTGTATGGCCCTGCACAAAGCCTTCACCACTATAATCAAATCCTATGCGGGTGTCGGGCTTTCAGTTTCTGGGAACTGATCTGTCTGACCCTCATACGTCGAGTTCGACGGCAGATATATATATATATATATATATATATATATATATATATATATATGTGTGTGTGTGTGTGTGTGTGTGTGTGTGTGTGTGTGTGTTTATGTATGCCATGCACTGTTTACCTCTGTTCATCTTGCTCTCTATCTGTCCCGTGTATATCACATTTGCCAAGGCGTCCTTTCTCATTATATGCCTCAGAAACCACAATCATCTCTTCCTGATGTTAAGTGTTAGTTTCCTTTTTGTTTCCATTTTCTCCAAAACTTTGTCCTTACTCACATGTTCCATCCATGGTATTCTCAGCATCCTTCTGTTGAACCATATTTCAGTTGCTTCAAGTCTCCTCTTCATCTTTGAGGAGATCGTCGAGCACTTATAGAATTACAGATAT
>OZ038480.1:92634323-92679323 GCA_964036315.1 Acanthosepion esculentum | reverse complement strand
ATCAAAGAAGTTCAATATAATAGTGTGTATACCCAGAAAACAAGATGCAGATATGATTATCAGTGAAGATAATAGATCTATATGAAGCACATGTATGTCTAAACTTTAAAAAAAGATTTAAAAAGACACACTATTTTCCCTCTCTTGCAGAAAGAAAAATAATAACTGAGAAATTCAGAGATTTTGTTAAAAGTTAATTACGAACTAGCCGGAAGAAAGTGACTTCCCCCCGCTGTAGAATGCTTGTTTAAATATCGAAAATGAAGGCGGTTGTACAATTTTATAACTATCTGAAATATTTTTTTTAACACTCTGCAAAATTAAATGCCCTACAACCAAGTCTAATAAGAAAGATCAGCTGCAAGAGTTGTCAATGTTAGCTGAATGTATTTAACAGAAACAGAAGAAAAAATAATAATGAATAATGTATCAATTTGAACTCTTTAAAAATAAACCAAGAAAAAAAAAGAAACAATGTAAAAAGAAAAGAAAGAAAGCAGGAAAAAAACAAAACAAAGGACAAAACGAAAGAAAATAAAGAAAGGAAAAAGAGAAATGAAAAGAAAATATATAAATAATCCCAAAAAGAGAAATGAAAAAGAAACGAATGAATAAAATAAACAAAAGTAAAAGAAACAAAGAATGAAGAAGAAATAAAAAGCAAAAACAGAAAGAAAGGAAAAAATAAAGAAAGAAAAAAATAACAGAACGAAGTACAAAGAAATATAAAAACTACGGGAAAGTAAAGTAAAAAAAGGGAAATAACAAGGAATAAAGGAACAAAAGTAAAATGAACAGATGAAAAAAAAAAGAAACAAAGAAGAAAGAAAGGAGAAAGTATCAAATCATAAACAAAGGAAGAAAGGAAAACGAAACAAACTCAAAAGAAACAGGTAAACGAAGAAATAGTCCGACAAAGAAAAAATAATCAAAGGGAAAAAGAAATAAAAAAGTAAGAGATAAGGAAGAAAGTACTAATCGCAAAAGAAACAAAAGAAAAAGAAACGAGGAATAGGAAATAAATGAAAAAGAAACAAAGGAATAAATAAAGTAACAAACAAGAGATGAACAGACAACAGATAATGTTAGAAAGGAAAATGAAAGAAAACATACAGAAAGAAAACAATAAAAAAGTAAATGTAGCAACGGAAAAAGAAACAAAAGAAAATGAATCACAGAATAAACGACGAAAAGAAAGGAGGACAAACGAAAAAGAAAAAAACTAAAGAATTAAATTAGCAACCGAAAAAGAAACAAAAGATATAGAAACATCGGTAAATGACTGTAGTTATTAAAATTTAGCAGCAAATTAATAAGCAACTTCCTTCAATGGCTTCTGAAAGTAAAGGGGAAAAAATCAAAGCTTTTTCCAGTATTTCATTATTTATCATTTGTATATACAATCGCTCTGTCACTCATAAGGGCATATATATATATATATATAATTATTGATTTGAAAATTATAACATAAATATGTTAACATATTTATGTTAACTTATTTATGTTAACATTTATGTTATAATTTTCAAATAAATATTTATATTTGCTCTACTCTGTATTGAGCACTCTTTTAAGAATAGTAATTGTTGGTTATTGGAATTTATTCCGTATACACTAATCTTATACTAGGGTATATATATATATATATATATATATATATATATATATATATATATATATATATATATATATTTCTGCCTTTGTATTCCATTATATATATATATATATATATATATATATATAATTCTTTTGAGTTAAACATGCATTCATCCATGTCTGTGCTTGTGTATATTCACATGCTTGTGGATTTCCATTCGCACTTGCTTATCCTCACACATACATGTATAAGTCACGGGTTTGAGTATATTTATACACACTACAAAGTAATGTGTCTACTTACATATGTACGTACCTACACATTTTCAAATTGCTAACTTATACTATCGTATATACTGTATATAATTACGAAGGTACAAATAGATGTGTTTTACAGCTAGCGAAGTGAGCGTGATCTTGATTTGGCGACAAATTCTTGGAGAATTTTGGCAAACTAAACTGACTTTAGTAAATATCAGTCCAGTGCCAGATTTAGGCTTGGCCAAACAAACTACAGGTGGTCTCAAAACATTTCTGAATAGGCCGACATTTAAAAGTCTTTAGAGCTTTTTTTTTGTCTTTTTTTTTTCTTTTGTTTTAATAAATCTCTTCCAATCATTATATATAAGTTAGGACCTTACAAAGTCTAAATCTGGCACAATATCTACCCATGTAAGTTCTTGGACGTAGACATTTCTACACGAAGAGAAAGGGGAAAAAAATAACAAACAAGATGAAAGATAGACTTCAAAAGCAGTTAGTATGTATGTCATGCAGAATTTTTTTATTTCTACAGGCGCTATTCGTCCAACACAAAGGGACAAACACCAGAAAATGTATAAGTTTCTTAGTCCAGATTCTCTGGACAATTTCATTTAGCAGTAACTGTCAACTTCCGTTGTCTTTTTTTTTTCTTTCATTTTTTTTAAATTTTTTAAATTTTTTTACTTCATCCTCTTTGTAGAGTATATTCTGGCCTTTTCATGGACACTGTACAGAGATTGTAGTTTAAGTCGATTAAGAGAAGAACAACAATTATTTGGGATTTCCAAATTGTTTTTTTTTTTTTTTAGGTTTCATTAATATGTTTGTGTGTATGTGTGTTCAAAAGGAATATGACAAAATGAGGCTTCCGTACAGTTTTGTGTATATGCTGTTAATGGGTTTTACATTAGACATTGGAGAGTGTTCATTATTAAATACAATTCCCGGATCTTTTGACGTGAGTGCATACAGACAGAAAAATATAAGATTTATATACATGGGATCCCGTAGTTCATTTCAAGTACATAAGTTTAATCTATACTTGAAAGTGTTGCTCAAAGTTTATTCGCTCTAACTCGATCCAACCACGGTTATATAGAATTCATTGCATTTCGTAGATGAGTTGTGAGCATCAAAACATTAACCTCATCTTTTAGTATATATATTAAGTTAAGCACTTTTTTTTAATGAGATTGCTTAAAAAATTAGCATTGGTAATATAAGTACCCGTTTCATAATTATAATTGAACTCTAAAATGAATATTTACTGTCAGCGCGTTTTTTAGGCTTCCTTTTAAATCTTTGATATTCAATCAATAATAAACAATGTTGTTGGTGTATAGATACTTTTATTAGTTCAAATCTGTTATTTTCTGCTTTTTTAAAAAGTTGATGCCGACAGAATTTGATTAAGAGTGATTTCCATACGATTTCTTTATTTAGTACGAATTTGCTCACAACATGGCTGTTTCGTATTATTTAATCTTTCCTAAACATAAACAAACTCGCCTAGAAGGAATTTATTTTTCGTATAAAATATTATCTTTTAGGCATTTGAATATTGGGGCAAGAAATTTGTAAAAACAAGCAAAAATTACTTCTGATTAGTTCTGAAAAGCAAAATAATAATTTAGATTAGAATTGCGCCTGTTGTTTGCAATATATTTCGGTAGGTATATTGTGGGCGTTCTTCAAGTGTATATCGGCATCTTCTGTCGATCATAATCTCAATTAGACCAAACCAGGGTATGAAATATTTGTGCTGAGAATAGCACGGATACCAGTTCTTGTATTGGACTCATATCGTCTATAGAGTTACGATTTCTCTTGCAGTTAATAAAAGCCAGACGTAACCTAGCCCGTCGCCCTTAACAGACGTCTTAATAAATTTAAATCGTGTGTCAACTTACATACGCTACCCTACGCACAATAACGGGAATCTTCTGTAGGTTAGCTATTTAAGCTTGCTGATATTTTAAAGCTTAACGTTATCAGCAATCAATGTCGAAATTGTGATGAGATGATTTTAGAGGCGAAAATTATTAATTTGCGCTGTCCGTTATTAAGCCGGAAACTAATGATTTAATATTGTAATGTGATCGCTGGCGTATCTAGATATGAATGCTAAAGACATGCATATATTAATGTACATACCGATGAATGCATTATAACAAAGAATATCTATATCTATCTATCTCTTATATATATATATATATATATATATATATATATATATATGTGTGTGTGTGTGTGTGTGTGTGCGTGTCTGTGTGTGTTTCTGTGTGTGTCTCTGTGTGTGATATCCTTGAACTTAAGACAGAATTTGATACGATTGCCTTCAAAAATAATATGAAATCAGGTCACTCAACCAGATACACATTCAAATAAGGTTTGTCTGTATGCAATTACGTGTTCGAAGATACCAATATAATATTAATAAATAAAGATTAAATAATAAGACTCTTAAAACATTTCGAGAACATATTTCTTTTGATGAAAATCAAAATTAATTTAACTATGTATCTTTAGTGTTTTTTTCTGCTGTTCCTTTTCGGTATAAAACAAAGTAAATAAATAAAATTGTACTGAAAATTACCAATTAGAATCTGGGGAGAGTTAATAAAACTGAAATGTCTTTTGTGAATTTATATGCATAACTAGATGGAATCTAATGGCGGCATAGTGTTTAAAAAAGGGAGGTAATTCTTCTTGCATCATGTTTAATGACCTTTAACTTTTTTCTCTCTTGTTGCCTTCTTCTGTATGGTACTATCAGCCAAGAGCGCGCCCTCACACGCACACATGCACATATACACTCATGTATTCTTCGCCAGATTATTTGTTTTTTTGTTTTATTGTCTTGCTTTTTTCTTTTGTTTTAACCATACAAATGCCGTAGTCCGAGAAAACGCCACAGAATGTCTATTTACAAAGAAGCATTTAAATGTCCATGTTGAAATCATCTTTGTTGCACGTGTCCCGGTTAATGTTCATATCTGTTGGCTTTTATTTTTTTTTTCCTTTCTTCAATATTATATTATTAATATGATAATTGTCTTTTTCCTTTGTTTTTTTAGTGAAATGTTAATAGCAAGTCACTGTTTTATTTTTTTAAGTATTGTGATCGACTTTTCTTTACTCTGTTTAATGCGTTATAGAAAAAAAAAACAATTTTCTTTCTTTCTGGGTTTTAGTTTAATGTATGGCAATTTATTGATAAATGTATTTTTGTATCTGGACATGTAAATGTATATTTGTGAGTAGTCATTTTGTGAATGTGTCTTTTTGTACAAGGTATTTTTTTCAATGGAATGCTGTGTTTTCAAGACGCATTAAGCTGGGGTTTTTTTCCTTTGTGTTCGTTTTCTTTTTGTGAGGTGGAACATTTTTTTTTCGTAAGGTGACTTCCTTAGAATTTTTGTCACCTTTACAAATGTTCAAGAAAAAAATCCATTTTCTTCATTCTTGTCCTTGTAATTTTCTTTATTTTCAAGTTACAAAAAGGATCACTTGGCGTTCTCTTCCAGTTAACTCAATATCCATTCATCACGTGACTTGTTGGCATAGTTTCATTGGCTCACATGTTGGCGTTACAATTCCAAACCTGTATTCGTCCATCATTTTGCATACAGTAAACATTATCGCCATCACTGACTTCACTATTAATGTTTTTCGTTTTTTTTTTTTTTTAATATTTCATTATTTGTTAATAATTAATCATAATAGTTATAATATATTTTTTTTTTACTTTTACATTTCATCAGCCTTCTCCATTCAGGTTTTGGGTGGGGAAGAAAAAAAGAAAAAAAAAATTGAATTTTTTTGTTGAATTTTTGACGTTTATTTTTTCCTTTTTTTATTTTTTTTTTTTTAGGTTTTCTACTGCCTTTCTTCCTTTCAACCAGCCAACCACCGTCGACATTCTTTCCCTTTCACACAGACGTTCAAATGTATTGGTTGTTTTATTTGTTTGTTTGTTTGTCTTTCTTTCTATCTTTTACTTAGAGAAAAGGCCTCATTCATCGTCACTTCCTTACCTCCTAAAACATTCCGAACGTCAGAATTTTTTGTCTTAAACAAAAAAAAAAAAAAAAATTACACTCAACCATAAAGAATAATATTTATTCTTGAAAACATTCTTTTTCCTCTCTCTCTCCTCTTTCTCCCTCTCCCTCTTTTTCTCTCTCTTTCCTTCTCTCTCTGATTTTTTAAATGAAATTCTCCAAAAGATATCTTTTTTTTAGTTTTGTAATAATTGTTTGTGAACAGAGAATGTAACATTTTTCTTTGTATTATATGTAAATAATAAAATAATAATAATAATAATAATAATAATAATAATGATAATAATAATAATATTAATAATAATATTAATAAATCAATGTAATGGTTACTGTTTTCTTGTACCTGGATTTGTAATTGGTAGTTGCTGTTATTGGTGTTGGTTTTTTTTTTTTTCAAGAATTAACGTTTATACATATTTGTCCTTCGTTTTTCTTTTATTTGTATAATCTGTGACGCATAAGTAGTTTTTTTTTAATTTCTTTTTTTTTCTTTAATTATATAACAGTCTTTATAGCGGTGTCCATTTTGTTATTGTTTCTTTTTATTTTTATTATTTTGCACTGATCACGGACCACTATGTTAGCAAGGATTGGTGGCTAATAGAATTTTGTTGCTGCGAATACCAAGTGTATGGTGACATGTACGAGGTAGTGGGAGTAGTCGTAGACAGCTCCGACCACGTAGGGGGCGGGCTGACCGACGACGCGGGGGGTAGCAGCGATGAGTTTTGCTGTCCGTTAGGGGCTGGTCCGTTCTGCTGTTGAGGTGTTGTCGGTTGGGTAGGGTGCTGCACAGTTGCCTGTTGTGGCTGTTGAGGCTGTGGGGTTGGGGTTGTGTGACCCTGGGACGGGGGTTGTTGCGCCTGAGGCTGCGGTTGTCCAGGGTTGGTCTGCTGTTGCTTCATCATTTTTTTGTACTTGGAACGGCGATTCTGAAACCATATTTTCACCTGGAAGGGAAAAAAAAGTATGAAGTGATTAAAATTTCGTTAACAAACATAATAGGTCAACGTGGTTTAATAGAAATTAAATCAATCAGATATTAATACATTTCGCAGATTTTGACTTAGATACGATCGTTTCAGGATACATTATCGATTTTCCTGTACATACAACGCAGCTCCTGCCAAGAATCGCCACTTTGTTGAACAGACTCCCAAGAGATATGTTTCCCAATCACTATAATCTTAACCTTTATCTTGGCTGCCTCTCCACATAAACTGTAATTCTTACCTTTTCCTCTCATGTTCATACAAGAACTTAATTCAAGCAAATGGGCCTGGTAAATCTTAAACGTATCCGGAACATTCGCCTTAATCATTTTTTACAGTAGGAAAACTCGCCTCAGAAATTTTCGCCGTAGGAAACTTCACCGTATAGGATTTTTACCGTAAGACAATTTCGTCGCTTTTTTTCCTCAATACCCTGATCTTGAACGTCTTTTTAAAGTAATGTTCAATTTAATATGCGAAGTACCTTGTTATCAAGCATGTATGGATGTCTTTTTTACAGGGTCAAACATCAGAAATTAAAATATAAACATTTATTTAAAAAAAATAAAAGACTAAAAATATATCAAATTAACAAAGAAATAATTTAAAATGTGTGCAAATTCCAAGCAATGCTTCGTAAATAATCTTTTTTGTGTTGGACTGTAATGAAGCATTTCCCCTGAAGATTTGCATTGATATCGATATATATTTTCTTCATTTGTATTGCATTTCCTTGATCTAAGTGACACTTTTTCTTTTTTGCTAATGTATCTTCTTTTTTCAAATATGCAATTAGTTTCCACAAATTTGGGTGCATGTTAATCATAGAACTCTTTATTACAATATGGAAGCCTTCTACGCTATACTTGACTTCGCATATATATATATAAAAAAATGTGGCGAAATTGTCTTACGGCATGTTGTGATCAAGTAAATGGTTAAGTAATAACAAAAACCAGGTTTACAGATATATCCTATAATAAACAGTAAGTATACCTGAAGAGTATTACACGACTGATAAGAGTGAATCGTATGAGTCAGCGCTCAATCTATTTACTGTTCACTATTCCTTCTCTCCTACTAAACTTATAGTAGGCGGAAGAGTCGAACATTGAGTCTCAGAGGAAGGACACTACAAAACACAGCAAAAATCTTATACGGCAAAGTTTCTACGGCGAAAACTCCCGAGGCGAGTTATACTACGGCAAAAATAGTTATGTCCCTAGAACCAATCTTGAACAGGACTCTTCTTCGACGGATCATACAATCGTCACAGATAAAGAACTCTACTAAATAACAAGGACCACATCGCTTGAATTCTTTCAAAATCAGCAACAACTAAAATGGATAGCACATGTAACTCGAAGAGAAAATAATGACATAGCCAAAAAACAAAAGGCCAGGAAGGACCCCCCCTCCTCGTCAATACTAGAAATAGAGATAACCAATGAACCCGAGAAAACTGTTTTCCTGAAAAAAAAAATATTTTTAGAGGAATACTTTTATAAATTTCAAATGAGAGCCATGCTAAATGTTCGGTCAACGAATGCTGAATGTTTCCTTATATAGAAACGGCCAATCTTAGTATTAACATTACCATTCGTCCGCTGTTCTGTCCTTACTTCTTCCGGTGTCTGTCGACTCGAGTAACCTTCAGATAATTTCGAACTCAACAGTTTACGTCTATATTTCTGAGATGAGGTATTAATTACACTATTTACATTATTCGGACTATTGTCCTCATCTTTGTCGCCTCAAGGACACATGGCACGGTGGATAAAGACGTTAGTTAGATCAAGTGACAGGACCCAAAGTGTGTGAGTTCAATACCTGGTTAAGGCGGCGGAGAACTTGGAGAGGGGAATTAACAGGAGATAAATGATAACTGACATCCATTAGACATGGCACGTGAAACTAGAACAGTCTACCCCAGTGAGCGAAATAAAGGGTTCAGTTAGACATTCCAACAACCTGAAGAAGACCGGAGCGTACAACGGCCGAAACGTTGTAATAAATATGGCGACAAAGATGAGGTCAACAGTCCGAATAATGTAAATAGTCAACAGTTTACATAATCAATGCGGGTAGAAACTCGTAATGTGACGTGGCTTCCCTCGGTCCTTTTTACAAATATTTTCATTGTACACATTCCGATGAGCTGTTCTCAACAGTGCCTCAACTGCCTGCTTCCCAGCTTGGCAACTAGGTCTCAGTTTTACTGTTGAACTAGCTAGATGCAACTTCTATTCTAATAGTTTCTTTTCTCGCAATTCTAGCCTGTGGTACCCCCCCCCACTGGGTTAGCTCATGGGGAGTTCTACGACAATAAAATATCCGTTGATTTTCCCTTATCGTATCGTTAACAACTTTAACAAAATATTACAATAACAATCATAATTATGAATGCTGGTCGTTATTTTAAGAAGTGGGTACAAATGAACAGATTTGAAATTGACAACTTTTCCCGTTTCACTGAAACAGCCATAAACAGTTCTACCTTCTTTCTTTCATCCATTTTCTCATTGAAACCAAGTGGTGCCTTTTCCCCTCTTTCCACGCGATCAAAATGGAACAGTCGATTATTTATGAGGTATTGGCAGGGCGTAACGGTCGTGAAAAGTAATGAAGGGGAAGGACAAGCACAGTTAGAATAGGATATTATGTGCATAATTTTGAAAAGTTTTCCAGCATCATAATTCTGTAATGAGCCAGCCCGCATTTTTATTGTGATGTTTCACTGGAAAATAATGATCTCACTTTTGCCAGTAAGTGACCATTGAACACTGGACAAGTCGGTAAATTATCAAAAGAGAGAATCGTTCTTTTTATATATGTCTTTGCACACGACCTTTAGATTGAAATTTTTTTTAATTCTTTTTTTTTTTTCGCTCTTTCTCTTTTTATTTTATTTCAAAGCCTCCCGTTTTATCTAGAAAAGATCTCGAGTTACCATTTCTTTGTACGTTCTGTTTCGTTAGCCGTCAGCCTGGAAAGGACCTTATCTAACAAGATTATCACAATCCAACGTTGTATGACACATTATACCTTTTGATGTGGGCGCATCGACTGTAATCAGTTTGACGAAAGAACGAAGGACTCTATACTCTGTTGTCTTTCCTGTTACCGATTTCAGTTGATAATATGACAGCCCTTGAGTTCGGAAACTCTTAGAGGAAGGAAGGTTTGTGTGGAGAATAAATTAGATTATGGTTTAAGGAAATATTTTTAAAATAAATTAGTCAAGAATATCATTGAATCTAGTTCCCTTTTATTCAATAATTAACTGCACTAACATTTAGAATTATTATAATAAGTTTTTTGTTTTATTTGTCTTTTCGGATTTACACAATTTTAAAAGCAAATATTAACATTTTCACTGCTCCATTTCATAGCATTGTTGTCCGGTTGCGCTGTCCTGTTTTGGAGAATAATTAAAAAATTGCTGTTTCTTCTACTTTTTTCTATGTACGTTTTATCTCGTGTGGCTTTTAGTAGGTAAGAGACTCACTACTTTTCCTCTTTTAATATGTCCCGTGGGAGTTACGTTTTACAAGTCCTTATTTCTAACGAGTGTGTGTACATGGATGGTAAAAACTGAGTCTAGGAGAGATAGCAAAAAGACAATTTGCTAAGAACTACAAAGTACAGGAAATTGCGGAAAGTCATGATAGCCATCGTCCAGAAGACACATGACGCAGAGAAGATGGCTATCCCCCCCATTCTCTGTTTTGAAACCCATCATGTACATGCCCATTAGTTAGTTTAATCGGAGAACATTTAAGAACACAGTTACGTACAATTAAATCTGGAAAAAAAAAAGAAACCTACTTTAATATTATAACTGAAAATAAATTATGGAAATTATGGAGAACCTTGATTGCCAACATGCTGAATGAACAGGGCCATAGAGGAAGAAGAAGAACAAGAATGGTAGCTTAAATTTGGTACAAGACTACAAATATGGAGCACCCAGTGAGAATCGAGCCTGTTAACCTTTACACCACGTCGAAGGGCCTCCGATTCAATTCTGTTTGTTACTTCTGCACATTTCTTGCGCTAAGTATTAATTCCTGCTTGTTAGATTAGCGGAAGCAGTACAAAAGAAACATCACACGCTACCTCGCCCTCAAAATTCGAAATAAATAGAATTGGGTGAGAATTGCAGGTATGGTTGGAAGTGCGGGGGAGTCGGTTTTGAATCACAGTAGAAAAGCGAAAATTTCAGTTGACTTTAAAATTCAGAGAGCCAGAAGGAAATCGGATCCAACTGGCAGGAATCCAGCCATAATTTGATACTTGGAACGATTCCTTCCACAGAATTCCACTTTTTTTTTTGTCTTTACTTTAATTCACCCGACTCTTTCGTTTTTCTCACAAAGACGCCATATTTTAATGCCTTCATTTCTGTGTGTCTTCTGTGTGTCTTATCGTGTGTGTGTGTTCTTAATTTATATCGGCACTTTCTTGTTTTTGTTCTTGTTACCTTATTTCTCTTTGTACCGTAAAGTTCGTTAAACATCTACACTTAATACTCGACCATTTCTTTTTTTTTCTTTCTTTAGCTTGTTCATCTCCGTGTAAACTCATCATCTTCTGCCTTTTTGGGGCTTTGTTTTTTAAAGATAGAATTTCAGTTAATTTTACTTTTTTTTACGATGCTGAAATATTTAAATAAAATGTAATTCGATCTTTATTTTAGTTTTTAAGATTACTCGTTTTGACAAATTATCACCTGGTCTCGTACTCATCCGTCGATAAGTCATAACTTTAGACTTCTTGGCCATATTGACAGAAGTATGGAGCATTTAGTTACGAACAAACTCACTATTCAGTAACAATTTGCAATACGACCTTACTAAAATATACCTAATAATGAGTGTATATATATATATATATACACATTCTGATATGTATATATTTATATATATATACACACTTTCTGATATGTATATATTTATATATATATATACACACTTTCTGATATGTATATATTTATATATATATATACACACTTTCTGATATATATATATATTTATATATATATACACACTTTCTGATATATATATATTTACATATATATACACACTTTCTGATATATATATATTTACATATATATACACACTTTCTGATATATATATATTTACATATATATATACACTTTCTGATATATATATATTTACATATATATATACACTTTCTGATATATATATATTTACATATATATATACACTTTCTGATATATATATATTTATATATATATATACACTTTCTGATATATATATATTTATATATATATACACTTTCTGATATATATATATTTATATATATATATATACACTTTCTGATATATATATATATTTATATATATATAGAGAGAGAGATAGAGATAGATATATATACTTTCTGATATATATATATATATATATATATACTTTCTGATATATATATATATATATACTTTCTGATATATATATATATATATACTTTCTGATATATATATATACTTTCTGATATATATATATATATATACTTTCTGATATATATATATATACTTTCTGATATATATATACTTTCTGATATATATATATATATATATACTTTCTGATATATATATATATATATATATATATACTTTCTGATATATATATATATATATATACTTTCTGATATATATATATATATTGACCAGTAACTTCTGGGCGTTTTCGGCTTTTCTCATAGAAGTTTTTCTTATCTATAGTGCTTGTCTATAAGTATGCATTGTATTTATTTTGATTTTTTCGAGTATCGTGCCTTTTATACCTGGGATTTTGTTCTTTTTTGTATCTTTTTATATAAGTATTATGAAAATTTCTGGTCGATTTATTATTTATTATTATTTATTGTTTTTTTTTTCACTTTTTCGTTAATTATGAAATATGTTCATTATTTGTACTTAAATCGAATTAATTAATCGTGTTTTGCCATTCAGCCTTTGTTGGCGAGAGGTCAAGCCCTTCAAATCTAATGACAGTTTCCTTAGTGGAACGCAACCTGAATTCTACCGGAGAGCGCTTGTTTGGCTATAACATTTCCCGAATGTTCAGGACGGTAGGTGAAAATAAATAAATATACGGTTTAATAAACAAAACGGAGTGTCTACCAAATACGGGTAATTAAAATTTGTCGGATTACTAAATGAAATAAAAAATCCATCTCTTTCTATCACACACAAACACACACACATATATATATAAATTTATATACATATACGTTTATATACATAAAATATATACATATACATACATATATATATACGTATACATATAGACATATATATATATGTACATATACACACATATATATATACATATATATATATACACATATATATATATACACATATATATATATATATACGTATACATATATATACATACATACGGATATATAATTATTTATATATATATATATATATATATATATATATATATATACATATATATATACACCTATGCATACATATATATATATATTAATGTATCGATGCACCGAAAGTAATACCTTTTGCTGTATTATGCAGGCCTCTAATATCAGAAATGGACGCTGATGGCATGGCAGTACACATTGAAAATACCCTAATTATAAATCAGATTTTGGGATGGTGTTAGCGTGGTTAATTTCACGAGAGACTACCAAAAGGGTGTCTGCCATGTATCTGCCTACAAGGTAGTTTTGCGTCATTGATAATGCGCTCATTGTCAGTCGTCAATGATTTATGAACGTTTGCGGTGACCAAACAGGGATGTGAGCACAGTGGTTAATGCGATTCAGCAGAAGCGACGGCGACCGGGTGTGGCAAGAAACGTTTACGAGCGAGGAATGCATGCTCGCTGTGGTAAAAACGCCTAGGGACAATGGGAGATAAATAGATGTGATTGTAGCTGAAACGTTTGCTCTATCCCATCGTGCTGTTAAGGCCCACATCTCCGTTATCTGCTGTAATTTCCGTCGAAATAAATAGCAGGCATTACTTTCGGAACAACCTGTGGTGTGTGTGTGTGTGTGTGTGTGCGTGTGTGTGTGTGTGTGTGTGTGTGTGTGCGGGCGCGCGCAATGTACTGTCGCACAAACAGATACGAATTTTAAACTTTGTTTTTCTTTTTGAGACAGACATTGAGTCAGACGGGTGATAGTCGGGTGCATGGAGCGGGTGGTATTTAAAATAAATACATAAAAAGACATTTTCGAAGGGAGAGTAACCAGGGAGTTGTGGGGTGAGTCGGATAGAACTTAGTATAGTCTCGCTGACTTCCTGATGACCTGGCTAACCGTCAGTCAGTGTATACCTACTTACAGTTAATAACAGGGCTGCAACAGCGAACAGAACACAACAGTGGCCTCAGCACCAAGCAGCAGTCGGAAATACCATTTATTTATTATCATTATTTTTTCTTTCCTTTTTTTTTTTTTTTTTTTTTTTTTAAATCTCGAGACATATTCAGCGTTCTACTGGAAAGTCTAACCAGTGGAAAAGGAAAATTGGCGGTGTGGGTGGGCAGAGAAGAAACGATGTCGTTTTTGGCAGCATATCAAACGCAGGATAAATGCAACACTGCTTTTACCCTCCACCCAAACCACCAGGAGAAAGGATTGCCAACACATTTAATACACTATAAAACAATAAATATATACATGGATTTAATACTTTTGAAATGATTGTCGATATATATATGTGTGTGTGTGTGTGTGTGTGTGTGTGTATGTGCGCGCGGGCGTGTATCAAAAATACTTTTACAAACATTGTGGGTGGGTTCCTTACACCAAAACAAGGACAAACGTCCACATTTTGAGTTATTAAGTTTAAGGAAACATACGGTAGATGTTGACATGTAGACAAGGTTACATTTTTCATTCGTGTACATTTGTGGTTCGTCTGTCTTCAACGTTTAACGTGTGTAGTATTATGTTAACTGAGATGTGTTCCGTTTTAGCAATGGCAGGGCATTCTTATTGTGAGAAGGTAGATATGATTTTTACATACGTCCGCGGGAAAGGTAATGGACGCAACGCTGCACGGCTGTATCAAATTGCGTTTCTAGACTTTTGCTGCTGTTTATCGTCGCGTTCCTGAGACAGGATCCGTAGCACTACAAACTATGGCTCGAGGACGACCGATATCCGCTCGTACGCCTGACTACGAAAAAAACATTCTACATAGCCTTATGGACATATGTTTATATGAACATTTTACCTTGTTTTGGTGTCAGTAACCCGCATCCCAAGATTGGAAAAGTATTTTTGATACGCCTTGTGTATATATATATATATATATATATATATATATATATATATATATATATATATAAAAGGTGTATCAAAAATGTTTTGCACTGTGTGTTTATCTAAAGATAAATCCGCTAAAATTCATGCGCCGACGGCTTAGTCGTAGAATTTCTGATTGACGCCAATTCAGTCGGGTTTTGATCCTAGCTTGAAGCAAACGGACAGTGAAGAGCTGTGATACAGCAAAACAGTGTGTCTGTGGATGCCAATAATATAGGCTCCTAAAAAATTGATTTCGGTTGAGCTCTGTGGGGAAGGAAGTGTGGGTTTGTAAACAGTGACTATTAAGCCTGATATAGCAAGACTATTCGGTAAAGCGATTTGAGTCCTGTCGGTCACTGTGTGTTTATCTAAAAATAAATACGCTAAAATTCACGTTCATCCGTGCACCAGTGGTAGAATTTCCGACTGACGCCAATTCAGTCGGGTTTCGATCCTAACTAGAGGCAACCGGATGTCTATCCATACTGATTAGCTGTGATACAGCGAAACAGTCTGTCTGTAGATGACAATAATATATATATATATATATATATATATATATATATATATATATATATGTATATATATATATATGTATATATATATATGTAAGCAAATGTGTGGATGTAGATCCGACGGTATGATGAAAATGTGGAAAAGACAAAGCAAAATCCGAACATGTGAGTTTACTGTTTTTATTTTGTTTTTGTTTTTGTTATTCTGTCGACGTCAGACGTTTCGGTCAAATAGACCTTCTTCGGGACATGGTTAATGGAGACATATTTATATTAGATTTAAGTTTGATGGAGAGACGATATATACAGGACTGGTCAGAAACAGAAAAACTGAAATTCTAAAGTCAAGTATTCTTTCTTAGAGTCGGATATGCTGGCGTCGCGTGGGCGGCAACTACGAAGACCTGCGCACAGGGAAGAAGATTGTGTCCTAAGTGGAGGGTGAGGGGGACTATTTAAAACTATAGCTTATCGGTACGTTTGTCACGCATTAATCTCGCCACTGAGCTCGCGATCTCTAATATAAATATGTCTCCATTAACCATGTCCCGAAGAAGGTCTATTTGACCGAAACGTCTGACGTCGACAGAATAACAAAAACAAAAACAAAATAAAAACAGTAAACTCACATATTCGGATTTTGCTTTGTCTTTTCCACATTTTCATCATATATATATATATATATATATATATATATATATATATATATATATATATATATATATAAATGAAATCGAATAATGAATACAGCAATTCGTCCCCAACGCAGTTTTCGCTTTTGGGTTCATCAAGCTGCATGTACCAAGATACAGATATTACAGTTAAAATGCCCACATGCATTTTAATGGTTTCTAAACAATGCCTGTATAAGTGTGCATTTTAATATTGCTGTAAAGAATTGTACGTCTATGCATTTTAAAACTCCTTAAGAGATCCAACCAGGATATGTACGAAGGAAAGTCAAAAGTTATTAGCACTCTTGTCTAGAGATATGTTAGGGCGGAAGTGTGGATAATTTCTTTTACATATCTTCGTACATATGTTATTTTTTTAATGCACTTGACATACTACGCATCTCTAAATATATAATACTCACAGACACACACACATATATGTGTGTGTTTGTGGTGTAGTTTAATTTATATTACAATGAATCATTCATACAAAAAGTCAATTAGTAAAATTAATGGTATGAAATGCCTAAATCTCTTCGCAAACAAACTTTTACACATGCATCAACCCACTAACCACTCGATCAATGTTATGATCCTTGTTTTTTAAAATTATAAACTCTATTAGGTCTTCCTTAAATATGAAATACTTTCGACGGGTCCTTAAATATGCAAGTACTTTCGTCTCGAATACTATCTGAATTTTACCAAAAAGAAAATAGATTTCATGCCTGATGATGACCGGAGAACCAGTCGAAAGTACTTGCATATTTAAGGAAGACCTAATACAGTTTACAATTTAAAAAAAAACAAGCATCATAACATTCACTGATTGATTAGTGGGTTAATGCATCGTTAAAACTTAGCGAAGTGATTTCGCCATTTTATATCATTAATTTTACTAATTTACTTTTTGAATGAATGATTCATTGTAATATATATATTAGTATGTGTGTGTGTGTGTGCTCTATAGTATAGAGAAATGTGCATATATCTAAAGTGTGAATGCGTTTATTGATTTGTGTTTATGGCTTATCAGCCTTTGCAGGTTATTTAAAGCCAGAAAATATTTTTCAACTGTAAGAATCTTTTTTGCAGATAATATTGATTTACTGACACAAGTTCTACTAATTAACCCTTAGCAGTGGGAGAAGAGATGGAAACAAGCATTTCCAAAGGGTATTTGCTTGTAAGTAAATATAACGAACCCGACTAGAATTGGAACTTGGCTTTCTTCAATTCCGAGCCGTTATCTATTACACCACACGCACATCCAAGCCGCATAAATGGGAAGAGAAAAGAACAATTCATACGTTTCCCAAGGCGGGAAATGGCTGCAATAACCTGGAATTCGAACTCGGCATGTCGATTTCTAGTTCTAAATTTCTTACCGTTACATCATCTGAACATCGAATTGCTCATTCAAGATTCACTGAAATCAATTCGTTATTATTAAGTATACGTTAAAAAACAAACCTTTTTTTTTTAATGCAACCTTTTGGTTATACGTTCGCGTTTTCCTCCGTTGTTAAACTTTCATTACAAATAAATCAAACGTTTTTTGTTTGTTTGTCTTCGTTCCTTGTTAGAGGAGCAGCACATCAGTAGACTGCTGGTCGGTGCTACCGAGAAAGCGAGCAAATCTTCAAAGGTCTGCCGCAGCCCTCGTCGAGTTGAACAATATCCTTTGTCAAGTCTTTAGTGTAAAACACTCAATATGTTTGTACAGGACCTTTATTTCCGGCGTTGTCTTTGTTGCCCCAAACTGTCACATTCATCACGGATAGAATCTGTACAAGTAGTGCGTTTGTAATTGGAAGGTTGGACTCATGTTTTCTCTGCATTATCGAACGAAGCTTGCTTCAGTTTGTTTAACTCGACTAAAGCCTCTTCTTTTTTCCTTCTATTTGCCGTGTCCTTTCAAGGCGTGGGCGATCGTGGCTCTCCACATCTTTCTAATCTTTGTGGCTTGTAGTGTAATTTGTCTTTTTACCATCACTCGTACTGCCCTCCATTCATACAAGCCAGCCAGATAGAAGACAGACTGCTTCAACCTGTCCGTTTTGCATTCGATGTGTCTTGTGAGTGTCAAATTCTCCGAGACCCACATTCTTCATTAACTGTTCTCGAAAGTTCAACTGAGTCTTTCCGATTCTGTGTATAAGCGTCCTTTTTTGTTTCCTTAAGACTTCCTCGTTGCTTACGCGCGCCATCCATCTTATTCTCAGCATCCTTCCGTAGAGCAACTTTTCTGTTGATTCAAGTCACCTTTTCATCTGTGAGGAAATTATTCAGAATTCACCGCCATATAGGAGAATAGATAGTCAGTGATGTGACATGCGTGTTACACGCTTAGGTGATCATGTAGCTTTCGATACATGACTGACGAGGCAGATTTTTTTCCCGCAGTAAGTAGCCATTACTTTCTGCGGTAGACCAGTTGCCATCCAAGGCTATAGAATCCGGTCTATCCAGCTATTTACCCATAGCTGGTGGGGGGGGAGAGGATTCATAACTTTCCTAAGGTTATTAGCACGTAAGTGAATGTAATGGATTCGACTGGAATTCGAACTCGGCTCTCCGATTCCTCTGATTCTAAACCGCTATCCATAACTCCACCGTGATTTTCTTCGGCATTGTTTCTAACTGCAGTCGAATATAATTAAAACCGCATCAGCTCTGTCGAATGATATTGAAATAGATACTTGGACCCTTCAATGTGGTGTAACGGCTAGCAAGCTTGTCTCTCTAGATCATTTTTGTCTGAATAGTGAGTTCGATCCTCATTGGCTGCCCCATTCTCTCGGCCTTGTGCCGGCTCTAAGCTACGCTTAGAAAACCACGATATTCAAATAGGTCCTTTTTGTCCGTTAACAAGAGTAAGTAGAAAATTATTACTGCTACTTCTCCGCTGAACTTGGAGTGACAGTTAAGTTTTGTGTCATTGCTAGAGAAAAAATAGAGATGAAAAAGAACAAAAAACTTAAGATGAAAAAAAACATCTACAAAGATTTTTTGTCTGTTTATAAATATTTTATGGGGGCAAAATAGAATATATAAAATGCTACCCATTTATTTTTAGGGTATATAATATTACGGACTTATTTATATGTTAGAGTCAATCTAAAACCGAGTTTAGACGACGACAACAATAAGTAAATACTGATATATATATATATATATATATATATATATATATATATATATATATATATATATATATATAAATATATATATATATATATATATATATATATATATATATATATATAGAGAGAGAGAGAGAGAGAGAGAGAGAGAGATCGACAGTGTCAATCAATTTTGCACACAATTTCATACTGAATAAACTACGCCAGCGTCGACTGTATCATTTACTATTCTTTATTTATTTCTTTTCAAACAAATATTGTATTTTCGTCAGTTTTTTTTCGGTCTTGTCATTTTTACAGAGACCAAGTCAACCCCTGCTGAGTAGAAAACTTGATGCTGACAGCACAAGATGAAACAAACGTGAAAAGTCGGTAAGAGAAAATTAAATCGTTCGTCAACAGAAAACGACAAGCAAAAATAGCTTCAGAAGCCAAGGGAGATAACTGCTCTATAACAATTACAAACACTCAGGATTCCATTTCTTCTTTTTCAGTTTCCTATAGGATTTCCATAAGTACTGAATTATTTACTGTCAAATAAACTTTGCGCATAAAAATTATTAAAGTTTATTTACCCTTTAAGTTTTCACTTTCTTTAGTAACAACGCAAAATGTTTTGTTAAATATTCATGCAATAATACTTTTTATGAAAACCGTAATATCGCTGATAAAATTCTTCAAACAAATACGTTAAAACATTTAGTAAGAGCACAGTAAATATTAACGAAATAACCTTATGTGAATTTAAACAGATATCAAAACTTTCACAGTTCATTCCTTGTGCGAACCAACAAAACGAAAATAAAATTCGGTCCAAGTTTCAAACGTTGTCTTCGTCGTCAAAACAGGTTGAGGCTTCTTCCGTACCAGCACCAAGAATTATCTATTCATTCTTACACACCATCGGGCCCTCTCTCCTTTTGATATGATCATACCCAGCATCCGATCACATTGGTAAGTTCTTGAAAACCATACCAGATACTATCCCGATCTTTGTGAGTGAAATTGGGCAGACGATACTGTTTGGTAGCTTTGGAGGGTTGTGATAGCATGTAGTCAAAAGCCTTCAACTAACAGAGAGATAGAAGCTCTTTAAACCTTTTTTTAGAAATAATTCCATGGACGGCGGAAGTAAGCAACGAGGAAGTCTCAAAGGAAATGGAAACAAAAAGAACACTTATACTCAGTATCTGGAAGAGATAGCTGAAATTTCTTGGACACATAATGAGAAAAGTAGGCTTGGAAAACTTAACCGTCAGAGAGTATTTTGAGGTTGTTATAAAGTTTGTAGTTCTGGTTAATAATATTGCAATGAATATACTGAAACAAAATATTAGTGAAGATAGGGTTTAATCACATGGATTAATAATATAATAGCGAATACCCTAGTGTGGCAATGCGTCTGACACACTTTGACACCCATTTTGCGACTCCTTTCCTATGAACTGACGTTTCTCTCATAGTGACTGGAAGAGTCAGTGTGTAAACCCCTCCCTTGAGTGGTTTGTAACACATTATTCATCATCTCTTTCTGTCCTTGTGCAGTGTGCACTTAGGAGCGATTCCGTCAAACGAAAGAGTCGCAACTGAGGAAAATTATACTGAGAGGTGCCCAGCTTTGGAGAACAGCTGTCCGAGGCTGTGCCGTCTCATTGCACCAGAGAGTCACTGTATCTAACCCATGCCTTTATCCACTGTGCCAAAGTGGATAAAGGCGTTGGTTACATCCAGTGACAGGACCCAAAAGAGTTTTGAGTTCAATACCAGGCTAAGGCAGTGGAGAACTTGGAGAGGTGAATTAACAGGAGATAACTGATAACTGACATCCATTAGACATGGCACGTGCAACTAGAACAGTCTACCCCAGCGACCGAAATAAAGGGTTCAGTTCGACATTCCAACCACCTGAAGAAGGCTGGAGCGTACAACGGCCGAAACGTTGTGATAGATATGGCAGCAAAGATGAGGACAATTGTCCGAATAATGTAAATAGTGTACATAATACCTCATCTCAGAAATATAGACAGATACAAAGTTGAACATCTTTGATTTTCTTTGTTTCAACTGGATATGATTAGCTAAACTTTAAAAAAATCATTTTAATCTCTGTCTTTGTCATGTATCATAAACATGGCTTGAAGGAAAATTTGAAACATTTTTTTTTATGTTCATTTTTTTTTTTTTGTTTCGAGCTCTTGCAAATGCTTCTAAAATTTACTTGACCTCAGTAAACTTTCCCTCTCACATTTAGTGTTTGCATAGATTCTCTTCCTTGTATTTTGCCTCTTTCTGTCTGCCTTATTCCGTTCTTTTCTCTCTCATGTCTTTCATTCTATCGATCTCCACCTACTACTACCGCTTCTCCATATGGTTCAATTGTTTTTGGGGCTTCGCTGAAATCCAAACCTATGTGCCCACCCATTCACCTACATTTCACTCCTGTTAGAGAAACCACCGTCTCCCTTCTTTTTTTTTTTTGCACAAACTAATTCATGATACCACGCCACACCCAGCCTTTTGACAACCAGTTGGCGTGCGAGCACCCGTGTACTGTGATCTGTGCGTGAGAGCGTACTTGCATCTGCCCCTCTCTCCCTCTCACTATGCGTCTTCCCCCTCTCTCTGTGTACGTACGTTGAAAGCAAGGTTAGATGCAATGACAATGATTCGGCAAATACTGATATTGAGTACATTTGAAAGTAGAGTACTGGAGACGAAGGATGCCCTCAATGAAAGCAATAAAATAGCTGAATATTAAAAGAAGAGTGAAACGTATAGAGAATGGCGGATGAGAGTGTTACTGAAAATACCTTTCCGAATATCTGACCAGACAAAACAGAGAGACATAAAAACAGTAAGACTTCGATGATTGATAAACGAAAACCCTAGATATAAAAAAAAAGTACAGATCAACAGCAACTTCACGTGATTTTAGACTGGCTTTTCAGCTATTACGCAAAGTAATTTTCCACTTCAGTGCTTTGATTAGCTCGTAACAATACGCAGTAGTCCAACTGAATGGTGGGTTCGATCCTCATCGGGTGCCCCATACTTTCGGCCTTCTGCCACATCTAAGCTACGCATAGAAAATCACCATAAGAATACTCAGTATAGACTGCAAAATAAATATGTCGCCTGTATCTTCTTCTATATGCCGCGTCACTTCAGGACATAGACGATCATATCTCTCCGCAACTTCCTATCCCTTGTGATCTTAACGCTAAATTTCCACCATCAGTTCACACAAGCTCGCTGCCTTTTCCCCTATATCTCTTGCCCTCAAAATGCTCTGTGTGAGTATCAGTTATTCCAAGCTGAATTGACTGCAGATTGACTTAATCTGCCACATGGACCAATGTAATGATTTCTGACACGAGGTTGCGAGTCAATGAAAAAAGTCTAGATTCTCTTCAGTTAGTTGTGTGTCATGCGTGATACACGCTTAGGCGATCATGTAGCTTTCGAAACATGACTGACGAGGCAGATTTTTTTTCCCACAGTAGGTTTCCATTTCTTTCTGCGGTAGACCAGTTGCCATCCAAGGCTACAGAACCGGTCTGTCCTGCTATTTACCCATAGCTGGGGAGGAGAGAAGAGGATTCATGCCTTTCCCAAGGGTATTAGCATGTAAGTGAATGTAATGGATTCGACTGGAATTCGAACCCTCCGCTTGTTTATTTTCCATTCATGATATTGTTGGGACGTCATATCGGTGAGCTTTCTCGTCAGCAGATCAGAACAATGATTGCTTTCATCATTCTCGTCATCATCTACGAAATATCTTCTAAAATTATCTGATAGGCTTCTCCTTATTCTGTGTACCGTGTCCCTTCAGGATGTTGGCGATCATGGCACACTACAATTTCCTGTTCTATGCAGCTCTTAGCAAATGTTGCCTTTCTATAATCTCTCCTAAACTCTGTCCTGCCATCCATTTACAAAACGCTCGTTAGGTTGGTTATGCAATGTTTTCCTCTGTCTCTCTTGGCCCCCAGTATGTCCTGTGAATGTGAAAATTTTACAAACCCTCTTTCCGCATTATGCGCTCTGGATATTTCAACAGTCTGTTTCTGGTGTTAAGTAATAGTGACCTTTTAGTTTCTATTTTCTCGTCGATGCTCATATGTTGAGGCCCATGATGTTCTATGACTAAAAAGGTGGAGAATAAAGGAACTTCTCGATAGATATCACGTCAGCTATTATAGAACAAAGAAAATAATCGCGATATATATATATATATATATATATATATATATATATATATATATATATATATATATATATATATATATATATATATATATATCGCCAAGCAAATTTTAATCAAAGAATGTAAGGCCTAACAGGTTAGAAATGTAGAAAATTTAATGTATTTTCAGAAAATATTTACGCAACAATACCAATACCAAGAAGTCAAGAGGAACAGAGGAAATCAGCGCATAATCTACCTAACGAGCTTATGTAAACGGATTTACAGGACAGGGTTTAGGAGAGGTAGGAAAAAAGTTTACTAACAGCTAAAAAGATAGGAAATCGTGGAGAGTCATGATCACCAACATCCTGAAGGATATATATATATATATATATGTGTGTGTGTATACAATTTAAATTGCAATTGTACAACTATTTTTCTTGCGAGATACGTATCATATTGCTGACGTTCATCTTCCATGATAATTCAACAAAGAAAAAATGTAGTTCCGTTTCTTGGCATGCGCATGCGTACATGTGTTCTTAGGCTTGTAGTGTCGAGAAGAGGGTGTTTCAGCCAGAGAAAAGGTGTACCTATCAATGTATTTTATTGTGTTCCCTTTTCATTTTTGTTTGTTTTTAGATTATTTTTTTTTCATTTTCCCCTTCGTTTCTTTTATACTAATATTACAGACAGTGTATAACGACGCTAAGATGATCGAGCCAATGTAGACCCCCGCCTGAAACATCTGCCATGTGTCACATCGAATCAGCATACGTCCGTAAGTGATACGAAGTAACAGACGAAGCATACCTCACTGAGCCAAGTACCCCGTTTTTATATACCGCTCCAACTTGCAACAAACAAATATACATGGATGATTCAAATTATACTATAAATAAAATAACGACTTTCTTACAATACTAACACACTGTTTAAATGATATGAAAAAAAAATTCCATCCGAATCCCAAAATAGACCTTATTATACAGAATAAACTTGATTTAAAAGGGCTACTTTCATGTATATAAACTGTTTTACTTTCATGTTTAAAATGTGATATATTAAGTATTAACACAGATTGAAACAATTCAAGCCATCAAGTACATTCACCAGCATAGAGGAACATGACACAGTATATAATATCTAAGGAATATGTTCTGAAATTGATCTTTTAAAGATATTTTATATTTATATATATTGGAACAGAGACATGGAAACGCGAATGAATTAAACGACTTTACTCTCTTTTTCATTCTTTTTTCGTTCTTGTTGCTGTTAGGTGGGCGAGTTATGGCCGATGGGGTAGAGGCGAATATGAGCAGAAGCCAATACCTTCATTATGAAAATGTCTGTAGTATTCTAATAGTTGGACCCAGTAACCAAAATGATATGGCAAACTTACAGATCTTCTCAATATCCTCTGACAGAACAACTGATCCCAGTCTGACTTGGGTGGTTGAAGCTGCCAAAAATGTCGATAATTTTCATCTAACACAGATTTTACACTCGTTTGAATAGTGTGCTTGACGGAGGAGATTATCTCATATATATATATATATATATATATATATATATATATATATATATATATATATATATGTATCAGAAATGACAAGGGGAAAAGCTTTTATGTCGACTCATTTCGTTCATTGGCGAACTTTATCGAGGCAAGCAAATAAGGAAATCTAATTTATAAATCAGCATTTATACATTTTTGTATTCTTTTTACAAGGAATGAAACGCTTCAGCATAAATGGCTTTGCAGATAAAATTATCTGAAATCCATACCTATATATATATATATATATATATATATATATATATATATATATATATATATATATATATATATATATTCATACGTGTGTGCGAATATATATATATATATATATATATATATATATGCGTGTATATATGTATATATATATATATATACATATATATATATATATATATATATATATATCATAAAACAATTTTTATAGAGAAAAGAAAATGCGATGTATGAATTTAGTTCACCTAAGAATCTGGCGGAATATATAATTATATACATGCATATATATATATATATATATATATATATATATATATATATGTGTGTGTGTGTGTGTGTGTGTGTGTGTGTGTGTGTGTGTGTAACGGTTAGGGTACCTCGTATTTCAGAATACATGTTTTGTGAGCTATAAATTGAAGATTACTTAGCCAGCGCAATGTAACTCGACGTGCATAAAATTTTAACACGATCGTTTTCAATTTGACACAGGAAATGAAAATAGCCACTATGCTTAGGTAACCAGCCAGCAACCACACAGAGATTGTCAGCTTGGTTCGTGTTCAAGATCAGCAGCCAGCTGTCTGGGAATTATCCTCCGAGGCTAAGAGAAAGAAAATGGTACAGGTCAAACATCGTAAGGTCTGCCATATTTGTCAAGTACATCCACTTGTTTAAATTCCACCGCCCATCGAGATCCTGTAGCGACGAAGCATCCGAGAAGAATCCGTACGCGTTTTAGGAAGTCTCTAATTCCTCCCCCCCCCCCCATATGGCGGAGGTGACCTTGGAGTAGCTGATTATGTTCATCATCATGCTACCCATAGGTAGGGTCATCGTTATTTTTTATTTGAATCCCTTGGACTGCAACGTCTGTGTATCCAAAACGGCAGTTAGGAATTGCAGAAATTAATGAGAAAAGACTTGATGATCCTGGAGCATCACAATCGGATAGGCGGCGAATGTTCATGTGAAAACCTGCGTTAAAATATTTAAATCTACAACAACAATGAATTAAAAATATATAAATCTCCTCACAGATGACGAAGAGATTTGATGCAATAAAGATATGGTTCTACCAAAAATGCAGAGAATCCCATAGATACCATACTGAAAAAATGATTAATGTGGAAGTTACAAAGTCAGCTGTATAAGAGACTGACAGTCCGCATGAAAATTTAAGTCGCGGAAAAGCAACAACATTAGAGTAACGTTTTTTATATATTTGTGTGTGTATACATATATATATATATATATATATATATATATATATATATATATATATATATATATATATATATATACTGATATTTTTGTAATACATATATATATATATATATTGATATATTTGTAATACATATATATATATTGATATATTTGTAATACATATATATATATTGATATATTTGTAATACATATATATATATATATATTGATATATTTGTAATACACATATATATATATATATATTGATATATTTGTAATACATATATATATATATATATATATATATATTGATATATTTGTAATATATATATATATATATATATATATACTCTTACTTTTAAAATCAAACTTCATGCATGAGGAAAAGAATGAACTATTCACTAATAGAAAATAGTTTGGGCGTCATTCATAATTCCTTTATTTTCTCGTAACAATACTTACAAAATGCACTACACAGAAACATATATATATAAATGTATATGAAGAGTGAAATATATATATATATATATATATATATATATATATATACCGGTGAGACTTACTGCCTCTCGATCAGCTTAAATAGTGTTACCTCTGGCACGGGTGTTCGATAAGAGCGGAGGATTATCTCCCCTTAATATTCCCTCTTGGATCACCAATCACAAAGCTAGTGTCGCGACAAAAAGGCGCCGGATAACGTCAAACCGATCGTACTTAACAAAGGTCATCCGCTTTAGGTCGCTTATATTTACTTACATCTAATAAACAAATGCTTGAAACACACATACACACACGCATTCTGTTAGGTGAGTATGTTTACTTTCAATCACTGATGTATAGATATAATTACGCGCAAGGTGCTTCGATGTTGGGCAACCATTAGTAAGCCGCCCTTGAAAGCTATTACATATGAGTTCGATCCACGCTCTGTGACTTTTCATACAAAAGTTACGTTTCCTAAAATCTATAATATTTTGTTTTTATAAAGGCAGAATATATAGTTATCAACAAAAGAAATGCGAACCAAGAACTGAAGATATCAATATCAAAAGAAATACGTACATTTAAATATTTACGACGTGTTTTAACAGAGGACGGAATATATGACACTGAAAGTCGAAATGTACCTTCCAAAAGCTAAGCAAACTACTAAGAAACATGAAATGTGATGAGTGACAACGTTGTAAATCCAGTCTGGGTGTGAGGAAAATCATGGAGATCCATGAGGATGAAGTTATTCTATTGGATCCAATAAATCCTGTCAAGGTGACAGTTTTGCATGTCACATATGCGTGAAACCGTGTAAATCTATTGCCTGAGGAAAGAGCCACCTTACAGTACACGTTGACAATTCAATGATGTGCAATTAATGAGACGGCAATCATCATCATATAATATATATTACGTTTATTTTTAACATTGACCTTACAATCCAATCGTGAAAGATAATATGTTCCATTTAAGTATAGACATTAATAAAAGAATTTCCTATTTGTAAAAGGTCAAAGAAAACATTTATATATCCTAATCTGGATTTTGTCTCGATGCAGTCCACAAATATATAAAAAGTGTCCTGTAAAATTAATAAGATTCAAATTTCTCTACATTGGGAAAGATATTAGACTAATCCAGAACCTATACTGGGATCAAGCTGCCTGCATACGAATAGAAAATGAATTCAGTAAATATACAGAAATAGAAAGAGTTTTAAGACAAGAATGCGCCTTCTCACCGGACCTATTCAACCTATACAATGTAGCGATTCTGGGAGTTAGAAGTCCTACCAATTGCCACAATCTTAGCAGAGTAAGATAGGCAGATAACACTGTGCTGATAGCAGACACCTAAAGGAAACTGCAAGAATTCCTACAGAAGATAGTGAAGGAAAACGAGAAGAAAGGACTAAATATCAATTGCAAGAAGACCGAAGGCATTTTTGTTTGTAAACGTAATAGTCCAACATGTGAATGGAAAACTGTAGATACCAAAAAATAATCACACATCCTGTCAGTGAATTTAAACGATCTCTGATTTTGACTTTGGGTCAAATCTGATTTAATGTAACATATATCTATTTGCATATGCGAAGAGTTCCATCTCAAATCTAAACAACAAATCACTTGCAGATGAAATAAATAAATAGCTTCTACCTGTTCTCTCTCCACGAAATATTCGGTTGAAAAGACGTCTAAAAGAAACATCAATTATCAAAACATTTAATAATTATCAGTGTGTATTTATTTATATATTTCCTGTCCCATCTCTAGTGGGAAAGGAGGTAAATAATCTTTAATTAGTAAATTTATGATTGATGACTTCCCTTACATGTTTTAATAATCTATACAAATAAAATAATTGTCTGCATTGAGACAAAATCAAATCCCGGAGAAAATGAACCGTTTAATTAATCAGTTTCTTTATTCCTAAATTCCTTAGATTTCAGTCTTATTTGTTCAAGCCTTTCATGTGAGGCATTCAGATACCTTTGTCGATTTGTCTTGTTTCAACTTCGGCTTGAAATAGACATTGTCGTCGCCGTCTTTGCCATTCTGTTGCTAATCTCCGAACTGGAGATACCAAAAGAGATATTTTTTATTTCACAGTCATATTATGAACATAAAATTTTAACATGAAACGATATTCATGAAAAAGCGATTTATTTCATACCTGGTGTAATCAATGAATCATAGACAGCAGTGAGAGGGAAAAAGAGAGAGAGTATGAGAAAGATCTAAAAGATATAAAAGGAACAGATTATATGAACGGTTCATTGACTTCATTTTTACTCGTGAATTATTCACTTTATTGAATCTCAATACATTCAAGACTTCTTTTTTCATTGGATCACACAATTAAAACTTTCTAACAATTGCTATAATTTTTGACGGCACACTAGTTTTCAAATAAATCTACTCATTCACTTTTATTAGTAGTAACAGAAGAAGAAGTAGTAATAGAATAGACCGGCAGTTTAGCATGCTTGCGTTCCAACCATGAGATCAGAGTTCGAATTTTACCATGGTGGATTTGTCAGTTAGGCTAGTTTTCTTTTATAATATTAGCATGAAGAGACAATCCCAGGCTGTCGAACGGTTGGAAGGTGTATGAAGTCGATACAACTGTGAAGGAAATTGGGGAGACGCAGCTTTTCAGAAGCTGTCCGTTTTTGTGTAAGCATGCAGCTGCAAATCATCGTGACCGATGGTTTGAGTGGACTGGCCTCGTTCAACACCTATGTTCTTAAGAATGTTATTTAAAAAAAAATTCCATTTTTTTGTTTCTATTTTTTTCGGGATCTTTTTTCTCCCTAAATAATATGTCATTTGGCCCTCTAATAATTTTTTCTATGTATTCCATCTTATTATTATTGCTAATGAGTGAGAGAGCCGTGTACCTACAAATTAATGCTTGAATACAAACATACGCAGTCCAATGTACCCATCAAGACACACAGTCTGATAAGTGTATTCCAGGCACATGCATCACAGGTAAATGTGCGCGATATGGTAACAAGTCTTAATAAAAGTAGCACATGGCCTTGCAGGTGGATCGCTGACCAAAATACCTTCAAGTCGGGTTACCCAGTTCGCTCAAACGGTCTCCAATTAAGGGTGTTTCCAAGTATCTAGATGTGACTCCCAGGCTTCGTTCTTCAAAATTAATAAAACAACCCTCTCGACATCAAGTAATGATGTTCCTCTCCAACCCTATATTCTCGTTCAGGAAGAGAGATGCACAAAATGTCAGAATTTAGGTGACATAGCCAATTGGTTAAAGTTATACAATTTACAAGCAAATCTCTGTTAATGAAAGGGATATTTAGTCTATTCCATTTTAACTCACCAACACAAAACAGGTAGATATTAACATCTACAATCATTTAATAACGTAAACTATGAGAAAATTATTATTATTTTTTTATATTATTATTATTATTATTATTATTATTATTATTATTATCATCATCATCATCGAGCAGTAGGTAAGTTTAGAGCAGCAAACCTGTTGTGAAAGGATAAGTGTTGTAGATAAACTAAGGTCACTGGGTGGGGCTGCGAGTATTTAAGAGCGCCGCGCAAAAGCTTGCCAATTGCCATTTATCATTCGAAAGAATTGGTGCTGTGCCGTCCACTTGAAACGGCCAGTCCCAAGGTGACGGACAATGCATCACACTTGCACGCAGGCAGTACTTGCTGGACATCAATCTATGACAGGAATGGGAGACACGGCAGCGATTGGATCGATCGATCAGGTTGACCACACTGACGTTAGCAACCTCGTATTGGAAAGGAAAGCTTGTGCGCATGAGCAAATCTAAAAACTAAAACGCGTCCATGTAAACCTTTGCGAATTCAAAGCATTGCAATATTTGCGGCAAGGAATCTTGTGTGAAGGGTTACTGGAAATTTCTCAGGCCGTTTTCTCATGACCTCCAACAACAACAACAAAACAAAAGGTTGTTCATCTGGTCGGGCTGTCTTAAGTAATCAATGCTTGATAGATAAGTGTTATAGGGAAATATCGACTGAAACAGAGAAAAAAGGGGAAAATGAGATGGGTGAGATAGATAACTTGAGAGTGAGGAAGAGAGAGAGAGGGGGAGAGAACGTGAGAATACGAAAGAGAGAGAGAGAGAGAGAGAGAGAGAGAGAATCTCATGTGTTCATGCCTGTTCATGCCTGGTTGTATTGTGTGGCAGAAACAAAAATAACATTTATTTGAAATTGATTCTTTCATTTGATACGAACTTTTGGAAAGGGATTCCAGGTTGTATTATATTTTATACCAGTGTTGTGAATACGGATTATCTCCCCTTTGATAATCCACACTATAAAAGCTGTACTTCCGCTTGTCAAGTAGATGCGTAGTAAGATTCTTAATTGAATAAAAGATTACTAGACAGAATCTCTTGTCCTGTTTTCATTACACAGAGTATTTCAGATGTTAAGCAACATTGGGCTTGGTCATTACCTAGATGGGTGACCACTTGGGGAATAACAGGTACTGTAAGCTTTGGTGTGTGTGTGTGTGTTGGAATGGAATCGGAGATTGGATAGCCGAAATCCAATTCCAGTCGGGTTCGGTATATTCCCTTACGGGCAAATACCCTAGGAAAAATTATAAATCTACGTTTTATCCCTTGCCCCAGTTATGGATTAATTAGTAGGACTTGTATCAGTACATCATCTCCCAGTTATGGATTAATTAGTAGTACATCATTATTATCTCCACAAAAAGTTCTTACAGATTAAAAATATTTTCTGGTTTTAAATAGCCTGCAATAGGTTTATAAACCGTAAAAAGGAACAAATCAATAAATCAATTTTATGTGCTGGCACGATTAGATTATTTTCTTTGACCCTATTCCTCATTGCTGTCACGGTACGCTGAGGATTTTTCAAATAATTTTCTCCGAGGTACGATTATGTTGTCCCGAGAATTATTTAGCATCAGAAAATACACTCTCCTGTTAATTTTATTTTAAAAATTGAAAATTCCCACCGGCATGAATATTCCAGACATCACTTATATTTGGGAGGAAAAAATAAAACAAGTTTGCTCGATCTGGTACCTTTATGAGATGTACGTAACGGAAGGTATTATAAGCAACAAAACCTAAAAGCCCTTTTCTCCGTTAAAAAAACGTTTTGGCTATTTTTCATTCGCAATTTTTTGTCATCTGATCGAAGTAAGATGGTTAACAATAATTGATACTTTGGATTCCGAGTCGCTGTCAAAACTTAAAATAGGTTTGGTTGAATATTTAAATCGCTTACTTTTTTTTTTTTTGTAATTTTTGTAATTTTTTTTTTTTAATTCCACCTTGAATTTTTCGTCTACGCATTCTTCTATTTTTATTTAACGACGAAGCTCGCATTTCTAAACCGATTGCATTGTTTCATGTTTTCTTTCAATCGCCCCTAACTCTCCCTCTCTTCTATTCACTCTCCACTTCGATAATTCTAAGAGGGGGGAATAAAAAAAAAACAAAAAACAAAAAAAGAACAACAACAACATCCCAAAACCACCCACTCCCTTTTTTCGGTTCTCTCTCAGCTCCTTCACTTTCCTCCCCGCTTTATTCACTCTCTCTCTCTCTCTCTCTCCCTGTTGTGTACATACTCTTTACCATCCTCCCGTTAAGATGTCTTTCTTTCACTTCTCATCCCTCACCCGTTTTTCCTAATATTATCGTCTGCTCTTCCTGTTGCATTTCGTGTTATTCAACAACAGTTGTTCGTCCCTTAATTAGAACAAGTTGTTTAATTGTAAGAACGGATGGAAACAGTCACTGGAAACATCGCATTAACACTGTTAAGCTTCACCGAGTTCTTATATATATATATATATATATATATATATATATATATATATATATATATATATATATATATATATTCCATCATTCTTACATGCAGGAAAATAGTTCTATTTTTTATAGGAATTTCTTTTCTGTTTTTATTTTTCCTTTATTTTTTTATTATTTTTTTTATTTCGAATACGTTTTCTTAGCATGGTACGACTTGTGCTGAATTCAAGTTGTGCGCAGTGACGAAATTTTAAGCGTCTTTCGAGAAAGCCATTTGTTCTTTGCAACTCACATCAGTACGACAGTGAACGGCATTAAGAAAAAACAAAACAACAATAACGTCTTTCTGATTTCAGCGTCGAGATAAAGATGAATTAACCCATCTCTAAGAAACATTTAATCTAGATATAATAAATATTATCAAATAAATAAATCGATCTTTCGATGTAGAGTTAATTATTAGGAAATGTTCATATATCTCTCGAACATAATAGTTGCATACGTAGGTAACTTCAAATTAAATTTGATTAATTATGCAAAAGAGAATGGAAAAATAAAAGAAAAATTGTCCGATGTTTGTATGATCAAAAAGAAGAATTCAAAAATTGATCAAATGATATTTTAACGTATCAAATTGAATTTGTGTTCAATAAAAAAAAAATCTTTCAGATACAACTGCAACTTACTTCTGTCTTTTAAATAATGGTGCGTCTTATACTGCGATTTCGAAAAAATACGGTACACGCAATTCTGTTGTAGCTAAAGTCATAATCCGAAATAAACTACATAGATCTACATTCGAAACAACAAACAAATACTTCACTAAGCAAGCATTAAAAGAAATACCAAGCTTAAGTGTGCGCCCGTAGAACGTAGAGGAAGAAATAAATATACCACTGTATTGAATAAAAAACGTTTTTAAAATATATTAGCCTGGTTTCATTTTTAAAAAGAAAATGACGGAATTTCTAAGTTATTCCAAACTTCTTTACAGATCTATTTGACTGATATTTCTTTAGTACGCTTTCTCGATCAAGGCCACTTGATGTTGTTTTATTAAATTTAAAAAAAGGGATATCAACTCAGACACGTGTAAATACTAAAAATAATGTCTGTCGCAATAAAATATAAAGTAGGATATAAACATTATCATTTAAAATTAACTGTGCTTAATTTTCGGGTACGAAAGACAAAATATAGGTTCCAAGAAGTCACGGTGACAATTGTGCATCCCTTAAGTATGTAACTTATCAAAATGGAGCTTATGGTTATGTCATGTTGAAACACCAGTTCCAATACGATCACCAGAGTTAAGCAACGTCGATCCTTGTCAGTAGCTAGATGGGCAGACCGCTTGGGAATAACAGGTGCTGAAAACGTGGATATGCGGGTGGTGTAATTGATAATAGCTTAGAATTGATAATCGGGGAGCCAATTTCAGTCAGGGTCGTTATATTCACTTACGCACAAATACACTTGGGAAAGGTATGAATTTACCGTTTATCCCCCAGCTATGGGTTAATTAGTAAGACTTTTATTAATACAATATAACATATTTTCTGGTTTTAAATATCTTTCATAAGCCATAGAAAACGAATCAATCCATTATTATCAGACTGATTTCACCAAAAGAAATTCCATGGATTTCGAACCATTAACAATCTGTTTCTTCGCCGTTTCCAGTGCAGAAAATACAGAATAACTGTAAGAACTTACTAAAAGAAAGTTTGGATAGAAATTACAAAATTCCCTAAAATACAAAGAACTGTGCCAAAATAACACAAAGCACATAACTTTATAGGACATCCAAAAACAACTAAAATGGATAGACCATGTAAGAGTAAATAATGACATAATCAATATTTTGAGGATCGAGATTACTTCAAGCAAAATGTTATGAAGGAATCCCCATCAATACCGGAAAGAGCGATAACAGCTACTGGACTATCAGTCAGTTAAGTGCCACACGTGATACACGCTTGGGTGATCATGCAGCTTTCGATATATGATTGACAAGGCAGAAGATTTTTCCCGCAGTAGTTTTCGAATTTCTTATATGGTAGACTGGTTGCCAACCAAGGTTAAAGAACCCAGTCAACCCTGCTATTAAACCAATAGCTGGGGGAGAAGATATGGATTCATACCTTTCTGTATTTGAGCGTAAGTGAATATAACGAACTCGACTGGAATTCGAAATCGGCTCTCTGAGTTCTTGTTCCGAGCCGACATCCTTTACTCCTCAGCGCACATAATGGACTAGAGATACATTTTCTTGAAAAATTGTTATACAAGAATTAGTTTATAAATTTCAACTGGCAGTAACACTGGCTGTTCGATCAATGAATGCCAATTATTACCTTATTAGGAAACTGTTACTATTACCATCAACTTATTTCATTTACACTATTCGGATGGTTCTCCGCATCTTCATTGCCATATTCACAACGTTTCAATCGTTGTACTCTTCGACCGTCTTCATTTTTTGTTTTATCCAACGGTTGTACTAGATTCTGTCTCGGACAATGGCGTGTCCCGCTTTCTCTGCGATCAGAGAAACTCTCCTTGAATTGACGGGGAGTCTTGTTGGCAAGCCTAAAGGAATGAGTCGTAGATCTCTGCATCGATGCAGTAATCTCAGATGGTTTGAAATTCGTGCAAGCTGCGGGTGAGACTTTTCTAGTTCTCCCCATATTTTTGGTATATCGGGTCCAGACAGATTCTTTAATATCTGCCTATATCTCTGAGATTAGGTATTATAATTACTTACATTATTTACGTTATTCGGGCTGTTATCCTCATGCTCATTGCCTTATTCACAACGTTTAAGGCCAGAGCGTACAACGGCCGAAAACTTGTGAATATGGCATAATAATGTAAATAATGTAAGTAATCATAATACTTCAACTCAGAGATATAGACAGATATTGCCATCAAGATTACCATGCAGAATAAACATACATGAGACAGAGAGGGGGGGGGACATAAACGACATGTTTGTATACATGAATGTGTGTATAAACACGAACGTTTCCTGGATTGCTGACATATGTACCAAGTCCTATCTTGTTGATCTTTGATCAACGAACAAGCGTAGGTAAGAAAAAAGTTAGAAATGCTCTTTGACAAAAACAGAAACTGGAGAACAAGAGAAACTCAAGAAACAGGTAAGAAAAAATAAACTAAATGAGGAACACGATATGATCTTTCAAAATAAATAAAACAAACATTAAGCACAACAAAAAAAAAACAAAGAATTCCCCATAATATTTGATGTGATATAAAAAAAAAAAAAGAAAAAAGTGCCCTTCACTTAGTTTATTTACGCGTCTAACGAGTGACAATAAAAAAAAATCAAGCGAAAACAAAAAGAAAGAAATATCAGTACAGACGAAGGGTCAGTCACAAAGGCTGTATTACAGTTGACTGCATCCCTAAATCCTCCACTATAGAGAGAAGCGGTCCGGAAAAAAACTGACATTATGGGATGGGATGTGTTGCATGCGCACCTTATTTGCGAGACACTTACGGGCTGAATCATCTCTGCCTAGTTCAACGTGCCATCTATTCAGGCCAATCCTATTCAGCTGTAGCAACATGAGAAACCACGCTTTAATTTGCTGATACATTATATATATATATATATATATATATATATATATATATATATATATATATGGGATGGTGGTTATACACCCAATCTCGCCATATATATATATATATATATGTATATATATATATATATATATATATATATATACAGATCTATATATTAAGCGGTTTGTATGTATATATATATATATATATATATATATATATATATATAATTATAAATATATTGCGCCACACACACGTACACACACACATATATATGATGTATAATCAAATCAGACATCAGATATACTTATCAATAAACTGATTATGTTTACCCACTTTTTCTCAAATTATACATACATATATTTATATACGCATGTGAACCATAATATATATATATATACATATATATATATATATATATATATATATATATATATATATATATTTGGTCATTTGTTAAGATTTGAATAGATATTCAGAACTTCGTCTTATATTGAATATAGAGTATTAAAAAGCAAAGTGAAATGATGGATAACTTTAGGAAGATTGAATGATTACCCTTGTGTATTATTACGTCGGAACATTTTGTCTGCCCCTCATTTTCTCCTTTTAGTTTTCTTTATTAAGCTCTTTTCTTATTCTGTTTCTAAACAGGTCAGACCATCTGCCTATTAAGTATTAGTTAATCAAGATTTACCAGCCGACATTAAATTCCGATGATATAAATAATATACATTCCATATATTCAAAAGGGTCCTATATATATATATATTTATATGTATATGTGTATGTATATATATATATATATATATATATATATATATATATATATATATATATGTATGTATATGTATGTGTGTGTGTATATATATATATATATATATATATATATATATAAATATATATGTATGTATGTATATATATATATATATGTGTGTGTGTGTGTGTGTGTGTGTGAGCGGAAAAATGTATGACAAAGTCGAAACAGTGTTCTTGTGAGGCGTTTGGTCCTTTAGGACTTTATCGGACAAATTCCCATCATCCTTCGTTCGTGCGCATGCGTATTCTCACCAACATAACATATTTAGTCTTAAAAGGTGAAACGCGTCACAATAAAACTTTTTACACTTTGTCATATATTTTTCCCCAATATTTTACTTGATATATAAAAATATATACCTTTATCTCATATATATATATATATATATATATATATATATATATATATATATATATATATATATATATATATATATATATGATTTATGTGAGTAAATTTTGTTAATTTGCTGACTGATGTTATCTAGCTGCTGTATCCCGAGTTCAGTCTTTCGTAAACGCACCTGTATGCTTATTCTTTAGGTGGTATCAGCAATTTACTGCTTATGTTTTTTCAATTTATGAATTTAGGAGATTAAAATATAATTCTATTTTTGAAATTTCTATTAATTATCTTTTGTGCTTTTATTTCCCCTATGCAAGAGACAAACATAAACACCCTAAAAATGCATAAACACATATAGGCTTGGCCTTATATTTTAGCCATTTCATATTTATCGATATATTAAAATAAGGTTTATTTGTCGGTAGAAATCGACTTCTATTTGCGTATTGAGGATGAAAGTTGGTCGATTCTGCGCAGATGTAGAAGAAATATCTTGGAACTTGAAGTTTTAAATAAATAGTCATGTCACAAGTTGGAAGCTTCAAAATACCTCGCAAGTTTTAAATGGCAGCCAAAGTAGAATGTTTCGTAATAGTAACAATTTGCAAATGTTAAAACGACGTCTGAAATCTTAAGATCGGTCTCCAGGCAACACAGAACTTTCGTGATCAATTCCAATGCAAGTCCGATAAATTTTAAATAATTAAAAAAACATTTTTGCATAATGCGATGAAATTTGTAAGCGTTGTAGCAGCGAAGAATTGCCAAAAGTCATAAGTTGATACGTCCTAAATACCTGAAGACCAATGTTACTAGCTTTTCTCTTTTTCTCTCAATAGACTGAACGGCTAGGGCAAAGCATCACCCTCAGATGGCATATAGATGACAGACAAACGGCAAAGGAGAAACGCACGCCGAACATACCAATTTCTCAATAATTACCTGGAGAGAATATTATACTTAAATACTGCGATTTCATTCTAGATGCTGGTCTTAGAGGGTCTGATCTTTACTAACCAGTAGAAGGGTCGGACTTAGGAATCGCAGAGCCGAGTTCGAATACATTACATTCATTTACATGCTAATACACTTGGGAAAGGTATTAATCCTCTTCTTCTCCTTCCAGCTATGAATAAATAGCAGGACAGACCAGGTTCTATAGCCTTGGATGGCAACTGGTCTACTACAGAAAGAAATGGCAACCCACTGCAGGAAAAAATCTGCCTCGTCAGTCATGTATCAAAGGATACATGATCGCCTAAGCGTGTATCACGTATGGCACATAACTGAGTGCTACCATTATCTTAGAAGTTAGACGATTGCCACTATGATATCGATAATCTCGATAGGGATTTTTTGTGCATAACAACACTTACTTTGATGAAAAAATTAACAATTACAGAAATAACTTTCTTTTTTTTTGGTGGTGGGGGGCGGTAATTGAGAATTATCAAAGAGTGCGTTAATCTAATACGTACACTTTCCTCGTGGAATGAAAAGGAAACTTGAAGTAGCAGAGATATGGTTCTACTGAGAGATACTGAAAATATCATGGACGTAGCAGCGAGAAAGTGTCGAAGGAAAATATAAAGGAAAGTTATACTTAAAATCAGAAAGAGGCAGTTGAAATTCTTGGGAAACATAATGAGGAAAGAGGGATTGAAGAATTTGACACTCACAAGATGCACTGAAGACGACAGGGTCAGGGGAAACTTTAATTAATCAACCTAACATTCTTGTGTAAATGGATGGCAGAAAAGGGACTGGATGCATAATAAGGAGAAATATATTGCTTAGAGATACGAAGGATTAGAAGCTGTGGAGGTCCGTTATCGACCACGTCTTGAAGAAGAATTGAACCTACCATTGATTTATTTTTTATTTTTCTTAAAAATGTGTGGGTTATTCAAAGACGAACCATATTCTAAATTGTAGGAGGTTGGTTATAATACTCTGTGTTCCCAAGCGGTCCCCCATATAAGTACTGACCGGCTCAACGCGTTATTGATTTTGTTAATCAAACGGGAACCTCTGTTTTCTGAAGTGACCAAACAGTCTTAGAGCAATGAGAGGGGAATAGATTTGGGAAAGCAAGGCAACAAAGCCGCTGACACGCAGGAGGATACTGAGTGTGAAAGAGTATAAGAAAAACATTATTGAGGAGCGAGAACAATGAACGAACGGAAATTATGAAGACAGAAAATAGTGATAGACATTGCATTTAAATGTTAGAAAGTCAAGCTTGAAGGGAAAACAAGAAGCCAGGAGCGAGAAGCGCGAAAAAAAATTCTGTTAGCATAGAACTTACGGCTGCATCTATCCATTCCAATAGTAATATAATGAGACCTTGCCACCAATCTAATACTTAAATCTATACTGTTTAGGTACCATATAGGTGAGTTCAACAGAAAGATTACAATTGAAGTATTTACAGGATTGGAAATTAATCTTTTACCTGCTTTTGAAATTTGTATTTGTTTCATTATGAATAAGAGTAATAGGATAATATTTGAAATACCAAAAAGATTGAACACTCGATCGTTTTTAATTTTACTGAGAATGTATGATTTTTCTTAGCGTTTTTAAGTGTAAAATTGTATAATTCCTATTATTTAATTATAGTTTCAACTGAAAATATTATCAGTAGATAGTTGTATAGTCTTTAGATAATGAAATATTTCGTTTTCTCAAAACTGGATTATGTTTTTTTTTTGTTTTTTTTTAGATTAGACTTTACCATCCTCTTCATTAAGATTAATATTCATAAGGTATCTCCAAGAACTGTTTTTCTCCTTTTTTTAAAAAAATAAATTCTTTGCTACAGGTTCAGAAATCTCTCAACATTTATTCTTTCTTTTCAGAATAACGGACTGCATTTCTTAACAGGAAAAAAAAAAAGCTTTTTTTTTCTTTTCCATTTTAAGCGTTGTATTGTGACAGCGACATTTGCTTCTAAAGAATATTCCAGCATTAATTAGATACACTGTTTTTTTTTTAATACACTTTTGTTCTACTTTGGTTTATTTTTTATTTCTTGATGGAAGAGAAATGGTGCAGACGGGGTGGATAGGACACATGACAAGTAGGTATAAAAATTGTCAGTGCCAGGAACGTACAGAAGCAACGAACGAATGTTAGAATTAATTGACAGACAAAAAGGAGGAAATAGAAAGAAGAGGAAAGAGATAGGTTGATGGCACGTTAAAAAGGTTATCAGGGCTACGGGAAAATATCATACGCGGCATACAGAACATCTAAAAATGAATACCTATATACATATATATTATCAATACCTATATACATAAAATAAGTGTGTGAGTGCACGTCCGTACACATATAACATCCATCCATCCATATATATATATATATATATATATATATATATATATGTATATATATATATATATATATATATATATATATATATATATATATATATATATATATATATATATTGTGTGTGTGTGTCTGTGTGTATTGATGTAATAGGAAAGAACAGTTAGGTTGATGATCCAAAGTTCTTTAGTATTTTTGTTTTCATTTTGTAAAAACAGTGCTCGATACAGAAGTAGAGCTCAAAATTATAATTATTTAAAAAAAAAAAAAATGATTCCCCCGCGACATAGAAATTACTATGTTTCTAATTTGAAACTCGAAAGGTCGCTTGAGCATGAAACTGTCCTCTGGAGTCAGGGTTTAATATAGAAATTAAACTTTGGCACTTGAGTTACAGTTTCGAAGCATAGTAATTTCTGTGTCGCGATGGAATCATATTAAAAAAAAATACATACATATATATATATATATATATATATATATATATATATATATATATATATATGTGTATGTGTGTGTGTGTGTGTGTGTGTATTACTCATATCTCGATCGCATGATGAGAGAGATAAATTTTATATGATATAAAACCATCTGATTTATATATATATATACTATTTTGGTCATACATTTTGATGTCTAATTCTTATTCATGTGATGTTCCGTCGTTATGGTAAGCTGAGTGATAACTTAGCGACAATAAGTTAATATGCCCGTTTTAACATAACCCCAGCATATATTACTAGAAAATAGGGAAGATGGAATTGTTCTTTTGAAAGTTTTCCTTGCATGCGACAATAGTTATATCGAAAAAATTGCTAAATATGACAACTGCAAAAAAATTACTTAAATACATGTTCATTCTATATCCACAGACACGCAAAGAAAGAGAGGGAGGGGAGAGAGAGTAGATAGGAAGGCATACTGAACAAAAATGGTATTTTTTCAGTTAGTAAGATATTGAGAAACTGATTGCGTCAAATTTTTTCAGCATAGCTTCATATACATATATATATATATATATATATATATATATTTGTGCGTGTGTGCGTATCTATCTGTATAGTGATTTTCCAAGGGTAGCTCAGATGTGGCACAAGACCGAAAGTATGGAGCTCCCAGAGAGGATTGAACTCACTACTCAGTTGTAATATCTGTATATATCTTCTCACTCTCTATATATGCAGACAAATGCTCACATACGTTCACCTATACACATCACAAGATTGACACACACCATCGCATATATATACATGTGTGTGTGTGTAAATATATGCATGTGTTTGTGCGTGCAAGCATGTGTAGTTCTCTCTCTCTCTCTCTCTCTCTCTATATATATATATATATATATATATATATATATATAATCCTGTAAGGACATAAATAAAGGTTAGTTGTAAGAAAGAAGGAATAAATCTATATAGTCTTAATTTTATGCAACACATTTTGTTTTTTCTCTTATGTCAATGCAAAAACAAAGGAACCTATATATATATATATATATATACATATATATATATATATATATATGGTTTTGTAGTCCAAGTGCCACATAGCTGAATGAAGATGAGAACGATAATGACTAAAAAAAATATTGCAAGAAAAAAATGTAATAATAGTTCAGCATAAAAAAGAAATCAACAAAAAAAATCAAATGAATCAAAGAATGTGATGATGATGATGTGAAGAAAAGTCATCCGTTAGTTTTCCTTGACAATTATTTTTACATCCTCTTCACCAGTGACGTATTTAGGTGTCGAGCAATTAGTAGCAATGAAGCGGCCTGCAGGTTGTGTGTCACTAGTCAAAGAAATAAAGAAAGACAAAAAAAAAAAGAAAAGAAAAGAAAACGAGAGCAAATAGAGACTTATATAAAAAGGATAAAAAAGAAGAGAAACCTAACAGAGAAAGAAATGGATATCGTAAAAGTATATTTCGTCGACGACACACAGAAAATAAACCTAAATCAGACGAGAAACGTATTCATGTATGGGAGTTGAAAAACGCATCGTCACTATGCGTTTTTTGTTTATTTTTTTTTTTTATAAATGTTTTTTTTTTTTATTAATAATGAAAAATATAAAATCAATGAACCAAGTCAGCAATGTCGTTTGATTAAATGATAAAAAAAACAACAACAAATAAAACAGCTCATTCAACTCAAACCATAAACTTATATAATTATGTTTACTTTTCACGTGAAATTTATTCTTTCCCACGATACTACAAAATTATAATTTCTTTCTAAAACTGTAAACTAAAAAGTTGAAAAGATAATACAGAAAACTTTGCATTCGCAAATACAGTTTTTTAAACGGTATTTTTCTCATTTCGATAGTGCCAAAATTCACAAAGTGATTTCAATAAAGCGGCTCGGATTGAGGGATCTGAGAACCGAGTTCAAATTCCAGTCGAATCCATTACATTCGCTAACGTACTAATAGCCTTGAGAAAGGTATGAATCCTCTCATTCTCCCCCCCCCCACCAGATACGGGTAAATAGCAGGACAGACCGGGTTCTATAGCCATGAATGGCAACTAGTCTACCGCAGATAGAAATGGCAACCTATTGCGGGAAAAAATCTGCCTCATCAGTCATGTATCGAAATATACATGATCACCTAAGCGTGTATCACGCATGACACATAACTGACTGACTTTATATATTGTGAGGTTTAGAATTTACAATATCATAGTGTTATCTACAGTATATATATATATATATATATATATATATATTAATTTACGCTAGTTGTGAAAAATTGCTCTCGTTAATTGCGTGCATTTTCATTTTTATTTTTTTAAATATTCAAATTTCAGACGCGTTCGTGCCATTTAGCCACCACCTGTATATATAATACTGCCATTCCATTAGCAATATTTTATTGATTTCTGACCACTTCATCTTTTATGCTGTATCCCTTCAGGATTTAAGCGATCATGGCTCTCCACAATTTCCCGTCCTTTGTAGCTTTTAGTATTTTTTGTCTTTTTGTTATCTCTCCTAAAATCAGTTCTGTTATCCATTTACATAAGCTCGTTGGGTAAATTATGGGCGGTTTTTCTCTCATTTTGTTTTCAATCTGTTCTGTGAGTATCACATTTTCAAAGCCCTCTTTCCTCATTAAGCGCCCTAGAAATTTCAACTACCTGTTTCTGATGTTAAGTATAGGTGTCCTTTTTGTTTCCATTTTCTCTAAAAACTTCGTCGTTACTCACATGTTCGTTTCATAGTATTCTCAGCAGCCTTCTGTAGAACCACATTTTTTTTTTGCTTCAAGTCTTTTCTTCGTTATGTAAGGAATTCAGAACTCTTTTTTTTGTTTCTAACGAAATTTTCATGATTCTTAATAATTAGCCTAGATATTAAAAGGCATATTTCGCTATCCCAATACGCCTTAGTGAATTTATATAGTAAATTTATTTGAAATGCTTTTTCCTATTAGTTATATATTCATTTATATTAATACCCCTGTGCAGGGCCTATGAGAAGGGTTGTACAGGCGGTACTTTGTTCCGGTACCTAAGAACTAAAAAGGACCCCACAGCAACCATTCAACCTCCGTCTACTCTAGAGAACAAGCACTTTCTACTACAGCCAGCCCGACATACACTTACATTCAAATACATCACTATACTTATCACACTACACTTATTTCTTTTTATTAGTATTTATTATTAATTATTCTAAGCTCAGTTGTATAAATATATGATAACACCATGAAGAGTATCTACCTACAGCCAGGGATAGATGCATAGATGCGTAAATTAGTATATATGTAAACCGATTTCCCAGGAACCGCATTAACTCTAACTGCAAAAAGCTGTTACATTCTTTGTCAGCCTTGACAGACGATGGTCGTCAGCC
>OZ038480.1:92624323-92629323 GCA_964036315.1 Acanthosepion esculentum | reverse complement strand
CGTGCGATACTATATATATATATATATATTCTAAAGAATCAATGGATTCATTTTTAATCCAACATTTTTATTACTTCAAACCTTAAATGTAAAGTATATATATATATATATATATATATATATATATATATATATAGCCAGCATTCCTATATCAACAATGTTTATATATACAAACGATCACCATATCATTTTTGTTTTCCTACACATACCTAAGATAAATGTTATAACTATTAACAAAACAGGTCAATTATGACAATATATTTTAAGGAAATTTGTTCTTATCGTAGATCTTAGCAACATGAATATATTATTGGTGGTTTCACAGAAGCACAACTCCTAACTCCTACACATTTCTAAGTAAAACTTCCGAATTGTACCTGTCTGTAGTTGCTAGCGGATATCTGAAATCGCAGATAAATCGATGGAGAGAACCATTGAATATAAACCGAACATTAGGAATTTCTTCTGGAAGATTCTGAAGAAATATGTTGTCTTGGAATATCAAGTGACCTGCGATTGATGTGAAATGTCTAATAGACTTTCGGAAAAACACGCACTTCAAAGCCACCTGCTATAAAATTAGGAATATAACATGTGCGGTGTGGTGAGCACATTTTTAGTAGAATAAAGTATGTCGTCTAATGTCAAAAGTCATAAAGTCCATTGGATTCCTTCGTCAGTGAGATATTTATGTGTTTTTCACCGCTGCTAAAGAAATTTGAATACTGACTTTTAACGTAGACCAGACTTCCCCTATATTGTGTTTGGCACAACAAAATCGTTCAAATTCTATCGCCAAACAATTTTATCACTGAAATATTCTAATCTCGCGTGTATATATATATATTGGAAAATTGTATGACAATGTTAGAAAAAGTCTTTTTGTGACGCGTTTCGTTCATTATGACATCAATGGACTAAATTTGTTGTGTTGATGTGATTACGCATGCGCACGAATGAGGAATGCTGGGATTTTTTTTTTTTTTTAATCTAGCCATTTTCATTTAGATACTTTTTCTTTCCATCACATTTGTTGTTAGATATCCCACACTGTGATAATAGAAGTTATACCAGGAATGGTGAAATATAAGACCCAGGGCGTATATTTACTGTGGACGAGCTTGCGCTCTGGCTCTTACAACAATTCACGATTCCTGGCAGAACTTCTATTGTATGGGGACTGGTGTTTTCAACGTGCTCTGGCCGTAAGCCTTGATAAAGTCAGAAGTCATTTTTTCGCAAATAGTTGCTTGGAAACGCGTGATGCGTTTCTAAAAGTGTTCAGAAATAGGCCAGCATTTGAGGGTGGAGTCAATGGCAGGAACGGGAAGAGAAATAGGAGTAAAAAAAAGATTAGATAGAATCAAGTACGGTGGCGGAGGAGGGGGTCGATGCTCACGTGACGTGTTTAATCGCGAGTTTATAAGCCGCTTATGCAAGGCTCAAGAATGAAATTAAAAAAAAATTACTTTTCTTTCTCTCTCTCTCTCTCTCTCTTTCACACACACACACAAATCAAATTTAGAATTTAGCTAATTTTGACTTCTTAACACCTTCTGGGTCATCTTAATACAGAGGACAATAGATTTTCATCCTCGGATTTTATTAGCGTTCGTTATTGAGCAAAAACGATCAATATTATTTCTAAGTTCAAAAATCCAACATATGATGGTATGGACAAACAGCAAAAAGAATACTGAATTGTTATGTAATATCAGTTCTCTTATGTGAAGAGACTTGAAGCAACAGAAATCTGGTTCTACAGAAATTGCTTGCTGAGAATATTATGACGTGTGCAACGACGAAATTTTAGAAAAAAAAATGGAAATAAATAAAAAACAATTATACTTATTAGGAAGTAAAAAAAACAAAAAACAATTATAGTTAACGTCATGAACAGACTTCTAAAATTTCTAGGGCACATAATGAGGAAAGAAGGTACTCATAAGACAGTTTGAAGAAAAGAGAGGCCGAGTAAAAACAACGCCTAACCTACTGAGACAATTTGACTAAATGGGTGGCGGAGAAAGGTTTACGAGAGATGACAATAAGACAAAAAAATTATTAAGAGCTACAAAAGACAAAAAATTGTGGAGGGTCATGATCTCCAAAGTTTCGAATGGACACGGCACATATAAGGAGATGGACAAGTTGTCATGATGTAATGGCTAGCATGCTACGCTAGATAACTATGACAAGAAGGGAGAATATTTTATTAACATATTTTGAAGGACTTTTCCGACCCCTCCCGAGATCATTAAAACACCAAGATTATTAATTTCCTACCTTTAAGCACTATGATTTTTTTTCCTCACATCCACTCTTTTGATGATCCATCGTTTATTGTAAATTGAGAAAAATCCCGATTTACCCAATTATTAGACCCCCCCCCCGCTTATATTATTAGGCACTTAAAGGTAAGGTTTTTTAATCATTTCACTCCAAGCAAGGCAATAAACCACTATGACACAAGGGGGTTACAGAGTGTGAAAGAATAAGATAAAAAGAGAAACAATATTAAGGAGTAAGAACAATAGAGAAATAAGAAATCAAAAAGACAGTAGATAACGATTGACACTGCATTTAAATATTTGAAGATCAAAATTGGCTGCAAAGCATGGAGCCGGAAGAGAAGAAAATTTTAGCATATAACTTACGGATGCATCTAGTCAATTCAACTGCGAATTGATGAGAACTTTTTTTCGACAATATCGTACTTTGCTAAAATTCATAAAATCTGGATACCACAACAATTACCATGAAAGTATTTATAGAAATGGGAGAAAGAAGCTACTGGGAGAATGACTGAAGCTGCGACGCCAGGGCAGTATGTTTTTTTTGTAGAATGAGGTCCAGATCGGCGTTGGTTCGTGCAATAGTGTCTTTCCAACGTCTTCTATTTTCTCATTGATTTTATCTGCCTACGTTGTAGGTATTGACACCATTTACCCCAAGAAATCTAAGCTCGTTCGTCATTTCACATAGAACTATTGAGAGATTCCCCATTATTCCCATTTTCACTTGGATATTTCTCGTCTTTTACAGCAGGGGCAGGCAACATTTTACTAACTCTGTGCCGACTTAGGGTTTTAAAATCATTTAGCGCGCCAACAGCACGCGTATTATTATACAAGTCAAGGTCAATATACCTGTTCTACAATATATTTTATGTAGTAATATATAGTATATATACTTTAGTATATATTGAAATTGAAACAGGCTAAGTATCTTCTTTGCGTTGTAGTAGTTATTGGTTCGGACTTCGTGATGTCATTTGCGGCTGCGCACTATTGGAAATTGGTTGGCGTGCCACGCGTTCCGTAGGTTGCTGACCTCTGTTTTACAGTATTTATATCTGTGACGTGTGAAGATGATATGTTGTCGACTTGATACAATTTCTAAAACCTGAGTAAAGTTAAAAAAAAAAAAAAACACTGGATTTATTTTATTAAAAAAATATCTTTTTTTTTTCTAGGGCAGAGAATAATTCAACACGTTTAACACTATATGAGATATTGACTTTTGCATATCTACAACATTTAGTTTTGGACGTCACAGCTTTGTTCATCCTCGCCCTGTGTAGTGAAATTACTTCCCTTTTCCAGTTCTCAAAAATAGCCTCTGGTCTCCGCTCTTTCCTGTTCTCTTTGTGCTCTTTCCAGTTTTCAAATACAACTTCCGGTTTGTGCTTTTTAACTGTGTATTGATTAGATCATAATGCGAGTTGTTTTCAAAATCCGCATTAGTAACTGTTTTTCTGTCTTCTTTTTAAAAAAAACTCTGCATTTCTTTGTTGTTATTATGTGTTTTAAACTCACTGAAATTCAAATACGCCATCACTGTTTTATCAACACGAATTCCTAACAACTGACAATCATGTTTTTCTACATATTTAATGGAAAAATTCAGACTGAGTGACAAGAGGTTATGTTTTTAATTGTTTTAAAAAATAGCAAAATTTGTCACTTTGCCATCAAACGTCTTCGCCTCGTACCAGAAAAAATATTTATCTTGTTAGTGCAGAAATTGACACACGCTACGCGGAAGTATGTTGGCATACAGTAAAACTCGACTAACAGCAAAAACAAAAACGAACACCTTGCCTACGTATACACGATTCAAATGTAGACAATGTTAAAATACAACTTTCTCCCCCCTCTACCCTTTCTGCTATTCTATTTGTTTCATAAATCCTAAAAATACCAAAAAAAAAAAAAAATGCCGAAATTTAAATATCGGGAAAGTGTTTCAACAGAGGACGGAAAGTGTGACACTGAATTCCGAAGACATTGACATAGCCAAAGATAGATTCCAAAACCAAGCAGAGTATTAAGAAATAGAAAAAAAAACTTTCGTTAGAAACAAGAGTAATAAACTGTTATGTCATATCTGCCCTTCTGTATATGGTAGCGAATGCTGAAGAATCTCCTTAAAGATGAAGAATAGACTTGAAGCAACAAAAATGTTGTTTTGCAGAAGGATGCTGAGGAAAAAAATGGACCGAACATGTGAGCAACGGCGAAATGTTAAAGAAAAATGAAACTTCTACTTAACATCAGGAAGAGAGAGTTTAAATTTCACGGACACATAATGAGGAAAGAGGGTTTGTAAAATCTAATACTCACAAGACAGATTGAAGGTAAGAGCGACAGACGAAAACAACGCATAACATAGTAAAAGGATAGCAGAACAGGGTTTAGATAAAATGACAGACAAATTTATTAAGAGCTTCAAAAGACAGGAAGTTGCGGAGAGCCGTAACATGGCGCATAAAGAAGAAAATATATCATAAACTTACTGTTTAAAATTAAGCTGTCTTTAATTAATGGAGCTAACGTGTATAAGTAAATATTGTATATCCCCGTTTCTTCACTAGGAACAAAGTAAAGAGTACTATTTGGTTTCGTAATATCAGATTTCCTACATGACAGAATGCTGGACTGTTTTCTCGCAGATGAAAGAGAGGCTTGAAGCAGTAGAAATGTGGCTCTTCAGAAGGA
>OZ038480.1:92611823-92619323 GCA_964036315.1 Acanthosepion esculentum | reverse complement strand
TCTCAAAAAGAGGAGAGCAACAAAACAAGGGGAGACCACTCTTGATTATTCATAAACATATTTCGGATGAGAGAAGTTTGCTTACAGTATTCGGTGTACTGACAGGGCTCGACACTGCTTTACTTTCCTGGTCGAACGAGGGCTGGCGTTTTCGGCGCGATTTCACCATAAGCGATTGGAGGAGGGGTGCGGAGATAACAAAGCGAAAAAGAAGATTTATCCGGAAATCAAATAGGTGTAATGTGGAAATTCGAAGATTATCTAAAAGTAAATACTATGGCTAAAGTTAGTAAGACTAAGGCCAATATATAGTTACTTTGGAGAGTGGCTGCCACATGAACTCCAGTGGAAGCCACCTGATACTAATGGTACGACAAGCCAACGAGTACAAAATAATAAGTAGGCAGGTTGATAAACTGCAGCCCGTTTAGTGTTCTGAATAACACGCATAATTTCATGAGGGAAATAGCATTAATTTAAATTTTGTTACATTTCGAATTATTTTCAATTGTTCAATTACACTCTCTCATACATAATCAGCTACAAATCAATTTTATTTATAATGTTTCTTGAATTCTTTAACTTTTCATTGAATATAACGATTTCAGCATTTTAAACCATTTGCGATTTTTAGTATGGAAGATCGTACGGAAGATCATTTCTTTACGAAATAGGGAATTTTCATAATTTTTTTTTTTTTTGAAAAGTAATTTGTTTTATTTTAAAAATAAATTTTGCATAGTCAAATGAATAAATTAGAAACAAATCACGTGCAGCAGCGATATTATAGCAAGTATTCATTTTTTTATTATAGAAAAATTATTTTCTCCAAAGAGAAAAAAAAAACTATAAACTTTTCCCATTTTGTCAGGTAGATGCATACGCATATGTTCTTCTGTAGTGAAAATAGCTGAGGTACGTTCAGCAAAATAGTAACTTGAATTTGGTTCACTGCTAGAAAAAAGGGGTTCCCTGCCTTAAGTAAACCTTTCAAAGAAAGGTTTGGATTTTAGGTCGGTCATTTACAAAACTGAAAATGTCAAATGAAAACGAGGCAAGAGAAACGAAATGACAGAAGAAAAACAGTAGAGAGAGAAAGAATGAATAAAAAATAAAGGAAAAAACGTCGGGGAGAACTCGAAAAGGTGTATACAGCCTAGCCAATGGACTGAGAGTGAAGTGGACAGAAAGAGTTGCAGTTTTTTGGTGAAGGTGGTTCCTAATTGTGGCGGTGGCTGCAGTCGGAAACGTGAGATGTTAAAATGACAACAACCTCGTATAAAGGACAGACGCGAACGGCGGGACGGGATTGGGTGGTAGGTGACGGTAAATGACTAATAGAGTGCTAATGAAGGTGGAACGGATGACTCCATATTGGAAACCACTCACGCATTCCGGGGACTGGAAGAAAAGTCATTCCTAATTGGGAAGAAGTCAGCGATTTTCTGGCTACGAGGAAAGAAGAGAAAGAAAGTAGAAGAAAAAAAACAAACTCTGAAACTCCCGAAGAAAAAGGCGGAGACATAAAAAGAGCAACAAAAAGAAAAAATAATGATGAAGTGGGTACGGGGTGGGAATTGAACTGGAGAATGAACTGAGTGGGACTGACTGAAAGAAACTGCCAGAGACTAAATAGATAGATAGATAGATAGAAATTTCGGCGAGAGAAAAGAAGTAAGTTGTGCCTCAGAGGGACAGTGACAGACCACGAGAAAGATAGTTGCAGATGAAAAAAATCAGGGATAAAAAACGACAGATGGACAGGTTAAAAATAGAAACTGGCTGAGAGAGAGAGAGAGAGAGAGAGACGGATAAGGAGGTGAGAGGGTTGGAGAGAGATGCAAAAGAGAAAGATTGAAAAAAGCGTGTGTTGGTGTTTTTGTAAAGGTAAAAAGAGAGAAAAATGATGTCACATCATTTACATCTAAAGTTTTGAGATTAAAATCCGGAGAACCGATGAAAAAAAAAAAAAAAAAAAGCGACCATTATTTTTGGCGGGCAAAGACTTGCAACTGGAGTCTTTCTCCACCACAGCCAATATGTCCTATCTCGTTCTCATTATATCTTTTTATTGCTAATTTCCATTGGTCTTTTTTTCTTTCTTTTTTTTTTTTTTTGGCATGCCTCTATTCAGTCTGATTCCTTTCAGTGTGTTAATTTTATTTTATTTTTTTTGCGCTGTGACTCCTTCCATTTTTTTCACCATCGCCGGATTCCTCAGTTCTTGTCTCCCTTCTTGGTCGTCTCGTTCAAGATAACAATGCCTCCGAGCAGCAAGAAAAAGAATCCAAAACCTTCGTCAATACCTACTTAGAAATACATCTATAAAAACGATAACCACAACACGGTGACTAGCAGATACATCGGTGTACTGCATGCGACTTATCTCGTCCGAGCGTGATTTGTTCTTACAACGAAGTAAATTTTATGTCTCAGAGTTAAAGTCTATCATCCCTTATGGAAATGTGAATATTTTTAAGCCAGTCTCGGTAACCGTTAACAGTAAAAGTGAATTTGATACTTACCGAATGACCCTCGAAGATAAGCCAATAACTAAAAATCAATATGTACTAATCTTCGATTTGGACTGTAGAAGGCCAATAGGGCAAACAGTAAAAGAGCATTTTCTTAAACCAATTTATTCAAGTAGGTAGAACTAACCTGGTTCAAAAATAAATCCTAAGCGTGACAGAAATATCAGTTAACTAGACGAAAGTAATTAAATGGCTAAAAAGTAAAATCACTCACGCAAGCATTTTCCCATCCAGATGCAATAACAATTGCTAACAACAAAAAGGTATCTCGCAGCTATCATATCGGATAGAACATACAAGGACAAAAGCCTCTCTGCGCCCTTTTGGGTGATAAATTATTCCTTCCCTACAATCCCCTTCTTAGAGACGAAACGTCGCGAGCCTCTCGCTGCTCTGTCGCTACTTCCATAGAAAGTGTTCAAGCGAACTATATTCCTTAGTTGCATCTGTTCTAACCTTCACGGCTAAGACCCTCCATGTCCCGCACGTTGCAGCGAGCCACCCTCATTGCCTTCGCATTCCATTGTAAGTTTCACTCGAGCAGATTCTTCCCACGAACCGCTGTTTCGTAGAACCGTTTCCCAAGAGGATGCTTTCCCCGATCCCTACAATTGTTAATTCAAGTCTAGAGTTAAACTCACAGCAGTTAAGCAACGTCGAACTTGATCAGATGGGTGACCGCTTAGGAATACAAGGTGCTATAAGCTTGGATCTCCCACTGGACCAGAATCTCGTAACTGAAACTTGTACGACCACAAAAAAGAAGTCAGAAAGAAAGATATTCTTTGTTTCAAAAAGACTACAGCAATGTAAAGAATACATATCTTTCTAATCGCTCATTGTAAATAAGAAATAGCATAGGCTCTGAATTTCCATCTATCGTAATTAACGGGTGTTTTCTCAAGGAGGCCCCCTTGAAATGAACGCCTGTTGAGACTTAAGCCAATTCCTGTGTCTAATATCCCTGCATGCTATTTCCAAGGAAAGTCTTTCAAACGAACAACAATTCTTAGTTCCACCAATTCTTACCTTCACGGCTAAGACCCGCCATTCCACACACATTGTAGCGAACCACACTCAATCCCTTCGTATTCCATTGGCGTGAGTTAAGTTCCACTCGAGCAGCTTTTTCCCACGAAGTGCTGTTTCGTGGAACTGTTTCCCAAGAGGATATTTCCCCCGGTCACTACAATCTTAACCTGTTCAAGTCTAGGGTTAACCGTTATCTTCCTCCCATATTTACATATACTGTGCCTCGTACTCTGCTACTCGAGTGGCCCACGAGCATTGTACAGGGTGAACATCATTGTAAAAACAAAAAACTATCTTTTACCCAGTTTCGAACACGCGTCCCTGCCATTCGGGGAAAATAAGTAACTATCTCAGGAAATAGGTACATTCAAGCACTGAACAGGTGTAATAATACATGTCATATATACTTAAAATGCTATTATTTTTATAAATCAGATCAAAAGTTTTTCTTTTCGTTAACATTTATTTCACTTCTTTTGAAAAAAGGTGAAAATGACTTTAATTTTGTATAGGTGAAAACAAAATAATTCTAGCTAATGACAGAAGAGTTATTCTGAAATATGAGTTTATTAAATATCGGAATTCATAAATTAGAACTAAATATAAATTGAAGATATTTAAAGAAAAATATAAGAAAGAAAAAGTAGATTCGGTCAATATGACAAGATTCGGAAAATTTTCAAAAAGTCTATTTATTCCACTATATTTATTTTAAAACTACAGAAGAAGAAAAAAACATTGAAAAATATTTTTTTATATTACGATTTTGGCGAATACTGTAGAATCGGGCAAAATTATGGGTGTATGTGGTTAAATTTGGCAACATGAAGTTTTAAAAATCATTTTTCGCCAATATTTTTTGTACAGTATTGTGGCTTTTGATAATTTCGGTTAATATGAAAGATTTAGTCAAATTTCTGCATACGTGCGGAATCAAATACAAGAAAATTGCGAAAGTGTTCATCAATTAATGAATGACTGAGAGATTCGTTTTCTACGGTTTATCAACCTTTTGCAGGTTATTTAAAGCCAGAAAATGTTTTTAGATTGAAATTTTTTAAAGATAATAATGGTTTGGTGATACAAGTTTATAACTGGGGTGGGGGGGAGCAACAGGTGGATCTGTACCATTCCCAACTATATTTGGTTACATCTCCATATGCAATTATATGCTACTCTACAGGGAAGAGTTTCGAAAACGGGAATTTGACTCATGTGTGCCTTTACAATCCTGCGTGTTAATTTTAATTCAACCGTCTGCTTGTTTTACCACTGAGCCAAGGTTACGAATTCAGGTTCAGGATCTTCTCATTGAAAGAGTGCGAGATCTCTTTTACGGTACAAATTAATAAATGGATTGATTCGTTTTTACGGCTTATCAACCCTTTGCAAATTATTTAAAGCCAGAAAATATTTTTAGATTGTAAGATTTTTTTTTTTTTTCATTTTATGGCGATAATAATGGTTTTAGTAACTAACTAATCTATACCTGGGTGGGAAAGATATGACTCCATACCTTTCCCAAAGTTATTTTCACATAAGTGAACAAAACGACTTCGTTCATTATCCAGGAACGGGTGTTTTAATGTTAAGTCTTCAATTAATGAAGCAATATGGAAATGAATATTTTTTTTTTCATGTTATTTCAGTTATTTATTTATATATGCTTATTATTAATTAATATCCTGTCGGTCAGGAATATGTAATGTCTACTCATTTAAACAATTATTCATTTGTAGATCTCGGAAGTGATGAGTACCCTAGCCAGGGCTTATATAAATAGATTTCTGATATTTTTTTAAAAAATAACTGAGAAATTTTAAAAAGTTCGGTGTGAAACTTATTGTTAAATTTTCGACGAAATGCGCATTTGTGGATCTGTGTGCACATTTTACGAAGAGAAAAAGAGTCAGAACATCAGAGTTTAGAAACCTAAACTGTGTCCATGGAGAGAGGGAAAGATAAAGTAGGCGGTAGAAGAGAAACAGAAAAGAGAAAGTCTTAATTGAATTCATAACTTAGTGGTCGTCTTCGTTATTATTGTTGGCGCTGATATAGCTGCTGCTGTTGTTATCATCAATTTGAAGTGATTGCCTCCGGCTAATATTATGACAAGAACCAAAATTGATGAAGTTCCTAACAGAAACCATATGCCGCCATTGTATGACGCGAACAAATCCAGAAAACCCCCTATACCCACCCACAGGGGAATTGCACATCGTCTTGATCAACCAATTTAAACGAGAAGAAAAAATATTTAAAAAAAAATGTTGACAAGAGAAGTTGTGAAAGAAATTTCCATTCTGTTTTAGGGGTTATTATCACAATATTCACTGAAAAATCATTCTACTTAACCCATTAAAACCCTTATAAAATAAAGGGAAAAAAAACATCTAGAAATAATTGAATAAGCAACTATGGAGGAAAACGTAGAGAAGTAAGAAAAAAGAAGAAGAAAGAAACAAGGTAAAACTATGAACGGCACAGCTCAGCATTTCGTTTCGTTAAATAAAAATGGAAGTCAAAGCGCAGTAGAAAACAGGTTGATTTTTTTCTTCTTCTTAGCAGTGTTAAATAAACAATTTAATTAATAAATGTCCTTTGAGTTTTGTTTATTTCATATCAGATTTTAAAATCTTTAGTAAAAAAAAATAAAGATAAACAAACAATTATTCCTAATAAAAAGGAAAACAAAAAAATATAATCAAAACAATACTTAATTGCTTTAAAACTATTCAAACAAAAGATCAGAATTGATTAACGGGTGAACTTATCAATTTAATATTCCAACTTTATAATGATAAAATGATTAACGACTAAAATGTGTTAATCGCTATTAACACTGTTTTCGTAACGATTATTTTTCATCTAATAATTGAAAAATATATGTTCAGCTTTATTGGCGATAATCATGATATAAAAAAAACAATGTTTTTTATACGGAATTTGTTTAAACAAACGCACTAAAATCAGAAAAGAACAAAGGTTATCGAAAATATGCATATTCTGAAATTCTAATATGGTATTTAATTTTATGAAATATCTTCTTTTTTGATCAATTCAACCCAAGCAAGGCGATAATGCCACTAGGACACAGGAGGTTACTGGGAGTGAAAAAGAATGAAAAGACTTTAGAAAAAGCGGGAAACCCAGTCCAAAACCGGAAACAGGTGGTAAACCTCTAATCCTGTTCAAAAGATCGGAGAGGAGTATGAACCGGGTGATAGGCTAATCTATTTGCGCGATAATAAGTCGACATATTTTAATGATCATTTGTGTCGGCGTAAATCTTTTCTGAATAGTATTTTTTGTGCATAAAATGAACAAAAACAATCGTGTAATTTACTTGGCACTCTCAAAATGATTTGATTGATTCGTATTCCATGGCTTATCAAACGTTTGCAGGTTATTTAAAGACAGAAAATATTTTTATTCATATAAAATACGATTTATATCCTCATCCTTGTGATTTATCAATGCTTTTTCGGTCCGTATTTCAACTGTTATACGTTGCATTACACACACACACACACACACACACACACACACACACATATATATATATATATATATATATAAATATAAAAATGGACATGGAAGTCAGCACTTAGGGGCGACAGTCTGTTTCATGCTAGTGCAATCGTCAGACAACTGTAAATATCTATATATATATATATATATATATATATATATATATATATATATGTGTGTGTGTGTGTGTGTGTAATGTATATTTGGGTAGCAAACTTCCTTTCAAACACGTTGCGGTGATTATGACAGCCAAGGAAAATTTGTTGAATTTTTTTTAGTTTTTCTAATATTCTGATATTTTTTCCGGTTGGTGGGGGTAAGGGAGTGTAAAAATTGTCCGTAGTGTCCCAGGCGATTTCGACCGCTTCATTAGCCATTTTATAATATATATATATATATATAT
>OZ038480.1:92596823-92606823 GCA_964036315.1 Acanthosepion esculentum | reverse complement strand
TGTGTACATGTTTGTGTGTGTGATATTTTCATCGTTTATAGTATTTTAACTGTAATGTCTGTATCTTCTTAAATGCGGCTTGATGAACCCAAAAGCGAAAACTGCGTTAAGGACGAATTGTTGTATTCATTATTCGAGTTCATTCATATATATATATATATATATATATATATATATATATATATATATATATATATATATGTGTGTGTGTGTGTGTGTGTGTGTGTGTGTGTGTGTGTGTGTGTATGAGATATATATATATATATATATAGAGAGAGAGAGAGAGGAATAGAGGGAGAGAAGGAGGTGGAGTGAGTAGATAAATGAGAAGTCAGAAAACTGGGTTGCCATTAGTTCCTTTCCGAAACGCATTCTCTTTCACTCTCGGTAGCGCCTTGCGTCTTAGTGGGATTAACACCTTGCTTTGGGTGGGGATTCGATTTAAAAAAATATATTTTCTGGCAAAATCATGCTTTATACGTTAAGTCCATCAATCTTATATATAAAAAGAATACAATAAATATCTGGTTGTTAACGTTTCAGAGACGCTCAATGTTTAAATTTAAATCTCGACGCCCGATGAATCTAAATTTTAAACTTGCGCTCTGTCATTTTAGCTCCTTTTTTATTGTCTTATCATTCGTTTACCTACTATTACTTCCACACACACACACACACACACACACACACACACACACACACACACACACACACACACACATGCATACTATATACATTATGTGACCAATTATTTTAAAAATCGTTTCTTATCTAAAGCTTGTTTCTCTCAGACTGTCGCACAAATAAATTTACAAATAAAATCGCAGTTGTGCATTAAAAGAGGTTAATGGGTTTTCTAGACATCGACATATTGCCAAACTTTAAAATCTTATGAATATCCTTATATTTCATGTTATATATTGGGCTGATCAAACAAAGACACTTCTATTCGGATTTTGAAGCAATATATCCGATACGAGGAGGCACGGTGGAGTAATGGATAGCGGCTCGGATTGAGGAATCGGAGAGCCGAGTTCCAATTCCAGTCGAATCCATTACTTATGCGCTAATACCCTTGGGAAAGGTATGAATCGTATTCTTCTACCCACAGCTATGTGTAAATAGCAGGTCAGACCGGGTTCTATAGCCTTTGATGGCAACTGGCCTACCGAAGAAAAAAATGGCAACCTACTGCGGGAAAAAAAATCTGCCTCGTCAGTCATGTATCGAAAGATACATAATCGCCTAAGCGTGTATCACGCATGGTACATAACTGGAATGTTTTATTCCTACCATATTATTTGATTCTTCTATTCCCACCGTATTCTTTTATTCTTACCGTTCCATCTCAACGAATAGGGCAGAATTTGAGCTGTTCAAGCCATTCCTTTATCGGGCTTACAGTAAAAGAATGCACTGAAAATAAAGTTCATCGAATGCATTACTTACGTGCTTTGGGTAAGGTACGAATCCTCTTCTTCTCCCACCAACTATGGGTAAATAGCAGGATTTCTATTCCTTAGATGGCAACTGGTCAACTGCAGAAAGAAATGGCAACCTACTTGGGGAAAAAATCTGCCTCGTCAGTTATCTATCGAAAGATATATGATCGCCTAAGCGTGTATCACGTATGGCATATAACTGACTGATGTCGTAGACTATATTTGGAATATTTCTTAATACAACTACTACTATTACTACATAGTTCACTATCTCAAAAATGGCCGTAGGAAAGGCATGAATCCATCTCTTCTCCCCTCCACCTTTCTATGGGTTAAATACCATCGTATACTGGGCTCTTTAGCCTTAGTGGAAGTCAGTCTGGAAAAAAAACTACCCTCATTCCCTGCGCAGACATTTGGCGTAGACTAGGTGTTCCACCCAGAAAGCTTTTTTTTTTACAAAGAATCGCTTCTTTGTGGTACAGACTCCAACGTGGGTGCTTTCTCGAACACTAGCGTCTTCAAATCTAGAATCTTTAATTATCTATCCTCGTAATCTTCGCTTTTAACTTTCTCTTCTCACGATCATATTGCACGCGTCATTCAGTGACCCTCTACATTGAATGTCTTTTCAATCTTGTAAAGGATGAACTTTGGTATTAAATAAAATAAATAAAAAGCTACTTCGAATTAGAAACCAGGAGAAGGATATGGGAAACCACTCCTATATCTTTCCCAAGAGAACATGGCAATTCCCGGATGATAAATTAAAGAAGTATGCCTATATCCTGAACAAACATGGCATTCAAAAAAATAACGATAACACCGCCGACGTATTTATAGACCGTATATGATGAGAATGTTTAATTGCTCGGTAAATTTAGCTTTTCTTTATATTTTATTTTAGCTGTTTATATAGCCATTAGAATCCATTAAGCAAATGTGATAAAAGTTTCCTTCACTTTAAGCATTACATATACATCTTGACGCTAGAGACATAATATTAGGGTGCAAAAATAATGTCGTTTTCTCACATGAAGTTGAACGTCAAAAAACGACATTATTTTTGCACCAACCTAATATTATGTCAGTGACTGAATAAAAATATTTGAACCAGATATTTTTTATGCCATGTCCCTTCAGAACGTAAACGATCATATATCTCCAAAACCTTCATATTATTATCTGTAAATTATCATGATTTCTTTGGAAAGATAGGGGAGTGGTTTCCATGTGCCCATTCTATGTTTTCGAAAACTTTTTTCTTTAAGAATGGCTACATTCCAAACGTAGAGAGCTTAGTCTTGCTTGTTATTTACCCCGTCAGTGTCAGTGACCCAGACATCGGTCAGTTACTCGCCATAAGTTATACATGCTTAGGTGATCATGTCTCTTTCGATTCACGAAGAAGATTTTCACTGCAGTAGGTTACCACTTCTTTCTGTGGTAGACTGGTTGGCAACCAAGGCTATAAGACCCCAGTCTGTTCAACAATGATACCTATAGTTTGTGGGGAAAACAAATGATACCTTTCGCAAAGGTATATGGAAGTAAGTGAATGTAACGAACTCGAACCGATATACATTACACTACTTGTAGTGGCAAATTATTTACATATTTTAGCGCTAATCGCTACAATAAACATTTCGCGAAAGAGCGAATATGTGGTGTTCTAGATATTTGAGAGAACATCTTATGGAAAGAGGAGGGCATAACTGAAAGACGACATGACGTAATGTTGCGGAGCCTGCACCAAATTTTAACATTCTCGCTTCTCCTCTAAATCTTTTAATTTAGCAGCTTCCAATCTGGCATAGGACATGAAAAGACGTGTCGTGTTCGTGGTAACAACCACAACGAGACAGTTTCTTGGAAATGACCACAAGCACAGCTGGAACTAAAAGTGCCTCTGTATTCACTTTGATACGCAAGGTTTGTCTTGTTTCTGTCATCATGACCAACGAGGCAATATCAGGTATCCGCAATTCTTCCGACGGTATCTTAGGGTCAACGCTTTGCTCTCTCTCCGCTATATCCCACATGACCAAGGAGCGGTTGGCCAGGCATTTTCGCAATCATGTTACGCACAAGATGTGACCTCTGAATTTTTTTCTTTATCTGAACGCCGCGTAACGAAGATAACCTCGTAGAAGGTGAATATTGTTCCGGGATGTATCCGGTCCCTCCCTCATGGCGCAGATGATCTAGGATTGCATTGTTGAGAGTTATCTTGATTATATCAACCGCAACATGTGACCTCCTTTTTCTTTATCTCAATTTCAATCCCATGAACGGCTATGTTTGGGGCGTCGTGACCATCCGATAACCTCAAAGAATCTGTCATTGCGGTCGTGTTGGTAATCATAAATGCAAAACATCTGATTCAGTTATGCATTTGCTTCCGAGACTGAGACCCCATGACTTTTTTTTGGGGGGGGGGGGGGTGAGTGAATATTGCAATAACAATAAATAATAATGATTTTTCCATACACAAGTCTTACTATTTAACCCATAGTTGTATGGAGGACATGAATTCATACTTTTCGCATGGTTATTTGCGTATAAGTGATTGTAACGAACCCGACTGTAATTCGAACTGAACTCTTCGATTTCATATTCCGAACCGCTATCCATTACACCACCTGCACATTCAGTTAAGATATGTACCATCCGTGATACACGCTTAGGCAATCATGGTTCTTTCCATACATAACTGACGAGGAAGATTTTCCCCGCAGTCGGTTGCCATTTCTTTCTGCGGTAGACCAGTTGCCATCCAATGCTATAGAACCTGGTATATTTACCCTGCTATTTACCCATAGCTGGGGGGGAGAAGAAGAGGATTCATATCTTTCCAAAGGGTATTAGTACGTAAATGTATGTAATGGATTCAACTGGAATTCGAACTCGGTTCTCCGATTCCTCAATCCGAGCCACTATCCATCGACATTCCCCCACCCCAAAAAATAAATAAGTGTTCAATTTATCTGATTCTTTTGGCAACAAACTATATATATCTTATTATTTTCAATCTGTGAATATAAGTCAGGAATTTGCTTAAAACACTAAGCAGATGCAAATCTTGTGTTGGAAGGTGAAGTTATTAGTTATTTGTAAATACAAAATATAGTGGGGAAAAATGTTAGCATGAAAACTGTCTCATTTGAACAGATTCCCTTATGTAGCAGAACAATGAGTGGAATGCCGATTACGTCTGTATATAAAGTTAGGAAGGGGAACTTTCCCGGCGCGGTTATTGGGACTGATTTATTAGACGGTTGACACTGGCAAATAGAAAAGTAACTATACACATTTAATATATTTGAGGTCAGGTTCCAAAGAGTTTGACCTTACCATACGCTGGATTCATCAAACTTCATAGATTTATGAGTCTTTCTGGTTTTATTAGAAGGCAACGTTTTCTCCCAGAAAGGTGAATGAATTATTAGAAATGGTGTTTGCGGTGGCGGTTGCGAGGGGATGAGTGAGTGACCCAGTCTGCGGTTTGGATAGAAGCTTTGACCTTCTAAAGACTGAACAAGAATGACAAGCTATGCAGTATGAGGCGTCGTTGTTGTATGCATATGTGTTTGTGCGCACACACAAACACATATATATGTATGCATGCATGCATGAATGTTTGTCTGAGAGAGAGTGTGTGAGAGAGAGAATAAGAAAAGGCTAGATAAAACCATTATGGGAAAAAAGACAAAGAATAGAGAGAGAGAGAGATATTCAAAGAAATGAGTAGAGAAGAAAGAGTTAGAGAGTTAGAGAGAAAAGACAATGAAATGAATGTGCGTCAAAGAAGAAGTTAAAGAAAAGAGGGGGATAAAATGAAAAGAGAGAGTAAAGAAGATATCAATAAAAAAGAGAGTGTAAACAAGTAAGACAGATAAATGAGAGTGCGATAGATAGTTAGATAGAGAGAGAGAGAGAGAGAAAGAGAGGGAGAGTAAAGAGGAGGCAAGGAAGAGAGATTAAGGAAAACATGAAAACAATGTATCGAGAGTAAAGAAGAGAGACACAAGATAGTCAAGAATTAAGATATATAAAAGAAAGAGAGAGAGAGAGAGTAGAAGAGATACAAAAGAGCGAGTGAGAGAGAGAGAGAGAGACAAAAAAGGAAAAAGAGAAACACAAAAGAAAGAGATAAAGAAGTGAGGTAAAATAGATATAAAATTCTAAAAGATATAGAGACAAGAAATGACAGAGTAAAAGATACAAAGAAGAAAGAGAAAAGATTATGGCGGAAAAGAGACATAACAAAGGCAAAGAACAGAATAAAGAGAGAGAGAGGGAGAGAGAGAGAGAGAGAAAATAAAACAGAGAGAGAGAGAATAAAACAGAGAGAGAGAGAGAGAGTGAGACAAAGACAAGAGTGGGAAAGCGGCTCAAAACTCAGAGAATAAGATAAACAAAGAAGCGGTAGAGAAAAAGGAGAGGGTGCGGAGAAATGAAAAGAGAGAAAGAAAAGAACAGAATGCCAGGAAGGGAGAAAGGAAAGTGAATACCAGAGAGAAAAGTCGGTACTGAGAGAGAAATAGCATGATAAAGGGAAAAAGAGAACTAGAGGGAAGAAAAGAAATAAAGACGAAGAGAGTGTCAGAGGCGAGAAATATTTCGTGAGGACAGAGAAAAATATTAAAAGAGAATAAAGACATTTATGAGCGTAGGAAGAAAACAGAGTCTTTCAGGGAGAAAAAGTTTAAAAAAAAAAAAATAGAGAAAGAAAAGAAACAAACATAAACAAAAAGTAAATGACAACGTGTTTGAATAGAAAAAAAGATTTTTCCGGCGCCGAGTTGACAAAGTGTTCATTGGGCAGAATTTAGTCTCATTTCAGGATTGGATGGCTGTCGATGGTCGGTGAGCTGACTGGGTAGGAAGCAGGAGTAAAAGCTGCACAGAAGTGAGATGATCCGTCCAAGTAGAATTAAGCTCTATTTGGAGGGAGACCACATCGTAAACCCTATCTCCATCGTAATTATCATCTGATCGTTTCTATTCGTTAGAGCCTGTGTGTTGCCGTGGCGACGTATTACTCAAATAGACAGAACGTTCTGGCAGCGAGAGTGGCAGAACAAAGTCCATGATGGAATGTCAATGACAAGGGATCGGAAGAAGACGGTCAAGGGAGGAGATGGGGATGGGCGAGAAGTAGGGATGGGCAAAATCTAAAACAAGGGGTGTGGGGGAGATTATGAGAATAAGTCCAAGTGAGCGGAAACAAAGGAAGAGAAAGAAAGGGCAAGCCAAAAAGATGAGAGATGCGGTAGAGATAAAAGAGATGAGAGAAAGAGAAAGAGAGCCAAAAATAGAGAGATAGAGGAAGGAGGGGGAGAGAACCAAAGAGAAGAAAGCTAGAGGGGGAGTTCAAAGGAAGACTGAGAGGGGAGAACCCATGGAAGAGAAGGGACAAAAAATGCCAAAAAGTGTAGAGAGGAAAGTATCAAAGACCACGTGAGAAAGAGAAAGTCAGAATGAAGGGAGAGGCGGTATAGATAAAAGAATTGGAGAGAGAAAGAGAGGGGGGAAATCAGATAAAAAAGAGAGATAGAGCCATAAAGTATATAAAGAGGAGAGAACCAAAGAGAAGAAAGGAGATTCAAAGAAAACAGTGAGAAAGAAAAGACAAAAGGTAGAGATGAGAGAGAGACGAATTAGAGAGAAAAAGAAAGCTAAAAAGTCTCTCTCTATATATATATATAAGACAGATAGCCAAAGGAAGAAAATGAGGGGGAGCCAAAAGAAGAAGAATAGGGGACCCAATGAGAGAGAGATAGAGAGAGAGAGGGGGAGAGGGAGGGAGAGAGAAGGGGGAGAGAGAGAGAGAGAGAAGAACCAACGGAAGAAAAAAAGGAAGAGCCTAAAAGAATAACCTCTTGATATAAAAATATAAGTAATTCTTCACGGTATACAAAAATTTATGCACAATTTTAAGGATTCAATGTTTGGGAAATAGAAAATTAGCTCGGTTTTCCACATGATATAAAGTATAGTTATTCTAAAAATAGCTTACTATAATCTCCGTCAAAATTTAACCATATATTTATAACTTAAAATATAAAAATAAAATTCGGCAATCATGGCTCTTTGCGCCCACAAAAAATGGTGTGTCAAAAGGATGGTTTTTCTATTAACGCTGCTATTATTTTAATATTATTTTAATTACGTGACTTTTAAACCAACGATAGTATAATTTGTAGCGTTCCGATATCAAGGAGAGACGATTCGTCCATTCAAAGTTTCAATAAATGTTCCCCTTGAATTTGGAACACCACAGATTATACGAACATTGGTTTAAAAAGCCGAATACGGGTGAAATATGATTAACCAATGAAAACCAAACAGCACAAAAGTAAAAATACCAGCATTTATTTCTTCTTTTTCTTTATATCTCATTCTCTGGTGAAGCTTTAATAAAAGTGAAACATGTTAGATTGATCAATCGAACATGTTTCACTATTCCTATTCCTACAAATTTCCTACTTGTTCTTTATCTTATCAATGTTGTAAATATAAAATTACTTTTGTAAGAGCTTCCTATCCCTTGTAAGCCCGTAGCAGCGTTTCTCCCATTGCCAAGCGTTTCGTCTTCCATTTACATAAGCTCGCCAGGTCCGCTTTTTTCCCCTATTTTTCTTGCCCTCGATATGTACTGTGAGGTTTAATCTTTCGAAGCCCTATATCCTCATTATATATCCAATGAATTTCATCTGTCTCTTCCTGAATCAGAGAATGTTCTTTTCGTTTCCGTTTTCTTTAAATCATTCTCCGTTGCTTACTCGGTCCGACCATGCTGTTCTCAGTATCCTTCTCAATGTCCACATTTCTATTGGCCCCAGTTTTCTTCTCATTCGTAGGGAGATTGACCAGCATTCACCGCCAAAGAAGAGAATGAATACTACATAACAATCCAACACTTTTTTTTTCATTTGTTTGCTAAAAAATGTTTTCTTTCTCAGCACTTTGCCTAGTTTTTGGAATGCCTCTTTGGTTACAGCAATGCATGTTCAGATTTCTGTGTCGCCTCCTCCTCTGTTAAAAGACTTCCAAGTTATTTAAACTTCTGCACCTGCTTGATGTTGACATTTCCAATTTGTAACTCGTAGCTTGGGACTTTTTCTCTTGACGATGACGATATTTCTATTCTTGCAGCTGATAATTAGTTCTGTTTTGTCGGTTGATTTTACTCAGTCAGTTATGTGCCATGCGTGATACGTGCGTAGCCGATCATGTATCTTTCGATACATGACCGACGATGCAGATTTTGTCCTGTAGTAGGTCGCCATTTGTTTCTGCGGTAGACCAGTTGCCATCCAAACTGGGGTGGGGGAAGAAGATGATTCATTATTTTCCCAAGGGTATTAGCACGTAAATGAGTGTAATGGATTCGACTGGAATTCGAACTCGGCTCTCCGATTCCTCAATCCGAGCCGCTATTCATTACCGTGACTCTGTGACACCGTTTCTGAAGACGTTAAAATCAACCCAATCCATCTTATTAATTGTAAAGCCTTGTATTTGGAAAGACGTTTTTTTGTTGTTTTTTGCTAGAAATTTTGCTACTTTCCCCTCACAAATGGGAAAACTTATGATGCTAAAATTGTCATTGTCATTATTCAGATGAACTGTCTTCTATGGTACCTAGACTTTATGAATTTAAACGCATTACTAGATTGGCAGCAAGGTCTCATAGTTTTACTGTTGAAATGGCTAGATGTAACTGAAGGGTTCTATGCTAAAAGCTTCTTCGTTCGAAATTGCTTGTGGAACTCTCTTTCAGCCTCTTGTTTTCGAGGCAACTTTCATTTAAATGCAATGTCAATCATTATCTTTTGTCTTCTTTATCCCTGTTTTCTGTTCTTAATAATGTTCTCTTTTTTTGTTTGTTTGTTTGTTTAATGTTCTCCTACACTCACTAACCCGCCTTGCGTTTTAGGGGCTTCATTGCCTTGTTTGGGGTGAAATGATTAAAAAAAAAAAGAACAATGACAACGCATACATTTATCGATGGCTGTCGCTTAATATGACGTTATAAAAGACGCGAGATGAATGAAGCGATGTTGGCAGGAGCGAAAATACGTTTAAAAATATGAAAAGGACAATAGCAAAAAGGGTGATGTACATTCTGTTGCAACACCTGTCAAACTATTTTTTTCAGATAATTTCTATTAGAATAACAATTATTTTTTCAAAAATTTCATTAGATAATTGACTTCTTAATGTACTTGCAATATACGTGTGTGGGGCGGTATATTAAGTTACGTCGATTCATTTTTTAAAACTGTATACAAATAGATGTCAAGAAGCGAATAGCAGCATTATAAGAATGGCACAAGTAGAGTTAAGAATAGATTTCTTTTAAATATTTCTATTTTTTTATCTTAGTGTCAGAAACGTTGCAATACATTTATTAAAATTAGTAAGAGATTTTCTTTTTACCCGTAAGAATGAAAAATCTATCAATGAACGCACACATTTCTTTTCTTTTTAGAAAACAGTTTTCTTCTCTGTAATTCGTTTGTCTTTTAAAGAAAAAAAAAAGAAATCGT
>OZ038480.1:92564323-92591823 GCA_964036315.1 Acanthosepion esculentum | reverse complement strand
ACATGATTAGAACCTGCGTATACCCTGTCAGGGGAAACAGTTTCAACCACAAGATGCGTCGATGATCTACCAAAGTTGGATAGTGCTTTAGAAACGCATATATTTCTTAGCCTTTCGAAACATTCATATCTGCTAAATTTCGTATCGCAACGTAAATAAATGTTTCTCACATACGTACATAAATTATTTATATATTTATTTCTTCCTGATTGGCCCTAAAAAGGAAATAAAATACAGTTAAATTAGTTAAACAAATATTCAACACGCCTAATATTGCCCGTAACTCATGTGTGCCTCTCATAATTTTTATTTGACCAAAGTTCTTTATTTTTCTTTTTAAAAATAAATATAACTTGAATTAGGGTGTTTGGGTTATCCTTATTTTGTACACTTCTCAATTGTCACACAGAAATTTTGTATTGAGACATATAGGAAAACCGTCTCGCTGTCTAATATATTAGCATAGTGAGTCCGGCCATCACTGGGTGCCCAATGTCTTCTACCGGACACGGCAATCTTAGTAAATATTGTCGTATAGTAAGAGTTAGTGAGCTAATCTTGAAAACTATGACTATATTGTACGAAGTACGATTCTTACTAAATACGATACGTTTTAGACTTGAAACGAAATAAAAGTGGTTTAGTTACTTGTCAGATTGTTCTCTGTGATGTCAATTTCTGACATTTTTTTTTAGCTGAGGTACAGAATATATAGATATTTAGCTTTTGAGTGACGTCCAAATGCTCGATGGTGTGAGTTAAGCCGAAGTCTTTGGAAATGGCACAAAGTGGAAGGCATTTGTTATAGATCGAGTATCGAGTATTTTTTTTATTTTATTTTATTTTAATTTTTTAAAATTTTTGATACTTTCAGATAGAAATACGTTCACGGAAAGCAAGTTGAGTCCAGACATCAGCGAGAACATTGCAACCTTCTTCTCATATGTAATAATTCGCGACTAAAAAACAAAACTCACGAATTTTATGCGGGGTTACTGGAAGCCCTTTCACCAGTGGAAACGATGTCTTGAAGTGTGTATAAAATATTCTACATTCGGACAAAGTAATAGGAGTGCGTATAAACTTTGATTTATTTCAGTTGCAGTCTAGATACATATAACCATTTTACACATAGCGTTACTTTCGACTTACATGAATTCAAAGCCTCAAACAAAGGTCAGCTTGTAGCCAACAAAATATTGTCTACCAAACTGACGTCAGTTCTTCATAATGGCTGAGACGGTCGAAAGTGTATGAACGAAAAACCGAACAAAATATCTGAACGTTGGAGATTTTGCCCACAATTTTGATACAGATGTACAACAGCTTATTCTTTATGGAGAGAGACAGACAGAGATTTAAAAGTTACTTCTATAAGATAGACAGTCTAGATCTTGTATTTACAAATAGGTCCCCCAAAAGATTCAACCGAATTTTATAAAATGGCGAATTTGTAATCTAAGTTTTTCTTTATCTATTTTGTAATTATTCAATCAAATCCAATATTCCAATAGATGTTGCACACACACACACACACACACACACACACATATATATATATATTTATATATGATTTTGTGGTTGAAGTTTCTTTTATATAATATGTATATTATACACTAGATTGACTTTTCTCGGTTTGTTTTACTTTAGTTATACTTAGTACAAATGTTACGGACATCTGTAGCGCCAACCCTGCAATAGTTTATATATATATGTATAAATATATTAATATATATATATAGTATTTTACCCTGCCTGAACAAGTGATTAAGGTAGTTTCCAGACATTTTCGTATCAGTAGATTATTTTCTCTTTTAATCAAAGTAGCAGTCTCTATGTCAAAATTATGGCCAGTTTCGTTACGGTAAAAAACCAATGCGTTATGTGTGCTGTTTTTTTTTTCAAATTTGTCATACTATTTTTCTAAATACTGTTTGTTGATATATAAAATTATGTATATATATATATATATATATATATATATATATATATATATATATATATATATATATGTATGTATGTATGTGTGTGTGTTAAAAATACAAATTCAGTCAAATCATTCATTATCCTCCACTAGAACATGAAGACACTCATTTTACAGATTCAATAACCGAATTTCAGCCTTGTCCGTTGTATTCCATTTGCTCTAAGACCCTGGGAAAAGTCATTAATCTACGTTCCTCCAGCTATGGATTAAATTACATTCTAGACTGGAATCTCTATCCGTGGATGTTAACTAGTTTAAGAGAATGACAACACGAAAGAGTTTCAATATCTTTTTCAAGAAGTCATGGTTACTCGATTTTTAGCCACTGAACTTTAATTTGATCAAATCTTAAAGCCACCCCAATACTGACGCCAGTCTAGCTTTAGCAACGAAACAAAAATGCAAAGAAAAAGGAAATATCAAATTATGGATAAAAGTATTGTTTTATACTATAGGAAAGCATTCCATTCGTTCTGCCATTTTTTTACACTGCTATGACGTTATTTTCTGTTTATTAATCCCAGTCATAAATATATAAGCAACTTGTGTACTGATATATACACAAAAATTAAACAACCCGATAACTGCTTAAATGCCTGTTTTATTTATAAAATAAAATCGCCTAAAAAAAAAAAGAAAGAAAGCTGTGGAAATACATTATCGTCTTCAGTCAGAATGAATACTCTATTTAAAAACTCAAATTTATTAAATGTAACAGGTGACAATTGTAAAACTTGCTGAAACTGGAAACGTTTCGAAGTTGCTGTTCCCAAATAGTTGTGTGCAACATTTTCCCAGCATTTTCTAATTAATTAAAATAAAAAATACATATTCTAATATGTATTCTCTTTAGAAGGGAGTTGCGAAATTACGTGCATACCTAATACTTCTTCACCTGGCTTATTATTTTTAAACGTAAAAATACAATTAGGTAATTTCCCGCCGCATTAAACCGAACAACGGTTTCTTCTTTTTAATGAGAATATCGTATGTTTCCCACATAAGCCAACAGTCCGTGTTGGGTCGAAGGTAATCAGTTCAGCTATCATGGAAAATTGGTGCAACACATTCTTCTCAGGCATTTACCCGATTTTAGCCTTCTGATCGACTAAGATAAGCTGAGTAAGAAACTAAATTCTCCCATTTATTCAGAACTGAACATCGTTGTAACTTTTTAGACAAAAAAAAAGAAAAGAAAAACATGTGACGTCACTTCCTGTTTTCGTTATGATTCGAGAGTTTGTTCTTAGCGTTCTTTATTAGTTGTATTCAAACATATCTCGGTTGCATGAATCTCCCACTGTTCATCTTGAATATTGTCATAGCAAATGATTTGAAAGCTATCGAAAATGTTTTCCCACGAATTTATTAAGTGAAGTATGGAGTAATGGAGTCAAATAATAAATCGGCCATAGTGAGATTCGAAACATCTCATGGTTGAAACGCTAACATTCAAACGCGCTTACTTGAATTTATTAACATTTTATAAGACGGTTATTTTCATATATAATTAGTGTTGAACTATGGGGCATAACATTTATACAGAGTTTAAAATGAATGACAGAATAAAATTTATTACAGATTATGTAGAAGATTGCTGAAAAATATTGAAAAGTATTGTTTCCTTAACATAGGTTGAGTTTCTTATCTTATTTTAAAAAAATATCTTCGATCGAGAAAGAGTCTTTGTGATTCATTATGTAAATCGTTTTTTCACACAAAAGTTAAAATTAATGATAGCCAATTTTACAAATTCATAAGGCTCTATTGTTTTATGAATTCGACATTTTCACGAGTATAATGCATATACAAGTTTGCTTAATGACCAAATAAATTATTTAAGTATTTTTCCATATTTAGGATTATTTTCCAGGTTTCTGGTAGTTTATAAATTGTCTAAGGCGTAAAAATTTTCGTCTTTCTTAAACCATTATCAAAGATTTATTATTATTATTTTTATTTCCTTTGATATCTGGCGTTTACACATTTCTTTCCATGTCCTGCCCAGGGACCTAAGGTTAGAAATGGCATCATGACACTTTCCACTGCAAAAAAAAAAAAATAAAATAAAATAAAAAATAATTACATAGATAAAGCCCTTCGTAAAGTGTGGGCTGTACTTGTCAGAACATTTTTTTGTATCTCTTTGAGGCATGGACTTCCAGGGATCCCTTCAATCAGCCTACAAGGAATCTTTTCCAACCAGTTCAAGGGCTCCAACTACAACAGAGATTGTTGATGTTCCCATGTGCCACATTTTTGTGATTTTTATTTCAAGGTTTATTATTATTATTATTATTGTGCTATATCATTTTCATCTTTTTTCAAAAATCGCTTCTTCACGTTTAATGCGGGATTTTTGAAGATTCTGCAACTTCTCGTGTTTTTGTGCAGTTTTATTTTATGAAATATATTAAAAAATTTGGTAAAATGTTATTGATATTTAGACATTTGCATTTTATATTTAATATATCTTGTATTTTCAGGCCTTTTATTACAGTTTAATTAGTTTATTATTTTTGTGATATTGGTATTTTGAATATCTCTTGCATTTTTCTTATGACGGTAATATATATATATATATATATATATATATATATATATATATATATATATATAGTCGATTTCATTTAAATGGAGCATCGGTAACGAGAAAGTGCTGCTTATTCGACCCAAGAATAGAATCAAGTTTTAAAGGAAATTGTTCTCTGTTATGTAAATTCGTTTATCACCCACTTAAAACACCTACTTAAATTATGAACCCGATTAAACGGAGTTTTTATATGTATACATATGTATATATAGGGTGCGATGGATAAATTGTCGTCTAAAATTATTAAAGACAAAAAATGAAAATAAGAGTGGAATCTCATTTTAACAGATATATTTACCAAAATTGTTCAAAGACATCTTGAAATGCTAAAGTGTAAATTTATTCAACGAAATCGCCATTGCCTTCATCAATCCACGTCCTTCAGACGACCTCCTGCAACTCTTCTGGATGGTCTCCTTGTTTAATTGTTGAATGCTGCCATAACCCTTGCCTTCGGTTCATCTTTGGTGTGACAAGGAGTTCTGTTGGTATCTCATCCAACTGCGCCCCACACATTATAATCAATGGGGTTGCAGTCTGGAGATTAGGTATCCAGATGTAAGGGGTGATGTGGTCGCTGAAATTGTCTGACAACGACGACAGGTTTCTCGTGCTTGTGTGGCATGGTGCAGAGTTCTGTTGCCAGACGTAGGGTCTTCCGTCACCCACTGTTTTGACCCAATGCAGCACTACTTCCTCAAAGCATTGATGTAGGCCTTCATGTCGAGTCTGAGACTCTGTGGGAAGAGGAACTGAGACAAAACTTCGCCATTACTAGTGATCACTCAAAAACACTATGATGTTGACTGTATATTTAGTCTTTCATCACTCTCTGTACGTCTTTTCCTCTGTAGTGTCTTCAGATTGACAACCAAACACTGTGAAATGTTCGTATTGGAGCTTCCCGAGCAAATGGCAAGCAGTACAGTATGCCGTCTTCAAATTTCTGACGGAGTGAATTGCTTCGTGGTGGACTTTTTCCCACAGACGCTGCTCAACTGACCCTATTATACTGTGCAGCCGAGAAAATAAAAAACAAACAACACGCATGCGCCAAATTAAAATATAAATTGGCGATAATTTACCCATCGCACCCATAAATATACGTCTATGCATATTGTGTGTGTATATATGTATGTAAGTATATACATATATATATATATATATATATGTATATATATATATATATATATATACGCAAACATATATATATGATTATGAATAGTGTGTGTATATATATATATATATATATATAATTGCAGAGCGTGGTTTAAACATCACCATCAAAGTGGAATGTAGATTTTATCGCAGTTGCAATCAGTTTGTCTTTTTAATTTAACCCAGAAGATGATCTTGAAAAAGAGAGAAAGTACTTGGGTTAGACAAAAACTACGGCGCCTTGATGAGTTCCCTCTTAACATCAATAAACTTTTTAGAGAACAGGAAAGGATCAGTATACAAAAAGATAGACTCACTATGTCTATATTATTAATTGAAACATGTTTGAATAATGATATGCTGCACATATACGTGCGTGTTTGCGTGCGCGCGTGTGTCTGTATGTGGAAAGATAGACAGACAGACAGACAAAGACAAAATTATGTATACAGAGTATGATTCTGATGCAAAATAAATAGCTTTTGCTGGTGTATGACTCCTATAGACATTGATGTTCCAGTAAAATAAATCAATGACGAATGTATCAAAAAAGGTTCCCTGTCGAGAGAATTGAGATTATTAATAATTTTTATTGAGCCTGAAACTATTGCAAGAGCCTGCCTCATACTCGGGAGTAGGGCTGAAGAAAACGATGCTCCTTTTGCCTTGTGTTTGTATCTGTTCCAATTCCCTGGGGAACAATCAAATATTATTTGTCTCTGCCCAAGCCGCGGGGAAGATCCCCACTTAGCGGCTTCTCAAGTGATCCATTCCACTTAGCGTGACACCGACGAGCAGATGTGGTGACAATCGCTGTTAAAAACTCAGATATAATCAATTGATTAAAATCGCTTCACCGCGTCCGACAATACTCAGAGGGCCATTGTAATCAAGGGAAGACAACTCATGAACAACTATTTTCATCTTATTTATACGAAATTCTGGAACACCGAGAAAGGGAATAAAATCTACATAAAATAAATATGACAGAAGATAAATAATGATTTTTTTTTATATGTATAGAGTAGTAAAACATAATGTTTATGAATCTCAAGTAATTAAGTTAATATGTTATTGAATATGGGAATATGATCATAACATGTCTAAACGAATTAGAACAGCCTGAGAAGCCAATATAGTACGGGCTTATACTGCTATGCTTATGAGCAACATTCATTGTAAAGATATGGCTTTTTACAGGTTCAACTGAAACAAAAAACCACGATGGATGCGGGGAAAATATTCTGTTTTTATATTTTTAAATACCCCGCTATTTTTTGAGAACAAGTTGCATTTCTTTAATTTTATATGCATATTCTGTATTTTAACAAAAAGTGCTAGTAAACAATTAACTCATAAAAGTAACTATAAGAAATGTGGTCAGTTACAGTTTTAACTAGGATTTATAACAAAATGTATTATATGATTTCGAACACCACATATGTATATGGACATCATATATATATATATATATATATATATATATATATATATATATATATATATATATATATATAACGGAATAAGTAAATATAGGTAGGTATACGAGCGAGTGATCATATACAAATACATTTAAATACTCTATAGTGTAAGTAAAACAGTGCTCAATGTTAAGTAACAGAGGTGTATATATATATATATATATATATATATATATATATATATAAGAAATATACATAATATCTTGCATTAATTGTACAACGAGTTTATACTGAAGCAATTTTCAAGTGCTGGAAATATTATATAATATATTTTATATATTTTTAATATATATCTATCTATCTATATATATAATTAATAAATAAATCGTATTATTTTTGTGCAACCTCGTTCTCATTAGCCGTTATACATGACGTCACGCTTGACCATTTCAAACGTCCGGCTTCCCAAAGAATACCAGGATGCATACAAAGGAACTCTAACTACTACACAGACATCACATCGCTTCTACGTTACGATTGAACCCATAGTTAGGACAAGTGACAATAACCTCATATCTTTCTCAAAATATTTTGCAAAATTGAACAGACAATGCGGAAATTTGAATTCGGCTTGGCGATTCAATTTAGTATGCCGATATTTAAGCTATCCCGACGATAGCGGACCAAAAATTGAACCAGACCCCACGTAACGTTACACTGCGTGCTCCAAATGTTACTCTTCTCATTTCTCTTGAATTGTATCACCACTATTATCCTAGCATCTTCAATAACACTGGAAAACAAGCACACAGTGATTCTTGAACTATCCGACAGCTACAATGCCTCGGATGAAGCGAGTTTCTTGAAAGTGGCCAGGTGATCAGAAAGAGTGATTGGTTGCTCTGGCTGGATTGCAGGGTGGTACTCACCGTGTGATGGTCAGGGAGACCATAGGTAGCATTGACCATGATATGTTTCCCATTGCATCACAGCGTCAATGAATCCGCTGATATCAATCCCTGGATCGAAAGTTAGACTGGACATGTTCCAGTAGGACTGCAATACTTCTCATCTATTCCACACGGCCCAGGAGTGACTGGATGATAATTTCCGTGATCATCTCAGTCCCCAACTTGTCTCCGCTGGACTATTACACGTGCGGTGTCATCGAGAAGCAAACGAAACGCTTGGCTATTGAGGCCATGCCATTCTTGGCTATTTAAGCTGGGATGAAATGAATAAATTCATGCTTTTCTCATGGACAGAAGAGTGAAATGCAACAGACGTGGTCGGAACTTGAACTCGCAACGCGTGTTCCACTTTCCGTGCTGATAAACGTGAGTATACCTGAGCATGCGATAAAAGAATTAATCAACAAATAGTTTTAAACTATGAACATTTCACAGTTTTCCTATTTGAATATTCTGATGAGTCTTAATTCTTAAGTTGATGACGGAGTCAGCCCATAACGAGTTCTACGACAATAAAATATCCGTAGCAGTTTCACCAGCACATCGTTAAATATTTGAGCTTAACAACTTTAACAAAATATTGAAATAATAATCACAAATATGAATGCTGGTCGTTATTTTAAGAAGTGGGTACAAATGAAAATATTTAAAATTGACAACTTTTTACATTTCATTGATACAGTGAAATCACTGCTATCTTCACTTCTATCTTCTCTTCTCTTTTTCTTTCTTTCTTTCTTTCTTTCTTTTTCTTTTTTTCTTTCTTTCATTCTTTCTTTCATTCTTTTTTCTTTCTTTCTTTCATTCATCAAGTAGTGTGTTTCCCCTCTTTCCATGCGATCAAAACGGAACAGTCCATTATTTATGAGGTATTGGCCGGAGACGCTAAACCCTTCTTTCTTTCTCTCTTTCTTTCTCTCTTTCTTTCGTTCTTTCTTATTTTTCATTTTCTCACTGAAACCAAGTATTCCACCCCGCCTCATTCCACGCGATCAAAAAGGAATAGTTCATTATCTACGAGTTATTGGCAGGAAGTAACGGTCGTGCGAACGAACGAACGAACGACAGGCTGGACAAGCACAAGTATAATGGGATACTGCTCTGTTAAAAGTAAAGTGTCCACTTTCCAGAGACCTCTTGAACACCTACCGCCATCTTGTGAGTTTAAACTTTGAGAATCACGGATTTACACCGACACAATTATAAACCTCCGCTCTCACACACACTCTCTGTCTCTCTCGCACACCCTCATACTCGAACACACACAATCGTCACCTTACTTAGTACTCTGATTGTTGAACGTGATTATGTTTTTTATACCGAATATATTTTATACTTAACATTTTATCGCCTAATACAAGGCCCAAGAGCCACTTAAGGTAGAGGCAACTATGTTTTGCAGTATGAGCGTAAGAGAAGGCAAGAAGTAAATTTCATGAGTTCATGGAGGGAAGGTAACGGTTGACGCTAGACTTGAAGTGGTTAAGATTGTAGTGATTGGGAAACATTCTGTCGGGAGTCTGTTCTACAAAGCAGCTGTTCTTCGGAAGAAGCGATCCGATGGAACTATTATTATTGGAATACAAATAGAAGGGGGATGCTTCATACTCATGTACCTGACGTGGTGGGCCCCAGTTTTAAATGTCAGGGGTGCCGGGACTAAGGAATGTAGCTTATCAGAATACATGTCATGGAAAATCGGGTACCTCGACGTGGTGTAATTGTTAGCAAGCCTGTCTTGCTAGATCAGTTATGACTGAATAGTGAGTTCGATTCTCACTAAGTGCCCCATACTTTCGGCCTTGTGCCACATCTAACCTACGCTTAGAAATCATTTGGACACCTCGGCGTGGTGTAATGGTTAGCAAGGATTACAACTGAAAAATGAGGTCGATCCTCACCAGGTGATCCATACTTTCGGCCTTGTGCCACATCTTAGCAAATAACCACATATCATGAAAATAGCGATGTAGCAGCGAGAGGATTGCCCCGTTTCGTCTGTAGGAAAGGGATTGTATGGTGGGAAATAATCCATCACTTACAAGGCCGTGTAGACGCTTTTGAACTCTACCATTAAAGGCAAGTGAGGACACGGGAGCTCCAGCCTAGATATAGCAGCAATATTCAATTTTTGGTCTGATATGGTTTTTGTAAAGAGTATAGCAAAGGGAGTCAAGCGGTTCAATGAAGCAACCATTTTTTCCGGCGACTTTACAAATAGATCAGATATATAAGTTCAATTTGAGTTCTGCGGAGAGCTTGGATCCTAATAGATGTTCAAGGCAAAGAATGTCCTTCGCATAAGACTTATCCATCATGATAGGTAAAAGTTCAGCGTCTGCCCGTGGTTGGTAGAACGTTATTTTAATCTATCAAGTATATCTCAAAATATTTCAGAGGGTATTTTTAATCTATATTCTCCTAGTGTCAGTTGACTCTGACGTTGTTTTTCATATATCGAAATGATAAAATATAATTTTAGGAAATGAAGATTTCCTTTAATATGTTTGAAAAGTGTCATGGTTTCCCTCAGAAATCAAGAAAACAATAATTTAAACAAAATACTCACAATGGATGAAAAAAGGCGCGTTCTATATTTTTGTTTATATAACTAAATAATTATAAACTATAATTTTAGAAAGTGAAGATTTCACTGAAATATATTGGAAATTTTCCAGATCGTCATTTGAAATCAGGAAAATATGAAATTTAAGCAAAATGGTCATAATATATGGAAATTAAAGGAAGGGATCTATTTAAAATGAATCTGAGCGAATATTGGCGAATGTGCAGCTCGACTGAACAGAAAGCGACTGATTTCATTCTGCTCAGAAAATAAATAAATATATAAATAAATAAATTAAATTAAATAAAAATGTCCGTGCATGTAAATATGCAAAAATTTAATGCCGCACTCAAATACAAATGGCGGGTATCTTCTTAACATTACATTTGCTTTGTTAATGTATGTAAAAATTTTTCATTACCTGTCATAAATTATGACATTACGCTGGTTAATAAAGCTACTTGCTGCAACATCAGAAGAACAATTAATCATTACTCTTTAGCACAAACGAACACAACACGACACGTTTATTAGCATATGGCATTCTATGCAAATATGCAACGTAAATATTGGTTGAATTTGACAAATCACGAATAGCCGACAAATATTTGTCAAACAAAAGGAGGTATTTTCGTAAAAGGGTCAACTCGTGGGTTAGATAGACTAGGTTGCTTCGGTTTTCTACAATGGTGAACTGGCCTACCTTGATAATCAGTATATGAAATCATTGCTCGGATACTGACCAACAGTCGAAATTATACAAGTACGAAGAAGAAGCAGATTAACTTACTATTGCCCAAGGCCAAGATAATTAGCGACTTACTGTACTTAGTGTTCGCAAGTGCTCACCTAAATACTGGTCACATTCAACAAATAAGAATCGTTACTTTCAGCATGGATTGACTCAAAGAAAGCTTCGTTGGATAATATTAAAAAAATATTTTCGTTCTGTGTGTATCTGTAACTCTGAACGCTTAAAGATTAGCGGAAATGTGTCGATAAATTTATTATAAGGTTTGGTTTGGTTTGTTTTACGGCATATCAACTTCAATGGGTTATTTAATGCCGACAAGATTTTTATTGGTGGTAATATTTTTTTTTCCTTCAAAAATCTATTTCTGGTTGTATTTTTTTCTTATCGATGGTAATATTTTTTTATAAAGTATTTTTGGTATTAAAACCTGTTTTTACATTCTCATAGTGTTTTGACCCCAGTTTGGGGTTAACTATTTACCCGTAGCTGGGACCCTAAGAGGTGCAACCACCCCGAATCAGGGTGGAGCTGGGAACAGCAGCAATTCAGAGGTGGTTCCACGCTCCTCAAAACCTCCTGAACAGAGGCCTTGATGTTGGACGTAGTACAGTGTAACCCGGATATAATAGAGTTGTCGGGACCGGAGAAGAAGTCTCTTATATCCGGGTTTCTCTAATATCCGGGTTTATCTTATATCCGGGTTTGGTCTGTTATATATACATTAACACAGGCTCTAATTTGGGACCAGAGAAAATCACTCTTATATCCGGGTTTCTTTTATATCCGGGTGTCTTATATCCGGGTTACACTGTCATATCCAGGACGCTTTATTATATGGACTTTTATTTCAGCGCAAAATATTTATATTCCAATAGTCCGGCGATTTGACGTGGAGTAATGGATAGTTTCACCGATCATTATCCGTAGTCCGTTCGACCCACATTGAAGCCCCAAACACGTGGCCCCTTAACAAAATTTAAGCAATGTTTAATAAATCATTGTATTCGGATATTTCAAATCGGAGAGCCTACCTGAGATATGAAGTAGCTGTTACATTCCCAGTGGCGACAGTGGTCGGCCTTCTATCTTAAGTAAAAATCAGGAATTCTAATGCTTTATCCATTAGGAAGATTGTCTTGCGCCAATCCTATTATAATATTGTTTTTTTTTTGTCGTACTGAGTATTGTAAACACGAGACTAAAACTGTCAGATGAAAATTCTTGTTTATTTAACTCGGGACTCAATTTAATACCAGCGAGTGGGTGTGTATCTTTGGGGCTTTTTCCGAACGTGGATCATTCTTGAGAGGCTGCAAGAGACTCTGAACTGCTGTCTATCACATGACGCTTATATATTTACATCTGTCATATGTTTCTTTTTTTTTTTTCACGCGCATACATCCAAGGCGCAGCTGGGTCGACCACATGTTCACATGTCGGGGAGTAGTTTCTGACATCTTGACCCAACACTCCTTAAGCTTCAGGGCTGACAACTGCACAGACACACACAAAAAGATCATACATAATTTACATTACCAGAACAGCTTACTCATATTAGGACGCGTGAGGGCACCTCGAGGCTGTGTAATGGTTAGAAAGCTTGTCTTGCTAGAACAATTACGACTGAATAGTGAGTTCGAACTTCACTGGGTGCCCCATACTTTCGGCCTTGTGCCACATCTAAGCTACGCTTGGAAAATCATTATTAGGATGTATTAGTTGGCAATAAATGGCAAAAGAGTTTGTTTGCTTTAAAATGTTAGATAATGGGGAGTTGTATAATTTATATCAATGCAAAATATTTTCCATGATGCATTGGAAAATATTAATATATAATTATTTTAATCTATGTTTCTCTTTGCGTCAATTTTAACCATCGCCTTTTTATCTATAGATTGCAATAATTTAACCTAAATTTAATATTTTCTTGATTTCAGATTAAAAATTGGACATTTTCCAACGTAATTTTGTGAAATTTTAAATTCGCAAAATTATAGTTTATAATTATAGTTCTGATATATGAAAAAAACGTCGTCAGTTTAAACTGACGCCAAGAGAATATAGGTTTAAATCTATATAGCAACTGGTTTCAAAGTTTACATACCTTGGCGTCATTAAATTTATGAACATGAGAATATTATGATAAAAACGGAAATATCACGTATAATTTTTTTTTTCTTTTCTAAACCACAACCGGAATTAAACACAACCTAATTTATTCGGATTTGAACGCATATTTACGCAGTGTAAATTAACATGCATGCGATGAATTGCTTAGAGGCACGAAACGAAAATTCGGCGAAAAACATGTTCGAGTTCAAATTTCGGTCGAAATCCTTATAGCAACTTTTGTAAAAATAATCTTGGGAAAAGATAGGAATCCATCTTTTTCCTAAGCAGTTTCATAGCAGCGTATGGTTGGCAACGAGGCTAGAAAAAAATAACTTTAAATTCAAAATTCCGGATTACGCTTCTTAGAGGAATAAAGGTTTACCTATTGTTTCCTCTTTAGGAATTAGATTTACGGTTCCTTCTAAAGTCTTGCACTCAAATTAGAGCCCACACCTCCCCCGCCTTGCGTCTTAGTGGCATTATCGCTTTGCTTGGGGTGAACTGATTAAAAAAACGTACAGGTCATTTATTAGAATGATTAGTTGCAATATAAACCACAGTTTTTCTCTATGAGTGTTGAAAAAAACACAAATGACCGTGAACATTCGGGCATGGTCGGAAACGAACAGCCATTTTGAAAATGAGAAATCACGCTTATTTAGTCGAAACGTTAATTTGTCAAAGATTCAACAGCTGAAGAAAAAAAGAAAAAAGAATCGATCGTAGTCATAATTATCAAGTCAATGCGAATGATCCTTTCCTTGGCTGCATAATATGTACTTCACTAGGGCTGCCTATAGTCTTAGATCGGTTGCCACAACAAGCCTACAGAACCCAGTCTGTCCTACTATTTACCCATAGTTATGGGGAGAAGAGTTGTATAAGTAACTTTCTCAATGATTTTAGCACTTAAATAACGAACTCGACGGGAATTCGAACTCATCATTCGGATTTATCAATTCGAGTCGCAAACTATTATTCTTCCGTGTATAGGTATACTTTTACGTTAGGTTTTATCCGGTCCAGTTATCGTCTTTATTTCTACTCTTGTTATTTAACCTGTCACAGTCCCAGCTTCCGTCTTTCTCAATTCGCTCCGACCTATTATTTTGTTATACCGAAATGGTTTTTCATCAGATTAACGCAAATAAGAATTTCAAAAGTATGTATTATATATAAACTCTAAATAAGTAAACATAATGAATAACATTATGGTTTCAAGCGTCAGATTTGCAACCATCAAAGTTCGCTTGTACGTGTGTATATATATATATATATATATATATATATATATATATATATATATATATATATATATATATATATATATATATATATACACACACACACATACACACATATATATATATATATATATATATGCACATACATATATATATATGCACATAAATATATATATATATATATATATATATATATATATTGTCCTGAGGCTAGAACAGAAGAAACAAAAAAATGGTGACGAGTGGGAGTGGTTAATAGAAACCGGAAGTTAGACTTTATCCGTGTAGATTTTTTTTTTCAATAAAAGGGTAAAAATAGAAAAGCAAAGAAATGAATAAAATTGAACTTTCTCCTCCTCCTCCTCCCTTCCTCCTCTCCCATTGTACTATTCCGACATAATATTCAAAATGGAGGACGGAAATACAGTTGTTTTTTTAAATACCAATGTATGTATGTCAGACACTATTCACAGGTGTGCGCTCGAGTCGGAATATTTCCTCTTTTCAAAGCACGAGATTATTTTAACTCATGCACATGACAAATAATAGGCGTGAGGTGATTCTGTCAGTGTCTTTCATATAGACAAGTTCATTCACCGACTGATTGTGTTGGTTACAAGGATAAGGATTATTCCCCTTTCTGTGGACTTGGAAAACATACACATGTTTTTTTGTTTTTCTTTCTTTCTTGAAGGGACATAGCACATAAAAGAAACTGAAGATGACCATATATTAATGCGGTAGCTTGCATGTTATTTCTTATAATGTCGCAGAAACAGAGCGCTCAAGATACGACACAAAATACCACGAGGCAGGGCCTGTGCAAAGGTCTCGTGTCCACTAAATCTATGCTAGAGACCCCCGAATTTGTGATACACCCCTTCGAATCTATAATACGGCCTCCACTCTCTTACAACTAGATTTTCATAAGGTTGTATTCATATAAAATACAAATTATGCAATATAGGTGAACAATTCAACATGTCTCATTAAATAATTTGGACAAGTTTTGTCTACTTATTTTTAATAGGATCCTCTCATAATTACGGACAGGTTTCTTAATATCCTTATTAAACGAATAATGAAAATTACCATGTTGTTGGCTATTCATTGTATTCCGAGTACTTTCGGCATTAGCACAATATTGATTCATTTATTTTTTTTTATTTTTTAAAATATTACAATAACTTAGTTACCTCCCTTGACGTTTGTACTCGCCTACATGTTAAAATTTGAAATTGTACAGTACGTAACCTTGGCGTTTTTCACTTCACACACACACACAAAAAAATTTCAGATAAACCCACCAATATTGTCTTAGAAAAATGATTAACGCAACATTTTTTTTTCTTAGAAAAAAAAAAAAAGACTCTGATGACGACATTATGCTAATGATTTACCGCTATGTGCTGATGCGATATTTTTTATCACTGACAATGATGTTTTTTACAATAATGTTCACCTTGTACAAGGCCGGAGATCCACTCGAGATAGAGGGTTATAGAGTAAGAGGTAAAGGGCACAGTTTCTGATAATATGTGGGGAAGATAACGGTTATCACTCGACTAGAATAGGCAAAAGAGTGTAGTGATCTGGAAAACAACCTCATGGGAATCATTTTTATAAAGTAGAGATTCGCGGGAAGAAGCTTGATCTCACCAAATGAATACGGATAGAAGGAAGCTGGTTTGCTATATTGTGTGTAGCTTGTCGGCTCTTAGTTATGAAGCTTAAAATTGGTGGAACTAAGAAATGTAGTTCCCCTGAACACTTTCCATGTAAATAGCGATAGAGTAGCGAAAGGCTTGCAACATTTCTTGTCTGGGTAAGGTGTTGTAGGGTGGAAAATAATTCCTCGCATATAATCCTGGGGAAAGGCTTTTGGACTCTAGCGAAACTGCAAAGTGAAGACATAGTAGCTCCTGCCTATGTACAGCAGCAGTACTCCATTTCCGGCTAAGTTTGGCTCTTGGAAAAGTCCAGGATAGCAGGAGGATGTGTTAGCGTTAGAATAAGTCATTTTTTTTTTTTTTTGGGCGGAACGTGATAAAATGGAATGAGAATAAAATTAAATGTACAAGGTGGTTCGAAAGTCTTGTCACCCTTATATAATATAATTTTCTATTTCACTTCGTGCCAAGAAAATGATGGTCTTTATACAGACCTTGATGTGTAACAGCGTCAATGAAAGTGAATAAACTGAATTCAGTACATGTGTTTTGTATTACTGTATTACTTGTTGTTCTATTGTTCTCATTACTTTTTGGTAGGGGGTGACAAGAATTTCGGACCACTCTGTACAACGTTATCTAACTTCAGGTTCCGAAGTCACGTGCAGCTGTTGACGAATCAAGCTAAAATCTTATCGAAAGCTCGACTTGAAAATTTTAAATGCCACTCTACAAATAATTCAGAAAATTAATTTTAAAAATATCCCAATTACTGAACCAATTATCAAAATCCCTCATAATTCATTTGGTGTTTGTATGTGCAGATATTCCCCAGTGGTTTTGTTCTTGGCGGGGGGGGGGGTCCTTGTGACGGTGTCTTTTCATCTGTCTCATTATATTATGTCTGTTTCTGTTTACTGTCATTTTTAAATTATTTATTCGGTATGAAAAAAAACAAAAAAACTAAAAAGACTTTTTTCTTTTTTTTATCTTCTTGCCGATAAAACAGTAGCTCCCAAACCCTAACCTTTGCCAATCGAGAGCAACAGAATTAATTACCAGGATTGTAGAATGACAGATATTTCCGTCTGACATCCCTTTCAAGACCTCCATAGAACTTTGATTGCTAACTCCGAGGAAATTAAAACTGAAGAGATGAAGGCGCTTACATTTCTTTCTCTTTATGAAGGATAGGAATTTCTGATAATTTCTTAAAAATCCCTGTATTTAAAAAAAAAAGTAGTGCCAGTTGCTTTCAAGAATGTGTGTAATTAAAAAAATAAATTTGTAATGGAATTTTTTTTTTTTTCACATTTTCCAAACATTTTATATCAAGGACACATACAAGGATAATATTTCATAATATCTCCTTGAATGTGTCCTTGTTAGTAGAGTCTAAATTAATTTTGTCCCCACAGGTTAAAAATAGAAACAAAACAAAAAAAAAACAAAAAAAAACATAATACAGTGCATGTAATATTTGATTTTAATCGGAAATCCAAAATTAATACGAGGAGAAAGTTCAATGGCAGGGTACCTGACAAATGACTCTCTGATTTACGGTTGAATTATGTCGATCTAATTCGATTACAAATAAAACATTATGAAGTGTACGAGATGTGATGAAATGTTATTGAACCGGAACTAGTTCCACAAATTCGACCGAATGACCAAATATCAGGAATTTTTTAAAGGATTTCTTCGTCGATATATTTTCAGCAACCCTTGCATTATTAAATTACACATGTTAAAAAAACATTTTATTAAGCTCAGCTATGTTTGACACAAGGACAAAAGAGTCGAGTATTCACTACAATAAAAACAGATAGAATACATTGCTAATCTCATCACCACAGTGAAGGTCTTTATTTACGATTAGATATATCCATATTATAGATTTTGGAAGAACATGAAAGAAATCACTGTTTATGCGGTGATCTTTAAGATTTTAATTTAGACCTTTTTCTTCAGTAAATAGACCAGTGTATTATTCCAATAACGGGTAAGAATTTTTTACAAATCTAATTAATAATTAGAAACAGTAGACAATAAGCTATTTCTTTCACAGTAAGAATTAACCTACTTCCATCTATAGCAAATCAAACAAAACACTTTAGAGGAAACAGTGTAAATTAGATTCAAAACCAATTTTAAATCAAGCATTTGTTTTTCATTTTGTACTGAAGTAATATTTAAAAAAAAAAACAACATGAATTTAGAAATAAAATTTATCATAACAAATGCCTTTAGAAAACACGAACAAAAAAGTGTCGTTTTTCTAAAATTTGCAATTGGATTAACTCCCTTAGTTAAAATGCGCTTCTTAAAACAAGAAATAAATAAAGATAAAAAATTAAAAAATAAATATTGAAGAAAAATTAACATTCAGTATTTTCCATATTTAACGACTTGTTAAATGATTGATTATACTAATTAACAAGAAATAAAACCAGGGCATTTGCAAAAGATTACGATAATTAACAACTTTTACCAGCAAAATAAAGACTTCATATAACATTATTTAAAATTTTTCCTTAATGAACAAGATGTAGTATTATAAAGAGTTTTAGGGAATCCATAATAAACATTAAAAACCCCAAATTTAGACTTACAACACACACACAAACACACACACACACACACACACACGCATACACATATATGTATATGTATAAATATGTATGCATATATGTGCGTGTATATATATATTTATATATAAATGTGCGCGTGTATATATCTGTGTGTGTATATGTATGCATGTATATATATATATGTGTGTGTGTATGTAATGTATGTATGCATGTATATGCATATATATATATATGTATATATGTATATATATATATATATGCATATATATACATATATATATATATATATGTATATATAAGCTAATCAAATATTGTAGTTGGTAAAATAAATTATATCTGTTTCATAAAACAATATTAAAGTATATATTAATGTGCATTCATATATATATATATATATATATACATATATATATTTATACATATATGTGTGTGCATGTATGTATACGTACATATATATATATATATATATATGTGTGTGTGTGTATGTATGTATGCATGTATATATATATGTATATATATATATAATCTTATCAAATAATGTAGTTGGTAAAAAAAGATTTATGATATCTGTCTCATAAAAAAACGAATCGTTTTTATTGAAATAATATTACTAGCGATAATAATTTTATGATTAAGCGACTGGTTTTTCAAAGAAGTTGACGCTGTCAATAAAACATGTGTTTACAAGACAATATAAGGATAACAAATCAAAACGAACGAAAAACAAATCAATGCTGATTTCAAAGCAGACCAATGAAAATGATGAAATAAATTATGAAAATTGCTCGAGCCTTATCAGAAGTCATGTGCGTATAAAGAGAGATACAGACTCAAATTTATAAACATATTTGCAATACTTAAATGACACTTGTGGAGATCAAAGTTGCACTATAAAAACATAAAGGTAATAATAATAATAATAATAATAATAATAATAATAATAATAATAATAATAATAATAATAATAATCAGAAGAAGAAGAAGAAGAAGATTGCCAGACCTACACACATATTACGAAGGTTATTTTCAATGTCATTTTTCAATCGCATAGTTAAGACAAAGAATGTGTACGTCAGTCCAACCTTCTATTAGACTAAGAAATTTGTATTTACATGCAGTAATTGGATCGATTAGAAATTAAATATTAATAATAACAATAATAATAATAACGTTTTACATCAGTTTAATCAGTTTTACATCAGTTATTTTTAAAGAACTTTTATTGTAATAAGAACAAAATAGATTATTCTAAGACTGATAAAATTAAAAAATATTTTTATCACTAAGAATTTTTGCATATATATATATATATATATATATATATATATATATATATATATATATATATATATATATATAAGATATATATTTATATATAAAGATATATATATATATATAAAGATATATATATATATATAAAGATATATATATATATAAACACATATATAGACATACACACACGCATATATATATATATATATATATATATATATATGAATATATGAATTCCAATTCATATCTATATATACATATGAATATATGAATTCCAATTCATATTCACACACGCACACACACACACACGCACACACACACACACACACACAAAGACATATATATATATATATATATATATATATATATATATATATATATATATATATATATATATATATATATATATATATATGAATTGGAATTAAATGTGGATTAATAATAATAATAATAATAATAATAATAATATTTTTTAAAATCTTTTTATCAAATAAGCCCAGTGGAAAATGTCATAATGCTATTTCTCGCCTTGGGTCTCTGGTTAGGACCCGAAGGGAAGTGAGTATGCAACAGAAAATCAAAGGAATAAATAATAATAATAATAATAACGTCTTACAAGAATTCAATCAGTTTTATATCAGTTATTTTTGTATAAATTTTATTCTAAGAAAAGTATAGGTTTTTCTAATTTTGATACAATTAAAACATTTTTACCTCAAATTATTTGTGTATGTGCATATATATACATACATACACACACACACACACACACACACATATATATATATATATATATATATATATATACATATCTCTCTCTCTCTCTCTCTCTCTCTCTCTCTATATATATATATATATATATATATATATATATATATATATATATATGTATATATGTATGTATGTATATATATATATGAATTAGGATCAAATATGAAATACAATCCAACAGCATGATCAGATAAGGAACAATTAGGAAAGGGTTATAAATTTAACATGTTTCGTTTTTATTCATTGGATATTTTTTATAAAAATATATCTGACGAAGCTTAAATAAAAGCTAAATATGTTAAATTTATCAGCCTTTCTTAATTGTTACTTTTCCTATCACACACCTCGCATACACGCACACACACAGATATTTGTGTATACGCTCGCGTGTGTGTTACATCCAGGCAGCAAGAATTCATTTAAAGAAGCTGTGTCATGTTCATCCGACAGGATTTTTTTATTGCATTTTTCCAATTTATCCTGTTTCTCTATAATGTTCACCTAAATGTGCAACATCTTATTCGAAAACATGAAAAATGCAATAAAAACAAAGTTTGTTAGTTGAATATAATATCTCTTTAAATCAATTCTTGTTGCTTAAATATATATACTGCATCAATATGTCTATATATGCCTATATATATTAAAAAGAAGAGAGGTACCGCAAACTTTTTTGGTTGTAATGTGGGTTTTAAAAAAAATATTATTCTTTATTTTTCATAGTTTTACAACACGTGTTTCTGGTCTCGCGACTGTCTTCAGGTAAAGGGTGGAGATTTCCACATTTTATTAAAAATAATTAATTTTTTTCCTTTATCTTTTTCAATGATAAATATTCTCGATATGTGACATTTTCTGTTTTTGTGTTGGTCATTCGAATGTCTTTCTTTAAATGGCAGTGTAGAGTTCTGAATATATACGTTGAATGAATGACGACTCTAGGAAAATTTACTTTTGATACAATGTGGTAAAAAAATAGTTACCACAACAGACAATATAGTTTACGTAGGATGTAATTAAAATTAATATATTTGTTAATTAGTTTGAATTTTTAGTAAATATTGAACAAAATATTTTTTGAATTCAGATCAGACAAAAATTATAAATAAATAATTTCTTTAAAAATCCCATTATTTGAATGTGAACTTTCAGATGTTGGTAATAGTACGTAATTTTGAACCAATTGTTTATTTAAAATAATTTTAAAAAAATGTTTTTCATCAACATTGGTTAAATAACATAAAAAGTGGAATATCGTTAGGGAATGCAAATATTACATTGAACTTGCATAATTAATAAATCGCATAGTTGCTGGTATTTGAGAATCGTAAAAAGAAGGCTTCGTTGTATTTATCATATTGAGTGATTAATTTTGTTTATCTTACTGTTAGTAACGGCTTATTTCTTTTGCAATAATTGCTTTCTTAAAGGTATTGAGCGTTTTACCTCTCATTTCAAATTGCGGAGAAGAGAATCAATTTTTTAAAACTTATTTACCCTGAGTAATAAAGTTAAAAATTTGGCATACTATTGTTACCATTTTCAGTTGTTCCAGTTATTTTGAAGCCGGCGTGATTTCTTTAAAAATTTATATTTCTAATTTTTAATAGTTCTAAATTTTTAATTTGTTTAATGACAAGATTGCACCCTAAAATGTGAAATGATTCAGAAAAAAAAATCATTTAATCAGTTGTTATTTAAACTAATATTTAATTATTTTTATGCAATCGATAATGACAAATATCTTAAGAAATCTTTTGGGGGATTTCTCACGTTCTTTACTAGAATTTACTATCGACAATGAAAGAAGAGAATTATTTTTGACGTGTTTTCGAAATGAGCCTATGTGTTCCCCTTCAATTTCTAATGTTTGAGATTATACAAGAATAATCCGGATTGTGTGCATGAGAAAAAATTGTTGAAAAAATTTTAATTATTAATTTTCGAAGACTCGAATTGCCTGTACGTGCAACATTTCATTTTCTTTCTGTAGAAATGCAGAATATTTTTAATTATTTTAAACCACTATATACGAAAAAATTAAAAACATCGATAGTTAAGTTATTTCCCGATCTACAGTACTGAACCAGATAGTACATTTGGATTTTTTTCAAAATAATCACTGATAAATTTGTTATAAATATGCAAAATGTCGAACCCAGTGTATTTCAACCGTAGCAGCAACGGTGTATCTTGTTTGAATTCAGAGTTTTTTCTTTTCATATACTGATTGCCAACCAAGGCTATAGCACTCGGTTTGTTCTGCTATTTACCCATAGCTAGAGAGAAGACATGGATTCCTACCTTTCCTGAGATTATAGGCTTGTAACGAACTAGTCTTGAAATCGAACTCGGGTCTACGATTTTTTATTTCGAGCTGCTATCAATTTCACGATCGGAAAAAATGTTTAAAATGTAACCGAGTTTAATTCCGTTCATTATTTGAGATTAATATAATGAAACCTTTGACTATATTATTCATTGTTTATTGGAATTACAAATTTAAATAGTTTAAAAATGAAATTACTCCGCTTGACTTAAGCTTATGGAAAAAAACGCGTGCAGAAGACGGCATAGGGTGCGACGGATTCGGGCATCAATACTAAACCCCCATACTTGAGTTTTAAGAGGGGCATACAATCAAGGATGTGGCCCCAGGCCTCGCCAAACCCCTGCACGTCACTGATGAAAATATACAAAGTTGATTACTTTATTGATCAAATATATATTTTCATATTACTTATCTTCATAAGTACTTGACTTTTTGAATTTGAGCGCAGTACTAGACTGGCGTCGAGGTCTCCTCATTTTACAATTAACTTGCCTAGATGTAGCCGCAAATTCTATGCTAAGTTTCTTTTCTCGCGTGCGCAACTGCCTTCTGACGCCATGCTTTCCGGCCAACTTTAATCTGCAAAACTTTAAATGCAATGTCAATCGCTATCTATTGTCAACCTGATTACTCTTTTCTCTTCCTACTCATTATTAATGTTTCTGTTACTAATTCTGCCACACCTTGTAACCCTTTGTGTCATAGTGGCTTTCTTCCCTTGCACGGGGTGATACCGATTAAAAACAAAACAAAACAAAAACAAACAAAAAACAAAGAAACCCCAAAACGTTCCATTTTAATATACAAATATTTTAAAGGAATTTTTATGAAAATAACCTCAAGTAGTCAAATTTATATAAACGGAATATTATATTTGGCGTTAAGTACATTAGGAAATTTCGAATACATAGAGAAGTTTCAGCAATGTCTTCTTAAAATAAAATTAAAAATAAAATTTGTTGGAATATGTATGATAATAAAATAGATATTAAGTTTAAAAATAATTAACTGAAAATTGTTGTCATTTTTTTTTCTCTATTTTTTTCATAAACTGACATTTTTTTTTTCTAAAACTTATTCAGCCGAATGAATAAATATAAAGATCCCCTGAATTAATCCAGCTGGGTGCACTTGGTAGTGTAAATGATATCAGCACAGTAAGAGGAATCAGCGTGCCGAGTTCAAACTCCGACCTAATCCGTTTCGTTCACTTTCGTTGCAAAGCTCTTGGTAAAAGTTTGGGTCCGTCTGGTCTCCCGCCAACTATATGCTGAGTAGCAAGGTAAACTGGAGTCTGTAACCTAGAGTGGCAACAATTCTAAGAGAAAAAAAAACAACAACCCTGAAATGCAAACCATGGAGAAGGCGACGGGAAACCACGCCACCATATTTACCAAGAAAGCATGGCACTTCATAAATAATAATCTGTGTGCATTCATTATCGCCTACGTCCCGAAGGGACATGTCATTTAAAATATTCAGTTAATCAAAAATTGAAATATATTCGTCAAGGCAATTAATTTAATACGTGATATCCGTCCTCCTATAAGGCAGCGAATGCTGGGCAATCTCCTTGAGGAAGAGACTTGAAGCAACAGAAATGTGGTGATACAGAAAGATGCTGAGGATACCATGGATCGAACATGTGATCAAAAACGAGGTTATAGAAAGAAGGGAAACAAAAATGAAACTTATACTTGACATCAGGAAGAGGCAGCTGAAATTTCTGGGGCAAGAAGGTTTGGAAAAACTGATACTCACAGGACAGATAGCGAGAAAGAGTGACAGATGAAAGAAACGCGTGACATACTTGATAGGCTTTAGCAAATGGATGGTAGAACAGTTTGAAGAAATAACAAAAAGACAAACTTATTAAGAGCTATAAAAGAGAGGAAGATGTAGAGGGTCATGATCGTCTACGTCCGGAAGGGACACGGCACATAAAAGTAAGAGAAGAATGTATATATTGGAAACATATAAGTGCATTTTTCTGTGAAAGCTCTGAAAAATTAAAATAATTCTTATTTTTCCTTATATTTTCCAGTCTAGATAAGATAAGTAAGAATAACTTCGGTTTGCTGATTTTTCCGCGAACGCCTTCATTGATAATGTAATGTCGGAATATATGTAAGGATAAATACGTGCAGAAAGACAGAATATATGAGTTGATTCCATTTTTCCGAAATTCGTTCTTAAATATGTTCAGGGCATCATCTCATATTCTTAATTACTATTCTTAATTACATTAGAAGTCTCAAATTGTGCGCTGTTTAGTTTAATTGCATTGTTTCTGTATTTGTGTCTCTCACTTTCTCCTAACGTGTCGCATCGCTAACTCACATAATCGGCATACACATAGACACAGTAACCTCATTGCTACGTCAATCCTACAGAAAACCCGATGTGTTTCCGGAAAACATTACAGCTGGAAAAAAACAAAAAAAAACAATGCTTTATGCACGCACAAAGATACATATTCACTCACAGCGAGAACGACTAAATAAACAAAATGAGACAAACTTTGTACATTTTCATCATACAGTCCCTCCCCAATTTTTTTTTTTTTTTTTTTGACATATGTAGTATTGCTTTTATTTCTCTTACCTCTTCTATAAGGATTGATGCGCAAAATCTACTGCTTCAGGAATTTTTTTTTTTTAAATTACTTTAATTTTGTTTTAACCATAATATAATAATTATGCATGTCTATCCTTTCGTTAGTTCGCACGACCCTTGCGCCCCGCCAGCACCTCATAAATAATGGACTATTCCGTTTTGATCACGGGGAAAAACAGAAGACATATAAGAAGACGCTACTTGGTTTATAAATACATACACATAGACACAGTAATCTCACTGCCATGTCAATCCTACAGAAAAGTCCATGTGTTTCCGGGAAAGAGTACAGCTGGAGAAAACAATGCTTTATAAAGATACACATTCACTCACAGCGAGAACGACCAAATAAACAAAATGATAAAAGTTCATCTTTGAAAACAAATTTGGTACATTTTCTTCATTCTGGTGCTCCCAACCATTCTTCTTGTTTTTTTTGTTTTCTTTTTCTTTTTACATATGCGGTATTGCTTTTATTTCTCTTACCCCTTCTACAAGGATTCATGCGCAAAATCTATTGCTTCGGGAAAAGTTTAGTTCTTTTTCATTAATTTTATTTATTTACTCATCATATAATAATTATGCTTGTCCTTCTTTTCGTTAGTTCGCACGACCTTTGCGCCCGGCCAATACCTCATAAATAACGAACTATTCCGTTTTCATCACGTGGAAAAACAGAAGATGTATCAGAAGAGTCTACTTGGTTTATAAATGTTCAATAGACGTGTCTGATTGAGCCACTTCAGATTTTCGCATAAAGCCGCTCTTCAGGCTCACATTATCTGATAAATCTATTGAAATTATTACGCTGATTTTAGATGTCAAATTTCGAATTTTAAATACGTTCCGCGTTAGAGTCCGCTAAGAACGTGGCAGCATTAAAATTTTTGGAAGCAATCAAAATGTTCATCGCATATTTTAATATATTTCCATCGAAGGTTTCAGAATTAGAGATAATTGATTAGCCACTTATATCTAATAAAAATATTTAAACTGAAGGAATGTCTGCGTGTATTTTGCACCGATTTCTTTTTTAGTAAAAGAATAATAAAATAAAAAAGGTAATATAATATTAGACATCTGAAAAATAATTACCTTAATATTATCTTAATTATTCAAAAGTCCCGCTACGCTATTGAATTTTAGTCACACAGTTTTTATCTAAAAGCTATACCGTTATTAATATACATTTTACAAAGCAATTCGTATGGATCAAAGAAAAGACCTGCACTGTGACCAAATTACTGAGAGTCAGCGGCCATTTTGTGAAGTCAAGTAAAAACCAGGCTAGATCAATCCCATTTGGAAATATAGTACAAGGCGGTCTTCCTAATTTATAATTTACCATTTAAATGCAACGCAAAGAAGATATACCTGTGATGATCTTAAAGAGGGTTCAAGTAATTTGAAAGGGTAGATTTCTTTTGTATTAAATTTCGAGT
>OZ038480.1:92551823-92559323 GCA_964036315.1 Acanthosepion esculentum | reverse complement strand
TATATATATATATATATGCTTAAAATTACAAATCTCTCTCTGTCTGTCTGTCTCTCTCTGTCTCTGTCTCTCTGTCTGTCTGTTTGCCTGTCTTTCTGTCTCTTTCTCTCTATATATATAAGAAAGAGAAGTAATTCCTAATAATTTTAAGCTTGCTCGTCTCTGCTCCTTAGTACCATGCATAAATAGACAGATAGATAAATGTGCATGTATTCATGCATACATATATCCATACATGCATATATATATATATATATATATATATATGAATACACACACACACACACACACACACATATATATATATATATATATATATATATATATATATATATATATATATATATATATGAATAATGACAAAAGTAAAACTTTCGTCTTCTGATGGAATTTATCCAAGTAAATGTCCGAATTTTATTTTAAGAAAATGTTCTCTTTTTTTCAGTATTCATATTGTCTTGTTGCAGATTTATTTTATTTATGTCATAATTTTTAAACACACCCGCATACACATATATTGTATTACATATTCACATATATATGATATTACGCACATACACACAGACACACACACACACATATATATATATATCTTTATATATATATATATATATATATATATATATATATATATATATATATATATATATATATATATGTTTATATAAAGATTTTGCTGCATTGATTTTATGCCTATTTTCCTTTTTTATTTTGTGTCGGACAAGTGTTATTTTAAGGACTACAGTATGCCCAAAATGAACTGCATCTTCGAACAAATCAATGTCCTGTGTTTGAAAACTCATTTGTTAGCCGAATTAACAACAGCGATTCACCGGAAATTAAACGTAGAATTAGTTCCAAAGCAGATATTACTTCTCGTGGTCAGGTCGCACAAAAGGCAAACTACTGCTGAAGTACAGATTTAATATAATCATTAAAATGAAGTTTGTTTTGTTTTTGTTTTAATTAATCAAGGAATTTAAAACAAAATTTAAGGGAATAGTCGATATTCTGACAATATATTGACGCGTAGTGGCTGGAACCAATGAAATTCTAGTAAAAGTCGGCAGTCTTCACCTTTGGAAAGGTGGGCTACTTGTGTACTTTTAAGAGCAGCATGGTCTAGGTAAGTTCGCAGAAAACGGTTATCATTTTGAGAGAAAAATAAAGATTTCATTCCGAAAGACAAAACAATAAAGTAAATACTAATTTGAACAGTAATTTGGAGGAGTGGTCAATAATGTCACAGTATCAAAGGAGTAGATGTCCAAAAAGTGGGCGTTAGTTTTTTTTTTTTTGTTTTTTTTTCTTTTCTTTTCTTCCACGAAAAGAGTGGCTAGTTCTCAAGGATGTGGGCTGGGAGTTTTACAGAAGCGAGGTTGACTCCCGCCGCGGTCGCTGCTGCTGTTGATTTTGCCATTACAACTAACCCAAACGACTGACATGCAGTTCTCGGTCAGCTCCGGATGTGGCACGATTTGCCGTTCTTCTTGTCGGGAACGTCTTCATTATCTACCGGAAATCAGCCTGGAAGTCTATAAACGGTGAAGGGCGTCCGATTGTCTGTCGGGTAGTCTTTCTCTCTGCATTTTACTCAGTCACGGCGTACTACGCAGGAACGGAATGAAAGTGAGGAATAGAATGAGGAAGCTGACTTAGAAAGGTCACAGTCAAAGAAAAGGAAGACGAGAGAGAGAGAGAGAGAGAGAGAGAGAGAGAGAGAAAGTGATTTCTAGTAGTCGTAGTAGCGCAGTAGTAGATTAGACTGAAGAAACTTAATAAATCAAGATCGATTGATTCATTTTGTTTTAAAGCTTATCAACGTTTTGCAGATTATTTAAAGCTAGAAAAATATTTTTAGATTGTAAGAATTTTTTGGAAATAATGTTTTACTGATACAAATCCTACAAATTAACCCATGCCTGGGGGGAGAGAGAAGAAGTGAATTTATACATTTCGCAAAGGTATTTGCGCGGAAGTGAATATAACGAACCACCCGATTGGAATTGGAACTCGGCTCTCCAATGTCCAATTACGTGCCGTTATCCATTACACTATCCGCATATCTGACCTTGCAGCAGCTGTTATTCCCAAGCGGTCACCCATCTAAATACTGATCAGGCTCGACGTTGCTTAACCTTGGTGGTCCTATGAGAACCGCTGTTACAGTGTGATATTGGCGTAAGCCGGCAAATCGAGATATAGAGGTCGATGCAACAAATGATAAGAGAGAAGGGGGAAACTGATAATATGTCAGTGAGTATCAAAGAGAGATGGTATAGTGATGAGCACACAGAATAGTTGAGAAAAAGGCTCATGCTAAGAGAGTGCGAGAGAGAGAGAGAGCGAGAGAGAGAGAGGGGGGGTGAGGGGTAAACAGTTCAAAAGAAGAGAGGCGAAACTAAAGAGGAACCACGTAGAATCATAATTATATTTAAGCAATGATAAATTATATATATATATATATATATATATATATATATATATATATATATATATATATATATGCAAATGTAAAAGTATATTCATTTAAAACAGGGCTCAGTACAAAAGTAGAGCAATAAATATGTATTTATTGTGCAGTGTCACATTAGAACATGCACATGCCCATTGCAAAACTGTACATTTTTAGGATAGATTCGTATGAATAGAATATGTATTCTTTGGTTTAGATTGGTTTGGTTTATTTTGTTTAACTGCATATCAGTCACAATGGGTTATTTAATGCCAACAAAATTTTTTATTGCTGGTAATATTTTGTTTTATCAAAAATCTGTTTCTGGTAATATATTTCCTTCAAGATTGTATTGCTGGTAATAATTTTTTTCAAAAATAATTTGCTGGTAATAGTTAACTATTTGCCTATAGCTGGGACCCTAACAGGTGCTACCACCCCGGGTCAGGGTTGACCTGGGAGCACCAGCAATTAAGAGGTGGTTCCACGCTCCTCAAAACCTCCTGATCAGAGGACTTGCTGCTGGATGTAGTATAACGTCTTACCCAGGACGCGGATGTAGTTTACCGTCTTACCCGGGACGATCTAATGAAATTGATCAAATTATTTTTATTGTAATGTCCTGCTATTGGCTTATAACAGAGTTTCTTAACACCCACCCTTCTTCTTTTTTTTACTTCACTTGTAGAAGAATATCTAAAATTCTGGAGCGCACTTTAAATTTCAATAAGGAGAAATTAGTTATGAATTTTAAAAATATGTTTTAGCATGCACCCAACAAGATTAGCGGTAGAGTTTTCATTTAAAGGGATTTATGAAGAAACTATTTTTTAGAGAGACCGATAATGAATGATTTAACTCGCTTGAGTAAGGCTAAAAGGATTATCCACTCCTTTTAAAAGATTAAGGAATTTAGCATCCAGTTTAAAATATCAAATGAGAAAGATTTGACATAGACATTGAAACAATGCTGTCTCTAGCTTTTAAAATATTTTTTTTTTTAAATATAAAAATAATTCATAAATTACTCTCTTGTTAACTTGGATCGCACCTAGATAACTTTCAGGGTGTATCGGTGCTTCTTGGGTGCACCGGTTGAGAAAGGCTGGTCTAGAGGATGCGTGTCTGCAGGTTTGAATTCGAACGCGCTTAAAACGTTCATAGAAATTGAATTCAGCCTTGACAAAAGAAAAGAATTCAGAATTTTCAGAACAAGTAAATTATTTTTTATTATAAGTTCCTGCTCTTGGCCTATATCAGTGTTTCGTAACACTCACCCTTCTTTCTTTCTTTTTTCTTTTTTTTTTTTACTTCATTGCACTTGTAGTTTAGAATTTTTACTTCAGGGTACTTATAGAATAACTAAAACACTGGAACGCATTTTATATTTAATAATTTCAATTAGTCATGAAATTTGAAAATATGAACTTTTCATTTAGCCTTCCCAAAGAAGATTAGCAGTACAGTTTTCATCATTTAGAAGGATTTATGAAGGAACTTTTTTGTTAAACAAGAGGCCGATAATGACTGATTTAAATCTCTTGGGTATGGCAAAATGGAAAGGATTATCCACTCCTTAAATATTAAGGAATTTAGCACCCAGTTTAAAATATCAAAAAGACAAAGACTTTACTTAGGCATAGAAACCATGTGGCTGGTGTCACTAGTTTCTTTTTTTTTTTTAATTAATTTTTTTAAATATAAAAATAATTCATACATTACTCTTCTGCTAACCTGGTGCGCATATGGCTACCTTTCCAAGATTACTAGCGCGCCCGACCGCACCGGTTGAGAACTGCTGGCTCAACGACTAAATTTGCTAAGTCAGCTGTTCGTAATAAATTTGTGGCTTGTAATGTCTGTAGCCTATCCGCGTATCCACTTCGGTGATACCCTATAAAACTGGCGCAACTTAAGGTTTCTACACAGACTTCTTCTATGGAACGTCATTATCACGTCTTGGCGTTCGATGTCGCGTCTTAAACATGTTTTAAATCATCACTTCGTACTCCCAAGGGCGCCTGAAGTGCCAGTGATTGCAGAGAAACTCGACAAGCAGAGACGACAGAAGGAAGCTGTTTGGTGATGAAAGAAGATAGAAAATGAACAGGGTAATTAAACATATTAAAACGTATCCCAAGGGGCATTATCAATAATTAGGGATGATGGCGCCCAGTGTGTATTGAAACAAAAGATAGAAAAATAAGGAAACAATAAAAATGGTGGTTGCAGCTGTGGGAGGAAAAGGGAGAGCTGAAGAAGGTAGAAGAAAGAAGGGACTTGGCTGGTGAGTGGGTTGATCTGGTGGCGGGAAATGGAAATAAATACGAGTAATAAGGCGAAATATGAAAACGTTCTATTGATTCCTCCACAAGCCTCTTGACGAAATGAGTGAAAACAAATGAATAAACACGAAAAAGAAAGCAACAAAAATATAGGAAATAGGTATTAGCTCTAAATGAAATGATTATTGATATCTTTTGTACCAATAAGTTTGTTTTCCGCAAGTTGGGAAACAAAACAGAAAAAAAATAAGGAAAGAAAGAAAGCCGCCAAATGAATTCACTTAATCGTAATGGCGGAAACATATAGGTTTAATGCTTAGAGTCATTAAAGAAAGCATATTTAAAAGCCCGCGAATATTAGATAATGAGATTTCAATGTTACTAAAAGAAGATTCATGCATTCTTAAACACAAATCGAAAGCTTGTTGATATATATATATGAAGGTAATCAATAAGTCCATAGCTTAAAGATGAATAAAAAAAATTATTTTACGCAAAAATATTTTAATATAATCTACTCCCTTAAAAGTTAGCTTAAATCAATGTTTCTCCGTTAATCAATTTAAACTCAAAATCGTTATCTATCCTCCATATACTCATAATCTTTATTTCCTATTCTTGCATTCATATCATACACTTCATTCAATAAACCTCTATCATAAGTGGCTCTTGAGGCTTGTATTTGGGAACATTATTTAAAAAAATAGATGGAATATTGTACAGAAAAAAATGTTCAGATAAAAAATCAGTTAAGGTCGAACCAAGCAATAGACTATAATCATTACTTCGTCAAGAAGTCATTATACCTAAAATATGGTCATATGAAAACCTCTTGGCAAAACTAATACAATGCAATATTTATCATTTACCAAGTTATAAAGAAATAAATATAAAAACAATATTTCATTCATAAAGTTATAAACATTTACTACATTATTAAAATATCTGAGCCGACTGTAATAAAATCCTCATTATTTACCATTTTATAAAGTTCGAATCAGTTGGTAATTAACCGTTGTTTTACCAAACACCCCATTAAATAATATAATAAATAAACAACTTAAATAAACAATATAATATATAGTGTCTTGTCAATTCTTAAAAACAAAGAAAATGTATAAATTCACTGTCATATGTTTAGGTTTTATTACAATTCTAATCAACGCTTTTAAAAACAATAAATATTGCCGAGGAGTTAAGGTCGTTAAAATAATAGCGGTGTCAATGAAAAACCCGTCCTTTGGTGTTTCCTTTTTTCTTTTTTGCGACCACGAAGGTTCAGGTTTGCCGTACAGAGACGAACAGACAGCTTTGGCAGACGATTTTGATTTTTACTGGGTGCCCCGTACGTGTGTCCTTATGTCCAAGTTTGATAAATACCGATACGATTTATTAACGTTTATCAATTCAGTTGGTCTTAGCCAGTGTTTAACGCACAAAACTAATTTGACAAATCACATATCAGAGATCGAAAGTCTTTTACAACCGATCGATCTGTTTCATAGTAGGCAATCACTCATTGGCTGGGTGTATAATTGAACGGTTTTTGCAGTATGACCGAAAGGCGATTTCCTGCAGCCAGTTACGTTGTCCACAATTTGGTGGGGGGGATATAATTTTTTAAAAAGAATAAATATGAATGAGTTCCTTGTCATTAGCCCTGCCATTTGCAGCCTTTTGATAGTTTTATTAATGTCACTCTGTGAAACTGACTCATTCCACAACACATGAAGAGGCGTAGAAATAAATTCAAAATTATATATAAACTACCTTTTTAAGTAGGCAGCAAGGCTTTCGAATGGATATATCATTGCTAGTGTCGAGAAAACCGGCCTACTTATTCTCGAGCCCCAGTTAGATGACCCCCACCCACTGGCGATTATTTTTTTTCTTTTTAAATATTTACACCCAGGACATTCTTATTCCAATCCCACTGCTTCTTAATATTCTCAAGGAGTTCCAAATGGGACAATTCCATAACGTGCCTTTTGAAACATTCTCACGGTTTTTAGGTGTTTGTTGACCAACAGCGAAATAACTTTGCATGGCAATCGTAAGGCGTATACACGTCTTTCTTTCTCGTTATTAATGGCGTGGCCTTGCATTGTATATTAAGGAAAATACTTTTGCGTCATTCACATTTTTCCTGTGTGAATAATAATGGTTATTTTCTAAGGGTAGCTTAGATGTGGCATAAGCTTGAAAGTATGGGGCACCTAGTGCGGTTCGAACTCACTTTTCAGTCGTAACTGTTGTGGGAATAATAATGAATAGATTATAGAGGAGAGATGAGAGGCATGTACACACAACTCACTTTATATTCGCGTTTATTAAGTTTTTGCTTTTTTCCACCCCTATTATTTGAATCTCCTTTGTATTCGAGACTCGAGAATCGTAACGTATCATACTATGTTGATTCAAATGTTTTCAATATATCTAAGAATAATCTTTTATGCAGTTTCTATAGTAGTTACCTAGCTTCTTGTGTCGTAGCATCAGCTTTTTATTATAAAGGAAGAAAGTTTCTGGTTTTGGTTTGATTAAAACTTCGGTCATTAGTCTACCTCTTGAACTCGTTCGAAACTGCTGATGTAGCAAAGCCTGTCGCTCGAAGTGAAATAAATGGTAGCCAGAAAGTGGCAGTTTTGCAATATACGCTGCAAATGGGATAATTTCTCGTCCCCAGTTCCATTCAGTCGATTGCTGCGTCGTATTTGCAACTTTAGGACGCGTGTTTTCATCCAGTCAAAACAAAAGCCA
>OZ038480.1:92536823-92546823 GCA_964036315.1 Acanthosepion esculentum | reverse complement strand
ATATGAAAAGACTGGCGAAGATAGATAGATAGATAGATAGATAGATAGATAGATAGATAGATAGATAGATAGATAGATATGAAAAGACTGGCGAAGATAGATAGATAGATAGATAGATAGATAGATAGATAGATAGATAGATAGATAGATAGATAGATAGATATAAAAAATACTGACATAGATAGATAGATAGATAGATAGATAGATAGATAGATAGATAGATATGAAAATACTGACATGGATAGATAGATAGATAGATAGATAGATAGATAGATAGATAGATAGATAGATAGATATGAAAATACTGACATAGATAGATAGATAGATAGATAGATAGATAGATAGATAGATAGATAGATAGATAGATAGATATGAAAATACTGACATAGATAGATAGATAGATAGATAGATAGATAGATAGATAGATATGAAAATACTGACATAGATAGATAGATAGATAGATAGATATGAAAAGACTGACATGGATGGATAGATAGATAGATAGATAGATAGATAGATAGATAGATAGATAGATAGATAGATATGAACAGACTGGCATAGATAGATAGATAAGTAGAGAGAGAGAGGGGGAGAAAGAGAGATTGGCAAATATTGAAGAGCATGAAACAAACGCTTAATAAAAAGAGGTAAAGAATGAAACTGCTAGAGAGAAAACGCTAAAAAGAGATGAAGAAGGCGATGAAGAAAGACGCAGTTATTGCTCACGACAAAGAGAGAAGGAAAAACAAAGGGGGAAAGAAAGAGAAAAAAGTCGAAGAAAAATAGTGAAACAGTGAATGGTAGAACGCATAGATATATAAAAATGAGCCTATACAGAAACTTTATCAGAAGAGAAAGTGGAATAAAATTTACGAAGAGCAAAATTCAAAGAAACAAAAACAAATACATACGAAAAAATAAATAAATAAATATGCAAAAAAAAAGAAAGAAAAAAAGAAAAGAATAGAAAAAGTGAAACTCAAAACCATTCGCTCTATGGCAGAATCGACGTAAACCAACCAGCAATTGTTTCCAACCAGTAAACGGGAGAAAAAGAACAAGCTGAAGAAAAAGAACAAGGCATTTGCGTAGAATTTATCCGCTGTCGATCTTGGATACAAACATTACGGTGCATGCAAGTAAGAAAGACGTTTATCGAATGTTGTTATCCGTGTATGGAATGTGTGCTTATATCATATAAATAGAGAGTGATTTTTTAAAGCAAATTTTGAAAAGTTGGGATCAATAAATGTCTTTTGACTGGCAACTCCTAAATGATACAAAAATAAAGAAATATACAAAATGTTCAATAACACGAGTGTGATTCACTGTCTCTGATATTTAAGCCAATATTTGCTTTATTTTTATACCTTTTCTCTTGTTTATCCCTCGTGTTGATTGTTGTATCGATGTACCTCTCTTTTCCACAGTGCTTTTGCATTATTATAAAGACAAATCTTTTTTGGTTCGTATTGTTATTGCTTAAGTTATTAAACAATTGTGTATAGATCCTAAATTATTTTGTTATTCACATGGCTTTTATCGCTCGCTCTACGTTGAAATCTGTTCAGAAATGCAGGAAAAATAGATGCTATTCTATTTCCATATTTTATTTTTCTTTAGAGTTTTGAAAAATGTTTACAGTTCATTGAACGAATTTCTCATTTATTTGAGAGGTGTTCCTGTTTCTTGCGCAACGAGTTCGCCGCAAGGCAAAGTAACGAAGCTGGAATTTCCCATGACAAAAATCGATGGAATTTTATTTAAAACAAAATTGTACGCAGGATTTTGTTTGTCAAAGTGTCTAGCAAATTGGTCTTGTTTGTTTAATATATCGACTTCGCAAATAAATAAATAAAACAAAAGAGAAACAGAGAGAAAGAAAGACGATTGCTGGAGAGAGAAGCATACAATGGAAAGCCGAAGAAAAAATATTTCAAACGGTTAACTGACAAGCTATCTTTACATTGACACACACATTTGTTGTGCTAAGTCAACTTTAGATCAAGCCAACGTTTATCGAGAGAGCTTAGCAGGAAACGTGTCTACTAGAAATAGCTTGCGAGATAGGCATTCTAGACATCACTCTATGGAAGTTGGCTTCTTATTCTTATGGATGATGCTAAATCTCAACGTTATTTGTATTATTTACATGCAGGCGGTTGTCCTCATCTTTGCTGTTTTATAATGTTTCAGCCGTTGTGTTTTCCGGCCTTCAACAGATGATTTCCGATATGGATAACGTAAGGAAATTTCTACCCGAACCGTATATTTAATTGGTGGTGGTCGATTGTTGTCGTTCTGCTGAGCATGTCCAGAGATATATTGTCTAGGTCTTAGAGAGCACTGCTCAGCTGCATGCTTAAATAGAGGGGGCATTTCAAAATTCCTTAAAAGTTTACCCGGACTGACATTCACCTCATGAAAGCGCGAGTACACAACGGCCAACACGTTGGAACCGAACTGAATCTTTAAGGCTTTTTCTTGACTTACTATTAGAATGCTTTATAATTAAAAATTTACTTTGAGGTTTCTTTGGATTAAAATACCCCTTGGAATTATCTCTATCATTCGCAAATTGGTATTATATATATATATATATATATATATATATATATATATATATATATATATATATATATATGATGGACTCTCCCGTCGTATTCGACGTATGAAGGTCAAGCGCCTCAGTTCCTTGGAACCGACAGCCAGACACCAGCATATATGATTTGATTATAGTGATGAATATATATATATATATATATATATATATATATATATATATATATATATATGTGTGTGTGTGTGTGTGTGCAAATTATTTTCAGATAGAGTCTATCTGTAATGGAACAAAATGAATAAAAACAAAAGGAAAAAAGTGTTTCGACTTCCTTGATAAAGTTCCTCAGACGACGAAACGCGTCGCCTAAGAATAGTTTTTTTCTTGTGTTTATACATATATATATATATATATATATATATATATATCTTCATGTTTATAATTTTTTTTTTCTTTTTAGCTAGAAATTATAATTAGCGCCTTGTGCATATGTTTGTGTGTTTTACCGGGATCAGCTTCGTGCGCCACAACGAAATTGAAATTAAAAGTGTATAGCACCGATCTTACTAGAAGGTATATCGCTTGCAAATCCTTGAAATAAGCACTAAAGATCCTCAATTTTGTACCGGGAAAGTTTACACCAACCATAAACCTCGGAAAAAAAAATTTGCGATCTTAGGTCCGAATCCAATCCAATTTATTTTACGGATTTTCCCGGTTTGGCCGTCTCTAGTAATGCATGTCACTTCTCCAAAGACATTATATTAAAACTTTAAAAAATATACTAGAAAGTAAATAAGAAAGAACTGGTACAATTCATTGAATTCATGACATTACTTTTTCGATTTATTACCTACAGTAAAATTCCAGCAACGGACTATCTCCCTCTTAATTTACACACACAAACAATATATATATATATATATATATATATATATATATATATATATATATATATATATATATATATATATATATATATATATATATATGAGAGGGTATTTGGGTGTTTTGTTGGTATGGATTCACTTAGTGGGTTGGTGTGTGGGTGAAGATGAGAGCTTTCTTTTTTTAGACACTTGAATGGTAGTTATATTGAAACAACTGCACACGGATTCGGCGAGAATAAGAAGGCGGGTGGCAGGAAGGGGGAAATCTAGCGTCTTGTAATAAGCAGTTTAGTCACTAACTACAATTAGTAGCACTGGTGGAATAGGGTAAGTACAATTCAAGTCAGTCGTAGGAGAGGGTGAATTGTATCCGAACGGACGGCTGCTAAACTCAACTTGGTGAACCTAGTCTGATTGTAAAAACGTGTGAGTAAATATTCTCAAAATAGATATACCGAGCGAAATAGAGAGAGAGAGAGAGAGAGAGAGAGAGAAAGAAAGAGAGAGAGAGAACGATAGCGAGAGGGGGGAGACGGAAAGAGTTGGTGAGAGGTACGGTGAGGAAAGACTTCAGTTATTAAAAGAAGGGCGGTGTTCATCTTATCAGATATCTTTTTTAGCTAGTTGGTGTATTAGTAAGCAGATATTTTGGTCGGTAAAAGACCTAAAAGGCCTTAAGACAATAACGTTCATAAGAGTACGCGTCTGTATATACAGTAAGCTGAACATCCTAGATTTTAAAATGGCTGTCAACCTATAACATAGTAGATATTAGATTTCAATAAATCTGGCATAAACACATATTAATGGAGCACCCAGTGATAAATAAATTTAATATCTATATCATCAGTCAGTTATATGTCATGCGTGATACACGGTTAGGCGATCATGTATCTTTCGATACATGACTGACGAGGTAGATTTTTTTCCCGCAGTAGGTTGACATTTCTTTCTGCGGTAGACTAGTTGCCATCCAAGGCTATAGGACCCTGCTATTTACCCATAGCTGGAGAAGAAGAGGATTCAGACCTTTCCCAAGGGTATAAGCACGTAAGTGAATGTAATGGATTCGAATGGAATTCGAACTCGGCTCTCTGATTTCTTCACCATTTATCCATTACTCCACCCTGTATCTATATCATACAAAACCAAAATTACAACAATTTGATGTCGGTGTATGTATGTATGTATGTCGCCAACGTAAGGCCCGTTAGCCACAAGACGAATCGACCTCTCACACATTGCGATCAATACTACAGGGGAAAACAAAGCATAACCTACATAGCGCACTTGTGTAAATAGATGGCGGAGCAAGGTTTAACAGAAATAATAAAAAAAAAATTATTAAGAGCTACGAAGTCCAAGAATTTCTAGAGACCCATGCTCGCCAACGTCCGAAAGGGACGCGGCAGATAGTAGAAGAAGGAGACTACCTTCAGAATAACTTAACATCAGAAGACATGCAAAATTGCTCCGGTATTGCCCATCCACGAGCAACCTGAACAGAATTTACAAAACAGGCCAGGCTCTGTACAAAATAACTTAAGTTTGCCTCGTCTGTAATAAGCATTGCAAATCAGTTACTGGCTTTAAGCGGTGTTGACGTTATTATGAGAACTACAAACGATGAAATTTGTCAGACAGTGTCATACTTGATTAACCAGTAGACCCCCATCACATGTACGCGTATATGTGTCTATGTATATATACGGGCGCGTGAGTGAGTGAGTGGAACTTTCGCTTCCCGAATATGAGATCTGTGTTCGAACCTCAACATAATTTATCAGGGTGCGGTTGTTATCGGCCTTGGTATGTGATCCCAGCGTGTGACATCTTTGTAAAGTGCCTGAAGACCTTACTGTGGGCTGAACCAAGCCTTGTAGTTAAAATTGGGTAGACGGAAATGTTCCAATTGTCGTGTTAGCACGAAGTCACAAAGTCTTCGTGACCGAGGGACTTCGCCTACTGACCTTGTTCAACTATTGATCACGTCAAATGATGCACTGTCTACATGAGGCTAAGACCCGCTCAGTTTAGGTGCATGTTAAACACAGGTGGTCTATATGAGTGTTGAACAAATATAATTGTGCCCGTGCAGGTGTCTACAATAAGAACTGACTAGCAGCCCTTGCAGACGTTATCTTAAGTATGTATGCACGTAGGTATACAAGTCCTGTAAACTACTTTGTATCACAGCATCTACGCGCTAGGCGATACTGATATAGTTTCTGTAGTAAGTAAGTTTTTATGAAGTAAGTTTGCTAGTCCCAAATACAACCAGTTTTAAATTCAAACTTGCTCTCCCAAACTGGTTATTACCAGCCAAAGCTTACGAGCTTTAATCTGTCCTGCTATAAACACATAACAGGGGGCGGGTAAGATGAACTAGATTCCAACTTCTCTAAGAGTACTTTGCGAAAGGGAATGAAACAGCCTTGGCTAGAATTCGGATTCGGCATACCAATATCGCTTTTCAAATAACCACTACATTAGGCACATTTATTAAAAGTTTCCAATCGCATTTGTTTAAAAGCTACACCACATTTTCATAAGATATTTCTAAGTTATTTTAAGCTATTTTCTGTATGTATCCGGGGTCACTATTATTTTTAACCTATTCAAGTCTAGAGTTAACTGTTATCTTCCCCACCAATCCGAATAAGCTGTGCTTCTTACTCTGTAACCCTCTACCACGAGCGGCCCCCGGGCCTAGTACAGGTTGATCTTTACTGTAAATTTAATTTTAAGTCTTTATATTTTGACGACACCATTCGGTTTTTAATCAATTCGCCCCAAGTAAAGAGATAATGCATCTATGATGCAAGTGGCTACTGGGAGTGAAAAGGAATTAAAAGATTTTAGAAGGAACAGGAAACCCGACCCTAAACAGTGAACAAGGAATATATCTTTATTCCTGTTCAAAATCCTGGGGAGGAGTTAGAACCTAGCAATAGCCGGCACTATCTAATCCTATCGAGGAAAAATATTTTAAAAAAAATAGTACATAGTAAATAAATAATCAATAGATATTATTATTTTTGCACGCAAAATAACATAATATTCAGTAATTATAAAAACAAAACTCTGATAAAAATAATCAATATATTTTTCTTTTAATAAAATAAAACATTATTTAATAAAAAAAAATTTAATACTTTTTTGGCTACACCTTTTACACTCAAAACCTGAATGCCACAATCTGTCACCGAATTTGTTAATTTAGTGAACGCAGATTGAGGGATTATCTCCCATGCATCCATGATAGCCTGTCTCAAATCTACATGTGTGAAGTATTGGGTGTTGCCAGCCTGCACATCTGTTGTCATCATTTCTCGAACATATTATAACTGACCGAGGAGAGAGGACAAAGCAGGCTACTTCATTACAAAAAAAAAACGATTACTGAGGTACGAAGCGTTTGTCTTTGAAGAATGGCAACTAACATTGTCTCGATGCAAGATCTATTTTTCTTTTCTCTTCTATCGATTGGTAGTTACGGGATCTATCGCTGCTCTCGCATTTCTTGGTACTTGAGTGCTGTCAAAGTTCCATTAACAATAACTTGACAGCGTAGCCCAGATCTTGTAAAGACTATAATTCATTCACCACCAAAACTTCGTGCAACCCTTTTCCTCGTGTCATACAGATCTAAAACAAAAACATATTGTAGTTAGGCCTATCAAGATTGAAACGCTTTTCTTCTGTCCGAACCCCATTCTACGGTTCAAGGTGCTCTTTAAAGATCATCTCATCCCATTGGAATCTGGTATCTTTGTGACGTTTACGAAAGCGTGGTTTCGACTTTGTTAGCATGGGAGTCACTGGCCAAGATGATGTGAATGGAGTATTTCGTTACTTGCTTTAACTGGATTATTGTTTGTGAAGATTTTCAAACACCTTTTGATGGATTATCTATTCTATCTCTTATAATTCTATGCCTATTCCAGTCAGAAATATTCATTTTATTGCCAGCTCGAGATTCTGCAGAAATTTGTGGATCACTGTAATAAACCAAGATTTTCTTAAATGTTGTGAAAGAGGCACTGGGAGGGATCTTTGAGTACCATCATCACCCAGTTTTGCTACAAGGAATAATACTTCGTCTTCTGACGAAAGCAGGGAGATTTTGGCCTTTTAGAGCTAACTGTATTTTAACAAGTGTTTTTATATTCACTGAGTACCAAGATATGAAATTTACATACGAAAATGAACTCAAGAAATGAACTTTAATTAATAAAATTGAACTCATTTCATTACTAATCATGGAATAAATCACTTAGGAAGTATGTCTTCTGTTAACTTAGACGTTCATGGAATTCCTTTCGTCTAAGCAGAAACGATTAAATTAACATGGAATTAACCATCATTGCAGTATTTTATTTATGGTTTCCGGACGGAGGATATATAAATTTGTACAGATAAGATATGTACTAAATTTATAATAAAATACGCTGAAATAATATACGTTTATTCTTATTTGATACTCAAAGTGTGGTATGCGTACCGGTTCCGATATACGAGCCATCGTTTCAAGGAAACATAGAAACAGTAGTCACATTCCCGTCAAAGGAGACTGCCGGCATATCTGACTTTTTAAAAAAGATTTTCACATTTTCATTTTAGTTTTATATTTACATGTTACAATTACTCGCTTGTGTTAAAAGTCATTGCTTTACATCTAACGAATGCCATATAATGGACAGCATTTGTGTTTTAATGTATTTATTCATTGGAATTTAAAATAACTAAAATATATAATTTTTCACCTACTTTATACATTATATCTTTTAATTTTATTACTTATATATACATATGTTTATATTTTTGCTAGAAGGCTTTGCTAGTTGATTTGTTAAAACTATTTTATTTATATTGTAATATTGAATTAGTTGTTTACAAAGTCAATATAATATGTTATATTCATTATATTTGTCGATATTACTACAAATGTTCAAATATTTTCTCGGGTTTATAATTATATGGCCATAAATATGGTACCGGTCCCTGATCCACTGGAAAGACTCGATAGGTCAATGACAACTTAGAATAAATAAGGCCTCATGTCCTCAGGTTTAGTACAGATAGTCTCAAAAACACCCCGAAAAAGGACATATCTAATTGAGTGTGTTTCAGCGATCCACAACCCACTTCAGCTGGATAAAAAAGCTTTATTCGCCGGTCCCACGCACATTGGACAAAAAAACAAAAAAACAAAAACAAAAACCAAAACAAAACAAAAAAAAAAACGAAACAGCTGAAGATACCTTGAGATCCACTGCCCAAGATGGTTAAATCGAGGTTGTTCCATAGATCAGGAAATTGCAAGAAAAGTTGACTTTCATCGTATAGAAAACAGGTTTATTCTGAGGATTGCCGGGCGGGGAAGACGGGCTTTTACATGCCGCGAAATATGGGGTGGAATCTGTTTGGAAGAATGCTTAACCAATAAATCTAACAGACCATTACTGCTGGGTAGTGAGCACGATTATCACTGAATTCCGACTGAAACTTCGGAGAAAGCAACTAGAAACGAATCCATTATCTTTTCCAAGAAATCATGCAAATTCGCAAATAATAAAGAAACTGTGGAGGGTCAAAAACGCCTATGTCCTGACGAGATACCGCATTTCATGTACTTTTCAAATACGACATAGTCACGTGTCTCCATAACACGTTCTATATTAATACAGATATAACGTAATAAATGTAGTGTAATGCACACTAATATAGACATTATGGAAATGTTAAGAATATGGAACAGTATACACACAAAGCAAATATAATCATTCCGGTTCATCAGAAATGATATGTAAGTCAATTTAAATATATCGAGAGAAATCAAATGAATAATGCATAAAAGGAAAATAATTTATATTGGCATAACATATGGTAGCAATAGCTTACATTAGTTAAAAGAAGAATTTTTCAAGTGAAACAGAATCAGTAGATAATTTTCAAAAGAATAATTCAAATACCTTGTTTTTGATCTCAATTAATAAAAAAGAGATTAGAAATAGACAAGAAAAATAACAAGGTCTTGTACACAACAATTGATGTACACGATTTTTAAAAAAATGCAATCCGTTTGTAAGCAAATCTACTTAGATTTAATTAATTTTAGTTGCCAAATAATACAAATAGTGTATTTGATGGGGGTGGGGAATAATAATTGAGGTGTAGAAATTTTTATCAATATGCAATAAATGGGAGGAATATTAATAGAAATGAAGTCGGAAAATCAGTTAAATTCTCCAAAAGGGAGAGATTAATAAACGAGGCTGTACTAATAAGATTACCTATCAGTAAATCTCAAGCATCTCTACTATTAACTTCAGTATGGCTTACGCATCTCAAGAAATAAAAAAAGAAAAGAACAGAAAATTTTATAATATATTATATGATATATAGAACCAATATTAATTTCAATACTTCTGAGCCTATTCAGTTTATATATATAAACTAATTCATCACTTCTCAAACCAACCTTAATTGTTTTATGACCCATCGTTCGGAACTCTTCACTGCCAGTTCAAGAAAGACATTCGGATTA
>OZ038480.1:92514323-92534323 GCA_964036315.1 Acanthosepion esculentum | reverse complement strand
TTTGGCCCATAGTTGGGACCCTAACAGGTTCTACCACCCCGTGTCAGGGTGAGCCTGGGAACACCAGCAATTAAGAGGTGTTGCCACGCTCCTCACAACCTCCTGATCAGAAGCCTTGCTGTTGGGTGCATTTTTTTCTATATAATAAATGCGAATGTCAGCGTGTCACTGTATCAGATTTTTCAACTTTACTCCTAGAGGCTGTAGCCAGTATATCATACCATTTTCGAATCAGGCCGTCTCTGTGAGCAAATTAAAAATATTCCGGGCTGAATCCGGACCCGCAATCCTGAAATTTTGGATTACAAATTTTTCATTACTGCGATTTTTTACGTGATATTTTACTACGGATTTTTTGTACGATAACAAATTTTATAACTTGGAAATGAATTTGGCAATAATTGAAATTAAATGCGAAATACAGCGAAAAACGCCCATGAAATAAAAGTAATTCTTTGTAAGAATGTAAGGACCTATGCAGATCAAACTGTCTTTAAATTAAATGGCGACAGAAGAGTTATCGTCGCACTTAAGCTTAAATATTAATGTAATACTTAAATGCAGCGATCACTTTTGAGTTCTTCTGTAGTAAGCTAGTATGAATATATATATATATATATATATATATATATATATATATATATATATATATATATATATATATATATATATATATATATATACACATATATATATATATATATATATATATATATATATATATATATATATATATATATATAACTACAAACACACGCATAAATATGTATGTATGTATATATATACATAACTACATATATAAATGTATATATATATATATATATATATATATATATATATATATATATATATATATATATATATATATATATTAAAATAAAAAGAAAGAACAGTCAGATTAATCATCCACAGTAATTTAGCATTTATTTTTATTTTTAAAAAAGTGCTCGTTACAAATTAGAGCATAATATTCTGTGTTCCGATGAAAACATATTTTTACGTAATTTAATTTTTTATGTATTTATTTATTTTTTGTATGTCAGTCTGGAAGATAAATTGGTGCCTTATCATGAAAACACTTTATCATTCAAGAAAACATAAACCTATAATAAAAACTGAAAACTTTCCCTGCTTAAAATTTATATATACATATATATAGATATATGTAGATTGTAGTTGCACCATATTGCTACAATTCTTCGACATATTTTCCTTCTTTGTCCATACACTGAATAGAATGGCGAATATTATACATTGTAAATTTCAGATCAAAATTTAGATATGTGCCAAGCTTATTGATCAAACTTGTTTGTAGTTCTTTCTTCCATTAATCTCAATTTTTTGCTTTCACGCATTCACAATTATACAAAGTCCTTTCATCATTGTATTTTTATTTCTTTCTTTTCAAACCTTGTGTTCAGCCGGGACCGCAACTACAGAATGGAAATTCGTAATGTTTGTCGTCTCACATTCTTACATATCACTTATAAAAAGAATTGCCTTGTCACTCAGCACCTCTCTTATCTACTCTGTTTTTCACTCTTGCATTTTTTTCTTGTTGTCTCTTCCCTGACTCTCTCGCACTCTCACTGCCACTCTCAATGTACGACTACCTTTCTTTTTTTTTCTTTTTCTTTTTTTTTAAAAGAAAACACACACGCACACACAAGTAAAACAAATAAAATGCAATGAATGATCGGACAAGTTTACGAAAGACAGTCATAAAACAAAAACTAGAGTATCACATGCTTCTCATGCGACTCTCTTTATGTGCCGTATCCTCTAAGGACATAGACGATCATGGCTCTCCACAATTTCCTGTCCTTTGTACCTTTTAACAAATATTGTCGTTTGTTATTTCTCCCAAACACTGTTCCACCATCCATTTGCAGAAGCTCATTAAGTATGCTATGCTTTGTTTTCTCCTCTCCCGCTTGTCCTCAAACCGTCTTAGGCGTATTAGACTTTTCAAGCCTTCCTTCCTCATTTTACGAACCAGAAATTTCAACTGTCTCTTCCTGATGTTAAGTATAAGTTTCCTTTCTGAAGTAGATTTTAATTCTGCGCGTAATTTATATATGAGTTGCTGAGTAATTTTTAATCCGACAATATTCAGCAAATCCGTGCGCATATATATATATATATATATATATATATATATATATATATATATATATATATATATGTATGTATGTATGTATGTGTGTGTAGACAGGTTAATAAAATTTGAAGAATAAAAAGCCAACAAAATGATACCAATATTGTCAATAAAACTGCTATTTATTACATATTAAACTTTTGACTGAACTGAAGCGCGAGGAGATGGATCTTAATGTCGGAATTTTCGAACACGCCTGTGTTCTTCTTCAACGATGCGAGGTATATATATATATATGTGTGTGTGTGTGTATATGTATGTGTGTGTGTGCGTGTGTCTGTCTGCGCGCGCGCGTGTGCGTGTGCGTGTGTGTGTGTGTGTGATTTCTGAATAATTCTCGTCCTGATCAAGACGGGATTTCCTTAAAATTCTAACACTTAGATATTTGGTCAAGTTTTGTGCATGTATAATACGCGTTTACATAATCTTAAAAGTGTAGATAGTAAAAAGGAAAGATACATCACATATAGTCAGCATATATTCATAGATGAGGGATAGACTAATGGATATCGGCGCGGATATATATATATATGTGTGTGTGTGTGTGTGTGTGTGTGTGTGTGTGTGTGTGTGTGTGCGTGTGTGTGTGTGTGCGTGCGTGTGTGTGTGTGTGTCAAATGAAGACTATAAGAATGGCAAGAATGTATATATGTATCTAAAAATAGAAGACCTCAGTTTAACTTACATCAGGAGAATAACATATATCTAGTGTATAGTGCGCTAGGCTATTTTTGGAAGAAAAGCCGTGTAGGATTACTGACGATGTGAGATGATTAACAATTATAAGACTCAGGGAACATTTAAAGGGCGTCTTATACAAAGAAAATAGTAATTCATATTTTCAGTTTCGACTACATTTCCGCTAAACAAAAATATGCGTAACACGACAAAATAACAATTGCATTATTTGAGAAAAGGAGGAGATATAGATTTTACAAATTCACAACTAACAGCATATTCGGGGCATAGACAATTGCTCAGAACGTAAACGCAAGTTCTCAGGTTTAAAACCAAATCTAAAATGAAAACACAACGATTACATGTAATAATCCACATAAATAAAAAGCAATGTTGAGATATATAAACATTAAAATTATAAAATCTATATACCTTTACAATTTAGGGTTCACCCTTCTAGTGAAGTATTGTCAGGTTACGTTATATCTTTAGAATTATAAATTGCTCATATGAACAAAATTTCTTAAATTCAGCCGAAATGGTCAGTCAGTTTAAATAGTATTGTATTTTCCAAATTCTCGATTAATGGGTTTTACATTCAAATCAGTAATATGGATAAACTGTCCAAAGTTCATGTTTTTCTTTCAAATATGTTGAACTGTCTCAGATAGGATCAAGAAATGGATTTTGTTGGCTACAACCTGACAATTTTTTGGAACGCTAGAATTTAAATCTATTAAAATAGTATAAGTGGCATCATGTGTACAATGATTGCATAGAGCTCAGCAGTACCGGAAATGTATCATATATATATATATCCATATTATTATTATTATTATTATTATTATTATTATTATTATTATTATTATTATTATTATTTAACACGCATATATAATTTTGCATACACTATAAATACATACTGCAAATGTCTCATAAACATCCCTTGTGATGTGAGAGATTTTATTTATTTTAATTCCATATAATTTATTTAAAATATAAAATTGGGACAATTTATTTGCAAATTTAATTCGGATATAATTAAAAAATTGAAAATGCAATAAAATATTAAACAATCAGATCTTGCGGGTTGAACTTAACAAATCTTTAAAAGAATTCATACTGTATAATTAAATGTAGCATATATATATATATATATATATATATATATATATATATATATATATATATATACATATATATACACACACATATATATATATATATATATATATATATATACACATATATACATATACACACACACACACACACACATATATATATATATATATAAATATATATATATAACGTGCTCAATGGATTCTATTATTACATATTTCGTGTAGAGGTTAGTTTTGGTGCTCGGGTATAAAGACAAAGTTAAATGAGTTATTTAATAAGCCTAGCTTAACCTGACACACTATCATATGAACGAGGAACCCAGTGAGGTTCGAATTAACTCAAGAGGGACAGCTTACGAAGGGATTTTTCTATGTAAAATATGTACTATTTTTTTCAAAACTACTCAGTGGGAAATGTCATGATGCCATTTCTGACCTTAGGTCTCTGGTCGGGACCCAGCAACCAAGGAAATAAAACTATAATAATAATAATAATAAAACTGAGAAAATATGCGAAAATTAGGAGAATTTTACACTTATTTTTCAAGCTATCAAAACATCTGACAAAAAGCTTTCCCGAGTTATAATATCCAATAAACTAAGAAAGGTTAATTTGTTTTATTTGGTTGGCCAACTGAAGATTTTCACTTCGAAATGCTCATCAGAGCCAAATGTTTGATAAATGTTTGATTTATAAAAAGAAATCTGGCACTGATGGGCATTTCGATACAAAATACTTGTGTCGATTAAGCAGATAAGACAATTTAACTTTTCTTAGTTTATGGAATACACACACACACACAGAGAGAGAGAGAGAGAGAGAGAGACAGACAGACAGACAGACAGACACACACACACACAGACACACATACAGACACACACAGACACACACAGACACACACACACACAGACACACACATAGACATATATATTGCATATCAACAAAATAGTCAATTACATTAAGTTGAACGGCTGACAAATCTTTGTGCATTTATCTGTTTTGATGACCGAATAGAAATGCCGTCGGCTTATACTATAAATATGCTGTTCAATGAACTCTTAAATCGCTATTTCATCTCGAGATAAATGAACTGTTAAAATAAACTATACTCAAATATAAGTACAATAAAAAATTAGATTAATTTATTATAATAGCTTTCCTTTTTTTTATCAAGAGTAATTCAGATGATAATACACTTTTTGATGTTCTATCAGCGCAAGGTAATCGCAAAGCACCCTCTCATTTTTGGACGGGATAGTTACATTAATAAAATTTACATTATTCCGTTAATAATAATATCATATTATTCGTACTTCCTCGGGTGCTCGCAGTTTGTTAGCTTTCATAATTTTGCATTATTCCCTTCGAAATTTGACTATGTGAACGTATTCTACTGGAAAGCTAACAAGACTTGAAAATATTACTGAATGCAACATACGTCCAATGAAGACTCGAAAACATTGTTGAAATTTGTTACAAATAACAAAGACGCAGATACTAGATCGAACAATTTCTGACACAACACTGCATCTCAGACATCTCGAAAGAAAAGAAAATGAACTATATTATTAATGGACGTAGCAGAGTGGTTGTGTACCAAATATTGGCCAAGGCTTAATGGAATTCATCTTTGGTATGTCGAATCAATATCTTTGCACGTTTAAGCAGCCCATACACGACGTTAAAAAAGCTGTTTCAAAAGCTCATATAAATCGAGTTAGAAGCTCAGTGCATTGCTTATCACGTAATGTTTTGCCTGATTTCACATTTGAATTGCCTTCTTACTTCTACCATTTAAATGGAAATAGCTGCGTCTGATACCAGCGATTAAGGACCAGTGGCTGCCAATCTGCATAGCTCCAAGAGACTAGCTTGTCTTTGACCTTTATCCTAAAGAGTGAAACTTCAACAATCATACAAAGAAACACGACTGCTTAATAACTCGTGCATAAAAATATGAATTTTCGAAATAAATTTTCAATTTAATAAACTGTGCAGCTTTGGAAAATAATATTCATCACGTTGAAACAACGGTTCCAATAGGATCACCGAAGTTAAGCAATGTCAGGCCTGGTCAGTACCTCAAGGGAAGACCGTTTGGTAATACCAGATGCATTAAGTTTGGATGTGCGGGCGGTGTGATGAATAATAACTGAGAATTGTTAATCAGAGAACAAAGTGCCAATCACAGCTACGCGCAAATAACATTGGGAAAGGTATGAATCCACCTCTTCTCCCCCATGTATGGGTTGATAAGTAAGACTTGTGTCACTAAATCATTATTATTCCCCACAAAAAAAAAAAAAAATTAAACCTAAAAATATTTTCTGGCTTTAAATAACCTGAAAAGGGTTGATAATCCTTAAAAAAAAAACGAATCAATTAAGTCATTATTTTACACCGTGAAAGAGATCTCGCACTCTTTCAATGAGAATATTCTGAATCTGAATTTGTAACCTTGGCTCAGTGGTAAAACAAGCAGAAGGTTGAATTAAAATTAACGCAGGATTGTAAAGGCACACATGAGTCAAATTCCCGTTTTCGAAACACTTCAGTATAGAGTAGCATATAATTAAATATGGAGACGTAAGTACAAGACCTTACAGACCTTACGGTTAAATCAAGCTGAAAGCACCTATTACAGCCTGATCATCGAAGTTAAGCGACTTCCACCCTGATTAGTGCATAGATGGGTGACCTGTTAGAAATATCTGGGTTTGTAAGCAATTTCTGTCTTTGCGTCAGGCGAAGCAAGTCTTAGCAAATGTCTCAAAATACCTAGTATATCTCTGTACAAAATATCACGCTAAAATGATAGTGATTCATAGAATATATATGTTGAAGAGAATATCTAAAAACATTATCTTATTATTGTCAATAATAATAATAATAATAATGATGATGATACGTAAAATTTATGAGAACATATTTTTTCAGGCTAGCAGAATTTCGAACAAAAAGCGCCCTATAGATAAATATAGTTATAATGAATGAATCAACAAAAATTTAGTTGGCTTATTTGATAGGCTGTTTCAAAAGTTTTGCGTAGAAACGCTCCCCAGGACCAACAGTTCGATAAATATATTGAATTTAATATCAGACCTCATATTTATACTACTTGAAACAGACAATAATCATAACTTACAAATTTTAAATTATTGCCACATTAGATTTTCATTAAAACCGTAAGAGCAAGGGATAACATTTAAATTTAACATTTAAAGCCAGAAATTTTTTTTTAGATTGTAAAGAAATTTGGCGATAAAAATGATAAAAGTCTTACTAATTAACCTATAGCTCCCCAGGTGTGACAAGTGATGAATTCATAGATTTCCAATGTGTATTTGCGCGTAAGTGAATATAAAGAACCCAACTGGAATTGGAACGGCTATCCGATTAACAATTCAGAGTCCTTATCCATTAAATTACTTGCGCATTCACGCTTACAGAACCTGGTATTCCCCAGCGGTCTCTCATCTAGGTACTGACCAGGCTAGACTTTGGAGATTGTAACATGCAATATCAAAATGTACTTTTACTATTCGACTCTCAATTATTGAAAGTTATATTTGTAAATGGAAATCTATGATTAAGCATTTTTCACATGTAAAGTACGTTACATTTGAAATGGCCTTTAACGAGTTCTGGAGTTTTGAAAAAAAAGTCATGCATTATTATCATAATCCTATTTCATCAGTAACGTTTGCCACAATTGCTGACCATTGAAAATATTATTGTTCCCGAATTTCGTTACACGACACACAGATTGAAAGGTGAATTTTGATAAAACAAATTTTATACACAAAATCTAAAAATGAACTGCTAAATCAATTTTTTTCTGCCGCAAGAAATATGTAATATCTTAGCGCAGACAAAGACTAAAGAGAAATGATAGTGGTTTTGGAGTTGTAAAGACAGTGATAATAAAACCTAAAAACTTGGCTTCTTATATAGGATTCTAATTCAGTCGTATCTAGCATACAATCATGATTATCTTTTAAATATTTTTATTTGCTAGCACCAGAATTTCCTTTGTTTTCTAATGACTAAAAATTAATTTTTTTTTTTATTACTTCCTTTAAGAAATGGTAAATCTGTTGTCAGGTGTTACATAAACAATTATTGTAATCAATATCCGCATGCTTTCGACATGAAATCACATTGCATGTCATTGTAATTTCTCATTTTCAATAAGCTTGCTCGTTTCAGAGCATGCCTATCTGATCTGGCCTATTTGTGTTTCTGTTCAACTCACAGAGACAACCCGGGGTTTATACTGAAGCTAAGCTGTTTGGACCTTGTTATTCAAGTTTGTACCCTGGTAGTGCAACATGCAGTTTTGAATTTAGATTTTTCTGTCTCTTATATTAGTTACCTACTAAGATTAGAGACTTTAATCTACCTCGCAATTTAAACTATGACTGAAGTTCTATTCAAACTGAATTATAAACATTATTACAATTTTACTACAATTAATTAAAAAATCCAGTTAAATTTGAGACAGAAGTGTCATTTTAATGACTCTTAAGACGATGTAATATAGAGGTTCAAAAACTAGAATGGCTTATATAAATTTTTTGTTGGCGTCTTGTTAGGATCAGTGTGGAAATAAAAAAAATCAATGGATTAGGGGTTAATATATATTTGCCTTTAAATATTCACTTCTTAATTCGCAAATATACGATACATCGGTGAAACTGTCTTCTTTTTCCTTTCATTTTTGTTTATTTTGCATTTGCTTTAGTATGAATTATTATTCATTATTGAACGTCAATGATTTCTAAAAAGAAAAAAAAAATATTACGAAATATAAATGGATGTCTTAGCTCATAGCTTACCGCCATTTTCTTTTTTCTTGGCAGTCAGTTGATTAATTATATACTTCATTATGACTTAGCGTTTTTGTCGGTAGACAAAACCAGATATAAAATATAAAGAACAAGCGCAGATTGCAGAAGAAATCTAGGTTAATGTCTACAAACTGTCTGCATATACATACACACATACAAACACACACACACACACACACACACACACACACACACACACACACACACACACACACATACACACATATATATATATATATATATATATATATATATATATATATATATATATATATATATATATATATATTAGATAGAGTTAAGTTTTCCTTTTTCCGAGTGTATACGGATATATTATGTTTCTATGCTTCGGGTTATATTTACTTACGCGCATGCGCGCGCGCAAACACACGCACGCGCGTGTGTAAGGTGTATTTAGGTAGATAAAACTTATGCAAACAAGTTACATTCAACCGAAAAGATATCTATTATTTTAATTCAAATTGGGAAAATATAATAAATTATTAAATAGACAGACTTATCAGTTAAATTCAACAAAACTTTTGGGATATATATATATATATATATATATATATATATATATATATATATATATATATATATATATATATATATATATATATAACATAACGATATATATATCTATATATCTATATTTATATATTTATATATATATATATATATATATATATATATATATATATGACATAACGATATATATATAAATATCGATATATATTTATATATATATATGTTACATAATGAAATATATATATATATATACATATGCACATGCACATACACACACACACACACACACATATATATGGATTTCTGTCAAGTTCGTTACATTCACTTATGCGCAAATACCTTGGGGAAAGTCATGAACCATCTCCCACTAGCTATGGGTTAGATAGCATAGCAGCCTGAACTCTTTCGCATTGGTTGGCAACTGTCGGGGAGAAGGAAAACTCTGAAATCAAAATCTGAGTAAGATATTTTGGCAAACCTTGCGGCTCGCTATGTGCACCTGTTCTCTGCATTCAGTTCTTCCGAAAATCGTGGTTGACGAAGTTTTAGAGAAGATGGAAACAAAAAGGACACTTAGCATGAGAATGAGACACTCGAAAATTCTAGAGCGCATAACGAGGAAAGTGGGCTTGGAAAACTTGACACTCACAAGACATACAGGCGGGAAATAGAAAAAAAAACAGCTAATAAACTGCCTAACGAGATTGTGCAAATGCTTGGTACAACAGGCACTAGGAAGGATATCAAAAAGTGAACTACATCAGAGAGGAAATTTTAGAGAGCCATGATCGCCAACGTCCTGAAAGTTATGAACGAGTATATCTTAAGTTGAATCTCAGTGTCTAGGCGAAGTGGGAGTAAGCCTGCTAGATACTGAAATCCTTTTGTCGATGTATCTAGATAAGTTCCAGAGCCGCACACAACTGAGCCATGTTTATTGGGTGCGAATGCTGGGGATTTAGTGAGTTCCGTAGTATATCACAAACGAGCAAAAATCTGTAAAAGTCAGTCGAGTGTTACTGGAACCAGTTTCATGTCATTTACACATAAGATCTGCGTAGGCCACACCTGTCGAAATAGATTCCAATTCCGCTAGTACCATACTGCGTACAATTACAGTCACATTCCCAACGCCCGATCATAGCTTCCCTGTGTCTTTTCTATAAATATTTTTTATTGTAACTGTTTTGATGTTTTCCTCTTTGATACCTCCTGCTACGAACATGGATGTCTACTCAAATAAGCTGAAGATGTGACGTATATGACCAGGAAAGAGGGCGGCAGTCTTCCATAGTCCAATGTCTCTGGCCCAGGTGTGATGTAGTAACTAATAATAGTATTCACTTTGGTTGATGACTACGAAGTTTGATGGGGATATGATTTAATACATTGGCCCCATACATTGTATAGTTACCATCTTGTACAACCCTTTCTTTCATTACCTGAGGGTGTCTGGTAATTTTCACGTGCAGGTGTTTATAGATGTCTTTTGTATACCCTTTTTTTATACTATTTCTCGACAAAAAAACAAGAATCACTTGCTACATAAGAAATAAATTACATTATCTGTCTGACTCCAACGATAATTCTAAGTTATATCACGCCACACATCTGCTACCACTACACTTTTCGCAGCTACACTACTTCTTTACTTATTACGTCACATTTACATCATTCGCCCGAGTTCATTTATATAAGTTGGGGATTGCGAATTCAGCAAATGTAAATTTTTTCATGAATTTTTTGGTGTTTTAGTATATACAAATGAGAAACCGATTTTCCGGCAATTTGTAATTCAGTAATCTTTTAATACGGATAAAATTACAAGCAAGCTCTGGCGATTGGAAGACTAATTTAGCAGGCAGGCAGAGGTGGCGTTATGTATCGTGCACAATTATTTAACGGTCGGGGATGTTGGAGATAGACGACAGTCGGCCAGTAGTGTGTTATTGATTGTTTTTATATGACCTCTGTTGGTCCGGCAAAAAAAAATAAATTAAATATCGGTATGGATCAAAGCGTGCCGGAAAATGGGCAATGTATATAATTATGAGTCTAACACTATTTGCGCGTCTAAGTTTATTTTATTTTTTTTTTTATCGAATCTTTTTTGCCATTTTGTCAGAATGGTATAACTTGTCTGAATTGATTTGGAAGGAAATCAAAATTCCATAAACTAAATAAAATCTAAAAGGAAATTAAAAAATAATGAGTTCATATATAAGATTCTCGGCCTGGTTTTAGCTCATGATTCAGTTAAAAATTTCAGAGCAAAATCCAGCTTATCGGCTTTGGAAGCATTGATCCATCATCTTATGCATATGTATATATATGGAGGACATTCACGTTGAATGCAACGTATGATGACCTAACAGATTCCAAACAGACCTCCTCGGGTTGGTAATCAGAATAGACCTTCCCCTAGACTGGTTGCCAACCAAAGCTAGTGAGCACACTATGCCGTGCTATTTAACATGCGACTGGAGAGAAAGTGACAAATGCATAGCTTTCAGGAAAGTGAATGTACCGAACTCGGCCAGAATTCAAACATGGCTCGACGATTTCACTTTCAGAGCCGCTAACAGTAACACCGCTTGCACATCCCCCAATATATATATATATATATATATATATATATATATATATATATATATATATATATATATATATATATAGTAATTTACTAACGCCTGATGAGATGTGATAATACACATTGAAGCATAATTGCATTTATTTGGTGCTTATTCGCATATTGATATAATATCCTAAAATAAAGAATTTTTTCTACTTTTTGTAGTGTGCCCTCTTTTAAATTGATGTTACGATTGTTTGAATTTATATTCGATTCGTTCTCATTTCATATATATATATATATATATATGTGTGTGTGTGTGTGTGTGTGTGTGTGTGTGTGTGTGTGAATGTGTGTGTGTATTCTGTTTAAAACGTTGTTTTCATAGATAAAAATATTTATACGTTATTTTTATAGATACAAATATTTAAAAAATGTTCTGTTTATCGGCTTATATATATATATATATATATATATAGAGAGAGAGAGAGAGAGAGATAGATAGTGTGTGTGAGAGAGAGAGAGAGAGAGTGTGTGTGTGTGTGTGTGTGTGTGTGTGTGTGTGTGTACAGGTAACAAATCCGTTGGTATATAATCCAAGTGAAACCTAAAATATTAAAACTGATCCACAAAAGAGCTCAATGTATTTATTATAACAGAGCATATAAATTACATTACAGAGAAATTCAAAATTAAAATCATGTGTATAGACTATTTCAACTAATGTTGAATGCGTCAGCCTTATTCAACTCAAATGGTTGACTGTATTCAGTGTCGGAACTAGAGATTTAAAATTTAACAAAGACACCAGTTGAAAAATTGATAAGGAGCTAAAATAGTCTATATTAATGAGATAATTTTAGATTTCTCTTTTATGTAATTTAATAACTATATTAACTATATATTTAAATATATTAAGGTATCGAATATTTAGCTTTTCATTTGTTGTAATGTCGCGACAGTAGGGAAAATTTTAATTTGAAAATTTTACGTATTTAATAAACGTCGTCAAAAACATGTTTTGTTAATAATACAATATTCTTATCTGATGAATGAGAAGATCGTGAAATTTTAGTCGGTTACAGATAAATATTGCAAACATTTTATTCATTGATAATAATAATTAATGATCTATTTTTTTATAGAGGAATATTATTGTTAAAATGCTGCTTAACTTAACATAATTTTACTTGTTTTTGAAAACATTTCAACTTTGTTGACAGACCTTCATTATTACAATGTGGATATTTAATAACAAAATTGATGGAAACATTTTTTAATTCTTTCAGCCAAAGGAAGGCGATAAAACCACTAAGATGCAAGGGTTTGCTGCGAGTGAAAAAGTATCCTAAACAAAACAACAAGGGATAAACCTCTACTCCTGTACAACACAGAAGAAAATAGTCTGAACCGGGTAATTAGGCTCATGAACAAAACTAAATGATATCGGCTAAACTATATAAAATATACTTTTTTAAATGTTAAAATCTAAGCGTCCTCTCCCCTTCGCAAACATTTCTGATGAAGTCCTTAAAGGCGAAACGCGTCATACGAAAACTTTTTCCATTTTATCATAGTTTTTTTCCCTAAAAGTATTTTTACGTCTAGTACAAGGTTTTGTTGCTATTATTATTATTAGTTGTTGCTGTTGTTGTTGTCATTATTATTATTATTATTATTATTATTATTTCCTTTGAGTTCTGTTCTCATTTACTTCCTATGATGAGGAATGGGATCATGACATTTTCCACTGAATAGTTTTGTTAAAAAAAAGAAAAAAATCTAAACCGAAGATCACACACATTTTACTTAGATAAAACCATTTGTAAAAATACATTTTGTTTTTTGTATTTCGTTCAGGAATGGACAACCAGGGATTACTTCAATGAGTCTATCGGAACTTTTTCGAATCAAACCGAGAGCTCCAAATATAAGTGGAATTATTGATGTTCTAATACGCCACATTTTAAGATCTCCACTTCAAGATCCTTATATTTTGATAGTTTTTTGAAGATCATTAAAGATACATTACAATCTGCAGGAACTGACATGTCAATAAGAAAGCACATTCTGTTTTTGTGGTCCGCGCAATTAGCTTTGATTGTTCTGTCTTTTTTGTATTATTATTATTATTATTATTATTATTATATATCAATGGTTTAATTATTCATTTTTCTCTATCTGTTGTTATACCTTAGATCGGTCTTTATCCAGAACAAACCAGAACAGAATTGCGTTCTTTCATCTACTCTGCCCAAGAATTCTTAACGAAAAAGACGCGGCTTAGCTCATGATGACAGGATTTCTCTCTTTTTTTTCTCTTTTTTTTTAGTTTGTTTAACAAATTTCATTATTATTTTGCATTGTTATAAATAAAAAAAATTTAAAAAAACGCAAAAGGAGAATTTGCAAACTCTGAAACATTTCACCCCACCCAACCAAATTCCAGCTGTAATAGAATCCATCTCTGACGCCATTTGCCTAATGAAGCATGTGAATGGAAGACGAGCGTCATTTGAGTTTAATATGGACGAGATGAGGCACAAAATGGTTGGAGCGAAATAAGGCCTTGGGATTTACGAGAACGTGCACCCACACTCACGCTTTATTAGAAGCTATTCTTTTCTCGAACCCTTTCTATATTATTTACGTATACCCGCCTCCTAACCTCGCTTTATAAACATATGTATATACAGAATCGTCAGTGTGCAAGCTTGGTCTCTCCTCCCTTCTTTTACTGGTAGCTTTTAGCTTAGTTTAAATACTCCCCAAACATACGCATATTCTTTTCACAATTGTTTGTTCATTTTGGTTATTGTTAAAGAAAAAAGGAAAAGAAGAATAAATGTATGTATAATACACATTATATATATATATATATATATATATATATATATATATATATATATATACACACACACACAGACACACGTATATGTGTGCGTGTTTGTGTGATGAAAACAACATTTATTTTACGACAAATATATTTTAAAATGATCTTGTTATGACACTGAAAGCAAAACTTCTAAATTAATCGTATAGTCAGAATATTATATATTTCATATCAAAATTAACGTAATGAATGTTTCATGCAAAAGATGTACTTATCCAATCTTATATATATATATATATATATATATATATATATATATATATATATATATATATCCACACTGTATATATATATCCACACTGTTTCTTTTTTTCTCTCTCCTCCTCTCCCTCTCTCTCTATCTATATATATATATATTTATATATGTATGTATGTATGTATATATATATATATATATATATATATAGCAAAAGAGAAATAGACTGAGACGGTGAGGAGGAGGGAGAAAAAGAAGAAACAGTGCGGATTCAGTAATCTACACTAAATGGGGACGACCAGTTTCAAGCCTTCAGTGTTTAGCTTATCAGTTTCTGATGACAGTTTTAACTAATGCCTTCGAGAAAGGCATGAATACGTTTTTTCTCTCGGTTCCAAGCTATGGTTTAAATAGAATTGTTGGCCGGGGGTGGGGTGCTCATTAACTTTGGGTAGCAACCAATCTAGGAGAAGGACTACTCAGATATTCAAAACTGTAAAAAAAAAGGAAACTGGTAACTACTCCTCCATCTTTCTCATATAGGACATCTGCTACAATACGGTAAATTCGTTTGATGGAGTCGACACAACCGATCCCGAGTGAATACCGCACAAGTAAGTAATCATGGCAAATAAATAAAAAGAAAAAAGGAATACATGGATAAAAGTGTCCACATTAAGACGTAGTGACAAAAGGACGTTTTTTCCTATGACACCGCTTCCTTATCTAACTTCAGTCTTCTGCAATGTTTAGTCTTTTAAAAAGTGATAGGTAGAATTGGAATAAAACCTAAACACACGATGAAAGTGAATTTATACATTACTTGAGAATTTACGACAAAAATATTTAAAACTATTTATTAATTAGATTGTTTATTTACAAGAATATTTTTATATTTAAAACATTTTAAAACTAATACAATTAAAAATAATGCAATGCAATATTTATCATTTACCAATTTATAAAGAAATAAATGTGAAAATAATTTTTCATTCATAAATTTATACACATTTAGTAAATTATTAAAATATAATATAACGAAAATACATCTTTATTATTTATCATTTTATAAAGTTTAAATTAATTAGCAATTAACCGATGTTTTTCCAACCATTCCAATAAGTGATATAATTAATAAATAGTGTAAATAAACAATAATAAATAAACAGTATTTATTATTTTTGTTGTATTGGGTCGGTGCATAATTATCGGGCGTTTTTAAACAATATTTATTATGAAAAAAGAAAGATAACTATTCAACAATAACATTTTTAAATGAGTATGATTATCGACACACATTTTTATAACCTGAGAATAAAGTAACATTTTTATTAAAAAAAAAGTAAACAAAACAGCAATTTTTATTAACATATAATTCGCCTACAATAACGCCTGATAATTATGCACCAACCCAATAAATTCCCAAGAACAAGGAAAATGTATAAATTCACTTTTATATGCTTAGGCTTTATTCCAATTCTAACCATTGCTTTTTAAAACAATTACCGAGGAATGAACGTAGTTAATAAAGCGTTGTCAATGTAAAACCCGTCCTTTTGACACTACATCTTATTGCGGGCAAGTTTATCCATGTTTGCTAAAACAAAATAATAATATTAAAGAATAATAAAAACAAAATAATTTATAGAGCCATGTTTATCTACGTCCTGAGAGAATATAGTATTAAAATTAAAAAAAAAGCTAAAAAAAAAATAAATGATACAAAAAACTTTAATTTTACATTAACGTCCCTTCATAAAATATTTGAATTAAACATTTTTTTTTTAAATACAATGCTTGTTATTTAATCCATCACGGCAATTTTAAGAAAATGTATTTTAAAATACGGAAATCTAAATTTTCAAACAAGTTTTACAATATTTTTTTCCTTTTTTTTTTTATCATACAATAAAAATTATTCAATCCTAAAACGCTGTACTTGCGTAATCATTCGAATGCGTTCTTCGTCCAATCCCTGTTATCTGTACATCGTGTTAAAAAGGTAATATTTCAACAGGTTGTTGTCGTCATGGATATCTGATAGCCGCCATTAAAAATAATCCGCTTTTCTTGTACGGAGTGCCACTATGGTTGAGTATAATACTCACAAGAACACATGTCTGAAAAGGGATTTCCAGTATTTCTAGTTAGCATTGAGCACTGAAAATTACAATCGAATCAAGTTTCTTCACCATAAAGGCACAGACGTTTTTTGTTTTTTTTCTCGCAAGCACCATGTATTTCACGAGAAAGCAACGCTTTTAACTTAGACTACATAAATAATGTTACGGTGAAGATTTAAAATGTAGATTAGAAAAAAAAAATGTTTGTGCTGAAAAAAGAATTAAAAAGATTATCTTGTTTTGATAAATATATTTCGAAACATTTAATTTAAAAAAAAAAAAGAAATTTAATAAAAAAAAAAAAATGTGTTAACGATATCTCTTTCTGGATAAAGAAAGACTTCAATACTCTCCAGCCTTGATAGGGTTCAAAAGCATCCGAGCCCTTGCGGGTGACGAACTATTCTCCACCTTTCAACCTATCCCCAACAGGCGGGATGTGACACGCCTCTCACTGCTCTACCGCTAATTCGACGGAAAGTGCTCGGACGAACTACATTCTCTGGTCCCGCCGAGGCAAACCTTCACAGCAAGAACACGCCATGCCACTTACATAGCAGTAAACCACCCAGATTCCTTCTGTATTCCATCAGTGAGAAGTAAGTTCCACTCAAACAGCTTCTTCCCGCGATCCACTACCCGGTGGAAACGATTCCCAACAGGATGTTTCCCTGATCACTACAATCTTAACCTCTTCAAGACTGGGGTAAACCGTTGCCTTACACTGCTATACACATAAATGGCCTTTAAACTTAACCCTCTACGACGAGTGGCCTACCTTTGAATTTATATATACATTTTGTATTTTACTGGTAAAATATCAATAAATGTGAGTATTTGGTTTTCTTGAGAAAAAAAAGAAAAAAGAAAATAGAAAATATGTTGTGTGTTATAGAAAAGATATCCGAGATAAAGTACAGTGTACGTAAATAAAACATTCAGGAAGTTAATAAAAAGAGAGAAATATTTAGTTATCGATCTATTCTGATTTTCTCACTTTGACATGCTAAAAAGCTGATTCTCTTAAAATCTTGGCAAAAAAAGAACACTGTGTAATCGTTACAAAACGCTTTGGCTATCTTAAATTTCTTCGAAATTTAAGACGACAAGGAAATGAACGCCAATATTGTTATTATTTATTATGTCACTTTCTCACTAATCCATATCTATCTATCTATCTATCTAAATCTTTTCACGATCTATCGCAATCTCTTCATGATCTATCTATCTATCTATCTATCTATCTATCTATCTATCTATCTCAGTCTTTTCATGATCTATCTCAATCTCTTCATGATCTATCTATCTATCTATCTATCTATCTATGAATCTAAATCTTTTCACGATCTATCGCAATCTCGTCATGATCTATCTATCTATCTATCTATCTATCTATCTATCTATCTATCTATCTATCTCATTCCCTTCATGATCTATCTCAATCACTATCTCTATCGCTCTTTCTCTCTCTTTATATATGTGTGTATATATATATATATAGGTACACATATTATACATACATTTATATATATATATATATATATATATATATATATATATAAAAACACATTATGTGTGTGAGACAGAAAGAGAGAATGAGAGATGTCTAATGTTTAGCCCAATCCATTTTAACTCAAAATCAGGCGTAAAGGAATTTTATACTGCATCAAACGTTCAAGTATATGTCTACCCACCTCAAATTCAACATTACATTCACCATTTAGCCTAGGCTCGAACGCACGCCGACCACAAATATCGATTGGAAATATGCAGAAATGTGAATCAAAAAAAGTCGGCCGTTATGGTGCCTGCGTGTTTGTATGCGCACGTATGTCTGTGTACAGCCGCCTACGTGAACGATAAATTGCTCAATAACCAAAGAAATTCGTATTAAACTCCTTACATTTGTTAGATAAAAATTAATAAACATAAAAATCTGAAATTAGAAAGAAAAATAATTTTGCTTGCAAAATTGTATTTAGAAAGCTAATAAAGTTAATAGAAATAAGACAATCATTTCAACGTGCTAAAAAGCATTGGCTTTTTTTATGAAATGCACTATTGCCTCGGCCTAGCAGCAAAAATTTGGCTTAATATAATCGTTTCACTTGCGAGCTATTATCGCAACACGAATCTCTGAGTGCAATAAGACAAAATGCCTATTAAAAGTAATAGATTTGGGGCATAAAAATAAACAAATGAAACAACTAATGCATTTCTATTGATATATGCAAAGAAAAAAAATAGAAGGGAGATAGATAGATAGATAGATAGATAGATAGATAGATAGATAGATAGATTGGTCAAACAAGGACAGAAGTTAATAATGGTGACAATCTGTTGCAGTAGCTACAAACGATATTCAAACAACAATATCAATATTTTTGCCTGCAGTTTGAATGCACTGAATAGACCTTTACTCCTGAACGTTGCAGACGAAAACATAACTCGTGTGAATTCAGAACAAGTTTTTGAATTTTTATTGGCTTTTTTATTTACTTTTCTCTGCAGTGAAGTGAACAGTTAATCGTTATTTAAGATTTTCACAAAAAAGAAACGAATCGAAAGAACATGGAAAAGTTGTAATATAATTAGGAAAAAAGAAAAGAATTACTTACATATATCTATATCTATCTATCTATCTATATATCTATATCTATATATATATATATATATATATATATATATATATATATATATATATATATATATATATATATATATGCACATGTATACATAGAAACACGCACACACATATATATGGATTTAATAAGAGTAGATAGGTTTGCCTATCGCCCGGTTCACACTCATTCCTCGTTTTTTTAAACGAGTATCGGTTTATTCTTTGTTGCCTGTTTATGATTGGGTTTCCGGTTC
>OZ038480.1:92509323-92511823 GCA_964036315.1 Acanthosepion esculentum | reverse complement strand
TCATAATTTATTCCATTGGAATCGTAAAAACGATCCAATTCATCAGACCTACAGATTCAAAAAGCTTTTTGAATCTGTAGGTCTGATGAATATTAGTGTTTAAGTCTTTTTATTATATCCTTACTCTGTCCTGGACATTGAGTTCTACCTGGATCATATCCTCTTGGAATTATTTTTATACATATATGTATGTGTATATATAATTGCATATGTATATTTACCACTAATATTGTCAGTCTATATATATATATATATATATATATATATATATATATATTTGTTAAACATTATTTTTCATGGATACTCCTATTTCAGAGATGCTCTGTTCTTATTATTAAACATATACAAATATCGAAGAATAGAATATCTACTCAAATATCAATACCCATTAAAAATAACGTTTGAACAAATAAATAAAAAATATGTCGGATTTAATCCATTTCCTCATATACACACACGCACTCGCACTCTCTCTCTCTCTCTCTCTCTCTCGCTCACACACACACACACATATATACATACATACATACATACATACATATATATATATATATATATATATATATATATATATATATATATATATATATATAGATAGATAGATAGATAGATAGATAGATATGACGGAACATTACTAATGTATTCTGTTTTTGAACAATTATAAATGATTATATATTGGTTTTGTTTAAACTTGATAAAACATTTTATGTAACAAAGAAATTAAAAAAACTGCAGACATTTAGGACTTGATAATACATACGTGAATATATGGAAATCATGTAGATTTCCGTTTTTCCATCGTTTGTCGTGAAAACAATTTCCAAAAAAAACAATACTGTTGTATTTATCATGTTAAAATATTTACGGCATTTTTCAAAATTTGCCAAAAATTTTATTTTCAATAAAGATGGAAAAAATATTAGTGGAAACTAATTGGTGCTGATAATTGTCATTGAAGCCTGTATTTTTTTTTATTGTTTGAATGTAGTTGTACGCGATTTTTGCATAGAATTCTCATTAAATGATGTTAAGTTTTCATAAATTTAATAGCTTTTACGAATAATTATTGATGACAAAACGAGACAAAAAAATTGAAGAAGACTTTAATTTTTGTGACATATTCTTTAACTTCTTTCTCTCTTTTCGAAAAATTTAAAACAAATAAAAAATGTGAAGATCTTGAATGTGCCTAACAGATCAGCGAAAATAAAATCAGATTTTTATTTATTTTTAGTATTCTGGTAATTTGTCAAAGTCTATTGATTTAAAAGAAAATGATTTTCTTTGTAAACCTTAAAGTAATTCTCCAGAAAACAAAAAAGAAAATCTCAGGAAAATAATTAGACACCAATTTCTACAATAAATAAAGAAATAAAACGTGAAAATAAAAATAAAAAAAAACGCATCAATCTTAATTGTGGTTGAATATTGTGAGAAAAGAATCTCTTGTAAAGGAAAGCAGATTTATTACAAAGAAAACCGGGCAAAAATATTGAAAAAACATTAAAAAAGAAAAAATCGTAAATTTTTCAGTAACAAAAAGTCAAGAAATAATAATAATAATAATAATAATAATAAAAAATAATAAAGATAATAACAATAATAATAATAGTAATAGTAATAATAATAATAATATTTATTCCAAACTTAATACGCTTCCCACAAACTCAGCCAAAATATTAAATACAAACATGACAAAATCTTATTTACATTATTAATATTGTGACTGTTGCCTTCACCTTTGTTCTTATTATAGCAACGTTTCGATCGTTGTACCGCCTAGTCTTCTTCAGGTATTTATCGAACCGGGTAACCTTCAGAGAATTTCGAAACAAACACCTTTATTTAACCTAGAGTGTCAAATTGTTCTCATTCTGATTAGATTAATTCCATGTAGTACTTCTCAGTTATTGATTCCCTGAAACGTTGTGATCAAAACAACAGAGATGAGGACAATCGAGCAGACGCAAATGTTGTAAATGATGATAATTTCTGAACTCAGAATTTCAGAGAGAAAGTATAAAAAATATTGGTAATATTAACGGATTTGGAAATAATAATAATAATAATAATAATAATAATAATAATAATAATAATAATAATAATAATAATAATAATAATAATAATTATTATTATTATTATTCTATTAATATTTTATAAAACGAAAATGATAATTGAAATATTCACAATAGCAGTGGAAATAACAATATGCTGAATCTTTTATTCTGCATAGATTCAATGGACTGAAAATCTTCTTAACGAAATAAAGGCACTTTTCGTTTAAAAAAAAAACTAACTACAGAGGTGTATTATGTTTTTGGGAGGCAGGGGATGTAAGCGTGCGGTTACTAAAATCGAACCAAACAAACTGAAAACCTGAATATATATATATATATATATATATATATATATATATATATATATATATATATATATATATATATATATATTCTGTTTTTCAATTCCTTCGGTTCGAATTTAGTAACATCACGTTAATATC
>OZ038480.1:92471823-92489323 GCA_964036315.1 Acanthosepion esculentum | reverse complement strand
TGAACTCTCACGTTTGTAATCAACAATCTCATATTATCTTTTATTTTAATTGTCACTGTGCTATCTGTTCCCGTTATCATAATCTTAATGATAATAATCGATAGTCGGAAAAAAAAACGAACAAAAAAAATACAATTATATGTTCCACTATAACTGAAAATTGTTTTCTAAAAATTAAGTAACTTTCTCGTTGCGCTACTTGTGTCTATATAAACAATAGTTTTTAAACGGAAAATATTTAAAATAAAATAAACGCTGAAATATTTTAAAAGCTATCTAAAAAATTTTAAATCTTAACTTGTTTTCGGAATAAAAAAAATGCCGGATATTAAGAAAATCAGGTTTTTTAATTAGAAATTAAAACGCGTTTACGAAGGCTAAACATATTTATTAGAAATTAAATTTTACAAATTCAATTTAAAAAATATAATAGCATTCGTGATACATTGTAGGTTTCTCCTTAACTGCCTTCATAATTTTTGTCAGTTTTCTTTTTTAATTTTAAGAGGCGGCTCATCGGATATCTTGAAATTAACAGTTGTTTGAGCAGTTCTTAGGCGTTCGTATTCACTACAAAATCTCATGCTTGTAAAATCCTTATTCATAGAAGGAATTTTAATTTAGAGTATCTTGTAAATTTTAACGTGCCAAAGTACACAGTTTCATAAGTTTCTTCCAAATAAAATAATCAAATTAAAATTAAGTTTTTAGAATACTAAATTTTTAAGATCTCGATAAAAAATGTAACTGTTGAAGTTCACATAAATGTAAGCTCAAAGGATTTCGAAATACGATTTTTTTTTGTCAAACAATTACTTTCGTTAATTGCTTCAATTGTTTTTTATTTAAAAAAAATTAAAGTCAAGACGGACAGAGGAAAGGTAATTGTGGAGAGCCATGATCACCTGTGTCCTGAAGAAGGTTCTTTTTCTATACATTCCATTCCGCAGAAAGAAATCATTTCATTTCCATATTTCAAATCAGGAATTTAAATTAAAGACGTCGTTTTTAAAAACCTTCTTTTTTTTTTTTTTAAAAATACAACTTTTAAAGGAAATAGAGTTTAGCTAACTACACCCACGCCGCATTCAAAATTATTTCCCCTATCCGCATTAACTGTTTTTTTTTGTTTTTTCTAACTATTCCATCAAAAATTATTATTACTGTTGTACACTGCTCTTTCACAGAGTCGGTCTTTTCACCACCAGGCTCCGTAAATATCTTACAACAGTCCGTCATTGTCAAAACCAAAACAATGCCACCTGATATCATCAGTGAAAAGAAGATAAGTCTAATCCAGCAAAAAGTTACAGACATTAAAAAGAAAGAAAAAAAAGTTACAGCATTTGGCGTACATATTTAGCTAGTGTTTCTTTTTTTTTTTTTAATTTTTAATTTGTATATTAGCAACATTTTTCTCGTCTAGAGAATATAATGAATATTTTTAATTTTATCATTTTTATTTATAGTTGTTTTTACGCGGATTTTTATTTTGTTATTTATGATAATTTCTTATTTAAGCAAAAAGCATTTTTTCTGTGCGCGCTCCGTAGTAAATCATCAAGACATTGAAATACTCATTGGGGATGTTAGGTCGAGCGAGCACTGACATTATACACAGATTTCTTTTGTCTAAATCTTTGAATATTCCACGTCCCTTACCTATAACTGTCAACTCTAATCACATCACTTTTATAACTGTCAATCGGGATTTGTTAAACGACAGCCGGTGTTTACAAGTGAACGGGTGTGAGCCTCCGCTTGGGTTTTTTTTCTTTTCTTTTTTTTTTATCTTTTTTAGTGGAGCGGGTATGAAATTTGGATCTTATATGTGTACGAAAGCATTTAATGTATTTCTATCTGCTGTCTAAGAAGAAAGACATACATTTTGAATTATATTATGAATTAGAGAGTTAAAATGTAACTGCTATCAGGGTAAAAAATAAAGTGCGGCTAAGTTTTAAAAATATTTCGACCAAAATGATATCTGATGATGGAAGAAGATAATAATAATAATAATAATAATAATAATAATAATAATAATAATAATAATAATAATGAAATAATAGAATCTGTGCGTGTTTTTCAGTATTTTCAGTAGCGTGTGTAGTAGATAGACATTTAATTCTTTCTATTTATTGGTAAACTTTAACCCAAGCTACGCGAATTTTACATTTAACGAAACAGAAGTGTTCAGCGTCAATTTTAAAACTAAATGCAACTTCTTACGGTGACGGTATAAATTTTGTCAATTGATCGAATACGATGAATGCAATATTATCTTATGATATAAAATATCAGTAATTTATATAATGATAATAATAATAATAATAATGATAATAATAATGAGAAGAAGAAGAAGAAGAAGAAGAAGAAGAAGAAGAAGAAGAAGAAGAAGAAGAAGAAGAAGAAGAAGAAGAAGAAGAAGAAGAAGAATGATGATGAAAAGATAAAGAAAAATCTATCGCCTGGTCGGATAGTTTTTTTCACCTTTTCTCTCTAATCATAATTATATATATGTATATATATAACACTCCCAAGATCATAATTCTCCGATTGCCTTAACCGTAACCTGTCCAATTCTGGGGTTAACCGTTGTCTTCCTCATATATAACTGTCCCTCTTACCTTACTTTGTAACACTTTACCTCGGGTGACTCTTGGGCCTTATACAGGGTGAATATCATTGTAAAAAAGTATAAGAATGATATATATATATATATATATATATATATATATATATATATATATATATATATATATATAAATATTTATATATATATATATATATATATATATATATATATATATAAATATTTATATATATATATATATATATATATATATATATATATATATATATATATATATATATATATATGTATATATAAAACACCTACGTTTCGTAAATTTATAATATGGATCTTCTCCATTTCTCGATGTAGACTTGTAACCTTCGTTTGCTGCATTTCGTCCCCACTCGATATATTTAAGATTACATCAAGGAAATCATTATTTTCCTGATTAAATTATTTCGAGAGACGAAACGCATAACGTACGAGGTTTTTTTTTTTTTCCTTCTTTTCATTTTGTTATTTCTTTTCATCGCTATTAGTTTGATATATAAATCTTTATATCATATACAGGTTTCCCACCTGGCAAGATGTCTGTCAAGTATTTATTAATTGATTTATCGTTCTGTCTACCCAGATTGTGAAAGTTTTCTTTGTAAAACAAGTAACGTTTTTGAACTGCATTATTACCAAAAACGACGGTATTCTATTCTTATACATCTTGATTTAGACGAAACAAAAAAAAACTTAAATATTAGCAATTTTTATATCGTGCCTATCTATCTATCTATCTATCTATACATACATACATACATGTATATATATATATATATATATATATATATATATGTATATATACATATATATATATATATATATATATATATATATATATATATATATATATATATATATATATAAGCATTGCCACTTTACAAAGTAGGATTCTCATTGTAAGTTTGTAATAAACTAATTGTAAATAATTGTTTTTTTTGTATTGCTAAGCAAGTGCTAACGCCTTGTGTGACAAAAACGCCAGTCAATTTAGCCACAAACATTTGGATGTCTATCCGTTAATACTTTTACTAAAATTGATGGTTATCTAAACGTAATTGTTCTTTGCTTTAGTACCTTTCAATTTTCCTCCATGGGCATTTTGTGTGTCATTGTTTTGCGAACAGAAGGGAGAATATTTATTGTAACGATTTTCTCACTTTTTCATTGTATATGACGCTAAAAACCTTCTCGTTTACGTTGTAAACAATTCCCTTGCTGTGTCAGTTTTTCCCAACCCCATTAGATATACCTAATTTAGTTGGCATTTTTTATGCTTCCTTCTCGACGTTAAATTCACAATTCTCACGTGTACAACCCTTGGCAGTTTTATTTTCTGTTCCAGATTTTATTTTAAAAGTCCTCAGACGGTGTAGTAATGGATAACGTCTCGGATTGAGGAATCAGACAGACGAGTTCGAATTCCAATCGAATCCGTTACATTCACTTACGTGTTAATACCATTGGGAAAGGTATGAATCCTCTACGTTTAACTCCCACCCCAAGTTATGGGTGAGTAGCACCTTTGATGGCAACTGGTCTATCTCAGAAAGAAATAGCAACCTACTGCGGAAAAAAAATCTGCCTCGTCAGTCATGTATCGAAAGATACATGATCGCCTTAGTGTGTATCCCGCATATCACATTATATATATATATATATATATATATAACTTTATCATGTAGGATTTTGTGAGTAGTGTTTTTTAATGTCATGTTCCTTCAGGACGGAGGCGACAATAGCTCTCCGTAATATCTTTTTATTACTATTTTTGAACTGTCATGATTTCTTGGCAAATATAGTAGAATGCTTTTCAGTTGCCATCACGACAGTTTGGCATTTGGAGATGTCCTTCTCTAACATTGGTTGCGACACAAGCTCAGTCTACTCAAATATTTAACACACACACACACACACATATATATATATATATATATATATATATATATATATATATATATATATATATATATATATATATATATATATATATATATATATATATATATTTTTATATATATATATGTGTGTGTGTGAGGAAGAAACGATGGATTCATGACGTTCCGAAAGAATACGCTGAAATTTGAACTCGGTCCTCTGATTCTATATTACGCACCGATGACAGTTACACTAACCAGAATATTATTATTATTATAAATGTTTATTTGTAAGATTGGTGTAAGAAAAAATCTTGACATCCATTTATTCTATATTATTTCTGAACGCATAACTAATTTACAAAATGCTATAATTTAATATAACTGTAATATAATTTAATTACGTTTTATTCAAATATTTAACTTGGTATTCGCCGCATTTTCAAAATAATAATAATAATAATAATTTGGATATAAGCATTGAATAAGTGTTAAATCGACAAGTTTTAGCGAAGACATCACCAACCATTATTCATTATTATATTTCTATTTTTAATTATATGGAAGCAATCGACTAAAAACTGTTCATAAATAATGTTCTTTTTGTGTTGATATTTTGTAAAATTTTAATTTCATGATCCGCGCTAAAAGTGATAATGTCTGTTTAGCTCAGTAATTATTTCATATTTACAAGAGCAATGTATTTATTTGACGCTACTTAACGCTTACGTGTATACCTTTGTTAGTAACATGAAATTACTACTATCCTCCTTTTCGTTAAGTAACATCAGAATGTGCATGATCATGGCTCTCCACAGCTCCCTTTAAATAGCCGTAACTGTTCTTATAATAGTGTTGTATTGTTGATTTTTCTATTATTTTAGATTTAGAATTGTATTTCTTGAAGAGTTACCAAACAAAAATAATGTTACCGGTCTGCTTTAGTATTTAATATAATAGTATATAGATATGGTTATTTACTATAATGTTATTTGTTCGACAATATCAATAGAGCGACATAAGTATAATCATTACAAACCATTAATAAAGTAAATACTACCATAACAATACGTTATATACTTAAAAATTTAATGTACACATATCTACCTATATCCCATATATATATATATATATATATATATATATATATATATATATATATATATATATATATATTTATTCGAAAATTATAAGATAAATATGTTATAAAATCACTACAAAAATAGCCATTTTGTTTCAACACTTCTGGTGTCTTATCAAGTGATGGTGTTGAATCAAATTCGAAACAAAAAGCCACCAGAATTGTTGAAACAAAATGGCTATTTTTATAGTGATTTTATAACATATTTATGTTATAATTTCCGAATAAATAATTATATTTGCTCTACTCTGTATTGAACACTCTTTTAAGAATAGTATTTTTGGTTATTGGAATTTATTCCGTATACACCAATCCTATACTTGGACATATATATATATATATATATATATATATATATATATATATATATATATATATATATATATTGTTTTAAATTTCCTTTAATAATATCAGGGATGGAACATTTGCAGTATAAAAAATATGCAGACATAAAATTCAGCACGGCATAGGCCGTTTCGTCCTTTAAGGGTTCCTCAGACTATCTCGGTTCTTATATGAAAAGAAATGCTAGACACTCTTTACCAAACAGGCCAGGTCCTGTACACAACCACTGTACAGAATCACGTCTGCAATAAGCAATGGAAGTCGCTTGCTGGTTTCAAGAACGATTGTCATTCTGACGAGAACAAAAAGATTGTTCAAACTTGTCAGCGATGGTCATACTCATCTAACGAGTCGACGGTCATCATCTGTGTATGCATTTTAACGACAGTATATTTACACAGCAGTCCTTCGTTGAAATATGCTTTATTAAAAAGGAACGGAGACAGATGCCTGTTAAATCTTTTGCCGAGTTTCTTATTCGGTCGAATTTGTCGTTTGATGTCAGGTGGAATTTCGGACAGTGCTTTTACAAACTCACACCTGTCTTAGTGACGAATTCGACACCAGGAGAATTTTTCCCCAAAACACACTTTATACGCTCTATTAAATTGTACATACTTACACACACATAGACACACGTATATATATATATATATATATATATATATATATATATATATATATATATATATATATATATATATATATATATATATATATATCATAGGAAATGGATTAAATCCGACAATTATTTTAACATACTTTCTGTTTATACTTATTTTTGTAAAATTCTCTATTCTTTTTAATTAAACCATATTCAGGCCGGTAAATGGAATTTAATTCTGTTTATGTTTAAAAAATAGCGAATTTATTAAATATGATTCCCGTCGGAGAGCACATTTCCTCTACGAAAATTTCTTGAATATGCAGGACGATATTTGCAGTACGAGTATACACTAATATTAATATTTGTATTAGTATATATATATATATATATATATATATATATATATATATATATATATATATATATATATATATATATATATGTGTGTGTGTGTGTGTGTGTGTGTGTGTGTGTGTGTGTGTGTGTGTGTACATATATATGAGGTTTATTTAGGCAACCAGTATTTATTTAAACATTTTGATTAAAAAGAACAAATAAGGTATTCTGTTTAATTTTTGTTTGTATCTTCTTCCATTTTTTTAATTAGCTGTTTTTTTTTTAAATTTTTTTTAATTGTTCGAAGTTCGCCAAGTACAACACAACAAGAGCTTCAGATACTTTATCCACACTTTCGTGCTCACTACACAAACTTTCTTCGAAAAAATACAATAAAAATTAATAAGATCGACCTTGTCAGTTCTTTTTTATTTAAACTTGTTTAGCTATATATATATATATATATATATATATATATATATATATATATATATATATATATATATATATATATATATATATATATATATATATATATATATATGTAGGCTTACGGCAAAGATGATGTTATTTAACGATATAGGTATTTACTTGGGTGAGATTAATATGGCAGGAACATCTAACGAATATTTAATTCACTAGAAATGACCTCAGTTTATAATCTAAAACACCTGACATTTGTCTTTCTTTGTGTATACATATTTTTTAAAAAGTTAGTTAATGATATTATTTTTTGTTGAGCGGCCTCTCTTGTTTATTACTTACAAAAAATCAGTGTAAGTACAATCTGTCTACTTTGTTTATTAATAAGTCTAATTTAGAATGATATTTGTGATTCTTGGCAATATGTAAGAAGAAAAAAAAGAAACATCTTATACAAAATCGCATGTTTAAATCGCAATAATAATAATAATAATAATAATAATAATAATAAAAGCAATAAAACTATTGTTTTCAGTTAACTATCTCATTATGATTAAATAAAGAACTTCTGTGATATTTAAACCCATATATATATATATATATATATATATATATATATATATATATATATATATATATATATATATATATATATATATATATATTATAATTATTTTCTTTTTAAAAAATATTATTCCACCGCGACACAGAAATTTCTATATTTCAAAACCGAAATTAAATTTAATAATTTAATTATAAAAAAATAAACTTAAAATCCATAGTTTCGTTCCATTGTCAAGCGATGTTAGGAATAACTTTTTAAGAAATTTACTTAATTTTTAAGCGCAGACAATATTAATATTATGAGTTGTTAAGGTTAAGAAAAATTCAACCTATTTTGATTACGGGTGGTTGTGTTTTAATTTCCTGGACAGCTTATTTATTCAATTTATGTTAATTACAAAGGAAGGTTAAGTTTAAAAAAGAAAATAATTATAATATTTTGTTCTACTGTTTGTATCGAGCATTGTTTTTTAAAAACTAAAAATAATTTGCTAAGAACACCGGATTATAAATCTTACTGTTCTTTCTTGTTATTGTATATATGTATATTACATTTTTATGTTTAGCTATTAATAAAAATATATAAAAATTTTATAAAACTAAATGTAATTACTATAAACTATAAATATGTGAAAAATTATATTATGTTTGAGGCATTATTTTGTGTGTCTCATATAAGAAATAACACAACTGGATTGATTTGTATAATTAAAAAAATTAATTACAAAGTAAATAATTTTGCGAAACATTGGATATGTCAGTTGTGAATTGTTTCATTTTATTTTTTATTTGTTCATGTCGAGTAGCTAAAAAATCTTTATGAATTTGATTTTTAAATTCGTACAAATTTCGTTTCAAATAATCTTTTATTGTAAAATACCATCAATTATTTTGGTCACTAATATTAACCAATACATGCAAATATAAATCCATTTATTCCTTACGCAATACGAGTGCTATAGTTTTTAATGTTTATTTAATACTAAACGCGATTAAAAAAATTTATGCCAGTACCTAAAGAGACAGACGAGTTAATCAATATTAAATATTGCACCGGGAAAGAAATGATCTAAAATAATAATAATTGGTATTAGCATCTATCCTTTTTGGCTTCCACAGGTTAGAATGAAAAAGACAGTATGTGAGGGTAACAAGCCTTGTGATCTCTGAGTAACCATAAATCAAATTAAATTAGATAACTTATCATCCCTAATGTCCAGACTCAAGAGAGTGTCTGTTCATCATTTTGTTTGTTCGATTTATTTTTATTAGAGGCATTTGTTGTTGTTTACAGATTTTACAAGGTATAATATTTTTTAAAAATTTTATTTTAAAGAAAAAATACGTTTGACTAGTGAAAAGCATTAAAATGAACATATATATATATATATATATATATATATATATATATATATATATATTGCTTACTTGGTATAGCGAATGCGTTTTTGCGTTCCGAAAATGTAGTAAAAGTTTGGAGACTTTCTTTTTACTAAGATTTATTCTGTTTATTTTCTTCTTTTTTTTTTCTTTGTTACGGTGTTAAATATTTTTTTTTAAAATATTGAATTATCGAAAAACTAAATAAATAGATAAATAATTTTCGAATTAGTAATTGCAAATCTAGTCGAATTTATTTTCATCATTATCTTTGCAGATAACAAAAAAAAAAATCAAAATCAAAGGTTTTGTTTTGAATAATTAACTTCACCGGGGTATATAAAAACTAGACTTCTATGATAAAGATATCAAATATTATTAACTAATGTGCGAACGTGTGAAAAAATTCATTTAAATTATTATATATTTAATCTGCATAAATTATTTGATTTATGCCTTAAATTGTTTCAGTAGTCAAGTAAGGAAAGACATAAGTAATCATTTACTATATTAAATTAAGTTTGAGTTATATAGACTGAAAAATATCACTAATGATTTATAAAATACACGGAAAATATAATATTATTTAATCTTAAAGTAATATTCACTCTTAGTTAATTCAAATATTAAACATTTGCTCTAATCCCGAGCCTTTCTTGCAAAGTAACTTTATTTTACAATGAAGCTACAATCCTAAACACTTATTTTTTCTAGCACGTCATTAAGGATTTGCGTGTATGTGTCTACGTGTGTGTGTGTGCGCGTGTGCGTGCATAAGAACGGACAGGTAACCCCCATTCAGTTTAGTGTGTGAGTCAGTGTGAGGTATTGTTCCACGAGCAGTTACTTAGCCGATGCGAGATTTAAAATATCGTTCAAGGCTATCTAGTTTGGCGGTGACTATCTAAAACCTGCAGGGACCGACTATTCTCTTCGATATCGCTGCGAAATATAAGTTAAATTTCTTTGTCAAAAACATTCACTGTAAACAGATGCTTAGACGGATGAAAGAAAAGAATAGCGTATTCCGACCTATTTGCTTCTGCTTTTATTTTTTTTTAATCCCTAGGTCATAAATCCACATAACTCGAATATATTATACATGCAGGCGTATTCGTTTACTTTCTATGCTCGTTGTTAATTTGCATTGTCGTTCATAATTGTTTACAAGCTGTATACCCTCTTGTACATTCAGTCTATCTATGGTTATATTTTAATAATGTTATCAAACACATTCAAACGACATGAATGCAAAAAAGCTTCACGTCCATTTATTTTATATTATTAAATATATCTCACATATTTTTAAACAGATATTTATCAAAGGATTAAAATTAACAATAAATACTACTGATATATATTGAGCTTTCTATAACACAAGACCGCAATTTTAGGACACTCAGTGAGAATCCGAGTCGCTAAGTAATGTTTCTCTGCGAGACTATTTTGATCTGCAGCGTTGTATCACTTTTGTAACAAGACTAACCGATATGGCACACGATTATGAGTACGTGGCACCCCGTAGTGATTGTATTCACGAGTGTGAACAGTCAGTGAAACCAATTTGCTAACAATTGCACCACATTGGTTCTTTTAGAAATGTTTACTAAATTAACCTTCGTCTGGCACAGGGATGATGTAGTGTAGAAATCCAATGCGGCGTTCGAAGCAGTGCAAATTATTAATCAGAGGAAGAAAAAAAAACGCCCTAAAAATAAATCCAGTTTTATTATAATTAGGTTTATTTGAACTGGATATAAATCTGCTTCTAATGTTTGAATCGATGTTCGTAATTATATAATTCAGGTTAGAGCACATTTTTATTATAGTTATTAATGAGGTAAAAATTTAAAAAAAATAGTCAAATCTCCTCTGCTTATTGCTATAGATAACAATAGTAACTGATTTTTGAAGGATGGTCCGCTTTAAATACACCATTTTGTACGCCGAATATGCATATACATGGCCAGGGAAATAAATAAGTTGACATAGAGAAATGAATCTTAGAAGGTTTTAGCAAATAATGGAGGCCTTATTTTCAATACGTTTTAAAAAATTCAGAGTAAGTAGTCAGTGTAAAATTAAACTTAGATTTTCTAATACAATTACAATTACATTAAGCAATATTTTTATATTAAACTTTCGAAGGTTTACACGCATATTAATTTAAATATATATATGTAAATAAATAAATATATGTGTGTGTTTGTACATATATATATATATATATATATATATATATATATATATATATATATATATATGTATGTATGTATGTATATATGTGTGTGTGTGTGAAGAATGTGTGTGTATTAGTGTGTGTGTGTGTGTGAGAGTGAGTGTGTCGTAGCAAGTTCGCGAGATCTGAACGATATTTAATCCCCTGTAAATCCATGATGGATGATGGCCAGTGCTTTCACCCGCTCTTTCAGTTGGTTAATCACTCTTTCACTCCCTTTCTTTCGATGGCTCCTCTTCCTTGTCCCCCATGATATTTCTACTCTTTCCTCAACAACATCGTATGAACTAAAAAAAAAAAACAAAAGAAAAAACGAAAGCACACAAAAGGCACCATTTTTTGTTTTTTTCGTCCACCCCTGTCACCAACTAACCTCTCACCTTGTCTTTATAGAAATTACTTATAGCTTCCACCCTCTTTGTCATTAACTTCTCCCTTTTCGTCCCTCACCCCAGCTAATATATATATATATATATATATATATATATATATATATATATATATATATATATGTGTGTGTGTGTGTGTGTGTGTGTGTGTGTGTTACAAAGGATCTATTCACAATTGTCATTATTCGGTGACAATCAACTATGTAGAAATTTGCACACAAATTTAGTAAATATCTATGCTTCGGACTGTATATTAATCAGTCAAATAAATTTAAAAAAAAAAAAAAAACTTAGCATATGGTCATTTACTATTCAACCCAAATATACATATCTGTGTGAATATATATCTCATTGAATATATCTATGTTTATGCATGTATTATATACACGTCCTCCACAAATTTTGAAAATTCTCTTTATTTACAGACAAAACATTAAATATTTTCCTTCATGAAAAGGGGATCTCACGATATAATATATTAAAACATAGTTTTTTTGTTTTTAGCTTACCTACGTTTTTAATCAATAAAGAGTAAAATTTGAAAAAAAAAAAAAAAAAACAATTATGAGATCCTAAATATTAAAAGACCCTAAATGAAAAAACAAAAAAACAAAACAAATTAAAATCCCTATTTCATATCAATTTTAATTACAACTACAAAGGAAGCCAAATTAACGAATCATCCATTACATATTTCACTATATATACATTTCTATACTGTACTATCGAAATAATTCTTTATAATTTAACGACCATATGTGCTGACATTATCCATAGATATGTATCACTATATAAATATAAGTCATTTTTTCGTAATTTTCTAAAAAAAATATATATGTCCACATATTTACTACATTCCATATTAGATGGTGACTAGTCGATTATGTTTGTATAAACGAATATATAGAGATAAATATTAAAAAGCTGCAAGTAAACAATGAACATATATTGACCGCTAGGTTCACACATGCCTATATTTGTTTATATTTTAATTAGCCTTATGCAATAGTATATGTACTTAATAAGACATATACGTACATGCATAAGTCCGTGTGATTGTGTTTATAAGTGTATTTACTGAGGGCAGATTATATCTTACCTTCACGAGTTGGAGACGTCGTTTGATAAGGGGTCACAGAAAATGCATGGGTCGGAGGATTGTAGGTGGTCGCCGACATAGTATTCATAGCGAAAGGGTAGGTAAATGGCCGAGTGTGTTGTGCTGTGGAAAAGACATTTTCATGTTGACTTTGGTGAGTTGGGTACGAAGATCGAATCGGGTAGGCCGGGTGTGCCATTCCTGGAGGCATCGGCTGTTGCTGGAGTTCCATGAACGCCGACTTTCCCGTTACATCTTGGTCCAAACCGTCAACACTTCCTGCGATGTTAAGCATCATGGGCTCTGTTTTTCGGTTGATTATAGGTAATTTTCGGATAAATGTACAAGGCAGGCTGACGGACAAGCCGCTCGTGAATCTACTATAACAGTTCCTGACAAGCAGTGTACTTAAATCAACAGTGTCTTAGCTTCGAATATATGAATTCAAACATCACAGCAGTGAGACCCGCCCACTCGGCAGCACAGTGCACGCCGATTGGTCGCTTTTTGCAAGGATCTTCCTTGGCTGGCAAAGTCCACGTTTTGCCCAAGCCTTGCCTAGTCTCTCTACCTGCTGGTCTGCCTAACAGCCTACCGGCTTCGTATTTTTGTATATCTCTGGTTGCGTGTTTATATATGTATGTGTTTATATGTTTATGTGTATGTGTGTGTGTGTTTGTGCGTATGTATGTGTAAAATTCGTATATATATATTCTATGTATTAGTATGAATGTATAGATGTCTTCTCGTTGTTCACAAGATTCATGATGGCTTATTCTCGTTTTAACCAAGCTAGACCGCTAGCCAACCTATCAGTCCGTGTAGTTTGTAAGATTCCTTGCGCAAAAGAGAGAACTGCGACTCTTGCAGTAAAATACAATTTAAACTCAAAGCTATCTTCCTCAGACTCTGGAATACCGAGCGTCCTTTTTCTCTCCCTGAAAAAAAAAAGACAATAACAATAAGACATTAAAATAAACAACAGAAAGTAACGAACAAGATTTAGCTTATACACTCTTCTGGTAGGCCCAGACGAGAGTGAAAAGCAACGTAAAGCAAAGGAAAGAGTGGTGGGGCGGAGGCAGTGGTAGCGGTGAATAGAAAAGAGAGAACCGTAGTTGTGTGGAGGGAGGTCTGAAGGGAGTATGAAAAAAAATAAAGGCACAATAAGGGGAGGAGATACAAGTGTTGGAGAGTAAGGAGAGTAAAGGAGAGCAAAACCGGAGCAGGTTATCAAAACTACTATATACTGTGGTTGGGGAAGTAGAGAACACAGACAGACAGACAGACAGGCACAGACAAACACACACACACATATATATATGTATGTATGTATGTATACAGAGTGAGAGAGAGAGAGAGAGAGGAGAGAGAGAAAGAAAAAAGAGAGAATGATGACAGAAGTGGACAGATGAAAACTAAAGAGAGAGACGGGTAGAAAAAGAAAGACAAACAGAAGAGAACGAGGCTGACTCAGGAGAAAGAAAGAAATTGATGAGACCGTATAAGAAATCATTGAAAACCGTTCACAAATGGAAAAATAGCAGACTAAGAAGTATATATATATATATATATATATATATATATATATATATATATATGTAAAGAGAGAGAGAGAGAGAGAGAGAGAGAGAGAGAGAGAGATTGACAAAAGTGGATGGTAAGCGGGTAATAATGATTTAATAAGCAATAGTGTGTGGAGAGTGTAGAGTAGGGGAGAGTAAATCAGCTAATTAGAGAGAAAGAGAGAGAGAGAGAGAAGGGGAGAGAGAGAGAAGGGGAGAGAGAGAGAAGGGGAGAGAGAGAGAAGGGGAGAGAGAGATGGCTTACAAAAGTAGATATTACAGAAGGACACGCGCGACAACAAATCAACGAATTCAGTGTGCTTGTTTTTGGCTAACCAGTGAAACATTTCAACCCAGGAGTGAAAGGGAACACACTATACATGTGATATATATATATATATATATATATATATATATATATATATATATATATATATATATATATATATATTCTGGTTTTTAATTATTTTTGTTCGATTTCAGTAATCCCACGTTTATTTGCGTGTATATTATCTATATGCGTAATGCGTATACGAAAATGTTGTGAGTATATAATTTGTATACATATCTGTATTGTATACATATATACATATTTTTACAAATATATACATATAATATGGATACAAAATATACAAACATAATCTCTCTCTTTATCTATCTATCTATCGACACACACACACATATATATGTAGAAAAATATAAACAAATTTGAAATTTTAGTGTATATATATAACGCAAAATAACTACTGCAAAATTTGACATATATCTCAATATAATATGTATATTTATTAATATATACTTAATAGCTCTGGTATATTACATCGAGCACTATTTTATTAATAGCAGCACGCAATATTTGATATCTTATCTCTTATATATATATATATATATATATATAAAGATATATATACATACATATATATATATATACATACATACATATATATCTATATATATATATATATATATATAGAGAGAGAGAGAGAGAGAGACAGACAGACAGACAGACAGACAGAGATGCAGCAATATATCACCAACCAAAATTGAAAAAAAATTGTTTTAACCTATAAGTTTTATTTTTCAACATAATCTCGTTCCTTGCCACCGCAGTTTATTCAGTGGGGAATATTAATCACAAAGATTGTGTTTGTTGCAGTGGACATTATAGTTCGAAATTCAACTAATTAACATATTAGGAAACAGATTTATTCATATACGCATCTATCTATCTATCTATCTATCTATCTATCTATCTATCTATATATATATATATATATATATATATATATATATATATATATTTATATATATATATATGTATATTTATATATATATATATATGTATATTTATTTATATATATATATATATATATTTATATATGTATGCATATAAATAAGCGTACATGTGCATATAATATTACACGGCCATTCATAAGTCTGTATAAATATATATATATATATATATATATATATATATATATATATATATATATATATATATATATATATGTATATATGTATATATATATGTATGTATATATATATGTATGTTTGTATATATATGTGTGTGTCTGTGTGTGTGTGTGGCCTTGTACCACATCTAGGCTACACTTAGTAAAACGCTATAAGCATATTCCCATCCGATAACAGATTCAGTGAATGAAAAACAATTGTTCAGAAAACTAAATATAAAAGCAAAAACAAAAAAAAATCCCTGTTTATCAAACCGTCAATAATGAAAAATATACAGAGATCTAGACCTATGTTCACCTTTCATTCATTTGATCAAATGCGACAAAAAGACAATCATGTTAGCTACATCTTATTGACATAAAAGGATAAATAAAGTGCTTCAAGCTTCGTCTACTATGTCTGTTTTGATACACAAAACTGTCATTTTCACCAAGGATTTGCGTACTTAAATTTGTGTCACTACGGGTCTCGATTTGATTGGCACTTCTTAGCCAGAGATGTGCGTCGAACGCTGTTTCGTGAGGATTGATTTCGATGAAGATGGGAAATAAATCTAATTGATTAACAAAATAGATTTATAAGCAATTTGGCCGCGAACTAATCAATGAAACCAAGTCTTGCTGTTGTTTAATGTAAAGGCTAAACTTAACTTCGACAACCATACTAGTAACAAAGTAATACTTTAATTAACAAACAAAACATCAGATCAGTTTTCTTAATATTTCGATGTTTTTTCACATCATCCATAGAATATTTTAAATGTAACTTCCTCTGGTGACATTTCGGAATATACAGGTAGAATAAGGAATAAATACTAATTAAGAGATGATTGCTAGAATTACAAGACATTTAAACACAAAATGTTCAAATTGGTTGAAATTTGATTGTAATTGCATATTCAGCATCCCAGTCCCAGTTAAATTAAATTCAGTAACTATGATCCTAACTGAGAAGAGACCGATGGGCAAAGCTTGTGTTGGGTTCAGGGTCGGTGCTTACTACCCCAACCAGGGAGAGAGGGCGGGGCAAGCCTGACCGGGGGCGAGGGGTTCTCGGACAGTGCTTTGTGACCCTAGCTATTTTATCAACACTTGCTTTTTTTCTACCGATATTTATATACAAATTAAAGTATGCAGAACTGACTATTAAAGCATGAATAATTTTCGCGGATTTTTACGTCATTCTGAGATCTTTTTTTTCTCTCGTCCAAATCCGTAAATTTGTTTTGCTAAAAGTCGAAAAAAAAAATTTAGAAAATTTACTATTTTTTTAATTTATAATGCTAAATGTGCTAAAATTATTAAACATTTTAACTAGGAAAATCACAAATCGAGTCTAACAATTGTGGTAAAACATTGATGGGTTATTTAAGATGGAATGATCTATTATGACATGTCTCTAATTTGTATTTCGATACATTGTATTTATTTTCAATT
>OZ038480.1:92461823-92464323 GCA_964036315.1 Acanthosepion esculentum | reverse complement strand
CCTTGCTGCCGGATATAGTTTATCGCCATCCCAGGACGATAAATTTTCAGTACGCACTCGTATGTATAATTCAAAATTAAGTACATTTTAACATATAACTCCAAAGCATAGCGTTTATCCCCACATTTTATTTTGGCGAATTTTGATACGAGTAAACTGTTTATTGCTTTTATCTATTCAGAAATATTTTAACGATTGAAAAGTACGAAAAATTATCACTGAATTTTAGGATTATTAAAATAATTTCTTCATTTACTTTATTTGCACTTGGACTAATGCCGTCATATTTGTGGCTATAATTTCAATGTTTCAAACGTTGTGCCCTCCGGTCTCCTTCAGGTGCCTGCCGATCCGGTTATCGATTAGGAAATTTTAAACTGAACACTTTATTTAATTCACGGTAGTAGATTGTTCTCATTCCCTGGTCTACGTATAGGGATACCTAGTCGTATTCATTGGAATACAGTTCAGTTCTGTTGGATTAAAGCGTTTGGGGCGTGAATCTGATGGTCTAATAAGTGTGAGTTCAATCTCTTGTCCGGGTAGTCCAGTAAAACAGGGCGATCAATAACTGAGCAGTACTAAAAAATGAATGAGATCGTTCTAGACATGATCACCGGTACGAGAACAATCTACCCCGTAAATTAAATAATGGGTCCAGTTCGAAATCCCATGATAGTTACCCGGAGCGATAAAAATTTAAAGAAGGCTAGAGAACACAACAGCCGAGAATTTGTGATGGGAGCAACAAAGATGAGGTTATTGGTCGGACTGTATTATAAATAATGATGATTTTTTTCTTTTTCAGAAATTAAGACGGAAATTATTGATTTTGATGTTTAGGAAAACAGTTTAAAGATAATTTACTAATTTGGATAAAAACTATAAACTGACAGCTCTCATGCACACACACACACACACACACACACACACACACACACACATATAAATATATATGAAGACAGAGAGAGATAATGATGTGTGTGCAGGTTTGCTAATCGGTTCATTCAGTGCGTGAAGTAAAGGAATTAGTTTATGATTCGACAATTACGAATGCATTCACCTGTTGAAGGCAGACCATCTTTGATCCTGATATAGTCGACATGACTTTTCAAGAGTTCGTCTTGTGGATAAAATACTAAAGAGTCTGTCAGTCGAAACCGTTATCTGAACCTCCTCTCTAGAAAGGCATGAACTCAATAGCTGCTTACAACTGCGTCATTATATTTTTTTTAAATTGGCTCGTCGCATTTCATACGCAACACAATTTACATTCAGAATTTGTAATTGTGATACTGCGTAGGTCCCTATCGCGTAAGCATTTATATTAAAACAAAGAAGAGTGAGAAATCCCCAGTTACTAAAGTTATGTCTAAAAATGCCTGACAGCAAACAGCTTATTTTTCTTCTCTCTACTGTCTACCTTCTGGACGTGGGCGGTCATGGCTCTCCACAACTTCATATCCTTTATATCTCTTACTAAGGTTTGTCTTTTCACTATCCCCCACCCACTCTCTGTTTTTCCATCCAATTACAAAAGCTCGTTAGGTAGGTAACACGCTGTTTCTCTTTGTCTCTCTTGCCTTCAACGTCCTGCATGTGTGAAATTCACCGAGCCCTCTTATCTCAGTGCATACATGTGTTTGCGAAATTATTTGGTACAAGGTTTCATTTTTTACAGCAGGATAAGATTCGTAATTTTCCGTCAACAGATTACGACGACTCGGCGTAGGGTAATTGCAGGTGTATTTTTTTTTGTTATTCGTTACTACAGAGTAATGTGTTCAATACTCACTGGGTGTCCCATACGCATTACATGTTAAATTGCCTTAACAGGGGGGGGGGTGATATATCGCAAAATCAATGAAACAATATCTATTGAGTTGAAGAAACAGTTCATAATTTACCAAATATTGTTACTTCTAATGGGCATGCACAAAACACACAGAGACAAACGCGCGTGCCCCCGCACACACACACACGCACGCACACACACACACACACACACACACACACACACACACACACACATATATATATATATATATATATATATATATATATATATATATATACACACTTCACACGATAGTATAGATGCTCCATTTCTAGTGTATTAATGTCTATCGGCCTGTGTACATGAGAAATCTTAGCGGGGTGTCTATTTCAAATATGAATTTTCTACTATAATAACACTTGAAATAATAAAAATGTCCGATTAAAATTAATCCATTAATTCTTTAAATATATATATATATATATATATATATATATATATATATATATATATGTTCATAGATAGATAGATTAGAGAGAGAGAGAGAGAGAGAGAGAGAGAGAGAGAGAGAGAGAGAGAGGGAAACAGGTATTTGCCTGTGTGCAGGTTGCTCTACTCCTCATTTAATTAAGTGTGCAAAGTTCAAGAAATTGATTTTTTTATTGGATTATTACGAATGATGAAGGCTACTGTTTTGGTTGAAGCCCTGTTAATTTTAAAACT
>OZ038480.1:92451823-92454323 GCA_964036315.1 Acanthosepion esculentum | reverse complement strand
GCGCACACACATACACACACACACAGAGACACACACACATATACATATATATATATATGCACACGTGCTAAAATATATAATATTAAAATTTGATTCTGATGCTTGGTAATTTGCCCAGTATTTTAGAACTTGAATATTTACACGCACAGACACACAAAAACAATTGTAATATATATATATATATATATATATATATATATATATATATATATATATATATATATATATATATATATATATATATATATATATATATATATATATATGTATCAAACGTAGAAATCATATATATACACATTCCTACCATTCTCTCTGTTTAACTATATTTCTATCTCTCTCTCTCTCTCTCTCTCTCTCTATATATATATATATATATATATTATATATATATATATATACATATATATATATATATATATATATATATATATATATATATATATATATATATATATATATATATATATATAACATTAGTGTTTAATATAGGCATACATATGTATACATATACCTAGAATATATATACATACATACACACACACATTTATATATATGTATATAAAATAATTCCAAGAGGATAGAATCCAGGTGGGACTCAATGTCCAGGACAGAATAAGGATATAATAAAAAGACTTAAACACTAATATTCCATGGTCATAATTTATTCCATTGGAATCGTAAACACGATCCAATTCATCAGACCTACAAATATATATATATATATATATATATATATATATATATATATATATATATATATATATATATATATATATATATATATATATATATATATATATATATATATATACACATATATATATGCATATATATATATATATATATATATATATATATATATAAATATACCTATATATATATATATATATATATATATACCTATATATATTTATATATGTATCTTTTTATATAAATATATATATATATATACGTGTGTGTGTGTGTGTGTGTGTGTGTGTGTGTGTGTGTGTGTGCTTATACCGGTGAAAGCTAAATGACTAAATATATTCATAAATCAGTTTGTAGGTTGCTTAACTTGAAAATCGGTACCCGATATGCTGGTTTTGCTTAATCCCGAACACAAACCACTAGTTACATATGCACTTTTCTGTGTGTTTATCTCTTGTTACAGATATGCAATAATTCTAAAAACAGCATTCTGGTGAATGATAGACAGATTTTGCAACATTGACTAAATATATTGATTAATATAAAAATTACAGAAATCCTCAAATTCCCTCTAATCTTCATGGTAGGCAGGCAGAAATAATAATAATAATAATGATAATAATAATAATAATAATAATAATAATAATAATAATAATAATAATAAACATCACTAAAAACAACAGCTGACAAGTCCTTTGTAATTGGGCTGTAATTTTCATTGCTATTATTGACTGAATAATAGGTATGTTTACCTTTTTTTTCCTAATCCTAGAATTTGAAAAACATTATTTGCCAATATTTCCAATCCAGCAACACATAATTCCGATCTAAACAAATTGAACTTTGTTAATGTCTTTATAATATATGGATTCAATAATTTAATAAATGTTCATGCAACTTAACTCATATCTATTGACCGACTCCAGAGTTTCGCGTAAGGTTTATTAATTTATTGAATATTTATTTATTGTTATCTACTGAGCACTTAATTTTCAGAAATTCTGGTGGCATTAAAATACATTGAAACCAACAACTTTTCTCTAATTCGACAGGTCTCATTGACTTGTATTTTTATTAATATATATATATATATATATATATATATATATATATATATATATATGTGTGTGTGTGTGTGTGTGTGTGTGTGGGTGGGTATATGTGTGTGTGTGTGATAGCAAAGAAAGATTGTTCACGGATGCTTCTTATAATATGTAGATATAATAGGCCCCGTGAAAGAAATTCGATTTATAATATATATATATATATATATATATATATATATATATATATATATATATATTGAGGGTATGTGTAAATATATTAGTTGAAATTTACAGTATTTATGGAAAAACGTGCACATTACCGAAGATAGTGCGTTTATAGATTTAAACACTGGGGATATAGAAATCAACACTAGAAGGTGACTTCAGTTTCACGGTTTAAGTAACCATCCTACAATGTGGATTTCACTCCATATGCTGCGTCGAATTATATGTACATATATATATATATATATATATATATATATATATATATATATATATATATATATATGGTTTTCGGTCATATCATGTTGAAACTGCGCTTGAGAATACCATGTGATATAAGATTGGGTGTGCGGGTAGTGTAAAAAATAACAACTTGTTACTGAAAATCCGAGAGCCGAGTTCCAATTCCAGTCGGTTTCGTTATATTCCCTTATGCGCATATACACTTGGATAAGTATGAATACATCTTTTCATCCTCCAGCTATGGGTTAAATAGCAAGATTTCTATTACAAAATGATGATTATCTCCTTTCAAATTC
>OZ038480.1:92441823-92444323 GCA_964036315.1 Acanthosepion esculentum | reverse complement strand
TGCAAAATTGAATTTACTAAGATTTCTTTAATATTTAGTTTTTATCTCTATTTTTGCTCAAACTCTAAATAAATATTACTTTATAGCATGAACAATTTCCCCTTAAGAATTCTAAGCACTGCGTAGTAAAAAGTAAAGTATTATAGTTTTGAATATGAAATACAGTTTCGTGAAAGGAAAAATTCGTTAAAACAAAAAAAAAGATCAATAAACTCTTACGTAATAACAGTCATCCTATACGGCAGGGTATGCTGTACAACCTTCTCACAGGTGAAGATTGGACTTGGTTCTACAGAAAGATGCTGAGAATCCTATTGACCTAACTCGTGAACAAAGACGAAGTTTTAGAGAGAGAAAAAAAGAAAAAAAGCGACAATTATGCTTAACATTAAGAAGAAACAGTTGAAATTTATAGGGCGCATAATGAGGAAAGTGGGCTTGGAAAATTTAGTACTCGTAGGACAGATTGAAGGCAAGATGAACAGAGGAGAACAACGTATGTTATACCTGGAGAGCTTGAGTTAATGGATGACGGAACAGTGTTTTTGGAGAAAAAAAACAAAAAGACAAAAATCTACTGAGAACCACAAAAGAGAGGAAAATTGTGTAGAACCAGATTCGTCAATGTCCCGAAAGGAGATAGCACATTGAGTAAGATGAATGGTAATATGAGCCTTTTCCTTCCGCCTTCAGTGACCATGCAGCCAGGTTTATTGTCGGTTGACATTTATATAATCGTTCTATTAAAAAATATTTTCAGCAAAATACGTTTTTCAAAACCAATAGCTGTTATCGTTGTTTCTAAGATTAATGGGGGTTTAATACTTAATAATTTATTTGAAGTAGTGTGGAAAGCCAGCTTCTTGGTTAAGGCACTAATTTCTCTTCGAGGCACATGTGCTATCCATTTTAGCTGTTGGCACTGTTGATAATTCTCAAGTGATGTAATTTCTGTTACTCGGCACAGTCCTATGGTTGTGATACGGTAGTACCAGACCACAAGATTCGAACAAATATGAACTTCACCAAGACGGACAGACGTCTTTCGCTCAAAATCATTTTAAACCACTGATCACAGAAAAAAGTTTACGTCGACATAGACAGAATGAGATTGCGTGCATACGTGTGCTCGAGATGACAAAAGTGTAACTGCACCTAACCCAAGATTATGAATATGGGTGTCTTTTTGTGTATGAACTTGTATATATGCGCCTGTGTGTATGTGTGTCTATGTATACGTGAACGTCATCGCAAACACAGAAGAAAATTTCACCCTCCCACCACACAAGTAAACAAACAGAAATAAGGCATAAATGGATCTACTTCTGAAAAACTAAACCAGATTTCCTGAAGATTGCGAAAGCGTGAAACGTAAGGTTACAAACAATTCGCCATGTAACGGCAGATGTTAGCTCCATCACGGATATTGATCATTTTCTAATAGCACATATAAACGATACATATATATATATATATATATATATATATATATATATATATATATTTAAACACACACACACACACACACACACACACACACACACATATATATATATATATATATATATTTAAACATATTTTGTTAAATATAACAGACAAGAAATGCCTATTACGTTTGAACATAAGCTGTTTTAAATATATTTTCTGTTTATACGTTATTTTTATAGATACACATATTTAAGCAACTGCTCTGTTTATAACAAACACTAATAACTACATTTACCGGTGTGAATATCCGCGAAAGTTAATAGAAAAAATGGTTTCTCTGACAGAAATCGAACCAGTATCCTACACGGAAACATCATATGGCCTGACGTGCTATACCATTTATCTATAGAAGAAACGATTGGTTAACAAAGTCAAATTAATGTTTTTTAACAACAAATTTCTCAGTAATCTGAATTTGCCGACCAGACGCTTCTTCTGCAGCTAAATAGAATAGCACGTCAGGCTCTATGATGGATCCGTGTAGAATACAGGTTCGTTTCCTGTCGGAGGACAAAAATTTTCTATGAAATTTCTCCGACATTCAGACCGGTAAAAATAGCTAATAGTGTTTCTTATAAACAGAGCATTTGCTTAAATATTTGTATCGATAAAAATAACGTATAAACAGAAAATATATTAAAATAATTGTCGAACTTAGTCCATATCATAATATATGTATATATATAAATTGAATAAATTTATGAAGGTAAATGTAAAAAAAAAATATACAGAAAAAAACAATCTCTATATGAACATTTGAAAAATATTTGCCTTGCTAAATTGCCCCAACGGAAAGAAACGTTTCGTCATAAAAGGTTTTGCTCTTGCCAATTCTACTATTAATATTGTCTTTACAGATTAGTTTATATATATATATATATATATATATATATATATATATATATATATATATATATATATGATGCCAATTGGTAAGTAGGACTTTAATCCAATGAGAGCTCAATGTAAGTTACATAGCAATATACAATGATAAATTCAGAAAAACCTTTAA
>OZ038480.1:92361823-92436823 GCA_964036315.1 Acanthosepion esculentum | reverse complement strand
AATATATATATATATATATATATATATATATATATATATATATATATATATATATATATATATATATATATATATATATATATATACTATATGTTATATTTATGGGTAAACGTGCTTAATATCAGGGATAAAGCGTATGTAAATATAACATGGCCTGAAGATAGCTTTCAAGCATGAAAAAAACTGTCACCGTTCGGTGTTGACCTCAGTGTGCTCTGTGGGATATTATATATAAATTGCTATATAGTTGGGGAAAACAAATATTCGTACAAATACAAATTTTTAATTTATTGTATTTCCGAGTAAGGAATAAATATAATTTTTACTAGCTGAAAAAATTATTCATATAATGCAAATTTAAGATTTTAACAATTTTAAATTGCTTTAATACTCTAAATTACTAAAGTGGAATATTCTAGAATGTTCCAATAATTTTATCAGTAGTTATTTTTAGATTAAATATACAAACAGACCATTCAGTCATTGATATTCGTGCAAGAAGGTTATCATCATGGCAAGAGGCAAAGAATTGACAAATTCTGAAATAAAATAAACTGATTATTAAGCTCTGGAAAGAAGGTAAAATTTACAGGAAAATCACAGACATCTGAATATTTCATTTGCTACCGTAAGTTCATTCATTGCAAGGTATAAATATCTCAAAACTGTTGAAAAACAAATTAAGAACAGGTGCCCCACAGAAGATTTCTTCAAGATTTTCGAGGAAATTAATGCGTCAAATTAGAAAAATTCAAATGGTTACTCGTCAAAAGTTGCAGGATGATTTGCTTTCACCGGAATATCTGTCACTAAATGGACAATAAGCAATGGAATTCATAGGAAAAATCTAAAGTCACGCTCTCCTCGGGAAAATCCACTGCTATTAAAAAGACACAAAGATGCCAGATTGAAATTTGTTCGTGGACATAAGAATAAAGAAAATTCGTACTGGGAAAGAGATATTATGGACAGACGAAACCAAAATTGAGTTGTTTGGACGAAATTCCAGAAATCATGTATGGTGGAAAGATGGAGATATCTTCAAACAAAAGAACACAGTTCCAACAGTGAAATTTGATGGTGGCGGTATCATGTTTTGGGGATGTTTTTCTGCAAGCGGTGCAGGCAACATATCAGTAATAGATAGTAGAATGAATGCCGCAACATATCAAAATATTTTGGAAGCTAATTTAATAATTTCTGTTGAAAATCTTGAACTTCCTCCTGATCGGTTATTACAAGATAATGATCCTAAGCACACTGCAAAATCTATGAAGAAATGGCTTGCCGAAAATAATGTAAATATCCTGAAATGGCCAAGTTAGTCCCCAGATTTAAGCCCAATCGAGAATCTCTGGTGTTATTAGAAAATTGAAATCCAATCGAGAGCTCCAGCAAATATTCCGGATCTGAAGACCATATGCGAAGAAGAATGGAACAAAATACCAACTAAAATTTGCAAATCATTAATTGAGAACTACAAGAAGAGGTTGGTTGCTGTAGAAGTGAATAATGGTTATTCTAGAAAGTATTAAAAGAAGATTATGTATTCTTTTTTATTGTACGAATATTTTTTCATCCATTCAAGAGGATAAATGGGATTTATTTCTGTTAAATTAATTTGTTCTGTGTTTTCTATGCATATTTAGTTACTATGCATCTGGGTACAGTTAATTATATGAAAAGTATGTTTATTCATTATTTGGAAATATAATAAATTAAAAATCTCCAAATTTCTGGTGGAGTGAATTACCACATGGTAATCTTTTTCTCACAGACTGTGGCCAAGTGACTAAACTATAATTTGCAGCTGACAAAATCAAAACAAACAACGCGCATACGCGAATGTAAAATATAAAATGCCGACGATCTACCCATCGTACGCTGTATGTGTATATATATATACATATATATATATATATATATATATAATATTGAATAAATATATATATATTTATAATTTTGAATAAAAAATAATAAAATTCAATTCTCATCGAAGGAAGGCCAACTCTAAGTTTCATAATATCTCACGGGACATAATTTTCAATAAGCATATATAGAAATGAATAATTGAATAGTCGTTTGTGTGTGTGAGTATATATATATATATATATATATATATATATATATATATATATATATATATATATATATATATATATATATATATACTGAAATTTAAAAGGAAGTGCGGAAAAAAGCATTTCGACTTCTCAAAAATTGAAGATTTTTGCAATGAATAATTTCTTGGTTAGTTCAAGAAGCTTTTTTCAGTCCCAACACCTATTTTCATATAGTTAAGTGCCGTATTATCATATATACTTACATAGGTATGTGTACATGAACTGATCTGTTTCAATATATAATTATAATAATTCTGTTGTTTAATATTCATAAATATATGTTTTCAATCTTATATATATAAGATAACGATATATATTTTCATATATGAAGAACAATATTGGTGAAAAATGTATGTCAAAGTGGAAAAAAAACTTTTCTTGTGACGAGTTTTCTCCTTCAGTGTGTCATCGGACTAAATTTGACATGTTGGTGCAACTACACATGCGCACGAACGAGGCATGCTGGGAATTTTGGGAATATAAAACGTCTTATTTTATGTTTTGATTTTTAATCTAAGCAATTTCATTTAAAAATTTTAAATTTCCAGCATTATTATTTCGTACGCTATGTTAAGAGAACAGCATACAGAATATACAACCTCAAAAAATATAACAACATTATCAACAACAATAGACTAGATGAAATCAGATAAATATAACTGCCTACTTACTCCATAACATCCAATATACAAAACAAACTATCAAATCTAAACATCAAAATAATTACAACGATATCCAAAACTATTATGGATATGAGCAGAATAAAAATTAGCATTAACAACAAAAATTCTGAAGCAGGCATATATAAAATAAACTACCAAAATTGCTCCTCACAATACATTGGGGAAATTTCTGAAATTAAAAAAGGGTTATCTATGAGGGATCCTCCAGACAACAATTTTCAAATGCAATATATTCGACCACAAGTAAAGAAAGTAATTTACTTAGAAGGAATATTCACGAGAGTGCCACTAACGAATCTTATCAAAATATGAATCTGCGCCTCTGATTTTTTGCAATATCTCGATGCCTGAAAGAACTATTACTTTCCCAAGCCAAGATGCAAGACTACAAAAATGTTTAAAAAATTAAAGAAAAAGGTTAACTCACCGCCTCATGTTATTTAAACTATATAACACATAAATTAATCCCTAACCTAAAATAATTTAAACACTAATTTGCATTAAAAAAATCAGAAACATCACTTACTCACGTTTGTTTATTAAATTGCGAATTGTGTCACTTATTCAGATTGCCCTTTTAGAGAAATACTCACGCACATACATATATTCTAATTGTAAAAAAAGCAATTTGGTTTTACTGAAAAAAGGCATAAAAATTAATTTCTTCTAAAGCAGTGACAACAGATTCTGATAATTACAAGATTTTAGTCAATTTAATTAGATTTTTAACGGATTTTAAACCCATTCTGAACAGTTATTAAAAGTTAAGAGAAAAAGTTTATTCCCTGAGATCTTATAACATCCCATCAAATATACCCCTTTTTTCCCCTGATTTTCTCTATTTATTCTATCAGTAACATTTCTCTTAATTCCTGACCAGTGTCAATCACTTTCTTCTAGATTTTCGTTGCACAATATACAAAATAAGATTTAAAAAAAGGCTTAATGATCCAACTTCTTTTTATAAGTAAAGTTGGTTAGTGCAGAAAACAGCTAAAATTAATTAAGAATGATGGAGTAGCAGTATATTCAGTGGGCAATGATTAGCCAAAACCTCATCTACTGGGTCGACTATAATCAGAATTGACTGGATTACAACATATTTAACCATTAGAGTGAATTATGATGATATATATATATATATATATATATATATATATATATATATATATATATATATATATATATTTCATTGAATATGATAGACAAGGTGCTTTGATTTTCGTTTTTTATACAATTTCTGATGTGATTTAATAACTATTCCTTATTTAAAATATTTCAAAGTTAAAAATGGCTAAATGTATAGCCGAAAGCGCTCGGATAAAAAGAACATTCGCACAGATTTTCTATAATTTATCATCTGAAAAGAAATAAAAATTCGATGTCATGAAAAATTGTATAAAAAAATTAAATCAAAGCACCTTGTCTGTCCTATTCAAGGAAATGTGCATGAAAGAAAGATTGCTGCCCAAATAGACATATATATATATATATATATATATATATATATATATATATATATATATATATATATATATATATATATATATACACATACAGGGTGTTCCAAAATGGTTGACCCCATTCTAAATGCCCATATCTCGGAAACTACTTGATGGATCTTAATGAAACTAAATACACTTTATGTTGAAGGTCATAAGTTTTATTGGTTAAATTTCCAAAGAAAAGTACAAATATTTGTTGGTTCTATGACAGATTTTCATAAATGTTCAATATGAGCGCCGCCTGTGACTCTGCACACGTCGAGTCGGTAATCGAGCTCGTGCCAAACCCGCTGTAGCATGTCCTCGGTAACAGTTTCCAGTGCAGCTGTAATTCTCTGTTTCAGTTCTTCAATGTTAGCTGGAAGAGGAGGTACGAAGACTAGTCCTTTCACATAACCCCAGAGGAAAAAATCACACAGAGAAAGGTCGGGTGATCGTGGTGGCCATTTCAGAAGCAAATCGTCTTCTGCACTACCTCGACCATCTCCTAGTCCTAATTTGTTTTGTAGTTGGTGCCTTCTTTGCAAAATTTGTGAAGAAGCCACGCTGCACTGTCTCCGGTGACTGAGTCCGAGCATACTCTAACACGCAAAATGCCTTTTCTTTTGAAGTGAACGGCATTTCTTAACCTGAAAAGATAGAAATGCCAAACGTTACACACAAAAACCTGAAACGTTTCTACAGAAGCTCTGAAGATTTGAGGTAATTCCAACGAAAATTGTCAAAATTATTGGCCTACGAAATGGGGCCAAACATTTTGGAACACCCTGTATATAGATAGATAGATAGATAGATAGATAGATAGATAGATAGATACATGCATAGGGCGGCTAGCCAATCCCTATTGCAGACGCTCGCACAGGCAAATTGTGTCTTTGTTCAACACCCCCAGAGCCAACCCGTGGTTTATACTGCGACTATGTTACTGTTTCTGGGAGAGAGCGTGTTATCTAGAATGATCAACAATCCAAACACCAGCATACTCAAACCCTCGCTAAAGATGACTTGTGACTTCGTGCAAGCACATTTGTTCCGTCTCCACAATTTCACTCACAAGGCTTGGGTCAACACGCAGTATGGTTTCCAGGCACTTTCCAAAGCTGGGATCGCCCCTCCCCCTCCAGATCGATAATATCAGAAAGCCTCCTTCCTGACAAATCGACCATGGTGAGATTCAAACCAGGGTCTCATGGTCAAAAAGCGAACGTTTTAACTCCTCGGCCACGCGCCTACACACACACACACACACACACACACACACACACACACACACACACACACACACACACACACACATAAATAGTCTAATAGCTTAAAATATAGAATAAACTGAAAATTCATTTTAGCCTAAGTATATTATATGTATACTATAAGTATAATAGAGTAAAAGTATTATATGTATAATAATATAATGTTATTACTAATTCAATAATACCAAAATCTGCTACTCATTGTTTATTTACACATGAAATTTGAAACTCGGATTTGGTAACATTGAATTAATATATATATATATATATATATATATATATATATATATATATATATATATATATATATATCCTCTTTTAAGCATGTCTGTTTTAATAAATTACAGACATTATGTCTGCTAATTTTTAACAAAATCCCTTCATACTCACGAATAACCTTCCGTGTATAGATGTTAAAGGATGAGAGAAATATGCTATAACTGTTTAAATTTCTTTTATTTTAATTTCCCAGCAACTTTCTATCTTCTTCCAAGATCATCTTCAGGGGTGCAAGTGGTACAAAACTATATGTTGTTGATTAGTATAAGTATTGGAATTTTCTGCCTAAATAACCAAATTTCAATATGTGTGTGTGTGTGTGTGTGTGTGTGTGTGTGTGTGTGTGTGTGTGTGTGTGTGTGTGTGGTGCAAATTTTAAAGTAAAAAGAAAGAAAGAAAAGACGAGTTGGTGTTATTGTCGTATGCGATGTCCCTCAGTATTTGGAGGTCTCCTCTAATGTTGCATGTGGTTTACCTGAGCTTTTGATTTATAAATATTCCCGTGAGTCATTTGCTCCGTGTACAGCCTACAAACCGGATTGAAGTGAAGTAACACACATACGACCCACTAAATAATTTTCTCGCCAAAGAATTTTTACCGAATTGTCATTTCTAGTGAAGAATGTGCATGCACCTTTCTGAAAGAAGGCAATCTCCTTAATGCTGTTCAATAAACAGAACTGTGCCATACAAGCTGTTCTGTTAGGGGAGAAAGCATAACGGAAAAGTTGAATATCATCCGGTTTTAGGTGCCCACAAAAAAAAAGATACCAAAACATCGGGCACAATTCGAACAACAAAGCGTTTTTTCCTTATACAGATTTGAACGGAAAAGTGATTTGCAAGCTAACAAGTCTATGAAATTTTAAAAGTAAAGAGACTGAAGTGAAAAATATTTGAAATGCTGTTGAATTTACTAGATGCAACTGCAAGTTTTATTCTAATAGTTTAATTTCTCGACTGTGGATATCTCTTCCGGTTTCTTTCTTCCCTGTCATCTAACTTCTTCAAATTACTCATTATTTGAATAATACACATAATTTTCTTCAAAATATATTTCAGTTGAGCACTGTTGAGTGATAAGCTAATGCTATAAACAACAGCCACCTGCGTTAATACAAAGCTCTTCAGTAAGATGAATAGAGCACTCCGGCTGATTGGCATTTGTTTACATTCATAAAAACAATACGTTAGATTTAGCTGTTTCACTCTGCCTGATGAAGATAGCTCTGTGGTAGAAGTTCTGACTGACACCAAATCAATCGGGTTTCAGTCCTGGCTTGAGGCAATCGTATGTCTAGTCGCACCGGTGAACCGTGATACTGTCTGATAAATCTCATAAATGATATATATATATATATATATATATATATATATATATATATATATATATATTTACATATATATATATGTATGTGTGTGTTTGTGCGCCCACAAAAATAAAGTTTATTGTGATAAAAGGAATATGTGCAAACGTTGTTCCCATGTTTTACGACGGTTAATCCATTTACATATTTTAATAATGTTTTTTGATAAGTAGGCGTAACATGTTACTTTGTTCTAAATTTGAGTTGCTCAAATTAATTTTGAAAAATAGAGAGGACATTTCATTTAAATAATGTGACAGCTTATGACTATATCATCAATGAATTGTATGTCAAGTAGGTATCAAAGATTTGGCCCAAGTTTTGCCTACATACAAAAACGAATAATATAATTTTACCAAAGAGCATAACCGAGTGACTGAAAAATACAGAATTTAATAAACAATAATTTAGGCGGAAGAATGTTATTTTATTAACGTCTGGTTTATTATGTACAATAAGTGTAATCCCTTAAGAAATAACACAGATCTTATATTGATTTTCCAAGCGAACCTGAGATGTGACACAAACCCGAAAGTAGGGGGCACTCACTGAGGATCAAATTCACTACTCAGTCATAATTGTTCTAGCGAGACAAGCCTGCTAACCATTACACAGCCTCGAGGTGCTCTAAACACAGATCTTATATGCCGAAGATAATTTAACTAGCAATATACTTCGTGCTTTCTAATATATATATATATATATATATATATATATATATGTGTGTGTGTGTGTGTGTGTGTGTGTGTGTGTGTGTGTGTGTGTGTGTGTGTGTGTGTGTTAGGAGGCAGGGAGGTTTATATGGTGTTTATAGAATAGACAGAGTCACTGTTGCGGAAAAGTAAATTAAGTTCTTTAGTCGAGATGCCATATCAGGACTAATTATATTACAGACTATTTTTTGTATTTTGTGGACATCTTGAAATATATTGTCATCAACATCTTTTGACCTCCCTATCGTTGGTCGGAACTCCATTGACAATCCCTTTCCACACTGTTCGGTCCTGCATTGCTGTCTCCAGACCCCCAATGTCCAACCTTGAGTTCCGAGCTGTGATGTCTGGGAAAGTCAATTTTCGGGAGAAGACACTTCCAGAACGACGCCATAGGAGTAAGGATGTGACGATTTCCCTGTTCGCTCGGTGGCGGTTGCCGGTAAACTGTAATGGTTTTTGTTTGAGCTTAAGAGAGATTGGTCTCAGTTTTCCGTAAATTATGTTAAGCGTTTTATGGGATCTCCAACTGATATTCTGGATGTTTCTAAGTATATCTGTATATGTTCCATCCAGTCGTCTTTCAAGACAAACGAATAATGTCCAAGTTTCTGATCCATACAGTAGGACTGGTTCAATCAATGTTTGAAAGGTTTGGACTTTTAAGGAGGATGGAATGTTTGAACGCCAAATCCTTGTGATATATAGCAGGCGCATCACACTAGGTATGGCAGTAATATTAAACACATGGTAGATTTATATGTGTGCAAGATGGATTCTGACAACAAAAAAGAAACTGACACTTCTTACTAGCAGACCTAGGTTAATATGCACAGGAAGAGAAGAGGGCTATTAACACTTAAATGCCGACTTGACTTTCTTGTAAAATTAAGAACAGGTTTAAAAATGGAAACGCTCTGAACTACAGACCGAGAAATGATATTTACAAAGTAATATGTAATTTCTAAAGAAGTAATATATTTTTATTTATTAAACAGATTGTCATCATTTTAAACGCTATTTTAGTAGATACCCATATTGAATTAGACGCAAGTAATGGATAGCGGCTCGGACTGAGGAACCGGAGAGCTGAATTCGAATTCCAGTCGAATCCATTATGTTCATTTACGTGTTAATACCCTTGGGTAAGGTATGAATCATCTTCTTCTCTTCCCACAGCTATGTGGAAATAGCAGATCGGGCTCTAGAGCCTTCGATGTCAACTGGTCTACCGTAGAAATAAATGGCAACATACTGCGGCAAAAAATCTGCCTCGTCAGTCATGTATCGAAGATGCATGATCGCCTAAGCGTTTACCACGCATGGCACATTGTGGAATCGTCCATGTTATTTTAACACCCCTGCTGTGGGAACAATCTATTCTTTACAACCACGTAAAATTAGCTTATCCAATGAAAACTTCATATTTCCGATCTGAGAATTCTATTGGCTTACAGCTCGAAAATTCGAAAGCTCACGTGAAAAGAAGTAAATTGCGCCAAAATTCTGTGAGCCGATTTTGATATCCGAGAGCTTATAAAAGGAAGATTTTGAACTGACCAAGTCAGTCAGCGTATCGAACACAGAGAGATGCCAAACAAAACAACGCTACTCAAAACAATAACTTTCCCGCGCAAAAAGAACATCACCGACTCAACGACAACTGGCCCGAATAATCCTCTGTGACCAAGAAAGATTTTCGAACTTTAAACAAACTTTGCTTACCTAAAGTGAACAAGAAAATATTCACTAATATTTAAGTAAAAATTACGATCGAACTAAAACCTTAACTACAGTTAAGGGTACGCAACTTCAATTAACTTAACAGTACGTAAATAATTGCATACACATTCATGTTGAATTGTAAATGAACATTTAATTTACCAAAACTCATTCGACCATAACTTTGTAACTGTTCACGAATATATTGAAACACTCGAACAATCCGGATATTTTAATACAAAACATCATTAACACACCAACTTTTGATAACACAAAACATCATTGTAAATATTGTTTAATTGTATATAAGTTTGCGTATTATTTGAATTGAATTATTGCCTTGTTGTGTTTCATATGTTAAACATTTTTATTGTTGAGGATGAATGTTTAGAACACACCAGCCTAACAACCAAATCCTTCTGATAATTTCCAACACTCTACTTAAAGAAACTTATTACATTCGACTCGTTCCCGAACAACATAACTGGCATTTTATAACGCCGCTTCTTCTTAATTCTCTTTTTGTCTTCTTGTCTTCATCTTATTAATTTTATAACTTTGCTTATGACTTCATTTTATATACTGCAAAGGAACTCTTAATTAAACAATTTCTAACCTAGGCTTGTAATATTTGATTTTCAATTTATTTTTTTTAAATAAAATTTTCAAATCGGATTTCGATTCAGGTTCCGATTTACGATATGCTTTTTTTTATTTTTCTAATCGCCATGTTCTTATAGTGATTTTCTAAGCGTAGCGTAGATGTGGCACAAGGCCGAAAGTATGGGACACCTGGTAAGGATCGAACTCACTATTCAGTCGTAATTGTTCTACCGTGACAAACGTGTTAACGATTATACCGGCCCGAGGTGCACCAAATGATTTTCTGAGCGCAGCTTAGATGTGGCACAAGGCCGAAAGTATGGGGCACCCAATGAGGATCGAACTCACTACTCAATAAGTAATTGTTCTAGCGAGACAAGCTTGCTAACCATTACACCACGCCGAGTTGCCCAAAGTCATGTTCTTATATAACGCAAGCTGTCGTGGCTTTCCGTAGCTTGCTCTTTTAATTTAATATGCTTCAATATGTATGACTATTTTGAAAACATAGTCGACTGGTTTCTCGTAGCCTCCTCCGATGGTTTTGAATACACTTCAGACTAGTCTTCTTAGACTGTCTGCTACCCATATCTCAAGAGCCCTACTACTGAATCAATGACCGAGGCATATGATTAGGGCGAAATGAACGCAATAAACCAGGACGGAATTTCTTTGGGGCAATCGATCCATATTGCCACATCGATAACTGTTATGTTGCGCATTCGGTCTTTTATGTGCAAAACCCCTTCAGGTGATCCACACTTCCAAGTCTTTTATGCACATTATTTACACTTGTATTATTGTCATCGTCTTTGTTATCATTACAACCTTTTAACCGTTGCTATCTCCGGTCTTCATCTACCCGTTTAAGCTTAACGATCCTACACTAAAGCTTGGTCCAACGGAACAATAGCCTATTAGATTAAAGTATTGCTTTGTGCATTTGGTGATTCAGTAATTGTGAGTTCAATCCGTGGTGCGGACTTTGGATCAATGGAAACAGAGCGAGCTTGTACTAAATAAGAACCAAACGAGATATCACAAGACATGCTCAGCAGTGATTTAATAATTGTGAGTTCAATCCCTGGGCCGGGTTGTGTGATCTTTGACACAATGGAAACTGGGCGAGCAAGTAGCAATTAAGAACCAGATGAGATATCACTAGACATGGTCAACGTAGTGAGAACAAGCTACCGCAGTGCATTATATAAAGGGTTGGAAATTCCTTGAAGGTTACCCGGATGCGGGCCGGAGAGTACAGCGTCGAAACGTGCTGGTATCAAGATAAGGACTGTAGTCCGATTCGAAATAATGTAAATGATGATGACACATTATCCTGGAAATTCAGAGATGAAAATTTCCTGTTTTTTCTTGCTATAAGTAATTTTTTACTGTCTACCATGCCTCTTCTTCGCAGATGAAGGTAAGACTTGAGCCAGCAGAAATATGTTTCTCTAGAAGGATACCAAAAATATTTGGCGGAGCGCGTATGCAACGAAGAAGTCATAAAATTGAAACAAAATGGACACTTATACTCAGAATCAGAAGGAAATTTCACACAGGAAAGGTAGGATTGGAGAATTTGACACTCAGAGGATATGTCAAAGGCAGGAAGGACAAGGGGAAGAAGCGGACCACTTACCTGACAGACAGCCATGTTTAAATGAATGGCGTAAAAGGGTATGTTAAAAAAGACAAAAATTGCTAAGAGATATGATAGGAAGTTGAGGAGAGCTGAAGCCGGCAACGTCCTAAAGTGACATGGCACATAGAAGAAAACGACTCCTCTTTTTTTCCTGTTTTGTCATCCATTCATGCAAACTCGTTGAGTTGGTTACACGCTGCTTAAATTTGCTCCTCTTGTCTTCAAGATGTCACGTGAGTGTTAAATTCTCTAGGCACTCTTTCCTCATTATGTGACCCAGAAATTTCGTCTATCTTTTCCTGACTGTAATTATTAGTTTCTTTACATTTTTATCGGTGAAGAGATTGTTCAACCAGTTGGTAATTAGATATGATATATGGCTTCAACACAAATTTTTATTATAAAAAGGCATTTTCCTATCCTTTAAAGGTAAGTGTAATGGTAATTTTTACCGTTTCTTTATATGCAGAATTTTGGTATTCATTGACCGAACAGCTAATTCTACTGTTAGTTAAAATCTATAAAATCTTTCTATTAAAAGAGTTTTTGGTATGGTTTGGTTTGTTTTACGGTAGATCAACCTCAATGAGTTATTTAATGCCGACTTTTTGTCCCAAAATATATTGATGTTAATATTGTTTTAAAAAATGTATTGCTGTAAATTTTTCCAAATTTGTATTGTTGGTAATATTTTTCTTTTTAAAAAAATGTACTGCTGGTAATAATTGTTTTGGTTAAAAATGTATTTTTTCAAAATGTATTGCTAGTAATAATTTTTCAAGCAATTTATTGCCGGTATTAAAACATATTTTTACACTTTCATAATTTTTTACCCCAGTTTGAGGGGTAACTATTTACCCATAGCTGGGATCCTAACACGTGCTATCACCCCGGTCAGGGTGGGCCTAGGAATACCAGCAATTAAGAGGTGGTTCTACGCTCCTTAAAACCTGCTGATCGCAGGTATTGCTTTCGGATGTAGATTATCGTCTTACCCGGACGGAAAAGAATTTTTAAGAAATAAATATGCTTCCCAAGTTCAGCAAGTGTTATTGCTCTTTTTCAGTATTGATGTAATCTTTCTTCTCTAATTTATAGTCAAAGGAGTGTAGATAGTCAACATCTTGAACATGTCAATGTTTTATCTTCCAGTAACGTGTGCTATGCATTTTAGTTGTTGTTTTAAAAAGTTCTCATACAATGGGGTTTCTGTTACTTGAGGAGAGCTAAAGTCGGCAACGTCCTAAAGTAACATGGCACATAGAAGAAAACGACTCCTTTTTTTTTCCTGTTTTGTCATCCATTCATGCAAACTCGTTGAGTTGGTTACACGCTGCTTAAATTTGCTCCTCTTGTCTTCAAGATGTCACGTGAGTGTTAAATTCTCTAGGCACTCTTTTCCTCATTATGTGACCACAATCCTTTGTGGTTCTGTAGTGTCAGTCCACGAGGGTCGAATTGGTATTACTAATGACAATTATATTTACCCCGTCTCCTCACTGAGACGTGATGTGACACAAGGTCGGTTTTAATATGGAGAACCCGAGCGCGTACACTCGGGTCAGACTACCGACCCCACTCTCAAGCGCAACGGCGGAGGTAGAGTCGCAAGCAGCTGTTCCCCGGGACCGGGCACATCTCAGTATTGTTTTCCCCAGCCCCCTCACTTGCCGCGGATAGATACACAACTGAGCTGCACTCTACCCGAAGACAGAGACGCAAGAGATGATAAACTCTATCCGACATGTGCCAGGTAAGTATGTAATGATAATCGTAATAATAGCCGTTTCTCTACATGCAAACATTCGTCATTCATGGTCTGAGTAGCCAGTACGGTTTTTGGTTGAAATTTATAAAATATTTCTCTTAAAGAACTTTTTATTTAGGAGAAAAGATTTTCACAAGTCTGGTAGTTATTATCGCCCTTTTTAGTAACGACGACGGTTTCCGTTAAAAGCTTTTTATTTGAAGTGTTAAGGAATACTAACATCTTGATGATGTCATTATTTTCTCTTCGAATTATATGTGCTATCCATTTTTGTTGTTGTTTTCGAAAGTCCTCGAATGATGTGGTCTTTGGTATTTGGTACAGTTCTTTGCGATTCTGTAGCGCCAGTCCACGAGGTTCGAATCAAAATGGACCTAGCTTAGACATACAGGAATCATTCACTCGAAAACATTTTTAATCATTGATCTAAGAAAGCCATTCTATAGAGTTTAGTGATTTCCGTACAGGTTTGTCACTAAGCTTGGCACTTTTATTACCATAAAACTCAGTGAACTTTGCTTGATTGCTTCCTTGCTTGCTTGTGTTTTTGCCACCATGCACACGAAGTCATATATAGAGAGTGGGGTAAAGAAAAATGTGAATTTATTATTGAGTAGGAAGGGGGAGAGAAGGAAAGGACTTGACAGTGAGACCAAAAGAAATAATAACCGCTCTCTCTTTCCACTTCTTTCTTTCCGTTTCTCCCAGTTCACACTTCTCCTTCTTTGCACCTCTCTGTGATTGTGTACATGCTTATTTATATTTCAGATTTCTTTAAAAAAATCAATATTTTAAATATTTAAAAAATATTTTTGGCATATTTAAAATTATTTTTAAGTTTATATGATTTTAAATTGTCTTTTGGCATATTAAAAATATTTTTACGTTAGTCTGATTTTAAAATATTTTAAGTGAATAAGATTTAAAATGCGAGTTGTTTATACAGTAAGTCAATATTTTTATTTCAACTTTATTCAAACACATTTTTTTTTGTTGAAATCAACTTCAGTGTTTTATAGACTGAAGCGTCAGCGACCCAATTGGTCACGGGTAGTACCAACTAAAATTTGAAAATCATTATTTGAGAACTACAAGAAGAAGTTGGCTGCTGTAGAAGTGAATAATGGTTATTCTACAAAGTATTAAATGAAGATGTCCCCTTTTTTTGTCTTGTACGAATACTTTTTTCACCCATTAAAATGGATAAATGAGATTTACTTCCATTAAATCAATTTTTTCTGTTTTCTATGCATATTTAGTTTTTATGCATCTGTGTACAGTTAATTATATGAAAAGTATGTTTATTCGTTCGTTGGAAATACAATAAATTAAAAATTGGTTTGTGTATGAATGTTTGTCCCCCCCACTGTAAAGGAATACATATGAAAAGGGTTTGCATACCCCCTCCGCCACTGCAATCTTTTTCTCTTTGATTTAAATTTAATTTAAATTTGAACAAGGGAATGTCTCTTATCCAAAATACAGAAGGAAAATGCCAGAAAATAGAGGTTACATCGGCAATATGATTGAGTAATACTGAAATACATTCTTTTTCTCCATAGATTGTAACAATGATTTAAAATCAATCATTCCCTTACAAAAATGTGTGACACGCAGCAAGGCGCGGATAATTCGGCTAGTCCATATCAAATTCTCTATCTGACGACTCTATTGGAATTCATAGGTGATTGTTTTTGTTTCCGGTGTTGGACACAAATTCCCCTTCTCTTTTTATGTACCTTGTCCTTTCAGCACATAGGCGATCATGGCCTTCCACATTGTCCTGTCCTTTGTAGCAAGTTTTGTCTTTTTGTTATTTCACTCAAATGTGATTACTACAGAAAGATGCTGAGAATACCATGTGAGAAACGAAAAGGTTTTAGAAAAAAATGGAAACAAAAAGGAAACTTATACATAAGATGAGGAAGATACATTTGAAATGTCTGGGGCACGTGAGGAGGAAGGAGGGCTTAGAAAATCTGATACTCACGAGACAGATTGCGGGAAAGATGGACAGTGGAAAACATCGCGTAAACATACTTGACGGGTTTGAGTAAATGGATGGTAGAACAGAGTTTGGGTGAAATAGCAAAAAAGACAACATTTATTTATTAAGAGCTCCACGGGACAGGAAGATGTAGAGGGTCATGATCACCTAAGTTCTGAAGAGACACGGAATATGAAGAAGAAGCTGTAGATCGATAGACCAAAGTCGCACGATAAAGAATATAACTTTATATAGGGATAGACTAATGATTCAAATAATAATTTACTTGCCAAATATGTTTTCACTAAACTAATGGTACGGTTTGTAAACAATGAAAATAGTACTAAACTGTTTCGTAATATTATCCTCCTACATGACATCGATTGATCGGACAATGTCACAGATGAAGGAGAGTCTTGAAGCAACGAAAATGTGATTCTACAGAATGATGCTGAGGATACTATTGACAGAGCATGTGAGCAACGACGAGACTTTAGAGAAAACGCAAACAAAAATGACACCTGTAATAACACCAAGAAGAGAAAGTCGACATTTTTAAGGCATATATAATGAAGAAGATGGCTTTGAAAATTTTATAAACACAGGACAGATTGAAGGCAAGAGGGACAGAGAAAAACAAGGTGCAACCCACCTAACGAACGTGAGTAAATGGAAGCCAGAGCAAGATTTCGCGAAACTAGCAAAAAGACAAAATTTATTAAGAAGAAGAAGAAGAAGAGAAGAAGAAGAAGAAGAAGAAGAAGAAGAAGAAGAAGAAGAAGAAGAAGAAGAAGAAGAAGAAGAAGAAGAAGAAGAAGAAGAAGAAGAAGAAGAAGAAGAAGAAGAAGAAGAAGAAGAAGAAGAAGAAGAAGAAGAAGAAGAAGAAGAAGAAGAAGAAGAAGAAGAAGAAGAAGAAGAAGAAGAAGAAGAAGAAGAAGAAGAAGAAGAAGAAGAAGAAGAAGAAGAAGAAGAAGAAGAAGAAGAAGAAGAAGAAGAAGAAGAAGAAGAAGAAGAAGAAGAAGAAGAAGAAGAAGAAGAAGAAGAAGAAGAAGAAGAAGAAGAAGAAGAAGAAGAAGAAGAAGAAGAAGAAGAAGAAGAAGAAGAAGAAGAAGAAGAAGAAGAAGAAGAAGAAGAAGAAGAAGAAGAAGAAGAAGAAGAAGAAGAAGAAGAAGAAGAAGAAGAAGAAGAAGAAGAAGAAGAAGAAGAAGAAGAAGAAGAAGAAGAAGAAGAAGAAGAAGAAGAAGAAGAAGAAGAAGAAGAAGAAGAAGAAGAAGAAGAAGAAGAAGAAGAAGAAGAAGAAGAAGAAGAAGAAGAAGAAGAAGAAGAAGAAGAAGAAGAAGAAGAAGAAGAAGAAGAAGAAGAAGAAGAAGAAGAAGAAGAAGAAGAAGAAGAAGAAGAAGAAGAAGAAGAAGAAGAAGAAGAAGAAGAAGAAGAAGAAGAAGAAGAAGAAGAAGAAGAAGAAGAAGAAGAAGAAGAAGAAGAAGAAGAAGAAGAAGAAGAAGAAGAAGAAGAAGAAGAAGAAGAAGAAGAAGAAGAAGAAGAAGAAGAAGAAGAAGAAGAAGAAGAAGAAGAAGAAGAAGAAGAAGAAGAAGAAGAAGAAGAAGAAGAAGAAGAAGAAGAAGAAGAAGAAGAAGAAGAAGAAGAAGAAGAAGAAGAAGAAGAAGAAGAAGAAGAAGAAGAAGAAGAAGAAGAAGAAGAAGAAGAAGAAGAAGAAGAAGAAGAAGAAGAAGAAGAAGGGGAAAAAAAGAGGAAAAAGAGGCCCGAACCTAAAAGTCAAACAATTACAAACTGATCATCTGTCTATTCAAATTCCTATTCATCAAAAACCAATATTTCGTTGTCAAAGGGAAAATGAATTTTAAATTTTAAAACGTCAAAAATAAAACATCTCAATAAAAACACAAGAAAATTAAAGCCAACTAACTTAGTAACTCTAACACAAGGTTTTCTCGGGGAAATGAAAGAAAAGACAAACAAAAAGTCAAATTTAAAAGAAAAAAGAATTAATGGTAGACAGTTAATGTCCAGACGTACATTTTTATCTCGGAGAATTCAGATCAGTGTATTTTTCAAGCCACGAAAATAATTAGATCATAAGATATTTATTTGCATATCTATTCTGTAAATAAGTAAGTGGCTCGTCATATTGTTGCATTATAAGTAAAGCGACATGCCTCAGCATTCACCGGTGGATTTCCGACATTGTTTTGACAAGTGCTGCACGGAACGCGATAAATTCAGCTTTGAAGCAATTCACTTAATTAAATTCTTACATATCAACGTATGAACACACATATGGAGACACGTTCATATATATATATATATATATATATATATATATATATATATGAACGTGTCTCCATATGTGTGCACATGTATATATATATATATATTAATGTGTCTCTATAAGTGTGCTCATGTATATATATATATATACATATATATATATATATATATATATATATATCTATATATATATACACTTATATATATATATATATATATATATATATATATATATATATATATAAAGATAGATATATATATGCAGACCCAAAAGTTGAACGCCATAATATATTCTATATAAGAATTTCTACATGAGAAAAACGTTATTTATAAATATATGCACTTAAACACACACACACAAACACGTACACACACACACACACACAAACACACATAAACAAGAACAAAAAACATCTCTCTCTCTCACACACACACTTTCTCTCTCTCTCTCTCCCTGTCTAATACATATATCCAAGGTATAATGGGTTTGTTGCCTTGCTTAGGGTGAAATGATTAGTATATATATATATATATATATATATATATATATATATATATATAAAGAAATATAGTCTTAAAGTGTACTATATTTATGTGATAAAGTGCTCAATATCAGAGATAGAGCGTGTGTAAATATAAAAGTGAACATAGAAGTCAACACTTAGAGGCGACAGTCTGTTTCATGCTAGATGCAATCATCGGGCCAGGATGATTGCATCTAGCATGAAACAGACTGTCGCCTCTAAGTGTTGACTTCTATGTTCACTTTGATATATATATATATATATATATATATATATATATATATATATATATATATATATATATATATATATATATAATTTAAACTTCGCCATGTAGGTAGGCTGGCTCTTGCTTTCTTAAGTGACCAGGATATATTATTAAATAAAAGACCGTAACTTCATTGAAGCTCCCTATGATACTGGATACAACTCTGTGCGAAACCTGGGGTGGGGGACCTCTGTCAGCCCATATGGGTGTATGTACTCTAGTACTGTATATGCCTCTGTGGTATTGGGTGGCGTATTATACAACTTTTCAACAGTTCAAACAGTTAGTGTAATTTGCAGTAATGGAGTGGGTATAACGGACTGTAACTTGCAGCGCCCGCTTGACCTAAAGTCGGAACCTTTGTCGCCTGAAAGTATTTAAAGTTTATATTTGAGTACGACCACACACACACACACACACACACGCACACACACACACACACACACACACACATACATACATATACATATATATCTTAGCTTAAAAGCCGCCCTATCGCGAGGGTTAAATAGCTACATCCTGCAATATTTTAATGCTTAATGGTCAACAAGAGTTGTAATGATAAACTGAAAATTAATTTCATTCCGCATGTATACAGAAAATTTTCTACTTTTTTATATTTCGGGTTAAAATTACAAATCCTTGATTCCTGTCTGAGGTTTGTGCATTTGATATTTACAACGATATTCAGTTTTTAAGCAGAAAGAAACAGCAGGATATCATTTCAAGTTAAACATTTCTATTCCGACGAGCTACTTAGGCTGGTTCCCAGACTGCATGAATTTAAGCGAGCTACTAGGTTGGCATGTCGGTCCCACCCTTTTACTGTCGAAACGGTTAAATATAACCGTCTCTTCTTCCCGTCTGTGGAACACCCTTCCTGTTGCTTGCTTCCTCGATATCTAAAATCTTCAAATATTCAAGAGAAATGTCAATCGACATCTGATACCTTGATCTTGTTCCCTGTTCTTTTCTGTATCCTTTTCTCAAACACGACTCTTTAACCTTTTCCTCAATTCTCTGTAACCCCCTGCGTGCTGGTGGTACTACCACCTTGCTTGGGGTGAATTGGTTTAAAGAAAGATCTTGTAAAAAATTTCCTTACACCGTCTTCCTACTAGCTTTTTACCGGTGTCGTAAGACGCTAATGTTAATATCGTGATGAGCGTTAATGGAGAACGAATGAAGGCAGATGTAAGATATACGACAAGTATTCGATAGATCGTTTGAGTGATAAACGTTTGAAAGCTCCCGATTCCATTTCTCTCTGTGTCATGTTGCTGCTCTAATGTGATTCCAAATTAAACTCTGTTAGAAGAAATGCCAAAACAAATACCATGACTGATTACGTTGATATACTTACAAGAACTCTTATATAAAACATTATAAAAATATTCACTGTAGCATAGTTACAAGCTTGCATGGATCTCACAGCGTTTTTGCGACTTAAGAATTTATAATCCTTCTCAGACTTCGATGGACAGTTGAATTCATTCTTTGTTTTCATACTGTTTCCGGGGCTTTTAAATGTTTTTTCAGGCGTATGGCAATGAAAGATTATTTCTTTAAAATACTTCTGATGTACATCAAGAAATAGAAGGGAACAGAAAATACGAAGCAATTAGACTACATTTAACATTATTTACACTATTACAGTCCGACTATTGTCCCCATCTTTGTTGTTTTTGTCACAACATTTCGGCTGTTGTGCCCTTCGGCTTTCCTCAGGTGTATATAATTCCCCGCCTCCCCTGTCTTTCTCGTGTATTTTGCCACGGTCTGTCTACCTTACGTTAAGGGCTAACCGGAATAAAATTTCAGAAGATCTGTGGTTCATACAACACGAAGACAATGTTTAGGAACAGTTCCACTCTGCGGAGAAATCTCTGCTGAGTGAAGCCTAACAGATTAGAGAATATGGCCAAGAATTGCATGCACTTAATTCCTTGCAGTTGTGGCCGCGAATATAGAGGCGAAAGAAGTCGTCCCGTGAAAGTAAGGCTGGGGGAATATCGAAAAGCCGTAATGAGAGATGAGACAGTGAAATCGAGCATGGCTGGAGGGAAAGAGGTGGTCATGATATTCCGTGGAATAATGTGAGAAGTCTGAAAGAATCTGTGCATACGCTAGACTATGAGGATCTCCTTAGTAGGCCTAGCATAGAAATAAATACAATGTGCGAGCGGCTAAGACAAATGACATTCAGTCTTCAAACGCAGCAGCAGCAATCAAAACATGAGCACCAGAAGCAGTCAAAACATAACAGCCAGCCGCCTAATCAACAGTAGCAGTCGAATCGCCAGCGAATTGTTACACCGGGGCAATTGTTTAGTAGGTAAAAGCAATTGTTTCTGATTTTGCTGACATCGTGGTTGTGAGTTCAATCCCTGGGTCGAGCAGTGTATACTTGCATTCAGTCGAATAAAAATAAGAACTAGACGAGATCGACAGTGGTACAAGATTAATTTTTCTGTTCGTCATTGCCTGTAGGTAACCAAGATCGACATGCACTTGAAGAAGGCCGGGGTGCACAACGGCCGAAACGTTGGGATTATAACAACAACAATGAGATATTTCAAATATAAATAGTGTAAATAATGACAAATCTTCATCCCAGAAATTCAAACAAAATTTATTTAAAGTAACGTTATTCTATACATAAATTTCTTTTTCTCTGAGCAAAGATTCTTATTGTCTTTGTTTGCTAAGCAAACGTAGTCCTGAGTATGACGATAAACTGCATGCAGAAACAAGGGGGGTTGCTGGTTTTGAGGAGCATAGGAACCAGCTCTTAATTGCTGTTGTTCCAAGGTCCACTCTAACCTGAGGTGGTAGCACCTGTTAGGGACCTAGCTATGGGACAATAGTGAACTCCCAAAGAAAACAAAACATGATGAAAGTATAAAAATACATTTTCAAGAATTCATATTGAATGTACCTGTTGTGAATATGGATTATCTCCTCTTTGATAATCCAAGCTATAAAAGCTGTACATTTCCGCTTGTCAAGTAGACGAGTAGTAAGATTCTTAATTGAATAAAAGATTACTAGACAGAATCTCTTGTCCTGTTTTCATTACAGTACCTGTACTATTTAGTCAGTTAAGTGTAATACACGTTTTGTTATCTCTTTCGATTAATGACTCACTACGCAAAAGACTTTCCCGCAGTAGGCCTCCGTTTTTTTCTGTGGTAAACTGGTTTCCAAATAAGGCTATAGGACCCTGTCTATTCTGCTATCCAACACATAGCTCGTGGGGAGAAGAAGAAGAAGAAAGGGATTTATACTTTTTCAAATGTATTTGCACGTAAGGGAATATAACTAACCCTGACTGCAGTTCGAACTCGGCTCATCCGATTTCTTATTCCGGGCCGTTATCCATTACAGCACACCAAACAATATTAAATAGTTTAGAAAATAAATTCTTTCATGTATGCAATGTAACAGAAATGACAACAGTGGTCCACATTGCATTCCTCACATTTTTTTTTTGCTTTTTGCAATGAGAGCTAAATCAATTATTTCTTGCTTTTTCTTTATATTCATATTTTAATGTGACTAATGTGACATTTCGAAGAATGCAACTATCAGCAGCTTTTAACAGACGTATACAAACAGCGTTAATAAGCTGTTTGGTAAATTAGATTCTTGTGTCTTAGAAAAATAATAATTTTAAGATGCTTTTCTTTCAGCAATTTTTTTTAGATATATAAACGAAAGAAGAAAAAAAAAACAATCAAAGAAGAAATTCTATTTAATTTTGAGAAGTGATTTAATCCCAGTTGACATTCTAATTTATTATCAGAATTTTTTCCTTCATCAATTCCACTTTCTCCCTATCACCTCCCCTTCTCCTCCTCCTCCTCCAATATCAGTCTAATAATTGCCAGTACCAGAGATGTGAATATTTATCAGTAAACGCGTATTTAATTGTGTATGGATATTAAAGAAAAGAACTCCAACGGAATAATGCGATAAATGATTTATAAGCAAGTAATTTTACACACAAACATGCATCAATACGCATGGGTGAACGCGCTCAAACACACCGAATACTGGTGAAAAATAAAGGTACCGCATAGCAGTCTCGGGTTAAAACTTACGTCAGACTGGGATCAAAGTTAAACATTTATTCTTTACCTGTTCTCTCCACCATGATTCTCTCTTCAGGTGGTTCAAGGAAAAGGCTTTGAGGTATGTCTGGTGGCGGGGATTCCAGACCTGCAACAGCATTTCCCTAGTTGCACTATATACAGCAGTAGTTTGTAACACGTTTATTTATCATCTCTCGGTTGCATCTCTGTCTTTGGGCAGAGTGCATTCAGGGGCGGCCTCGTCAAAGGTCAGAGTAGCAACTGAGGAAAATTATACCGATAGGTGCCCAGCCCTGAGGAACTGCTGCCCGAGACCGCGCTCTCTCATCGACGGCTGCGGGGTTCAGGCAATTTTTCTTCCTAGCCTGGATATACGCGTTCGGGCTCCCCACATTAAATCGATGTTGTGTCACAACCTGACCACGAGGGGCTGGGGGTTTGAGTAAATACAAATATACAGCAAGAATGTGTGAAATGGCATAAAGAGAGTTTACGATTTCTAGTCAAGTGGGCAACAGGTTGTACGTAAGGTGTGAGCATAAGAGCTTGAGTGTATACAGTTTCAGCTAGTGAGAGTTAATTTCTTCTAATACGTTGCTAAAAGGCAGCAAATATTTCTTAGAATGTCGGCACCCGGCCAATACCTCTGATCGAACCTGTATCGGTTTTGTCAACAGGGAAACCACTCATAACCTGAACGCATCGTTACCAATTTGACCATCTGGAAAATTCGAGGTCCAAATTATCTATTTAATTAACACACATCTCTTGTTCAGGATTTATATCTGCTAATAGGGTCGGATTAAAATAAATCTATTTAAAAATTAGTGTTACGTTTTGAGTACGAAAATTATACGTAGTAGCAGATATAGAGGGTGATTGAAAAGTAACTCCCTGTTTTATGTATGATGGACTCTCCCGTCCAACTATAATTTTTATAAGACGGGAGAGTTTATCATTCATAAAATAGGGAGTTACTTTTCAATCACCCTGTAGATTTGTTGAAGTCCCAAAGAGAGATGAGCTTTCAGTAAATAAGTAACTTTATTTTTTTTCAAGTTGCCCAAACCCTCTGGCTAAATTGATAACAGCGTACTTCGGTTACAACAGATGGGATACAGGTTCGATTTCTGTCGAGAGTTACAGTTTTACTTTATCGGGACTTCTTGATCGGAACAGTTGTTATTAATTTCATTATTTAATAATTAAAAAGAAAACTGTTGTAGAAACTTAAACACGTGTACTCGATAAAATAACTTTTATAGTAATAAAAATAATTTATGTTTGTGTGTGTGTGTCTGTGTGTGTGTTTGTGTATTTTAAAGTGGATCCTTTGACTTGAAATATTCTTCAAATCCCAAAAGAAAGGAATATTCTCAAGTGATGACACGAATCATAAAAAAATGTCTTTTTTATTGCCATCGACATAAAAATATCTTTATTCTTGAACATATTTGTAACTGAGGTCAGAAAAACGTCCAACTGGTGTCTTCATATTTACAGATATTTTTCGTTATAAAATTTACAATTGTAGGCCTCCGTCGGTCAGGGTTGACGATGGGTAGCGTGTCAGTTGTCTGCTTGTCTGAGACTGTAGAAGCTGATGTGTGAGTGACAATCTCTGTTGCAGCGGTCGAATGTCTTCTGTCTCTGGTCTGTTGGAGACGTCACTTTGTTTTCTGCGGACCCGTGGCGACTTGTGTCAGCTTCTCCTCCCCTGATTTGAGGTGTTTGATCAGGGGTTCTCTTCTATGGCTGCCATGCACTCCCAGGACTCAGAGCTTTCATGTAACGCTTCACGACATCGCGGTACTATTTACAAGGAGTAGACAAATAGATAAAACAAAATTAAATGACTAAACAAACAAATGAATAAATGAAGCCATCTAAAGTTGGTGTGTGAGGATTAAAATGGATAATGCGATACAGAATAAGGTTTTGAGAAATTGTTCTAAGGACTCAGGAAGTATATAACGTTTACCGGAAATGAATTCACAGTTGTTGAACGCAATTCATGAATTCCCCGCATTTTAAAGACTTAAAATAACCTCTCCCTGTATACTATCAAAATCAGGCCAAGAGAGATGACAAAAAAGCGAATGGATATTTTGGGTAAACCATAATAATTATTTTTCTTCTTTTATGTGGCATGACCCTTCAAGAAAAGAGCTTTCCACAACTTCTAGCCTCTGTAACTGTTATTCCGTGCTAATAGGAATATATACTTGAAAAACAAGGTGGATATAATGAGTAAAGTTTTATTGTACAAAATCAGTACAATAAGAATAAAGGTAACAGTTATGCACAAGGCCATCGCAAGTCAATTAGGTAGTGAGTGCTACTATTCGAAAGTCGGTAGTTCTCGCGTAAATCTGAGTCGTAATCAACAGATCCCAGCAAGTATATTTAGCTACCCCCTACGAGGGTTACATGGGGCACAAGGCCGAGTTTAACGTGCGATATCCGAGCCCGTAGGCTCGGCCAAAAATATTCCCTATTCGAACGCGTATAAACGGGTTCGGGTTAGTCAACCTCCCCGAATAAGACTCTGCCCTTCGGCGGAGCCTCGTCCGGGTTCCTCTCTGCTTAGAGGCAGTGAGTTCGACTGTTCAGCTGGAAAAGATCCCAGCTAGTATATTTAGCTAGCCTCCACGAGGATTACATGTGGCACAAGGTCAGGTTTAACGTGGATTTTTCCGAGCCCGTAGGCTCGGCTAAAAATATTCCCTTTTAAACTCATATAAAAGGGTTCAGGGTCGGTCTACCTCCCCGAACGAGACTCTGCCCTTCGGCGAAGCCTCGTCCGGGTTCCTCTCTGTCCGAAGGCAGAGAGTTAGACTGTCTAGCTGGAACAGATTCCATCTAGTGATATCTGGCCATCCACCACGAGGGTTGCATGTAGCACAAGGCCGGGTTTAACGTGGGTTTTCCGAGCCCGTAGGCTCGGCCAAAAATATTCCCTATTGGAACCCGTAAAAACGGGTTCAGGGACAGTCTACCTCCCCGAACGAGACTCTGCCCTTCGGCGGAGCCTCGTCCGGGTTCCTCTCTGCCTTCGGACAGAGAGTTCGACTGAATAACTGGAACAGATTCCAGCTAGTGTCTGTAGACCGTTGACATACATATAGTTATAGGTAATTACTACCTATAGTGTAGTCACTCATAGGAGTGACAGATTATTCCATTACATCAGTAATTTTAACAAATCATCATTGCCTCTCTATTATTTCTGGTCCGTGTTCTGATATCCATTTGCATAACATTGTTAGTGACGTTATTCGATATTTCTCTCCTCTCGTTTGCATTCAATATGTCCTGTGAGTGTCAAATACTCCAAGCGTTCTTTCCTCATGTGTAAATTTTAGATGTCTCTTTCTGATTCGAAGTATTAACGTCATTTCTATTTACATTATCTTTTAAACTTCCTCGTTATTCATACTTTCAACCTCTGTTATTCTCAGCATGCTTCTCTAGAACCACATTTCTGTTGCCTGAAGATTTTCTTCATCTGGGGCGAAGCACAGTCTTGAGGCACTGCCATAGATGAGGGCCGTTTTTGCGTAACAGCTCAGCACTCTTTCCTTATCATTTCCTAGATTTTTACATTTAAGCGCTTGCTTTATTTTGACGTCTCTAGTTTGTAGCTTACATCTCGGGCTGTTCCTCTGTTTATAACCAGTTTCTTCTAGTTTTCCTTTACGACAATGTTTAGATTTACATTTTCAGTTTTCTTTCTAATAGTTCTAGACAACATGTAAATAAAATGCTATGCTGTTTTATTTTGTTCGATTGGACCTGACCTGCCATCTCGGCTTCCCTCCCATTCTCACTGCCGTAAAGTAGCTTCCTTGTGCCTTTTCTAGAAATACTTTCATGGCTGTTGCTCAGAGAAAGACTCAGTGATTCGATCATTGATGTCCCTGGGGACCAAACCCCAAAGATTTATTAATGGTACTGTTCTTTTCATACTCTAGAGGAGTTGAACCGAGATTTAACTAAAGACCTCATAATACGAACCGAATAAGAGGCCAGCGCAGGACCAAGTGGCAGTATTTAAGGTCCTTACTCAGATATTAGGTGAACACCTAGAGGCCTAGCTACCTAGCACAGTCAGTATAGCCAAATCGTAGGTGCGACCTCTGACAACCTGAACGGGTGAATAGAGCTTCGATATTATGCTCGATCGTTTGGCCTTCGTCTCCGTCCCCAATTATGGACCATTTACATCCGGAAAATCCTAGTCATCGTGACCGGCGTAAGATCAAATCCCTCTCTGGCCGATACTGATAGTTCCACGGCACCTGTAATGGACCTACCAGCGACACGGATCAGGCAGACAAACTCCTGTTTGGGTCGCGTTCTATATCCCCCCAAAACCAACGTGTTGAAAACCTAGTCTCCTGTACACAACATATATTCACCCCAAAACGCTGCAGATCACGAGTGAGCCTAGCCCTGTCAGATTCCGACCTCAGGCCCCGTGCATTCACACTAACCAACCAGAGGTACATTATCAGACCTAGTATGATTCCTCTTCTGCATTGAACATTTTCAACACGCGATTGTGAAGGCATTTTGTCTAGTAGGTTTACCCTCTCTTCAGCGTTTCACTAGGGGTGTGATCAAGTTGCTACGCAAGGACAAGAACGATGGGGGTGAGGTAGGTAACTTCCGCCTTTAACGAAGTTAAACACAGAGTTAAAAATTTTAGCTGTTTGCAGGTTATCCACTCTTCTCTGATTGTTTCCGAACAGACTTGTGTTGGGAATTTGCAGGACTGTTCAAGACAACCTTCGTATGGTATACTTGATCATCTAGCAAGTCAACAGTGAAGCCGCCCTGATCAATTTACTCAGTCCAAGGCTTTTGATAGGGTTGGCAATCGATTTCTGGAGGCTGTCCTTTCGGCGACCAGTGAATGGGGTTCGATCGGCGTCTTTCCATTCGTCAAGGTTTTCTGCATTCGCCTTTGATGTACATTTTTGCGTTGGAGCCTTTCCTTTAAAGGAATTCAAGACGAATCCGGTTCGACTTGGAATTTCCCTACCTGGTTCTACCACCTCGGCCAGGTACTCCGCCTATGATAACGACGTTTCGGTTTTTGTGTCGCGCAGAGCTGAGATTGACAAAGTCGGCAAAGAAATCAGAGGGTATGAGATGGTGACAGCGGCCAAAATCAACTGTGATAAGTCTGTTGGCTTGTAGTAGGATGCGGAGAAGGGAGTTTCTCTTTCCGGGCCCTTCTTCTGGATGGACCTGCCGGACAAGATTCTCGACTTCTGGTTTGGTCTCGATCACTTCGTGGAAATAGAGTGGTGCAGAAGAAGGCGGCTCATTCCATCAGAATTTGGCAAAAGGTGGGTGAGACTTGCGCGTTTGTGTCGCGTAAGAGGGGCCGATTAGGATGATATTTTCATGCCGGTTCGGCATTCTAACTGGCTTTAGCATTGGCAACCCATTCCAAAATTAGGTTAGTTTAGTGTTGTTGTTTTTTTTGTATTTAGTTTCTTCCTTAAAGGTAAACTTAGCTAAGGGATGTATGCTCGTTGTCCCATTTTCCCCCCCACTTTCTATAGTTTAATTCCTCTCCCCTAACTCTATATGTGACCAAAGATATCATTTCTCTGGTGGATTCGCGATGACTTTCGTATTTTCGTAATTGTTGTATTTGGATGAGTGCATTTTTGAATGAGTGTGTGGCCGAATGAGTGCTTTTAAATTATTAATGTCGCGCAATAATTTCTCCCGGTTAACTAATGTTTTTCTTACATTTAAGGATTGTATTTTATTTTTAAATTTCTAACAAATCCACATTGGGTTTGAGATTTTAAAATTATTGTTTTATCTCCCGCACCACAATCAAGAATTGTACATTGGGGGACTAATTAGGACTTCATAGTCATTCTGAGGTAATATGGCGGATGTTGAAAAATGATAAGTTAGAATGTGTTGTTTTGATGTAAGGAATATTATAGCATATTTGGGTCAATGATTGTGGTTAGCTAAGTTTAATGTTAAGACAGAAGAAAGCCATCCTTTCCCCACCCCCTTTTTGGCATTGTGCCATATTTTTGTATTTATTACAGAATAAATATCGCTCTTCACTATGGTACCTAAACTTTATGAATTTAAGCGCGGTAATAAATTGGCAACACGGACTTGTTTATTTACAGTTGGTTTGGCTAGATGTAACCGTAACTTCTATGCTAAGAGTTTCTTTTCTCGCTTGTGGAATACCCTTCCGGCTTCTTGCTTTCCTGCCAACTTAGATCTTCAAAAATGTAGATGCTATGTCAACACTATTCGGTACATCCACTTAGCAGGATGAAAAAAAGGCCCCAAACTTAATAAAAATAAAGTTTTATAATCGAAATGTTTATGTTATTATTAAGAGGAAAGAACAAAGTATTTTTTTATTGTTTTATTAAATTTTTAATCCTTTCTAGCACATTCGAATTTTTTTTGAAAATCTTGTTTTTTGGCGTTCGCGGTCGACGTAATAATTAGTGTTTTAGCGCCTTTTTCCAGTGAAAAACACATTTATTTGTAAGTTATTGCAAAAACTAAATATTTGTCGGATTTTAATGAAACTCTGAGGAATTTTTCACAAATGAATGAAATTATTTCTGAATGTGTTTTTCAGAAAATCTTAGGAAATATTTTTTTTAGATATATTACTTAATTTTATGAAATTTCGAGAAATTACATTTTGATCGGAAAATTTTTTTATTAGTTAACAGCAGGACACCTTGGAGAATGAAAATTTCATTTTTTTTTTAATAATACTCGCCATTTCCTGAAAATCTACTCTGGAACGTAAAATAAAAAATCAATAAACCTATGACATTATTTAATTGCTTTTATAAATAAGAATTATTAAGGACACTACTGTCTTAAGAAAAAAAAATCAATGAATAATGAATTTTTACAAGAATTGTTTTCATTAATTTACAAATCAACCATCCGCCCTAGCATGGAGTATTGCTGCCATGTATGGTCCGGAGCCCCTTCTGTTTGGCTTAAGGTTCTTAATAAGATCCAGAGACACGGGTATGCAATGTAATTGACCCTGATCTGGCTACTCGTCTGCAGTCTCTCTCTCTCCCAGACGCACCGTCGCCTCTCTCTGTCTCTTTTATAAATACTTCCATGGTAATTGCTCCGATGAGCTGCTATCGGTGGTTCCCAGGCTCCATGAATTCAAGCGTCCTACGAGGCTGGCATCCCGTTCCCACCCTTTTACTGTTGAAACTGTTAAATGTAGATGTCTCTTCTACTCCAATAGCTTCTCATTCCTGTTTCCCTGATGACTATGATCTCCAACTATTCAAGTGTAACGTCAATCGACATCTCCAGTTGCCTTGATCTATCCTCTATCCTTCACCACATCCTTTCCTCTAACACTCCTATTTGCTCTCGCTCCAAATCCTCTGTAACCCCTTGCGTGCTAGTGGCTTCCAGCCTTGCCTAGGGTGAAAAGCTTAATATATATATATATATATATATATATATATATATATATATATATATATATATATATATTAAATTTCTGTATTACTTCCATCCTGTTAGGTAATATTGTTAATAATTGAAAACTATATTTACTGATTAAAAATTGAAAGCTTAATACGAATTATTTTCCACCAATATTTTAAAAATATATTTTTATTTTTTTCATGTATATAAAATATTATTTAACTTGACCATTTTTGAAAGTATGGTCAAACATACACTACATTATCAGAAAATAAGAGCGATGACTATAGTAAGTTTAAATTCAACTTTCGTAAAATTAGATTACGGAGCATATTTGTTAACATTTATAAGATTACTGAGTACTTAAAAATTATATACAAAAGAGGGTTCACTCGTCATTTTAAAAAAATATTTTTAACAGATAAAGTCTCCGTAGAACAACAACAAATCTATCAACACCTTTATCAGCACTTGCTACGTGATTGACGAGCGATAGCAAGTACGTAATTACCGCTAGTGTTTGATTTAAAAATACATTACTCTGTTATTTTAAACTTAAAGTAAATATTTTTTTTTTCAAATCAGATTAATTATACTTTAAATCAGCTAATATTCCTCAAATAAATTTTCAGAGATTATATTTTATTTTTGGAAGATTTTTTTAATACAGAGAATTACACTGCAATGAAGGAAAACTAAGACGACTAAAAAAGGGGCATTAATCGGCGATTTAAAAAAGAAATTGATATCGATTTCAACAATAAAATTTATGTTTGAAATAGACCAGAGTATTTTGCGTACTGGTAATAGTAAATTTAATTCTTTAGCTTTAAATTAAAGCTAAAATGAAAATTTATAAAAATACATTTTAAATCAAGGTATCGAAAATTAATGGAGGTACCTAATAATTATCTACTGTCTTCCTGCATACACTCCTATTGTTTACGTTCCTTAATAATGTTTCTCTTTTTTCTTATTCATTCAAAACCTTTTGTGTCTTAGTGGCTTTACTGCCTTGCTTAGAGTGAATTCCTTTAAAACATAATGTTTTTTTATTTTTTTTACCAATAACCAAAGATAATTTTTTTTTAAGCTGATTTTCGAGCCGACAATACCTTTGTACAGTCAAGTACTTATAAAATCCACAATATCTAACTAACCTAAGTTTTTAGATACGATATTACGAAGCCATTACAGTCAAAAGAAAGTTAATATCGTAATTTATAAGCAGTCGCGAATAGAAATTTTTCCTATGGAAAAATTTATTTAGGACAAGTTTATACATCATACGTGTAACATATTTAAAATAAAAAAAAGAAAATATAATATAACATAATCCAAATTATCATAAAAAAACTTTTGATACATTTTCACTTTGTAATTGCTTTCTTTTCATCATTATTGATGTTAATTCATTTTTTTTATTGATCCTTTGTAAGTGAAAAAAGTCAGGATACTTGCAGCTTATCGTCCTTACTTTAACGCACCTCTTTCTCTCGCGTCAGCCACTAAATTGATATAGGTATTTGAGGTAAGTAATCGATAGCAGAAATACCTCTTACGCATATAAACATCCTAATATGTTCTCTGCCCGACTGATAAGCACAAGATGTAAGCATTCTTCCCATTACCCTATCCGACTCACAGCTACTTTTCGTTCGATGATCACCGGCCAGTTATCTTGCAATTTTAAGTCATCGGACAAAGCCTTTTTCGTTAAGTGGGCCTTTTATATGTTCTTTCCATTCAAAAATTCGTTTTCTCTCTCTCTCTCTCTCTCTCTCTCTCTCTCTCTCTCTCTCTCTCTCTCTCTCTCTCTCTCTCTCTCTCTCTCTCTCTCTCTCTCTCTCTCATTTTTCTATCTTTCTGCCCAGCTCCACCTCTGGAAAATGGTGGATCCATTTTTTTTACCGCCGCCACCACCATCACCACCACAACAATCTTACATATCAAGATCCCACTTGGTATCTTTCTCTTTAAATCCTTATCCCAGAGAAAAATTCAACGGAGTTATTTTTTACTCTATTTTTTTTCTTTAATTTTGGTTTTCTTTCTCCTTTGAACTGAAATTCTCTCATTCACAGACGCGCGCACGCGCACACACACACAAAATGGCGTCCGTTCTTTACATTTTTTTTTTTTTGAAAATATGGACTTAAAAAAAAAATTCTGCGCTTAATTCTTTCCCTATCCCGCCGGAAAAAAATACGTTCGTACATCAATCTGGTAATATTGCGCGTGTATAAATGCGTAAGTGGGCCTATTCCAAATCGAGCTGGTTTGGTTTCGGGCCCAGGAGGTCTAGACTAGGAATAATTTTACTGCATCTTTTATCAATAGAATTTACACATAATGTCGATATTTTTTTATTTATTTATTTATCCGAAACACTAACAGCCATATACACAAGAACGGCTAGAACGTCGCTACTTATAGCTTTCAATGCATTCACGACTAGATTATCAGACAAATGACCTTGAGGGCTAAAATGTACCGAAAGTAGAATTTTAACCGAACTCATTACAGTATAATTTTAGCAAATACAATTTTCTTTAAATCCCCTAACTCTAAACAAAAGACAAGTCTGGTAAATTAAATTTCGTCAATTTTCAAATGAGAGCATTACTGTTTTGGTTTAAAGTTATTTTTAATGTTAACATAGTCTGGCACAAGATCAGACTAATGGGCTATTCAGATGTCCAAGGATTCAACAGGTCAGTGAAATAGATTATGAAATGCATTTGTTAAACATTACATTCTGAAATCATCCGATTAGTGATCTAAATAAGTCGAAATAATTTATTTAAAAAGATTTTTTTGAAACTTGCACTGAATTGTTTAAACAATTGAAAAATAGTTAGTTTACTGATTTAATTTTTATTCTTTTTATTAAGCCAAACTTTCGAAAAACATTCAACTGAGTGAAATAACTGTCTATATTTCTGAGATGAGGTATTATGTACACTGTTTACATTATTTGGATTAAAAATTATTAACATCACCTGAGCCGACCAAGCATAGAAATGAATACAAAATGGGAACCAGTAATAAGGAGTGCCAGAGAAAAGCGATAATAACAACAAAAAATTACAATATGAGCTTTGGTAAAAACCTGCAATGATAACAGCAAAAATTGCAATATGAGCACTGGTAAAAATGATTGCTGAAGACGTTAGGTTTATAATACCCAGAATTCATACACAGATGTCCTCAAAGACACATGGCACAGTGGATAAAGGCGTTAGTTAGATCCAGTGACAGGACCCAAATAGTGTGAGTTCAATAAGGCATTGGAGAACTTGGAGAGGGGAATTAACAGGAGATAGCTGACAACTGACATCCATTAAAACATGGCACGTAGAACTAAAGCAGTCTCCTCCAGTGAGCAAAATAAAGTGTTCAGTTCGACATTCCAACCACCTGAAGAAGGCCGGAGCGTACAACGACCGAAACGTTGTAAGAAATAAGGCGACAGAGATGAGGACAATAGTCTGAATAATGTAAATAGTGAGTGAAATAATTTACACTATTTACATTGTTTTGGACAAAAATCTTTACTGTCACATTCACGACGTTTCAGACATTGAACTCTCTGGCCTTATCTCAGTTTTTAGTTAATTCAAGATTTTGTTCACTTTTGGCCACGGATTGCGCCCTCCCCCCAAGGACACATGGCCCAGAGTTGGTTGATTAATCCAAAAATAACTTGGCCCAAAGAGTTGTGAATCCAATCAATTGTGAGTTATTAGCTAAAACCGAGATATCCAACAGATATGATACGTGGAATTACAATGAATTAAACATTTTTCCAGCATATTTAACAATAGATCATCTATATGAGTTTAATGCGGCACTCACCACAAATGTAATCTTATGTCGGAATAGGATTTGCTTTCAATTTCACAACATTTTAGGGCAGCTAGATGTAGTGTTGATCTGAGATGACGTTGAGTGTCATAATTCACTTGTTAGTTGAGTTGCCTTGAATTCGAATTCCAGTCGAATCCGTTACATTCACTTACGTGCTAAACAAAATACATTTTTATAGTAAAATTATCAATAACATATTTTATGATCCAATGACTATATATCTAGAAAACATGCCATTACACTGAAAGTAATAATTTATGTATAAAATATCTGTAGTTGAAAGCAAACAAATTACGCACAAAATATTTAGATTTCAGCATTAAATAACCCATAGAGGTGTTGCTATGCCGCTAAATTGACATAAAGCTCTTCTTCTCAGTAATATTTATTATTTCATAAATAAAAAAACGTTATATATTGATTTCGTCTTCTTCCATGTGCCGTTTCCCTGTAGGACTTTGTCGATCATGACTCTCCACATTTTCCTATCCTTTCTTACTACATTTTGTCTTTTCAGACATCCATTTGCTAAAGCAGGTTATACGTTGTTTTAGGCAGTCCCTCTTGTTTTCAATCCGTCCTGCGAGAGTCAAATTTTCCGCGCCCTCTTTCTTCATTATGTGCGCTAGAAATTTCAACTGTTTCTTTCTGATTTACTATTCACATCCGGAAAGAAGGACTCTTTATTCCTGAATAAATTTATGATATATTCAATAATAATAATAATAATAACAACGAAAAAATTAATACATTACTATATAAATTGTCCTTAAATATTTAACTCAGGAGTTCTCAAACCTTCTTGCCTCAAGCACCCCTTTCACCATTTGTCAGAATTCTCCCTTCCTCTTCAAGGTGACAGTCTAGATAGGCCAAATTCTATAATTGCTCTCCTCCACCTAAACTTACTGTGGTCACAATTCACCCCTGGATATTCAAAATTCACCCACCAGGGGCGAATTTCACCCCTGTATAGAACCCCTGATTTAACTCTTTTTGACTGATCTAACTTGTTGCCTAACTGCAAACTTCAGGGTGGCGGATTATATACACAGGGTGTCTCAAAATAATGTATTCACTCTTTGAATCATTATAACTTATTCAATAAACCCCCACAAAAAGAAATCCAAGGGTGTCAAATCTGGTAATCTAGGTTGGGTATTCAACTGTCCCCCTTCTTCCAATCCATCTATTTTGCATATTTTCATCATATAAGTTCTCACATCACGGTAATGCATTATTAATATTTAAAGAGTGTATACATTATTTTGATACACCCTGTATTTTTAGGTAATCCCCTTTCTAAAACATTAACACCATTAACTAATAAGTATGTCTTTTTTTGTTTTCATTTTCTCTTCAGATGTTAGATGCACTGGCAAAGAAGCTAGGTCTATCTCTAAAATATCCAAACGGAAATCTCGGAATTGAAAATGAAATTTCTAAAAGTCGTGGGGCAGATAAATATTATAAATATAGGCAGGATAAGTAAAATTGTAAAAGAAAATTGTTAAGCCATGTTTATTTAAAAAAAAAATATTATTCAAGAAATCAAATATAAAACCCAAATCTTCACGACAGTCCTCGTCGTTGGCGGAAATCGTTATCGAGTATTCATCGACATTTTCTTCTGTGTGAAATGAGTCTTGTGTTGAATCTTAAGAGACGTCCGCATTCACCGCATGGTAAGGGTCAGGGAATGAAGTGCGCTGGCTTTTCATTGGGCTCTCTCTTCATCTCTTCTATTTGTCTACTGGCGTCTTTTTGTGGACTGCTCTTTTGCAATTGGTTCTTTATACAAAAACTATTGGAAGCCTTGGGTGTGAATATTTTCAGGTGTTCCATGGATCACATCTCCATGGCACACACACGACAATCATAATACGCAATTAAAATGTGTACGAGCTACGATTCATTTCACATCACCAAAATAGATTATATAGTACAGTAATGATAATAATAGCCTTTCCCATATAAGGAAATATTTGGCATTCACTGACCGAGCAACCATTACTGCTTTCGGTTGAAATCTATAAAATCTTACATTGAAACTTTTCTTTAGGAAAACATTAGTAGTTGTTATCACTCTTTTCAGAATTGATGGCGGTTTCGTTCCTAAACTTTTATTTGAAATGGCGTGGAATGCTAACATTTGGTTATGTCATTATTTTCTCTTCGAGTTACATGTGTCATCCATTTTAGTTGTTGCTGCTGTTTGTTGTCCTTAAGTGATATGGTTTCTGTTATTTCGTTCAGTTCCTTGTGTGTGATAGTGTAGCGCCAGTACACAATGTCCAAAGAAGGATGACCTTTGCCAAGACCACCAGGCTTTACTGTCTCAAAGCTTCACCCCCATTAATCTTAGAAAGACATTTTAGATATTTCTGAACGATTTTGGCACCATGCGTGACATTCATATATAAGTTTCAATATGACGAGGCTATTTAAGAACGTGATTCGAGTTTTCACCTTTTTGAGATATATAGATAATGATCAGACTGAGATAGATAGATAGACAGACAACAGATAGATAGATAGATATATAGATAGATAATGAACAGACTGAGATAGATAGATAGATAGATAGATAGATAGATAGATAGATAGATAATGAACAGATTGAGATAGATAGATAGAAAGATAGATAGATAAGGAACAGACGCAGATAGATAGATAGATAGATAGATAGATAGATAGATATAAATGGACTGAGATACATAGATAGATAGATAATGAACAGACTGAGATAGATAGATAGATAGATAGATAGATAGATAGATAGATAATGAACAGACTCAGATAGATAGATAGATAGATAGATAGATAGATAGATAGATAGATAATGAACAGACTCAGATAGATAGATAGATAGATAGATAGATAGATAGATAGATAGATAGATAGATAATGAACAGATTGAGATAGATAGATAGAAAGATAGATAGATAATGAACAGACTCAGATAGATAGATAGATAGAAAGATAGATAGATAATGAACGGACTCAGATAGATAGATAGATAGAAAGATAGATAGATAATGAACGGACTCAGATAGATAGATAGATAGATAGATAGATAGATAGATAGATAGATAGATAGATAGATAGATAGATAGAAGCTATTTAAGAACGTGACTCGAGTTCTCATGTTTGATGTCTTGGTTTCGTAGCAATTTATGGCTTCGAGCAAAGCTAACTCTGGCACAGACTAATCTATGTTCAATTTTATTTTCTCCTATACTAAATTTCTTATTAGGAGCCTCCTTTGAACTTCGGGACGTAGCATGCCTTTTTTTTTCGAAACTAATTGACTAGCTCACTTTCGGAATGAGGGACTTTCTCTGCCTGAATAGATTTATCATATATTCAATAAATATAATAACAATGAAATCAATCCATTATTTTATAAATTTAAATTTTCTTTACTTCTTTTCCCCTAATTTAAAATGTTGTCTAACTGCAATCAAAAAGGTGGCGTATTTTATATTTTAGGTAAGCCCCTGTCAAAAAAACAATTGCACAATGAACTAATGTGTTAATATTTTAATCTTAGTAGGAGTAAATGAAACCAAAGGTATGAAACTTAAAAATTGTTAAATCCAGAGGCTGGATCAGAATTTTTGTCCTATAAGGTATAGGTTAAAAGTCATGATATGTTATATACAACAGTAAATTGTTTTTTTGTTTGCCCTTCTTCGGTTTCTTGTATCACGTCATGTGTCGTAACGAATTAGGATTTTAGGCGAACCACATGAATATCGTTAGAGTTTTAAAAAAAAATTATGAATACTAAAAAAAAAAAACTTCAAAAAAAAAGGAAGAAAAAAGAAATTTATTTTATGAATACTAAAGTATTTGTTCCATATGAATATTGACTTTATTAATATTTTGAAAGAAGATTCCATAATGTACCCCAAAAATTATGTACTAGTGAGCCAACCAAAATGAGCTGCCTCATTTTATAGTTGACCAATAGAAGTGTTAATCAATCAGAAAGCTTAAAATATTCAATTCGACGTGTATAAAGGGAGTCATGTTTTTTCTTTCTCCGAATATTCACTGCCAACCTCTGATATTGAAGACCTGAAGAATTACTGAACAGCTGCTACTAGTGATATTGGCGTTGTTCCATTGAACACATTACGTACTGCACTGGATTCTATGTTCAAAGACTACGGTGAACATGGTCAACAAATATAACATCAATCAGCTAAGTGACAAATTTTTATATTATGTTATTGTGCATGAAATTACGCATTTTTGGTTGGTCGTCTAACGAAGTAACCTCTTAGTATATAAAAAAATTATTGACTTATTCATGACTCTTTTTCTTTCCAGATATTTTTTTCAATATATTGTTACTCATAAGCCCAGTGAAAATGATTACGATGAAACAATGTCGGGTAATCATACTGTATGCTTTCCCGACTGGAAAAAAAGAACAAATTTTGCATCGAATCATTACAAATGGATACACTTTGACAACAGTAAGAGCCTAGGCCAGTGATTCGATACAAGTGAATCCCCAAAACGATACCCAAAACCTCCACTCACCCTAAAAATGAATTAGTTACGTCAGCGTGGATTCCAAGAAAGAACCTGTATGATCAACATATCGCAAGAATCCGAAGAATATGCAGCAGCCTGTAAATGTCATTTTTTTTTCAATGCTTAGCGCAGCTTTGGTCTCCTTGGGGGAGAGGAATTTAATGTCATTTTCGAACGACTTTTAAGTACCTCACTAAAAATCGTCTTTATGAAGCGGAAGGTCGCCCCATGAAAGGCGGCAGACATTGAAAAGATTTTCTCATTGGTTAATTTGTAGATGATTTGCACCAACTTATTTCTAGTAAGCTTACCATAGTTTTGAACTAGTTCTAAAGTCTTGATTTCAGAAAGTTGTGCTGCTTCAATAGGTCTAAACATCAATTGTTAGAAGAAAGTACGTGTAGCTGTCGACAAGAGGAACAGCCCAACATGTGAACTACGACCTTCGAAAATTTAGATATCTGGGAATCGCCTTAAAAGAAAAACAGAACATTTGACACGGAAATCAGAAAGTTTATTGGACTAGGGAAAATGCCTTCTAAAAGTAAAGAAAATATATTAACAAACGGGAAAATGTCGTGAGAAACGAAAATAGTACCGACCTATTATGTAATATTAGTCGCCGTTAATGCCAGTGACTGCTGGACAATATCCTCAGAGCTGAAGAAGGGACTTGAGGCAACAGAAATGCAACATGATGAAAGAAGTAAGATGACGAAAGAAGACACATGACGAAAGATGAAGTAAGATGACGGAAGAAGAAGAAGAAACATGACGAAAAAAGAATCAACATGATGAAAGAAGAAGTAAGATGATAAAAGAAGACATAACGAAAGAAGTATGATGACAGAAGAAGAAACATGGCGAAAGAAGAAAAAACATAATGAAAGAAGTAAAATGAGGAAAGAAGAAGTAAGATGATAAAAGAAGAAGAAGTTACATAACGAAAGTAGAAGAAACGTGATTAAAGAAGATGATGAAAGAAGAAGTAACATGACGAAAGATGATGAAAGAAGACATGACCAAAGAAGAAATGACATGACCAATGAAGAAGTGACACGATGAAAGAATTCATGACGAAAGAAGAAACATGATGAAAGATGAAGTAACATGATGAAAGAAAACGAGACAGAATTAACATGACAAAAGAAGAAATAACAGGACGAAAGAATAATAAAAAAACACGACGCAAGAAGAGGAATATACATGACGAAAGAAGAGGAATAAATATGACGAAAAAAGAAGAGGAATGACATGACGATAGATGATGAAGATGAATCATGAAAAAGATTAAGAAGAAGAAGAAGAAGAAGAAGAAGAAGAAGAAGAAGAACAACAACAACAACAACATGGCGAAAGAAGAAGTGGACTGATATGACGACAGATGATGAAGACGAAACATAAATAAAGATTAAGAAGAAGAAGAAGAAGAAGAAGAAGAAGAAGAAGAAGAAGAAGAAGAAGAGGAATAAACATGACGAATGAGAAATAAACATGACGAAATAAGAAGAGGAATGACATGACGATAGATGATGAAGTTGAAACATGAGAAAAGATTAAGAAGAAAAAAAGGAAAAATAAATAATAATAATAATAATAATAATAATAATAATAATAAGAAGAAGAAGAAGAAGAAGTAAAAACATGACGCAAGAAGAAGAGGAATAAACATGGCGAAAGAAGAAGAGGAATAAACACGACGAAAGAAGAAGAGGAATGGCATGACGATAGACGATGAAGACCAAACATGAAAAAAGATTAAGAAGAAGAAGTGGAAGAATAAGACGGAGAATCATGACGAAAGAAGAAGAGGAATAAACACGACGAAAGACGAAGAGGAATAAACATGACGAATGAAGAAGAGGAATGACACGACGATAGATGATGAAGACGAAACACGAAAAAAGATTAAGTAGAAGTAGAAGAAGACGAAGAGGAATAAACATGACGAAAGAATAATAATAATAGACATGACGAAAGAAGAAGAGGAATAAGCATGACGAAAGAAGAATAATAAACACGCCGAAGGAAGAAGAGGAATAAACATGACGAAAGAAGAAGAGGAATAGGCACGATGAAAGAAGAAGAGGAATAATCATGACGAAAGAAGAAGTGGAATAAGCACGATGAAAGAAGAAGGGGAATAAACAAGACCATCAGGAGAACCTTGACATTGTGTGATCATTAGCAAGCTTGTCTCGTTAGAACAATTACGAGTGAGTTCGATCCTCACTGAGTGCCACATCCTTACGGCCTTGTGCCACATCTAAGCTACGCTTAGAAAATCAACATTATTAGTACCTTGAGCGAGAGTTGAACTCGTTCTCTTTACACTATCAAATTCTTGTAAGCCTACAAATTGTCGATACATAAAAGATCAATTGCTTTCGTGTATTGTCATTCACAATCTTTCTGTGCAGTTGAGAAGCTTCGCTATTAACAACTGAATTACGATGAAGACTCAATCCAATATTTTGAAATAAGAAGCTACAAAATCATCGTAGGCACCTCAGTCGTAAAACGGATCGCAAATGAAGCAGTGCAGCACCAGGCCAGAAACAGACCCTTTGGAGAACCTAATATCGTCAAGAAGAGAAACTTGAAATGGCATGAACACATCCTAAGTGTCAGCATTCTTTCCTCTGTCACCCTCGAAGATACTACCTTGGGCAAAAGAAGAAGAGGCTGATAGCGGAAAGAAAAATCTGTTGACAACGTTATTACGTTGACTGAAAGATAATTCATAAAGACTCAGACATTGACACGCAACCGAGACCTGTGGAGGGAGCTGGTCATTTGTTCAGCTGCACAGCAGCACAACGATCACATCCAATTATGGTACTGATTATGATGACGTGAGAATTATAATGATGGCAAATAGACGCGCCTTACTAACAGTTACACCACATTAGGACCCCTAAAAGAATATTTTCAACAGAGTACAATACACAGACTGAAAAATTAGGCCAATTTTCAGTTTCACTATATCATGTACAAACACCAAAAACTTTCAATGGCATTGAGAAGTTAGTAGTATATAATCAACAAATATTTTTAAAAGAAAGTTTCTAGATTATTAAATTTCCAATCTACTGAATTTTAACTGGCAAACTAAGAGAAAGAAATATAAACACACTTTATTGATTAGGCATAGAATACACCTACGGTCTTTTCTGCAGAAGAATAAATTCCCTCCGCTAATCGAGGCGACTTTCCGGATAGATGCTTGCAAACGCAATTGCGAAACGAACCAATATTTATTTTTAACTCAAGTATAAATCGGACCGATGTTTACTTTTTAATCAAATCCAAAACAAAGTAATTAAGATTTTCACTCAAGTATAAAACGAACTCATGTTTACCTATTGGACAGTTACAAAACGGACAAATTTTTACCTTTTAACTAAAGTATAAACAATGTTTACCTTTTGTCGTAAGTATAAAATGGACTACTGTTTATTTTCTTTTTTCATGTACAAAGGAGACCAATATTTAACTTTTAAATCTGGTAAAAACCTGAGCATGACATAACAAAGTATATATATATATATATATATATATATATATATATATATATAATTTAGTTTTATGGTAAAAGTTTGATGTGTAGTTATGATTAGCAGTCAAATATTGACAAAAATTTAAAAGGTTTTTGTTCATAATTATATTTTTTTTAAATACACACTACTAGGAATTAATAAAAATTTACTGAAAATTTTTTTGTTTTTCTTAGTCTTCCCTTATTTGAGTTATATCCGAAAATGCTATTTCGTTTAAAGGACAATATTATAGTATTTTCTATTGTTTTGAGAACGTTGTATTAACATTTAAAGAATATCAATACAACGTTCTCAAAACTATAGAAAATACTATAATATTCGATAGTTTTCTAAGCCGTAGAAAACAAATCAATCTATCAAACCAAAATATTCATTGTTTGCGGAAATATTTGTATCTTATATAGGAATGTTACCCAATTATATACAATAAGCTTCCTGTTTTGTTTCTTTAAAGGTTCTTTGCATATCTCCTTTGAATATTTTTTCGGGTAGCATATGGCGAAAATATTTTTTAATATGAACAAAACAATAACACCCATCAACCTTTCGAATCTTCCGACATTTTCTGTTCTGACTCTTATCGCCTACCCAACAGTTGAAATCGCCCACTGGTGGGCGATATCACCCAGGTTTGGAAAGCCTGTCGTAGGATCTGTATTGGGTAAACAATAACAACAAAATCCTCCTTGTTTGCAACCTCTTTAAGATCTCATCGTTGCTCACATACTCGGGCCATGATATCCTTAGCATCCTTCTGTAGAACCACGTCTCTGTCGCCTCGAGTCTTTTCTTCATCTTTGAGGAAATCGTCCAAAATTCGCTGCCGTAAAGAAGGACAGATGTCACGTAACAGTTCACTATTCTTTTCTTTGTTAATTTACCAGATTTAAAAGTTTATACTTGAGACCTCCACGATAGGGGCTTTCATTAGTTTTCCTCATAATCTTTTTATAGGCATCCAGGTTAGCAGTTATTATTTGCCTCGACATTTTAAACAAAGAACGACCATTTCCCACAGAGAATTTCTTTTTGATTACTTTTTGAAGCCGAATATTTATCATATTGAATGTAAAAGAAAACAAATTTTCGGAATTGTCAAGCCTGATATCATTCATTCTAAAGCACAAGACAGCAGTCAATATTAATGTTTACTTTAAATGATATTATCTCCTTGATCTAAAAATATAGATAAAATAAGAACAATTGCCAAATGGGTCAACCTCAGTGTTTATTATTCCTGTAATAATTACGTTTACAAAGCAGAAGTAATTTATAGTCGACATTATTGTCTCTCGCTTAGACATGCAAGACGTTTGTAAGAGTTTAATAGTAATTAAAGGACACGGTGCTGATATCCAAAAAGGAAAGAAAAGTATACAGAAGGTATCGAAGGTGAGCGAGAAGATATTAAGCATAACCTCCAAGAAGACAGAATGCATGGTCATCAGTAAAAAGAAATGCAATTTACAGGTCGGGGACACTAAAATCAAGCAGGTGCAGAAATGTAAATATCTGGGAAGTGTTCTGACAGTGCGACGCTGAGATCCGAAGACGGATTGGGATGGCCAGAGACGCATTCTAAAAGCTAGGCAGAGCATTACTAGGCAGGAGGATTTCGTTGGTAACAAAGAAAAGAGTTCTGAACTGCTACGTGATATCTGACCTTTTTTACGGTAGCAAATGTAGGACGGTCTCCTCAAAGATGAAAAAAGAGACTCGAGGCAACGGATGTATGGTTCTACAGGATACTATGGACCGAACATGTGAGCAATGATGAGATTTTGGAGAGGATGCAAACAAGGAGGAAGATTATACTTATCATCAGGAAGAGGCAGCTGAAATTTCTGGGATACGTAATGAGAAAAGAAGACTTGGAGAATCTGATACTCACAGGGTGGCGAGAAGTAAAGAGACCAAATGAAAGCAACGCGTAACAAACTTAGCGGGCTTAAGCAAGAGGATAGTAGAACAGGGCCTGGGAAAAGTAGTAAAAAGACAAATCATACAAAAGGATAGGAGGAAAAAGGAGAGCCATGATCGCTTATGTCCTGACGGGACACGGGATACATAAAAGAAGATCCCCAATAAAAAATAGAATCGTCAGACTGAATGTTTTCAGGATTTCTTTCCGTGCTTGGAAAAGTGTTTTTCGTGTACAAAGATTGTTCGGTTGATACGTAAAAAAAACAAGTTGCAGATTTTTCTGTGTCGAAGTCACGCGGCTAACTTGATTGGAATTTTGACGAGAAAAATATCAGAGAAAAAAAAAACTTTCTAGTGAACTTAATTGCTCGTTTACCGTTTAATCATTGTTTTTCTTTTTTTTTGCAATGATTATTTTACATCCAGTCAAATGTTTAAACAAAGAACGGAATATGAGACACCGAAAACCGAAGGCGAACTTACAAAATATTTATTTACTAACACTCTACCTCCAATGGCTCTTAGGTCTAGTACTGTGTAAAAAATTGTATTAAAAGAATTCTATTTACCCTTTCCATAAATATCAGTTTTTTTCTATTAAGGACTAGAAAATCCAAGACAAAAAAGAAATGAAGAAAATATGGCAATAAAAATATAAAAAGAATTAAACCACTAGTCAAGTGTTGACTTAGTTTGTAAAATAGGGAACATTTAACATAGTACTATGTGCCATGTTCCTTCAGGACATGGGGGATAATATTTCTCTCCATAACTTACCAACGTTTCACTTATGTTCCTTCAGAACATGGGCTATTATAGCTCTCCACAACTTCCAAATGTTTGCCTCATCAACGTCACTCACAGTTTCTGTTATGTCATTTTACACAATCTCACCATTTCCCTCTGTCGCTTTGTCTTCAATATTTGCTGTGAGTGTCAAATTATCCACGCTCTATTTCTAAATAATATATCCGACAAAAATTCTACTTTTTCTGATTCTAAGAATGAGCCTCGCTTATTTTCCATTTTCCTTAAAATTTCCTCGTTACTCTCCTGTTCAGTCCATGGTATTAAATTCAGCATCCTTCCGGAGAATCTCTTTTCTGGTGCCTCGACTGTCTTCTTCATCTGTGAGGAGATTATCAAGTATTTACTGCTGTATAGGAGAACTAAGTTTACGTACCGTATTTTCTTGTGTATAATACGAGAAATTTTCAATGAAAGTTAAAGGTAAAAATCGGGAAGGTCGTATTAGACACAAGTACACGTAGGAGTAATGGATAGCGGCTCGGATTGAGGAATCGGAGAGCCGACTTAGAATTCCAGTCGAATCCATTGTGCTAAAACCCTTGGGAACGGTATGAATCCTCTTCTTCCCCTCCGCCAGCTATGACAGGAGAAACCGGGTCCTATAGCCTCCACCGTGTCGTGTTCGAATTCCAGTCCTTAAACTCAACCCAGAACAGAAGGGGAAATTATACATACGATCCATCGCTAAAGATGCTGGAAACATGTTCGGTTTCTTTTACCACTCCAGTAAGTACCTGACACCACGTCTTATCCTATACATTTACAAGAGCCAGATCAGCTCTACAATAGAGTGAGTAATTGATAGCAGCTCGGATTGAGGAATCGGTGAGCCGAGTTCGAAATCCAATCGAATCCATTACATTCACTTACGTGCTAATACCCTTGGGATATGCATTAATCCTCTTCTTCTCCACCCCCCAGCTATGGGTAAATGACAGGACAGACCGGGTTCTATAGCCCTGGATGGCAACTAGTCTACCGTAGAAAGAAATGGCAATCTAATTCGTGAAAAATCTGCCTCGTCAGTCATGTATCGAAAGATACATGATCACCTAAGCGTGTATCACACACGGCACATAACGGACTGACGTGCTAGTACCCTTGGGAAAGGTATGAATTCTCTTCTTCTCCCCCGACCCCACCAGCTATGGCTAAATAGCAGAACAGACCGGGTTCTATAGCCGTGTATGGCAACTGGTCTACTGCAAAAAGAAATGGCAACCTACTGCGGGAAAAATCTGTATCGTCAGTCATGTATCGAAAGATACATTACTGTCAACGCGTATATCACACATAGCACATAACTGGCTGATTATATTCAAGTCGTATTATACACAAAAATACTGTAAGACTTGAGCACCCTATTTGTTTAGAACAAAATTTTCCCGTTTCTCAATACTTTGCTTAGCATCTTTTGCGATGCTAATGCAACTTTTCCTGCATTTCTGGTCTTATGATATTGTTTGTTATAAGACAACGACACAGTTCAAGTTGAGCAGACAATTTATACAAGTACGGTAAAGAGATCTTTCTTTTCTAAATCTAATACTTGTAAGATTCACAAATCTAATGAGTGACGAGGCTCATTAGCATCTATTGTCTCATCACACTTTTGTGGATTGCATGTAAAATAAAAATCAATAACTATATTACTAGAACATTATTTTGGGACCCAAAAGAAAATCTCCATAATTCCTGTAAAATTCTGGCAAATATAGTAAGATGAGCTATTTTTGAAATTATTAATCGATTTAAACTATACACAAATAGCTTTCAGATTTTTCTCATTCAGCATGGCTCCAGGAAAATGCAATTATTAATAACGATATTATATTGTGCATTTAGCCATCAGTCTAAAATGAAGATTCAAAAATACAAATAATAATTTCATCCAGCACTCTGAAAATGTATGTTAGTCGTATTTTAAATTCCATTACAACAAATGTCTTATGCATCAGTGAATTTTTTTTATAAAACAACCCTGGCACGAGCGAAGACTGCACATATTTTAAATCTAAAATTATCTACAACTGGTGCATGGAAGAAAACCACCTCTTTTATCGCCCGACATCTTAGCTCGTAGGTGTGTCAATTTGGGCCATTCATTGTTCCCTGTGTTTGATTTAGATACACCCTATGCCGAGCGTAAGGCAAAAGGAAATTGTGATGTGGCAAACACAGAACAGTACTGCCGGAGTTGGTTTTTCGCGGGCTTGCCTAACCTGCGGAAGAATTCGATACTTTTGACCATTTGTATGTTTATGGCAAGAATTTGGATGCTCGCAAATATCATCCGTAAATATGTTGTCATCGTCTCTTCTCTCCCACTCAGCTATATGTTAAATGGCAGGGTAGGCTGAATTTTCTTCCCTCGGTTTGCAAACAGTCTTCCCCAATTAGTATGCATGGTGCTTGGGCGGTCATGTAATCCTTAGAAGTCAGTCAGTAAAACAGAGTCTGAACTGCAGGCAGTTTGGGAGTAGACGCCGAGAAATATTCTATCCTGATACGTGAGAAAATACAACCCTCTTCTAAATTACACGGTCGATTTGTGAGTAAGGAAATACGTTTGTTATATTCACTAACTTTCTTTTTCAGGGTCGGGGAGAAGGCATATGATTAATTTCTACACTTTGATCTACAAACTAAAAGGTTTTTACGTTTTTCCTAGCCATTTGTATTTTTTTTATGTTGAATGTCTGATAAATATCTGTAACTACGACAGATACTTCTAAGGCCGCCCTCATATAAAGACAACATGTCTGTTTCCGACTCTCATGAAAATGTACACCAAACGGGATAATATCCATTTTTAATTTTAATAGACGATGCAAGGTTAGAAGATAATAAAAAGTGAAGAGCCGGCTGACATTAATACAAGAAAACGTTCTTGAGTCGACATTGAGCGAACAATTTATAATATTTGATTATTATAATTAACAGTAAACAATACGACAAATTTATTTTTTACTATTGTATATTAATTCGTTCCGACCCGTTTTCTGGTCGTAAGTGGTTTTATAACAAATTGTCTGCCACTTTACAATTTGACTATCCTCAGGTGTATCGTTTTCAATAACCTTCTAAGAATATTGAACATCTTTTATCTGATTCGCAGAGGTAGGCTTTTCTTATTTCTGTGCCTATCATGGCTGAGGATATTTTAAGAGCGAGTCAGTGGTTTCGTATCTTGCGAATCAACCTCACTACTGAGTCGCTGTTTATTTCTGCTCTTCTGTAAAGACTTTCCAAAATGGAAAGGACGTAAGATTGGCTTGGATAATTTAACGACATATCAATACTTGTTGGGTTATCTAATGTCGAATATATGTCTTATCTGCAACTTTACAAAGGTTTAATGGAAATAAGGCATAGGCTTGGTTTTAAACGGCTGTCAAAAAGTAGGCATGGGGTCGGGGACACTCGAGATAAAAATTCCACATAGGTCCACTTTACACTAGAATAAAATAAGGTAGCCCGTGGATAATTGAATAAAATAGAAGCATAGACATGAGTCTGCTTTACACCAGAGTCGCTAAGATTTACACAATTGTCAAAATGCTATACATATGTAGGGTTTGCACTAGAATTTAAAAGGGAGACATATGACCGGTTTACACTGGAGTCAAAAAGGTAGACATGGGTCCAATTTCACTAGTTAAAAAAGTGTAGACATAAATCTGGTTTTCAATAGAGTAAAAAAATCGATATTGATCTGATTTCGAATAGAGTTAAAAAGGTAATCATAGGTTCCGAGTTTACGAGTATATACACAGTAATTGGTCTTTTGTAATGGGGTCTCTTTCCTCTCTTGCAGGGTATGTGATCAGCATATTCTCTTCCCCTCAGTAAACAGAAAAGACAGTCGTATTGTTTACTGTTAATTATAATAATCAAATATTATAAATTGTTCGCTCAATGACGACTCAAGAACGTTTTCTTGTATTAATGTCAGCCGGCTCTTCACTTTTTATTATCTTCTAACCTTGCATCGTCTATTAAAATTAAAAATGGATATTATCCCGTTTGGTGTACATTTTCATGAGAGTCGGAAACAGACATGTTGTCTTTATATGAGGGCGGCCTTAGAAGTATCTGTCGTAGTTACAGATATTTATCAGACATTCAACATAAAAAAAATACAAATGGCTAGGAAAAACGTAAAAACCTTTTAGTTTGTAGATCAAAGTGTAGAAATTAATCATATGCCTTCTCCCCGACCCTGAAAAAGAAAGTTAGTGAATATAACAAACGTATTTCCTTACTCACAAATCGACCGTGTAATTTAGAAGAGGGTTGTATTTTCTCACGTATCAGGATAGAATATTTCTCGGCGTCTACTCCCAAACTGCCTGCAGTTCAGACTCTGTTTTTTCTTCACTTTGGTTTGTTTAACAGCAGACCAACTCCTTATACGTTAGTTAATGCCGAAATTTAATTTTCTTGGTACCTTTGGTAAATTGTTATTCAAAAATATATTGCTGATAACGGTTCTCTTCCTTTTCAAATTGCTGGTAAGTTTTTTTACGATGGACATATGTTTGTGGTATTCTTATTATAAAAATGTATTTTTATACTTTCAAAAGGTTTTTTTGAGTCAACTCTTTTTTGGGGGGGGAGGTGTAACTATTTTCTCAGAGCTGGATCCCTAACAGGCACTACCATCCCGGATGAGGTTGGACCTGGAAACAACAGCAATTAAGAGGTGGTTTCACGTTCCTAAAAAAAAAAAAACAATCAGTGGCCTTGCTGCCGGATTTAGTCTATCGTCATACCCAGTATACTCTCCACTTGGGCATACTATAATATCCTTATATATGTTCTTTCTTAATTTTATGATGTTCATATGTCAGTCAGTTATGTGCCATGCTTGATACACGCTTACGCAATCATATATCTTTCGATATATGACTGACAAGGCTGATTTTTTACCGCAGTATGTTGTCATTTTTTTTTCTGCGGTAGACCAATTGCCATCCTGCTATTTACTCATAGCTGGGAGGAGAAGAAGAGGATTCATACCTTTCCCAAGGGTATTAGCACGTAAATGAATGTAATGGATTCGACTGGAATTCGACTCTCAGATTTCTCAATCCGAACCGCTGTCCATTACTCCACCGTGTCTTTTGATTATTGCCTGGGTCATTCAAACATAAAACATGTGCTGCTTCTTTAAAAAAATGTCTATTTTATATTATTGTTGTTTGTGTAATTTTGACTTTCATCCATAAGTGTTTGCTGAAGGCCTTTTCACTCGAGAGCTAATTTCAACGAGTAAACATTTATCTTTGCTTAATTATCTTTTCTCTTTCAGATCACGAACAGAATAGATGTGAAGACGATTCCAATCATGCGAATTCTGAGTGAATCTAATTTAATTGAAGAATGTTTTAAAATCGCTACCACAAAGTTGTCTCGAGTATTCGATTTCATATTCGATAGATTTTTTTCGTGATCCTGGAGAGTCAGAATCGCTAAACTACGAAAACTAAACGGTAATAGGTGAAAGGTCACATATCAGACACATAACTGATACATTTACATTCCTATTACATTCCTTTAAAATTAACATTAAAGATGCGATGCATTTTCAAGCAAATTAGTTGATCTTTTTGTAGTACATTTCTTGTTTTGGTATTTGTCTATATTTCTGAGATGAGGTATTATGTACACTATTTTCATTATACGGACTATTGTCCTCATCTTTGTTGCCATATTTATCACAACGTTTCGGCCGTTGTACGCTCCGGCCTTCTTCAGGTAGTTGGAATGTCGACATTTGAAATTCCAACCATCTGAAGTACAACGGCCGAAACGTTGTGATTAATATGGCAACAAAGATGAGGACAATAGTCCGAATAATGTAGTGTATTTCTTGTTTTCTTCTTTTATGCTTCGAGTCCCTTCAGAACGTAGGCAATAATGGCCCTCCACGTCATCCAATCCTTTGTAGTTCTTAATAAATTTTGTCTTTTTGTTATTTCTCCCGAACCCTGTTCTGCCATCCATTTACTCAAGCTCATCACATATCTTACGCGCTGTTTACCTCTGTCCTTCTTTCCCACAATCTATCCTGTGTGTATCAAGTTTTCCAAGCCCTCCTTCCTCATTACGTCCTCCAGATATTTCAGCTGCTTCTTCTTGATTTTAATCATGTTTCCTTTTTGATTCCATTTTCTCTTTTTTCTGCTTCCTTCCCCATACCACGTTCTGTCATCCACTTGCTTAAGTCCGTCAGGTATGTCACGCGTTGTTTTCCTTTGTCTCTCTTTCCCTCTATTCGATCCATGAGTATCAGATTCTCCAGATCCTCCTTCCTCATTTCGTGTCCCAGAAACTTAAGCTGCCTCTTCCTGATATTAAGTATAAGCCCCCTCCTTGTTTGCAACCTTTCTATAACTTCATCCTTGCTCACATGCTTGGTTCATGATATTCTTAGCATCCTTCTGTAGAATCACATCTCCGTCGCCTCGAATCTCTTCTTCATCTTTGTGGAAATCGTCCAGCATTCGCTGCCGTATATAAGAAGGACAGATGTCACGTAACAGCTCAATATTCTTTTCTTTATTACCAAAGAAATTCTCCTGTTTCCCAGTACTCTGCCCAGCTTTTTGAATGTGTCCTTGACAATCTCAATATGTGTACGGACCTCAGTGTAGCACTTACCGTCCTCTGTTAATGCACATACAAGATATTTCACCTTCAGCGTCTGCTTGATTCTAGTGTTCCCAACCTTCAAATCGCGTTTCGGGCTCATCCTCTTACTGATGACCATGCATTCTGTCTTCTTGTAGTTTATGCTTAGGCCTTTTTTCTCACTCTCCGTCGCTATCTTTTGTACGAGATTTTGTAATTACTTTACCGTGTCTTCTATCAGTACTGTGCCATTAAATAGTCTAGGCGACATAGCCAAGAGCGATATTTATTCTGTATAAATACAAAAATGTGGCACAAGGCCAAAAGGGGGATGAGGAAATGATGATCTTCTTCTAGTCACAATTACTGACCCAAACATACCACACTATGCCTTACACCAAAAACACTTACTACACTCACCATAATACCTCAGAATCTCCATGCACTGCTAACTTGTCTCCATATGTAAATTCTTGTCTGTGGGTGGGGCGGGGGAATAAAACAACAATTTAAAAATCTAAACCCCAATGTGTATATACAATATGAGAAAAGGAATATATATTGAGAGGAGAAAAGAATGATACAAGGGAAAAGAGAGATATAATGAGAAGAGATGAGAGAGATAGTGAAAGGAGAAAAGTAAGCTATAGGGGAGAGAGAGAGAGAGAGAGAGAGAGAGAGAGAGAGACAGAAGGGAAAAGAAAGAGTGATATAGCGAGAAGGGAAAAGGAAGAAAGATATAGCGAGAAGGGAAAAGGAAGAGTGATATAGCGAGAAGGGAAAAGGAAGGGAGATAAATCGAGAAGGGAAAAGGAAGCGAGATATAGCGAGAAGAGAAAAGGAAGACAGAAAAAGAGATCTAGTGCAAGGTGGAGGAAAATAAATGAAAAATAAATAGAACAAGCAAGAATGGTAATTAATGTAGTCTTTTGAGACTTCTGTTTATTCTGATGTCGCTAATTCGTATCTTATCTGTTACTGACGAACATACAGTCTGTCTTCTTACAATTAATAAATCATCCTTTACCCCTTGCCTTACCCAAGGAATTTTTGTCGCTTTCCATTTTCGTGTGCCATCGTAAGTTTTTAATATTTTCATAATAAAAACTTTTAGATATCACAATATATATTCGTTTTGATGATTCCAAAAATGGTAAAGATTTAGCTGTTTCTTTTTTTTTTGTTTTTTGTAGCGAAATATGTTTATATGCATGTCAGTCTAGAATAAAAGAAATGTTCTTTCTTTTTTACGACAGTTATTAATTTTTGTCTCAGATTAAGGTAGCCTATCAAAGCATGCCGAACGGAAAGATGCAGACGTCTTATAAACGGGCAGAGTTAACAGGAACTTCGTCCCTACGTCCACGATTTTTAATTAACACTTAAAATCAAAGAAGCACGCATACGGCAGACAGAATTTGCTATTAATATAGATTACTAGCACCTTTCCTTACACGACGTGTCGGTAGCCAAACGGTTATCGGTCAGGTATACGTAATCAGCAAATCGATTTCAAATTTCAGCCGTGTTGTTTTTAATTTTTTTTGTTCACTTCGAGGAATCCACCAAATTTATCTTCACAGTTATGGATTAACTAACAGCAGACCGTTTAACCCATTAATTCCCGAGATAAAATCAAGTATAGCCCTTCTTGCTCTATGAGCAGCATCCCTTTCAAACTTTGACAATCATGGCTCTCCACAATTTCCTGTCTTTTGTAGCTCTTAAAAATCTTTTTCATTTTTGTTTTATTTCTCCTAAAACTTTTTCCGTCATCCATTTACTCAAGCGCGTTAGGTAGATTATTTATTTATTATTTACCTCTTGCCTTCAATCTGTCCTGTAAGTATTAAATTTTCCAAGCCCTCTTTCCTCATCATGTGCCCTAGAAATTTTCATTGTTTCTTTCTGGTGGTAAATGTTCTTTTTCTTTCTATTTTCTCTAAAGCTAAAAATTTAAAATACTGAAGTCCGTTATTAATAATCGGTGTCTTTAAACAATCCGGTATAAAGTATAGATTTTTCAAAAATACAGTATTAATTATGGCTTTATAAAATTCCGGTATTATTAGTAGATTTTTTTTTTAATATAATGTATTTATGCCCACCTTCCCCAAAATGGGACGGTAGGCATTAATGGGTTAAGGGAAAAGAAATCTTAATTCTAAACCAATTGAGCGTAATAATGTTGATTGTGAAGTGGCGACCCTTCGACTATCCGCTTCTTTGCTTTTTTCATGGATTTCTCTTCATTTGTGAGAATCGTCTACGGCTCGAACTAAAAGCACTTTTGAGGAGTTGACTTTTCATCAGCAGATAGCAAAAAAACTGTTCTTGCGAAAGTGCATCATTGGATATTTGAACATCGTCAATGTTATCAGATAGACTTTTGTGAGTGTTACATTTCAGTAGATGAGTAAGAAGCCCTTTTACGCAGACAACGAAACTGGCTTCGCACCCACACACACAAACTCACACGCAAACGCATACACTCGCACACACACACACACAGACATGTGCGCATTCAAACATGTGCGCGTACACACACACACACACATGCACGTAAACACGCATACACATTTTGTCCCCTATTCACTGCTATTGCTAATACCTTCTTTTCAGCATTGCTATTTAATTTATCTCTCTCTGTCACGTCCTTTCAACTTATGGACGATCATGGCTCTCCACAACTTGCTCTTTTTTTTTTTACATACCATTATGTTTAACATTATGATTGCTTTTTTGTTCTTTGGGAAACATAATGATAACAGAAGGCGTGGAGAATTCAACACACATAACGTATATAGAAAGCAAGGGAAAACAGCGAATAATCAACTTGACAAATATAAGTTAATAGATGGTACAACAATGTCCACAAAAAAGTGGAATGATAAAGGAGAAACGATAATTGCAGGAAGTTGTGGAGATCCATGATATTGTACGGCCTAAGAAGATATGAAACATAAAAGCAGAAAGAATAAGAAAATCACTGTAAATAATTTTCCTCTAGAAAATATTGCTAATGATTTTTCTGCAGTAAACATTATTCATGATTTATATAAAGAGGCTTGTTTATTCGTCATTTTATGAATGTATGACAAAAGGTTCGTCTACGGAAAGTATTGCTAGCTGTTCTCTTAGAGAAAAAAAAACAAACCTTCACAATTTCTATCAGGTGTCTCAACATAAACCATTTTTTTATAAAACAGACGCTATTTATCTGGAATGAGAATGAAATCACCTACACTTAATACACCATAAAAATTAGGGATGCGGAATTGGTAAATACTTCAACTACCTCGGCTTATGGATTATCTACTAGAAATTAAGTATAGGAGAAAAATTAATTTAACATAGAATAGGCTGTGCCGCGTGTAGCTTCGCTCATCACCAGAAATTGCTACGAAATTAAAACATCAACCTGAAAACTCAATTCATGTCCTTAAATAGTGTCATATAGGAAGAAAATGAGTAACTACCGACACCGAGGTTCGAGCGTGACACTCTGGACTTATGAATATGTTTTCCACTAGTTGTATAAATAGCGATGTCAGGCTACTGACTGCAGTGATTACTGAGTCGAACTATCCAGTTGAATTAGTGTGAATTATTGTGCGTCGATGATTTGGGGTTTTGACTTAGGATTTACCGGCAGTTAAGCCGAGCCGCGATACTAACAAGGTATTCACTGAAATGGTTAATTATCTTTGGTTAACTTTTACTTCTTTGTTCTTGTTAAGTATTTACTTGCAGTTGTAATTAAATTTTGTTCTGTCTTAATGTTGAAGTCAGGAGTTATACTTAATTATTAAGGGCCACCGTACTTCACGAAAATTAAACTCGTCAGATCGAAACTTTTTTTATGGATGTCATGCATGTCACCGAACCCGTTCAGAAATATCTAAACGGTCAGTTGTATACAATCGTTTCCTAAGATAAATAGTAAAAAAAGGGCTTGTGTGAGTAAGGCCCGAGGGACTGGGCAGATTTCACCTTTATTTGAATATCGTGGACTGGTGCTACAGAATCACAAACAAAGAACTGTACCAAATAGCAAAGACCACATCACCTGAGGACTACCAACAGTATCAGCGATTAAAATGGATGGAACATGTAACTCGAAGAGAAAATAATGATATAATCACAATGTTAACATTCCACACCACTTTAAACATAAGATTAGGAGGGGAACATCCATCAATACTGGAAAGAACGATAACAGCTACTGGAGTTGAGAAAACTGTTTTCCTAAAAAAATAGTTTTACGGAAAAGATTTTATGAAATTTCAACCGGACACAGTAAGGGCTGTTTGGTCAATGAATGTCAAACTTTTCCTTATAAGGAAACAGCTACCATTACTTTTACGTTTATTTTTTTTCTAATAATCTTGAGAAAATTATTGGAAATAATAATATAGGAACATACAACTAAAGCACAAAAATATCATTTGTGGTCAGAAATTACGGTAAGCATTACAGATAAAAAAAAAGTGTTGTAATATGTATCGTGCAGTTTCTTAATTCGATGGGAGAAAGTTTCAAATTAGTTTCGCACATTACTTCTGTACAACCGGTCCGACGCAGGAAACATCCATTTTTTTCTACTTAAAAGCCACAACACTATGTTTTAAGGGGAAATAACTAATATATTTCTAGATTTTCAACGTCAGCGAAGAGCCGGCTAAAACGGAAATTGCATTGGTGGTGAGAGTAATGGCAATGTTGTAACATTGAGAAGAATCACTTATAAAATCGAGTTCGTCTGTTGGGAATTGCACCAAACACAGACGCTGGTTGACGAAGATATTTTTAACCTCATTTGAACCATATTGCATATTCGTTGTGTTTTGTTTACTTTTTTTTTAAATAAAAATCTTATTTTATTTTCAGGTTATAAAAATGCGTCTCGATAATCATACGCTACGTAATAATCATTTAAAAATGTTCTTGTTGAATTGTTATATTTCTTTTTACATAATAAATATTAAAACAGAACGCCTGTTAATTATGCACCAACACAATAAAATTGGTTCCATAATGACACATATGATTTCAATGAAATCCTTGCTTACCCTGTATGCGGCAGATTTAATCCCCGTTGAACACATATACCCACCGCTATTCAGGTGCTAAAGTTTATACAACTTGGTTATGACAATAAACTACATCCGACAGCAAGGCCTCTGGGAGATTGGAGTTTTGAAGAGCGTGGCAACACTTCTTAATTGCTGTTGTTCCCAGGACCACCCTGACCCAGAGTGGCAGCACCTGTTAGGGTCCCAGATATGGGTAAATAGTAAACCCCTAAACAAAAACCTATGAAAATATAAAAATATTTTTTATATAGCAATACCAGCAATACATTTTTATATATAAAAAATTGCCAACAATACCTATTTATAATAAAAATTACGAACAATATCTATTTATAATAAAAATTATAAACAACTATTTATACTAAAATTACCAATGATACCAAATTTATAGTAACATGACCTCTTCGAGAAAGCAAAAATGAACGACATAATATTATTTCTTAGAACAGTGGGTCTAGACCAACAATTATAGACCAAATAAGAATGTCAATAAAACCGCCTTCACTATAAACTGTATACCTGAAAAGAATACATCAATGAATCCAGACACTCTACACACTTTCTTTACAAAAATGCATCAATGAAATTTGATCTCTTACAAACTGACTTTACAAAGAACTCATATTCTATTCATACGAATCTATTCTAAAAATCTTGTCGGCTTAAATAACCCATTGAGGTTGATATACTGCAAAACAAAATAAACCCAAACGCTCGACTTTTTCAGAAAGATCAATATTCTAAGTCTGTTGATATGTGGTTAAATCCATCCTGGGTACCTTAAAATACCCTTCACCATATTTGAGAAAGATTAGATTTTGAAATTAGTCGCACATTTTTTCAAAATGCTCGTGTATATACGCCATTCGACATTCTTTGTTTTTACAGTGCAACCCGAATATAAGAGAGTTGTCGGGACCGGATAAGAAGTCTCTTATATCCGGGGTTCTCTTATATCCGAGTTTGGTCTATTTTGTTTTATTAAGACAGGCTCTAATTTGGGACCAGAGAAAATCTCTCTTATATCCGAGTTTCTCTTATATCCGGGTTCTCTTATATCCGGGTTACACTGTAATTTATAAAATTAATCATGTACACTTGTTTTCCTGTTTATAGCATAGACTTTTTATTTTATTTTTTAGCAGTTTCGGATATATTCCCAGTTGATTTTCCTAATAAAAAAATATAATAAATCCTATTTTCAGATTCTAAACCTTTCCTCAACGAAATCGCGAATTTCACAATATGGTTATCTTCAGATTGAATTACTACGTCTCAACTAAATATCAATGTGTGAATTCCAAAATATAGCGCTCGACTTTGCTATGAAATCTCCTTAGAACTTCGTTAATTTTAAAAATGTTTTAAATGCGAAATTTGAAACGGAATCATGTTCTAAGATTAATTCTGCTAGAATTCCATCAACAGTGATCTTGTTCAAGTATCTCATTCAAAACTGATCTTATTCGGTAATCTCATACGAAACTGACCTTTTTCGCTAATCTCGTTCGAAACTCACGTTGTTCCAGTATTTTGTTCGAAATTGGCCTTTTTCGCAATTTTTTTCAAAACTGCCTCTTTCGCAAACCTCCTTCGAAGATTATCCTTTTTCTGGAATCTCCTTAATAGCTTACTTCTATAATTTCGTTCGGAGATTATTTTGTTCTCTAATTTCGCCCGAAATATATTTTGTTCTGGAAATCTAGTGTCTTGCTTAAAGATATTTTCCCTGGAATCTCGCCCAGTGCACCCTTTCTCTTGAATATCATGCGAAGATTAATTTATTCTAAATTCACATAAAAAATTAACTCTAAAATATTTTAACCGATCGAGCAGATATATATATGAAGAAAATAACAGACGAGGTCAAAATTGGAGGATAGTTGCCATAAATTTTTCCGGCAGTCTTTACAAATCTGTAAACACTTACCCACAGGGACATCTTTTCCAATCTGTTGCTATTTCCATAGTAAATGTTTATATGAACTCTAGTTTTTGTTTCACAACTTCAGACCTTTTCCGCTGGCCCACGCCATGCGATTTCCACAGAGTCGAATCATGATTATTTCCCCCGAGCCCCAAATGTAAAAAAAAAAAAAAAAAAAAAATCCAATCGAAGAACTTTTTTTTTTCAAAGATCCGCCATTTCGGAACAAATCCCGCTACTTGCTTCAAGTTTTTAATCTTGACCTCTTCAGTTCAAATGTCAGTCGTTATATATCCTCTTTATCCTCAGAATTTCCTCTTCCCGCTATGTTCCCTACACGTAAGACCCTAGTGGCCCGCTGGCGATTCGTCGATGGCAACGCCCGCGGTCCTCTGGTGGCAGCCACCGGCGCGTCACTAATGGTCCGCAAGTGGTAACATTGCCGAGACGAACACTTCGGCCGTCCGACACCGGACCACCGGCGGTAAACGCTAGTGGCATGCCACCCAGTGACAGATTGTTGGCTTGCGTGTAGGGTTCTTTTTACATTCATATCACATACCTCATTCATCATTACCATTTCAACAGTGGCCTTCTACCTTGAGTGGCTCTCGATGAAATTTATTAAAATATAGTGCTTAAGATGAACATCTTCTACCAAATATTTTAAGAAATAGGACTCAAGAAAAACTTTCCAAAAAAGAAACTATGGACAGGAATTGGAATGAAAGCTGTGATGACACATGCACTGAATAAAATATGTGAATGATGAATTAATAAATGCTAAATACTTCGGATTATGGATCAGTTATGAACATTAGTATAGGACATATGGAGATTGAACCTAGAATAGGCTGTGCCAGAGGTAGTTTCGCCCAACACCGCAAATATCTACAAAACCTTAACATGAAAACTCGAGTCATATACTTAAATAGCCTCGTCAGATCGAGGTTGATGCGGTGCATGGCGCCAAATCAGTCAGTTATGTGCCATGCGTGATACACGTTTAGGCGATCATGTATCTTTCGATGCATGACTGACGAGGCAGAATTTTTTCCCGCAGTAGGTTGCCATTTCTTTCTGCGGTAGACCAGTTGCCATCAAAGGCTATAGAACTCAGTCTGTCCTGCTGTTTATCCATAACTGGGGGGATAAGATGATTCATACCTTTCCAAAGGGTATTAGCACGTAAGTGAATGTAATGGATTCGACTGGAATTCGAACTCGACTCTCCGCGCCAATGCCGTTCAGAAATATCAAAACTGTCAGCCGTATATAACCGCTTTCTCAGATCAATGCTTAAAAATGATTTCAAGCGAATGAAACCTGTCGGCCTCAGGTAAGAATTCTTTTCTTTGTAACTCGTGAAATGACGCTACAGAATCACAAAAAAAGAACTGTACAAAATAACAGAAGCGTGAACACGTTCGGACTTTCAACAAATGCAACAACTAAAATGGATAGCACATATAACTCGAAGTGAAAATAATGGCGTAATCACGAGAGTGCCTTTTCATATTTCTTCCAAGAAAAAATTAAGAAGGACACCCCCATAAATACTGTTAATTGCGATAAGAGTTAGCGAACATAGGAAACATTTTTTTCTTGATAAAAAAAACTTAAAGATATGACAAAATTTAACCGACAGTACTACTGGCTGCTCGGTCAATGAATGCTGAAATTTCCCCATATATATAAACAATGAATATGACCATTAGTTTTTGTTGACTCCGTAGCATTATTTTTTTTTATCCTGAATTCTCGAATTCATGAAACTTGGGAAAATCCACTCTTTTGTCTACATGACAAGCCTTTCTCCTCTTCATGATAATCTAAATTTCATCTTGACATTCATACTGTGAATAAGGTTGGCCTTAGATCTACGTAAAAAAAAAAAAAATCTGCATCAGATACAGGGGGTCAGTAGGTTTTCATGTCTAGTTTTGCCCTTCTGATGAGGATATGCTATTGGCAAGAGAGTTGCCAGAAGAAAATCCATCAAAATCAAAATTCTTCCTTTTCTGAATGACATGAGGTGGAAAAGTGATGGAGAAGGCCCCATTACGAAAAGGTCAATGAAATCTTTTCTGTACGCAGCCAAAACAACGGAACAGTATCCCAAATGTAGAACGTCAAGATGCAGTTTGGTGGTGGTGGTGGCGGGGAGAGGGATTGGAAAAATTATGCTACTACGGAACCGGAAATGCTGGCGTTAAGCTACCCGAAAATGATGAGACCAATTCACTGAAAGACACTCGAAGATAACGCTCGTACGAACCGTCTACTTGGACAGAAAGACTTGGGCACCTCAGCCTGGCGTAATAGTTAGTAAGCTTATCTTGCATTACGACTGAGTAGTGAGTTCGATCCTAATTGGGTGCCTCCCATACCTTTGGCCTTGTGCCACATTTAAGCTACGCTTCGACAAACAATGGGGTACCTCGAAGCGGTGTAATAGCTAGCAAGCTTGTCTCGCTAGAATTACGATTGAGTAGTGAGTTCGATACTCACTGGGTGCTCCCTACTTTCGGCCTTGTGCCACTTCTAAGCTACGCTTGGAAAAATCACTACTTGGACAGAAAAACTTACTCATGTGATGTTAACCCTTTTTTTCTGTATTACGCCCATGCATTCTTTATTTCGAATCTGAATGTAGTCTTTATTTCAAGAGTATGTGTATTTTTTTAAGTTCGAATCTGTTTAATATTTGTATTTATGGGTACGTTTAATTGTGTATTCATAATTATTTTTTGGGTAATTTACGATTAAATTTTGGAGCATATTTCCTTTTAATCATTTTACCCCAAACAAGGCAATAAAGCCACAAAGACGAAAGGAACTGTTGCGCGTTAGAGAATTTGAGAAAAAAAATTCTATAAAAGACAAGGAACAATAAAAGAACAGGAATTAAGAGGACAGAAGATAACGACTGAAATTGCCTTTAAATTCTTGAATATTAAAGTTGATTGAAAAACAAGAAACCGGTCGAGAGTTCAAACAATCGAGAATTGCTATAGAATAAATTTTTAGCATAGAAGTTACGGTAAATTTTGAAATGATGAGACCTTGTTGCCAATCAACTCATAAATTCATAAAGTCAAGATGGGTTAATTAGTACTACTTGTATGACTAAACCATTGGTATCTCCCCAATTAAGAAATATTTCAATCTAAACATATTTTCTGGATCTACATAAACTGCAAATTGTTGATAACCAGAAGAAAACGGATCATTGAATTAATCAATAAAGTCTAGCTACCGTAGATGAAAATCCATCAGAACGATTATCATAAAAATATTTATAGAACAGGCAAAGGCAAGCTACGTTTCTGCGACGTGAAAGTGACTGAACCTGAGAAGTCGGATCAACACCAATAACACTGCAGATTCTTCTTTGGATTTTGTCAAGAATCTCTAAATATATAGTAGGACTACATGACCAGATATCGCAGCAATATTCAAAGTAAAGACGAATGGTAGACTTATATATATGTAAGATGGATTTTGGCTAGAAAAACGGCTGTGGAATTATCTTCATTTTTCTTTTTTGTATCTCTTCGTAATTTTTAGAGTATATTCAATTTTCATTTCAACTGGAGAGGTCCTCGACAAAATCCAGAGACGAATATGCAATGTGACAGGTCCTGATCTGGCATCTAGACAACAGTCGCTTTCTCACAGACGTGTCGTGGCTTCCGTCTGTCTCTGCTACAAGTATTTTCACGACATCTGTTCCGACGTGCTACTTTCGCTGGTTCCCAGACTGCATAAATTGAAGCGAGCTACTAGGTTGGCCACTCGGTCCCATTCTTTTACTGTCAAAACGGTTAAATGCAACCGTCTCTTCTACTCAAACAGCTTATTTTTTCGCGCTTCCCGTCTGTGGAACTCTCTCCTTCTTGCTTGCTTCCCTGATAACTATATTCTTCAAATATTCAAGTATAATGTCAATCGACATCTTATGATACCTTGATCCTGTCCCCCCTCCTTCTGTATCCTTTCCTCAAACACGCCTCTTTGCTCTTGGTCTCAAAGCTCTGTAACCGCTTGCGTGCTAGTGGCACTCCTGTCTTACTTGGGGAGAATTGCTTTAAGAAGAAAAAAATCCGCTTCGCGTAACAGCTAGGGCCGGAGAAAGTGGAATTAGGGTCGAATCGTTTGCGTTCATTTTTCCCCTTGAAGTTAATAATATTTTCGAATGAATGTTAATGCATAAAAAAGAGATAGATTCATGTTTTGGAAGAAAAGTATATATATATATATATATATATATATATATATATATATATATATATATATATATATATATATATATATATATGTCTTTCTAGATAAACTATATCCGGTTGCAAGACCCCTGATCGGGAGATTGGAGGTTTTGAGGAGCTTGGAACCACCTCTTAACTGCTTTTGTTCCCACGCCTACATTGACCACATGTAGCAGCATCTTTTAGGGTCCAAGCTATAGACAAATACCCAACCCCACAAAACAAAAACAAAATCCCATGAAAGTATAAAAATACGTTTTTATCATAAAAACTAGTAGTATAACCTGTCTTTGACCGGGTCTTTCATTACTGGGAATTTTTGCCGTTCAGTTGTAGCAGTTTAAGTTTAAAGTCAGCCCACCCGAAAATCAGTATTAATAACAACATTTGAGTGTAACTGAGGCACATCCACGAATGGGGGATGTTAACAATTTGAATGAGGGGTGGCCCTGCAAAGGACCGATTTTCCGTTCTCAATCTTGCAAGGAAGGAACCTCTTCCATGGACCGTCATAATAATAATATACGATAATTTTTATTTATAATTTAATTTTTGATAATTTAATTTATAATTTAATTTTGCGTTAGGTTTCAACTCTCTAAATTGATTGTACGCTGTTTTTTACAAACATTAAATTTTGTCTTTGATTTTTGTGCAAAATATAAAAAAACAGTTTTTTAGATTTTTCACCTTCAGGGTTGTTGTTTTTTCCAGAGAATTTGGATTCAAACCCGGCACTGAAGTATTATCTATCAAACAAACAAAAAAAAATCTCGAAATCGGATAAAACCATGGAAACGGATAAACAACATTCAATCACCAACGCACACACATACATACATACACACACACATTTTGAAAATTATAGATATAGATATGTATCAGCAATACATGTTTATATAAAAAAGGAGAAACAATATATATTTATGGTAAAATGACCAGCAATATATTTTATCTGTAGTTGAAGGCATACAATTGCGTTCAGGTTATTTAGATTTCTGCATTAAATAACACAGAGTTGTTGATATGCCGCTAAACAAAATCAACCAAACAGCGCGCATGAAAGAACTCATGACTTTAATCCATATAATATCTGATAATTTCTTGAAGAAAACAAGCTGTATTCCAAAATATCACTTCAGCAAAATTACAACATAAATTACAACATAAAACACACATATCACCACCTATAGTAATCATATCCACACAAACAGGTACATGCACAAAAGCTATCATGTATTCAGTTGTGAAAGCAGAATAACATATATCATATTTTTATTACTTCAAAATTTCCAAGAAAATTAAATTTTGGCATAAAATGACCCATAAAGAATTGATATGCCGTTAAACAAACCAAACAGTCAATCATCCCAGATATGGATCAATGGCTGGATAGAATAGATTATTTAGCCTGCGTGGCAGCCGGTCCAATAGAGCAACAACTTTGAATTAAAACACTTAAAGAAACTAGGGATCACTTCACTATCATCCAAATGAATTCAGAGCAATTTACACACAGGTTAAAAGTATCCGTGGTCTTTTATGTCCTCGGGTGGCACAGTATGAATAGTTTGGATTGGTTTGGTTTGTTTTACGGCATATCAACCTCAGTGGGTTATATAATACCAACAAGATTTTTATTCCTGGTAATATTTAAAAAAAAATAATAATATACAGGCAATATTTTGTTTTTAAATGTATTGCTGGTAAAAATGACTTATCTATGGAGAAAGGAAATGTGTCTCGTCTCCAGTCAAACAATTATGTGCCATACGTGATACACGCTTAGGCGATCATGTATCTTTCGATACATGACTGACGAGGCAGATTTTTTCCCCGCAGTAGGTTGCCATTTCTTTCTGCGCTAGATCAGTTACCATCCAAGTCTATAGAACCCGGTCTGTCCTGCTATTTACCCATAGCTGGGGTGAGAAGAAGAGGATATCATACCTTTCCCAAGGGTATTAGCACGTAAGTGAATGTAATGGATTCGACTGGAATTCGAACTCGGCTCTCCGATTCCTCAATCCGAACCGCTATCCATTACTCCACCCTCTTTATCCATGTTTCCTTAATCGAACGCAAGAGCGCGCAATAGAAACAGCAGTCCGGTTAACAAATTTATTTTTTTTGAACATTTTAAAGTGATATTTTTGATAACTCTTTTTTTGTTTTAGCACAACCTTTTTCTTTTATGGGCCGTGTACCTTCAGATGATTGACCACGTATTGACGCAATAACTTTTTGATGCTCTAAGCAACTTTTGTTTCGTTACCATCTCTCTTGATCTTTGATCTGATATCCTTTCACAGAAAATTGTTGAATAGGTTGCTCGCTGTTTCTCCCTACTTTCACTGACATTCATTATGTCCTGTGATTATTATATACACCAGGTCCTTTTTTCTCATTATATATTCTAGAAATTTCAAACGTCTCTTTCTGATTGTAAGTATACGTTTCCTTATAGTTACTATTTTCCTTAAGACGACATCTTTCCTTATATTATCTGTCCATAGCATTCATATCATCCGTCGATAGAAACATAACTTTATCACTTTGCCTCTTATTCATCTGTGAGAAGATTGCCCATCATTTACTGTCATGAAAGTTATTCTTTTTCATTTAGGTGCCGTGTACCTTCAGGTGAGGGCGATTATGGCTCTCCACAACTTCCCATGTCTTGTTGCTCCAAGCAACTTTTGAATATTTACCATCTCTCTTTTCTCCCGCTCTACCATCCATTCATCCAGTCTCCTTAGATATGTTGCACACTGTTTCCCTCTACTCCTCATGATGTCATGAGAGTGTTAAATTTTCGAAGCCCGCTTTCTTTATATAGCGTCCCAGATATTTCAACTGTCGTTTTCGGATATTAAGTATTGTATCTTACATATTTTAAGTGTCCTTCTCTTTGACATTTTTAAAAACTTCCTCAATGTCCACTTCATGGTATTCTCAGCATCAGTCTTTAGAGCAATACCGCTGTCGCTTCGGGAATTGATAAATCTCATTAATAGCGTTATTGATTAGTGTCTTTGAAGGAGGAAAACTTTCTTATAATTGAAGGAAAACTTTCTTAGTATTTTACGTGGAGATTACAGGTGAGGTTGTAAAATCAAATAATAAGCGACAAAATAAAATTTCAGAAGACATTTGTTAATAAAGGCAAATGTTTTAGGCATCTTTTATGCCACCTCTTACTTGCTGGTGTTCTCAGGTCCACCCTGACCCGGAGTGGTAGCACTTGCTAGGCTCCCAGATATGGGCAAGTAGTTAAAACTTAAACTTGGGTCAAAACACTATGAAAGTGTAAATATAGATTTTAATACTAGCAATTTTGGAAAAATTATTGCCAGAAATACATTTTGGAAAAATTATTACCAGTAGTACATTTTTGAATAAAAAATACCAGCAATACATTTTTGAAAAAAATGCCAGCAATACATTCTTGAAAAAATAATACCAGCAATACATTCTTGAAAAAAATTTTTAATAGCAATACATTATTGAAAAAATGTTACTAGCAATACATTCTTGAAAAAAACCTGTTACTACCAATAAACTTTTGAAAAAAAAATGTTACTAGCAATACATTTTTGAAAAAATATGTTACTAGCAATTCATTTTCGAAAAAATACCAGCAATAAATTTTGAAAAAAATACCAGCAATACATTCTTGAAAAAAATGTTACTAGCAATACAATCTTGAAAAAAATTACCAGCAATAAATTCTTAAAAAAATACCAGCAATACATTCTTGAAATAAAAATGTTTCTAGCAATCCATTCTTGATAAAAAATGTTACAAGCAATACATTCTTGAAAAAAATACCAGCAATACATTCTTGAAATAAAAATGTTTCTAGCAATACATTCTTGATAAAAAATGTTACAAGCAATTCATTCTTGAAAAAAATACCAGCAATACATTCTTGAAAAAAATGTTACTAGCAATACAATCTTGAAAAAAATTACCAGCAATAAATTCTTAAAAAAATACCAGCAATACATTCTTAAAATAAAAATGTTTCTAGCAATCCATTCTTGATAAAAAATGTTACAAGCAATACATTCTTGAAAAAATACCAGCAATACATTCTTGAAATAAAAATGTTTCTAGCAATACATTCTTGATAAAAAATGTTACAAGCAATTCATTCTTGAAAAAAATACCAGCAATACATTCTTGAAAAAAATGTTACTAGCAACACATTTTTGAACAAAATGTTACTAGCAATTAATTTTCGAAAAAAATACCAGTAGTATATTATTGAAAAAAGATACCAGCAATACATTTTTGAAAAAAAAATTACTAACAATATATTCTTGAAAAACATACCAGCAATACATTCTTGACAAAAAATGTTACTAGCAATACATTCTTCAAAAAAATACCAGCAATGCATTCTTGAAAAAAAACAACAGCAATAAACTTTTTAAACAAACATACCAGCAATACATTTTTGAAAAAAAATGTTACTAGCAAGACATTCCTGAAAAATACAGCAATACATTGTTGAAGAAAAATACAAGCAAGCCATTCTTGAAAAAAATATTACTAGCAATACATTCTTGAATAAAAATACCAGCAATAATTTCTTGAAAGAAAAGTTACTAGCAAAACATTCTTGAAAAAATACCTGCAACATATTCTTGAAAAAAATAGCAGCAATACATTCTTGAAAATAAATGTGACTAGCAATAGATTCTTGAAAAGAATTACCAGCAATACTTTCTTGAAAAAATACCAGCAATATATTTTTGAAAAATAAATGTTACTAGCAATACATTCTTGAAAAAATGTTACCAGCAATACATTCTTGAAAAGAAATGTTACTCCCAATACATTTTTGAAAAAAATGTTACTGGCAATTCATTTTCGAAAAAAATACCAGCAATATATTTTTGAAAAATGATTGTTACTAGCAATACATTCTTGAAACATCATGTTGCTAGCAAAATATTCTTGAAAAAAATACCAGCAATACATTCTTTGAAAAAAATGTTACTAGCAATACATTCTTGAAAATAACTGTTACTAGCAATACATTCTTGAAAAAATACCAGCAATACATTCTTCATAAAAAATACCAGCAATACATACTTGAAAGAAAATGTTACTAGCAATACATTCTTGAAAAGAAAATGTTACTAACAATACATTCTTGAAAAAAATTACCAGGAATACATTCTTGAAAAATATTTTTACTAGCAATACATTCTTTAAAAAGAAAGTTACAATCAATACATTTTTGAAAAAGAAACACCAGCAATACATTCTTGAAAATGAAATGTTACTAGCAATACATTCTTGAAAAAAATGTTACTTGCAATACATTTTTGAAAAAATGAATATTAGTAGCAATTCATTAATTAATCCCACACGTTAATACCTTAATCCCACACGTTTAGATATATCTGTTCGTCTATCCTTTCCTTTTTATTTTTAATTGCGTCATATTTTTTAATCTGGATCGCTTACTGAGATTAAACGGTTTTCAAAACGATAGAAAATCAATTTAACAAGTGCATATAAACAGAAAAGAACATTTAGAGTTTTAATTTTGATTAATTTTTAAATCTGAATATATTTAAAAAAAATATTTCTGTTTTTAAATAATATCAATATATATTTCATGTAGCAAAAATAATTCGTTAAAAAATAATTCTTTTAAAATTATACAAAGTAGTTTTGTCCAGTCAGTGATTAGTTAGACTGTACGACGCCTGCGCATTACTTAGAACTTAGATCACTTTTCTTGGCAATCATGTGGCCCAAGTAGTATTTAAACTAAAGAGTGCGAATCTTGAGTTAGTGAAATCAGAAGCCTGCACCAGTGAGACAAGAAGCTTCCGATAGTGAAACCAAAACTGTTCGTGAGAATTGTAGCTGAAGATAGTGGTGTTGAAATAACATTTCTTGAATACTGAATCAGAAAATTCAATATCCACTAAAAAAGAAGCTGCATCAACCATTGTAAAAATCTACATAACAAGTAATGTAAAATTAATAACATTATTCTCACACACTCTCTCAAATTCGAAATACCTTTCCAACAAAATACTGACACGTTTCCCAAGGGAAAAATATTCCATTACAATAACACATTTATAATATTCACATACAAACATTAACCATTCAATCTTTCTAGAATTGATTAATTTTAAGTTCTATTTCTTCCCTGCGAATAATTACATCCAAAGGCAGATAACTTCGTTCAATTATAAAAAAATATCGTTGCAAACTATTTAATGATTTGTTGTATAAGAACAGTATATAAATTCAAAACCGACTTACAAGAAAAAGAACAAATCAAAAACATCCAAACTTATATGACTAAAACATTTCAAACCAGAAGACAGTTCCTGAAATAATTCAGTGTCGTAAAAACATTTTTGAACGATATCTTGCAATAACAAACTATTGATTTTTTTTTCTGTCAGCAAACAACTAAAGAGGAAAAACACAAAAGCTTTTCAAAAGATACTTTTTTTGAATATTTTATTTCAGCACGATTTAATTGTACATTTCTCTATATAAATTCTGTTATTTCCAATTTCACATATGAAAGAAGTCTTTTTCTCATTTTTATCAAATGTTATTGATATTGTGCCAGGGTGAGAGCAAATTAAAAAGTTTGTAGAGTTTTACTTCACGCGAATTGATCAGCTATTATTAACTATATTAACTAAAACCTTTTGATAATAATTCGTTGAATTATCAGCCATAACTCTGCAAGAAACATAATACAAGGATGCGTCTTTTCACCGGATTTATATAATCATTAAAACGAAGCTTTCCAAAAGAACTCTACTTTCTATCAAGATTTATTATTTGTGGCCATAGTCTTAACTGCATAAGTTACATAGCTTATACCGTGCTGATAGCAGACGCAGGAAAAAAGCAAACAGTAGAGACTCATAGACAAGATAGTAAAAAGAAGCGTTAAGAAAGGTCTAACCGATTATAAGAAAACAAAATGTATTGTCGTTAGTAAGGATAGCCCAAGATGCCAACTAAGAATTTAAAATGACAGAATTAAGCAAGTACAGAAATTTACCTATCATAAAAGCTTCATACGAGGCGATGGAAAATATGGCAACAACATTCGAAGACGTATTGGAATAGCTAAAGTTGTCTTTCAAATATCAAACAAAATATCAGGAAACATGAAAGTTGTTAGAAACAAAGAAAAGAATGCTGCGTTGCTATATAATATCAATCCTTCTCTCCTACGTGACAGTAAATTCGGGACAGTTTCCTCACGGGTAGACTGAGCTCTGTAACATTAAGGTTGATGGCAATCAATCTAAGAGAAGGAAAACACTGAATTTCAATCTCTCAAGAATGCAACTGGAAACAACTTCACTATATTTTCCAAGAAGGCATAACAATTCTTAAATCGAAAAGGAATTTGTTGAGAGAAAATTGATCACCAACACTCTGAAAGGAACGTTAAAATAAAGAAGCGGTGAAAAAAGCTACGATCGAAATAAGTGGAGATAGTAGATTAAATGGATTATAAACTAAATGGTTCAGAGGATTATGAACATTTTCTGAATGTTTTTTTTAAGAGATGGTTAAAGATCTTTCCTGAAATTCGAACCTGCCGCTCTGCGATCATAAATATTCATGGGTAACGAAATGGATGTCGAAATTTTAAGCAAATCGGAACAAGTACAGCCGTTTCTTATATAATATCAAATAAGTGATTGTCTTAGCATATGTATTATATTTCAGCTCTTTATTCGTATAAATCTAAAATGTTCCATATCATCATCATCATCATCATCATCTTATTCTTATTCTTAATAATAATAATAATAATAATAATAATAATAATAATAAAATTGTTTTAACGCGAAATGCACATTCTGTGATAAATATCCAGAAACAATTGACCATCTTGTATCAGGTTTCACGGTGTTAGCACCCACTGAATATAAAACTCAGATTGATAGAGTGAGCGAATATCTGCACTGGAAAATATGCGACTTCTACGAGAAATACAGGAAGTGAATGCTTATTGACATAGCAGTATCATCTGAGAGAAACACCTCCTTGAAAATTATCGAGAAATTGTCCAGATATAAACACCTGGAGATCGAGATAAACAGGATGTGGGGAATGAAGACTGAGATTGTACCAATAGTAATTGGGGCTCTGGGCCTCGGGAGAAAAGGAGTGGACAATTTTACTAACAGTGTCCCAGGTAACATCAACATACAAGTTGCCCAAAAGATCGCAAAAGCTACTAGGAACATCCCATATATTAAGAAAAGTGCTATCAATTAAATTACAATTCTCCTATTGGGCATAGGGACCATAGTTTGGACCCAGCTGCACAGGAGGCAAAGAAGGAAATATAACATACACGAATGATGATAATGATAATAAAAGTAATGACATTCAGTACAGTACCGAAATGGTTTTGATTGTTTGCTTAATTTAACTTTTGCTTTGTTATTTAACGTTGTATATGTATCTTCTAGGCTACAAATAAGAAAAAATAGAATAGATAAACATAGGTTAGGTTTATTTTAAATTCAAAGACCATGACATAGTTTCGGTTTATTTCGCATGCCAATAGCTTCGTGTCTCGCACATCTCGCCTGTGGAACTCCCTTCCTTATTCCTGTTTCCCTGACAAATGCAATCTCCAACTATTTAAGTGTAACGTCAATCGACATCTCCAGTTGCCTTGATCTATCCACTTCCCTTCTCCACATCCTTTCACCTTTCATTCCTATCTGCTCTCGCTCCAAATCTTCTGTAACCCCCTTGCCTTGATCGATCCACTATCTTTCTCCACATCCTCTCCTTTACCACTCCTATCTGCTCTTCCTCCAAACCTTCTGTAACCCCTTGCGTGCTAGTGGCCTCCAGCCTTGCTTGGGGTGATAAGCTTAAAAATATATATATATATGGAATCCAAACAGATGGGATATACATTATAGCATAGAACTTTTAATTTAACTTATATAAATTTCAAAAACTAAAGTGTGACTTTGAGGAAAAGAATGAACATCAGAGAAATATCAAACCTAAATAATTTCCTGAAATAGTCTATGGGCTTGAAATAAGGAGGGGGCTTTCCTTCCGGATTATGTCAGAGGGATTGGCAGCGGAGGAAAAGGTTTTTTTTAACGTCGGAGTAGATGCTGCGGTTGTAGTATATGTTCCGTGCCGGAGGCCTTCTCTCTTCTCCTGTAACCCAACACACCGTTGCGTAACATCTGTTCCGTAGCGGTGGTATCACCGGCTATGACTAGCTTAGACAAGCTCTGACCAGCTTGGACAAGCTCTGACCAGTTAAGACCAGCTTAGACCAGCAGCCCGATTGGAAATAAAGTTTAAATATATATATATATATATATATATATATATATATATATATATATATATATATATGTATGTTATTCCAGGATCATTTTCCAACTTATTCAAGATGATCGCCTTCTCTAACCTTCTAATTTTCTGTCCTGGAGTAACAAGCTGCCCCACACGTTTTATGTACGATTTCATTTTCAAGTCTTTTTTTGCACTGCTCGTTGGACTGTCATAGATGAAACTCTTCACTCACGTGCCAAACGTCTCATGAAGTGAGTTTGATCATTTCTAATTGATCTTTCTAGCACTAAGTTGAAGTGATGATCCCTTTTCCTGCTGTGACCTCCTGATCCAGTTATCCTCTCTACTCTCCCCTCTTTCTTTAAACATGTTTAAAGTTCTCTTGAAGGTTCTTGAATGTACTTTGAAGATGGAAGCCAGGGTATGAATGTTGGTACCATTACTGAAGACCTGAATGATTTTTCCTCTCGTCATTGTTTATTTGGTAAGAGTGTGGGGCTGACACAAAACGATTTTCACCTGTTCTCTTTTTCGCTGAATAACCAAAATGGTTTTTCAGTGATACTTACGACAAAAGGTGTCAAGATTGCTAGACATCTTCTCTGAAAACCTGGAAAAAAGAAATTCAATTATATTAGTAGTTTTATTTTAGATATTAAAATTTTTTTCAGATGGACAATTATGCACTTAAACTAAATGGATAATTTTGCTGTTACACTCGGTATATATATATATATATATATATATATATATATATATATATATATATAAGTATGTGATGCAATTCAATTTACATGACAGGAATCATTCATACCAAAAACAGATATTGAAGTTAATGATATAAATGGCGAGAATACATCTTCGCAAACAAATTATCTGTTGTTTGTATGAATGATTCATGTCATATATATATATATATATATATATATATATATATATATATATATATATATATATAATTTGCTACGAAATTTATTGCATTGAAAACTAAGGAGATAATTTTTTTATTCTCCCAAATTTATATATATATATATATATATATATATATATATATATATATATATATATGTATATATACTTATGTATATTTCCAAGAGGACAGAATCCAGGTAGAGCTCAATGTCAAAGACAGAGCTAAAATATAATATAAAAGGCTGAAACACTAATATTCCATGGCTATAATTTATTACATTGGAATCGTAATCACGATCCAATTCATCAGACCTACAAATTCAAAAAGAATGTAGAAAATATTTTCCGATTTCTTTTTGATTTTGTAGGTCTGATGAATTGGATCGTGATTACGATTCCAATGTAATAAATTATAACCATGGAATATTAGTGTTTGAGCCGTTTATATATATATATATATATATATATATATATATATATATATATATAATTATTTATTTGAATATTACAACATAAATATGTTATAAAATCACGACAAAAGTAGCCATTTTGTTTCAACACTTCTAGTGTCTTATCAAGTGACGATGTAGAATATAGAATAAATGGTTTTAAAAGTTTCAAATTAATCAACGATCCTTAGCCAGGAGTAAACGCTGTTACATAAGCTAGAGTGACCAATCAAAATACAAGTATAGGGTGATTCGAAAAATTTGACAACTAAGCAAGGTTATCATAGATATTAAAAGATTTATACAATTTGAAATTAAAATTAAAAGTAAAAAATTAAAATTACCTATTTAGAAATCTAAATCAAATCTCTATTAAGTTTTAAATTGTAGAATTACCAAGGAGAAAAATATAAAAATATAAAGATAAAAATAAAAGATATATATGCTATTTAATTTTTATTTTCATTGAAATTATGTTGAAAGGGATGTTCAGAATCCCAAACAGAAATGTATACACTTTAGTTTCATTTCAGCATGTTAGTCGCCTCTCACGCGAAATCATTCAAACACACGCATGTTAAGCGCTCAGATGTATTTAGATATATACACACACATACAAAAGATCAAACCACACATAGGCAAATGCACTTTACTTACACATACACATCAATACACACAGGCACATACATCTACATTCAATATGATCTAGACGGTCAGATGTCAAAGCTATTCGTGGCTTAATATGTTATTAAACGAATTTTAACTTGAAATATAACTAAACCGGTCAAATATACATAGATAAAATTTAAACAAATATATATATATATATATATATATATATATATATATATATATATATATATATATATATATGTATATACATTTTTAAAAACATATAGTTTTCGACACATTACAGACAAAAATAAATAACCACTTCCATATATAATTGTACACTCACACATACGCATACAGATCAACACATGCATTCGCATATACACATATATGCGTAATAGGTACGCATATACAGACATACGCACATAAATATACATATAGATAAGCACATATAAATATATTGACCCATACGTCGACGCAGAAAAGTAAATAAAGCAAGTGAAGAAATATATACATAAAGATGCAACTATATACAAGTACATACATACATACATACATACACATACACATACATATCTAGATGTACATACATACGCACGTATACATATATGCATATAAACTAAATATATACACAGACATTTACAAATACAAGTATAAATATGAAAAATTAAACAAACGTAAATTAAAACGATATGAATATAAAAATTCATATACACATCCGCTTGCACATATATATACACACATA